>CM062817.1:244880729-246080729 GCA_031772625.1 Pinus tabuliformis | reverse complement strand
TTTGGAGATCCGGTGTTTCATTTGAGGATGAAACATATCAATAATAAGTTCCACTTTATTAGGAACTTGGTGCAGGATGGGATCGTGAAGCTAGAATATGTTTTGATAGATGAACAGGTAGCATACATTATGACAAAGGCTCTTCCTAATAAGAAGTTTGAATATCTAAGGAACCTGCCGGGTTTGGTAGATATTCGCAATTGTATTGATGATAAAGGAATGTAAGAGATTTGTTGAGGCTTTGCGAGTGATGTTAGCTTTAGGTTGGGCTGAGCCAGGTTTGAATATTTTACTACGCACCAAAAAAACCCTCAATCACTGGCCCTTTCAGCAATGACCTGCAAGCAAATCGTAGTCTCACCTAAAGTGACTATGGGAGGATGCAAAACTAGGTTTCTGTAGCCTCGAGGGATATGCGATGTGGTTTTTTTTATTTTTTTATTTTATGTTTTTGATACTTAAGATGCATAGATTACTTCACATTCATACATTACTTCAACACATTACATTCATCATTTAAAACATATCATGTAAACCCTTAATCATTATTGCGCTGTAATAAAATGCAAATGTAATAAAAATGCCATGATATAACAGATAATAAGCAAAGATACACATGAAGACACAAATTTTACCGCGGTTCATCCCAATGTGGGACTTTGTCCACAAGAAAATTCTCTTATAATAGGGAATTTGTATAAAAAATAGTTCTTAGCCTATGCACTCAAGCCTTTGTGCACTCAGTTGCAGAGCCTCTCCTTCCTTCCCAAGTACAGATCAACAAGATACAATCATAACACAAATCTGGATCATAAGATGACATATGATGATTTTTTTCTTTATTATTCATCCCTATATACTATTACATCGAGGGATATATCATCAAAATACTACATTCCATATAATATGGACTCCCCTAATACAACTGCGATGGTCTGAAAACCATTCATCATATACAAAAATACATTCTTTTAACAAAAGGGAGGGGCATCGACCGGCTCTGAAGGCCATATACTACACGGTCCTTTTTGGTGCTTCACTACTTCATTACTCCACTGTGTGGTCCACTTCACGCTCCATTGCATCCTTTACTTCACACTTCACTCTCCAAAATGTGGAGTCTTCATCAAAATCTAGGCCAAGTTGGGCTACGCCCAATAGGCCCGCAACACTCACACGTGAATCATCCCAAGTCACTCAGCTTCTTTGCCTCTGATTTTGCTATGATGCTGTTGTAGGCTTGGTTGAACAACTGGATTGTCTCTGTCACCTTCTTGTCCTCACTACGTGCTTCTTCCAACATTGCCTCTGTTACATGTTCTGCAACCTTCTGCACCAACACTGTTTCCAATTGTCGAAGCTCCTGAAGATTCTCATCCATTGCCTGCGATAATTGGAGGGCCTCATCCTGCCAAGGCTGAGTCCTCTCTATCAAAATATGCTCCTCCTTCTTTAGTTCCTCAATGTTATTCTATAGGGCCTTACTCTCATTGATTTTCATGAGCCTCTGCAATATTGGTAAGGTCTTCACAGATGCCCAAATCTCTTCTAAATGCTGCTGCTTCTGTTGCATTTCTTCCTATAGTTTCTGTACATTTGGATATTCCTACAGCAAAGTCCAAATTTGCAAACTTTCATCTAACAATTTTCCACAGTCTACCAATGCTATGGAGATGCTGGCCATTACAGTCTTTAGGTTAGTCTCCCTCTAATCCCTTACTTCCTGTGGTGTAGTTGGCTGCAACTTCATTTGTAGCTCACTAATATGCATTTCATACTTAAATTTCACTGCGGAAATTTTGTCCTTATACTCCTTCACTGTAAGGTCGAGCTTCATGACCTTTTCTTCTACTAGCTCTTCCTCTCAGACATCAAGGTCCAACATCTCTTTACATGTGGCTTCAACCACCTCCTTGATCTTCTAGCGTTCCTCTACCATTTGATCCGTTTCTACCACAACGAAGTGCACTCTTTTTCTACTTGTATATTTAGCTGCAATGTATGTTGTTCCTGCAACTTCAGTTCTTCAATTATCTCCATGTTCAGTTTGTGTAGCCTTGGCGGCAACACTGTTGTGATGCTCATGTTGACGTGATTCCATACTTTAGCCTGCTGCTGTAGTTTTGTAGATTCAAACTATAAGGCTCCTGCATGTATCTGTGCTAGCCTCGCTGTAAGAATAGGCTCTATCTACCTTTATTCTCCAACCCTTTCCTCTATTTGCATGGACTGTCTGACCGTCTGCACCAGTATCTTCAATTCTGTGATGCGCTCTGCAACACTGGTCAAAAGTGTGCTGTAGCAATCTTCAACTCTGTACCAGGACTCTGTTGTTACTTCTTGTATCCTGCCCCCAATTTGATCTAAGTCCTCTTCAGTAAGGACCATGAAATCCTTTTTCTTATCAATCTTCTACTTCTTCTCTTTCTTTAAGGCATCTTAGTCCTCTGCCTTCCTCTTTTCCGCGACAATTTTTTATTTATTTATTTATTTATTTTCCCTTTTCTGTCTCCCCGGTCTGCTCATATGCCTTAACAGGATCCTACTGACCCTCATCATGTTGTTCTTCCTCCTCTGACTCATGTTCATCTTGCTCCTTATCTTTTCCACTGGCTTCGCCATGCTGCGAAGTTTCCACCTCTTCTCCTTCTATTTCACTGTCTCTTGTTACCTCTAGTGGGGTCATCCATTCTTCGGGCCATTCCTGTATCTGTGTCGCAAGATAGTATTTAGTCACCATATATGGAAAGGCATGCCATTTCTTCTTTGTATCCTTGCACGCCTGTATGTATACTTTGTGAAAATTTTCTTTGAACTTTGCCACAGAGCTATACTTCTCGTATAATCTCGGCGAGAGTCGGGGATGCTGGTTCACTAGCATATGTAAATCCATGTGGTACAGTACAAAAAATATTCTGTTTTCTTGTGCGCGCAATGTGCTGGTGGTAAACCACAACGAAGCATACCTCGTGGCTTCATAGGTATCTGTAGGCACTTGAGGGAACTGTGACTCCTTTGGTTCTCTCCATGCCAACATAGAAATAATCAAAATCAACCAAGTGTAGTGGAAAGTTGTACCTTTTTCCTAGACCTCACGGCAATCGTCTAGGAACTCCTTGCATAGGTATCCGGCCCAGTTATACTGAACCCCATTGGCACACTGTTCGGATAATGACACCACCGACACAAGAACTTCATTCACATGACATTTCCTCAAAATGTTCCTGGCCAATATGTTCATCGTGAAGAAAATTGCTTGGTCACTAATTGAATTTATATCATAACCCATCTTCCCTTTGACCAACCCGAACTTTTTCTTCATACTTTCCACTATAGCGCGGTCCTGATCCTTTCCAATGAACTCCTCTGCGGAGTTTTTTCCTTGGTATGGAAATCTTGTGATCCTCTAGATCAGCATAGGGTCTATGGGGATATTATCTCCCAACCATAAATTTCCATCGTGCACCACCACGAGCAACTTCCTCACACATGTTATGCTCCCCATACTTTTGCCGAAGTGCGGCACGTTCAACATATTTAGTAGTCCTGACCGCGCCAACCCATTCACCCATTGTTGTGGCTTTAAGCTTGTTACTCTGTTGTTTGGGTAGTGCACCTGTTTCAAATATAGGTCTGGTGTGAATTGAGGGTACTTCTTCCTGTCATTAAAATCATAATCCGTGAACTTGAGCTGCAGAATTTTTCCTAAAAGTTCTCCTTTAAAGGGTACCGCTTTTGGAAAAAAGGGTGTAAATATGTTACACTTCACATATTTTGATTCTTTTATAGGTTGGAATTTGGTTTCCTTGATGGGATGTATGGTGGTAGGGGTGTTGGGCAGCGGATCCCCCCATAGCAGGTTTTGGGGCTTAAAGCTCGAGTTTTGGTCAATGTAATGTAAAGACCCCACAAAATGCGAGCACGGAGCGCGAGAGTCTAGGGTTGTCTGCCCTAAAATAATGTAATTTAATATAGAATGTGTCAGCCTACCCATGGTCTGTGGACCATGGGATTGTATAAATAGAGCGAGGCTCTAAGTGTAAAAGGAAGTCTTAGCTTTGAGAAGTGATATGGGTTTTTGAATGAGGAATTCGCTCTGAGTCTGTAAGTCTGAGTCTTGGGTCGTAGTAGTAGTAAGAGGCTCTGCAACTGAGTGCGCAGAGGCCTAGTAGAGTTCGAAGATGTGTGCGCGGACCCCTGCAGCTTAGTGCGTAGGGCAGAGTTGGGATTGTATCTGAACAAAGGATTAATAAAAGATAAGTTAATTGTGGAATATTCTATGTCTATGCTTCTGTTATCTTTATGCATCTCTTTACAGTTTATGATTACGTGCACTTGTTATGAATGTTGAATGATTAATGAGAATATTGGGCCCACATAATTAAGTTAAGATCTATAATAAATGCACAGTCAGGAATAAGGATCTAGACTGCACCTCTTCGCGCTCTTTACAGGGCTACACGGAAGCTGTTGCACAAGTTGC
Source organism: Pinus tabuliformis (assembly GCA_031772625.1). Lineage (NCBI taxonomy): Eukaryota > Viridiplantae > Streptophyta > Pinopsida > Pinales > Pinaceae > Pinus > Pinus tabuliformis. The sequence goes on along the minus strand of CM062817.1, from coordinate 246,076,246 downwards.
AAAGGATAGACGGCTCTGTGAAGCAGCGCAAGTGCGCAGGATTGGTTCGCGAACTTCCCAGCCTTCATCAAGACATCCCTAGGGTGTAGAAACCTAGTTTCAGCACCTTCCCATACTACCTCGGGTGAGACCTCAGTCCGCGCACCGTGGATTGTTGCCGAAAGGGCTGGTAGTTTCAGGATTTGTTTGGCTAAATCACTTCTGAACCTGGGTCAGGCCCTAACAAGCCAACAAATAGTTCTGTTGCTGGGACCAGGATCTGCCTAAGGGATGTCTGATGTCGTGCCACTGGAACCTAACAAAGAAGGAAATTGAAGAGTGGTTGGACAAGAAGCTGCACGAGTTCATGACACAGGAAAACAAAACTCCGCAGGTATTCGAGAAAAGGTGGTTGGATCGCTAGGTGTATATAGAAATCCACGAGATCTTCTTTGCATCCTTCCCTTCCGAACTATATGAGTGGATCACGAGGTTAATCGACAGCCAGGGAAGGTGTAAGCTCGACCAACTGATAGTGTGGACTCCAGAGTTAGTGCGCAGACTAGAGGCATCAGAAGATAAGATCGCGCGAGCTGTGGACCATTGGTTCGACTGGATAATAGGGGGATTTATCATTGAGTTCGCGGTAGACATGACCATGAGTTATAACGAAGCAGAATGACATTTTCTCAAGGGACCGCGAGGTAAGTACATTAAATCATTGAATACTTGGATTAATATGCTGTTATGTGAAATGCAGGTTATGCGAATACATTAATGTTTGGAACGACGCAGAGCGGAAAGATCTATAAAGGTACCAAGAGATTAGGAAACAATCCCTTAATTTCACCTTCACGAGAGAGCGAGGAGGAGCTCACTTGAGTTTCTTCGAGAAGTGCGGTTAGTTTGATAAGGCAGCGCATTCTGCAGTTATCACCTCCACTTATGCCATCACTCGCTTCACCCACTTCACCTCCATCTTCACCCACCCCACCTCCACCAAACCCACAGTTCAGCATGGCAAGCGCAATCAAGCTACCCATATTCAGAGGAGTAGGGAATGAGGATCCAGACCAGTTCTGGCTTGTGGTAAGTGTTAGTGCCTAAATCTACCTCCGGCTAAAGAAAGACAGGTCTAGGGTAACATCAAACCATGCTTAACTTGGTAGCTAGCCCTACCAGGTCGGGAGAGGGCTCTATCCTTATTGATCTCAATTAGAATATGGTAACTAGGGCTTGAGATGACTGAAAATAAATTCTGATTTTAGGCTAGGTATATTAGGTCAGAGGATTTTGTTTGATTTTGATGGTTGGTTGCTGGATCAAATGAGGAAGGTAGCTTTGGGTCCGGGAAATCAACTCAGATTTGTAGGAGTTTCTATGGGGCGAGGTAGGCAAGTGTTTTGGCACTTTGAATTGGATGTGATGGTAAGTCTAAGACCAATGAGGAGTTGGAGAGGGCATGCAAGGTTCATGAGTCCTCTTCAAACAACAGAAAACATTAAAAACTAAATGTATCCTCAAGGCAGAGCACTGAATATTAATGGATTCCACCTATTTATCTTGATTCACTTAGTTATGAAGAAAGAAATAGATCCTGGCACATATACACATAAGAGAAACTAAATAACAAAGGAAGAAACAATGCCAAGATACATTACCACAAGAATCCCACAAAATGCTGCAAAACCCTGGTTCATTTCCTTGCCAAACTGCAAAAGTGATTTACAATAAAGCTCAAAGCATCCACAACAGTCCAACCTTTACAAATGACTAAGAAAGTACATAATATAGGAATCAAACCCCCTATGCTATCCATTAGGGGTTGAATCCATGAGTCAAGGACCTGTTTCAACAACATCTAAACTAGGAACTAGAAAATAGGTAGTGGAACAACTTGCCTCTAAAACTATGGAAATTGATTCATTCAACCTCAAACCACCTCTAACTGATGTATCTACCCCCTCAAGTCATTTTTCATCATATTTACATCATATTACATCATTAATTTACCAAAGAGAGAAGAAAAAGTCAACTGACAGTCAAACTAGGCGAAATTCTGAGTTTTTAGGCAAAATTGGCAAAAATTTGCCTGATGCGCAGCGCCACTTCAAGACTGAATTTGGAGGCCTTCCACTTCACCAAATCAGGCCCACGATAGCTTGTTGGAAAGCTCTACCTGTATAGTTTCTAAAACACTTTTAATTTTATGATTTGGAGTTGATTTGAGCCTTCAAAAATCATTTCTCCCAAGATTGGTTCTTGTGGGTCCAAAAAGTGGCAGAGAGGGCACTTTTTAGGTGTTTTTTGTCCTTTAGGTGACCCAGATCTCCTTCAAATCTTATGAAACTTTCTGGGTTTCATTGTTTTTCCATGAGGAATCCAAAAATGCAAGACATTTTGCAAAATACTGAGCCAAATCAATGCGCAGCGCCATCGGCTGAAAATTCCTGTGTTTTTCATTACAAAATTGTGAAATGACAAAATTTTCCCAAAAGTTTTTCAAATTTGGCAAGAGGTAAGCTTACTAAATGCTTTGTTGAGATAATGAAGCTCCAGCCAAAATTTTAAGTTTATCTTGTTCCTTTTTGGCTCTCAAGGTTCTCTTTATCTTAGCTTTTAGGTTGTTTATCCTTGTCTTGCAAATTTTATTCTGAGCTAAGTAATGATAAGCCATATGGTGCAACATTTTCTTCTCTTTGTTAGCTTTATCTAGCATCTTCTCAAGGTGGATGTTCATTCTTTTCAACCATGATTCTCGATCAGCCTCAATTTCTTGCTCAAGGGATGTCATCTTGAATTTGCTTCTCTTTGCCACTTGCCTGTTTTCTCTAATTGTTTGCAGCTCCATAATAGCTTTCTTATCCTCCAATTACTTGTTCTCCTGCTCAAGAAAGTTGATGATCCATTTGGCCCTCTCAAGGTCAAGTGATAAGGCTTGGACTTCAGCCTCCTTGTCTTTGATAATCATATCCTTGAGTCTTGAGCTTTGATAGCCCAAATCAGTGTCATCCTCCTCAACCAAAACAAAATCCTTGTCTTGCCCTTCAGTAAGGCCCTCTTCATGCCTCTGTTGCTTTCTTTTATCTCTGCCTTGTACCTGCTCAGCTGAAGAAGAAGACAAAGCCCCTTTCACCCCCGGTGAAGATAGCATTTGCTTGTGGTATGATGAAGAAAATAAGACCCCTTCCACCCCTGGTGAAGATAGTACTCATTTGGAAGCTGCAAAAAGCATCCTAGTGCCTCTTTCATAAGTAACAAACACAGGAACATGAGCCTCCTCAGTTTTACCTTTAGGCCCTTTTTGTCGCCTAGAAGGTTCACCTTCCTCTTGAGGATCTGAAAATATTTGAGGCCCCTTGAAGCATTCATGGGCAATGAAAGTTTCCCATGACACTCCCAACTGAGTGAGCTGATGCAAAACCACAATTTTAATGACAGAAAAATGATAAATACTATTGAGTTGCTGTGGAAAAGGTTTTCTTTTTACAATCACTGTCATCCTCTCTATGTTTTTACATATGAAATATGGAATGCTCATCATTCTGACCCTGGTGAAGTGCATAAGCAATCTGATGTGGTAGGCATAAAGTCTGGAGAACCTACCCTCACATGTAAAATATTTGATGATAAGTTTCATGAGTGGAACATACCGGTCCTCCAAGAATTTAAAAGGAAACACCCTGCTAGATTTACCATGGTATTTGGCCTTGATATAAGGTTCATAATGTTGTTTACTGATATTCTGCCTTTTGTTCCACTTTTCCCCTACATCTGGCATTCTTGTAGCTTCTGCAATGATAGCTGGTGAAAGAGTGAAATTGATCCCAGCAAGGTGCACCACATTATTTTCCATGTTTATGACAAATTGCCTTGCTAACTCATGATGGTATTTAACCCTCTCAACCATCTCACAAAACTCAAAACAAGACTGATATCTGAAACATGTGGTGGCAAGAGGGCAAGCAAGGAGTTCAGTCATGCTAATAGGTTCCTCCCTAATAATTTTTCCACCCTTGTGAGGTCTCTTGGGCTGTACATTTCTTTCCTTTGAGCTATCACTAAGTGTTTCTTCTTCAAAACTGGATTCATTGCTTCTTTCCATGATGTTTGACTTAGGGATGTGATGTGATGATGAAATGGTGGAAAATGATAATGGGTGAGGACAAGGAAGATGAGTATGAACAGATTTTGCAAATGTGGAATGGAGTAGGGGAATGAAGGGACAGATTTAGGAAATTAGGGTTTTGACTTATGAGGGACTTAGGGTTTGATGAAGGTAGTGAGTTTTCTTAGGGGAATGGGAAAGGGAAAATGGAATTAATGGGTTGATTTAGGGCAATGAAGTGTGGAAAAGGGGAAAAGGATGTTGGTTTTGTTATGGAGTGAAAGTTTTGCAATGAGATGAAAATATATGAAGACAAGCTAGGGTTTTGATTTTAAGAAGCAAAAATCATGAAGAAAACATGAAGAAGACTAAATTTAGCTCAAGATCAATGAAAAATTACTTGAATGAGTGAAATGTAGCATTTGGGAGAGTTGGGGGTGAATTGGAGTGATTTTGGAACCTTCCTAGCCAATGCGCAGCGCACTGGGCCCAATGTGCAGTGCCCTCCTGATGCGCAGTGCCTATGTATTTTTACACTAGCTGAAACTGGCTGATGCGCAACACCAAACCTTTGATGCACAATGCGAGTATGATGTGCAGCGCCAACCCTCTGATGCGCAGCGCCAGGCAAGTTTGCTGCAAAAACAGGGTTCTCTTCCTCCTTTGGTCGATTTCCCTCCAAATTGCAATTTTGGCTCTTCTAAGATGTTTTGCACAATGAAATGGATGACGAGCATGAATCACTTTATAAATGGATGCACTTTAATTTTTACTCATTGCAAACCCACTTTTATAAAGTCTTAGTCACTTTTCCTCAAAAACTCTGTTTTTCTTATGAAGTTTGACTTTTCTTGATCAATTGATGGACTGATGCATTGGTGCTTGTGTTTTTTGCACTGGCTGGAGGTGGCAAGGTGACCAAGAGTAGCTGCTGAACTTATTACATATAGAAACCTTAAATTACATGAAAGTTTTACATGAAATGGAAAAAACTCCGTTTTCACCTGAAAACAGAGTTTTGAGGTAAAACAAATTTATTGAGCATATCAATAGTAAATTCATGATTCTATGAGCTTATTAATTCTCCTCATGTGCCTGCTGACCCTTTATTCAATTTTTGAATGACCATGATGACAAACCCTAGACCTAGTGAGACTTAAAACCCTAAAACTAGTTTTTGTAAATGAAATGAAACAGAATGACAGTAAATGACCTAAAAAATGTGAAAACAGGTCAACAGTTGAATGTCATGAGGGAAATTGACATGAAACCACTACCATCAGTTGATCCATGACCTAATGGAATGCAGCTGATCGGATGGGACACCTAATATGCATGCAAAAAGAGCAATTTGATCATTGATGGAGGTATGAAGATACTGACACTAACATTGGCTCCAATGGGGATGGTAGCTCCTGGGAGGTGCCAAGAACCACAGATCTCTGGAAAAGCAGATAAGTGCCTTCATCCATTGGGCAATATGGAGTCAATAACTTTAGAACACCAAAACAAATACCTTGACTCAAAACTGACTCAACTATGACTCAAACAACTGACACTAAATAACCAAAGACTGAAGCCAAACATTCAGCTTTATAGCCTTCACTTCGGGCCCCAAACTGAATGAATGATGACAGTGCAAACTTTGCAATGAAAGAAATAAAATGGTATGTACAATGACAAAATGTGATAGCAGAAAACTTCTCAGAGATAGTACCGTTTTAGAAGCGACCATTTACTGGCCCTCCTGGACAATCTTCCTCGTTCATTTCTTTGAGTAGAAAAGCATTTTGACCTCTATATGTAGCAATTCTATATGGTCCCTTCCACAGGTTCTCGAACTTGCCGTGCTTGCCTTTATCTTCAATCTGAAATTTTTCCGCCTTTGCCTTCCGATCATAAATCTTTTTGATCCTCTCTTGCAGCCTGAAGGTATTCTAAAAAACTTCCTCTCTCGTCTGTTGTAAATGGATCATTTGGCTTATTCTCTGCTAAAAATGATCTTCCTCGCTGCCAGCTTCTTGCAGAAGTGCAACAACCGGGACTGCGAGAGATGTCGGGAACGCCATGTCAATACCTTATACAATCTCGAACAGAGACATTCCTATTGACTTCTTTTGGCTTACTCTATCCGCCCATAGTGCATTAACCAATTTTTTATGCTAGCTCTTCTTATTGGTTTCCAACAACTTTTTAATGATGTTGACCAACGATTTGTTTGAAGATTTAGCCAATCTGTTACCTTGCAGATAATATGCAGTAGAATGTCCCAAGGTAATTTTGTATTCGCTGCAAAATTCAATCATCTTTTTTGGACTTGAAAGCGGCTGCCTTATCTGTAATAAGTTTGTTAGGACAGCCAAAAAGTGACAATATATTGTTTTCAAGAAACTGAATTATTACCGAGTCCGTAGCCTGCCAAGTGGGGATCGCCTCAATCCACTTTGTAAAATAATCTGTCGCTGTTAAGATACACTTGTGCTGAGCTAAAGATGTGGGATGAATCTCTCCAATAAAATCTAGGCCCCATTGTTGAAACGGTGCACTAACTTCGACTGGCTTGAGAGGTAGAGGCTGCAACTTTCTCCTTCCCTGAAAAATCTGGCATTCATGATAGCTTGTGACAGTTTTATAAACATCAGCAAACAAGGTAGGCCAATAGTACCCTGCTCTCAAAATTTTGTTAGCCGTCATCTTCCAAAATAAATGACCTCCACAGTCTCCCTTATGAAAATCACTCATGACCTGTTGTGCTTCCTCTTCGGTCAAACAATTCAGCAAAATGCCTATGGGATCCTTCCAATAAAGTGCATTGTTCAAAATACAAAATCTAGCAGCCTTAAGTTTCAGAGTTCTACCTTTATTTTTAGCCATTCCCAGTGGCGGTGAAAGGTGCTGAAGCACATATACAATATCTGAATACCAAGGAGAATGGAGAAAAATTTCAGATACCTGAATCAACGAACTATCTTCATCTTCTTCAGACATGGCTGCAATCATGTTTATGTCCAATGCATGTAAATTAGATTCCGCCATCAACTTTGCTAGACCCTGCCCCTTGATTAGCTTTGTTGGCTTTATTTCCAAGTCATATTCTAGCAATGCTGTGATCCATTTACCTCGCCTCCCTTCCAGATCTGTTTGTACCAAAACATCTTTGACCGCTGCATTAGGGGCATAAGCAAGAATATGAGAGTGCAGATTATATACCCGAAAATATTTCAAAGATTTCACCAAGGCGAGAGCTTGCTTCTCAATAATGTTATATTTTAAGGCTGCATCTCTTATTGTCCTACTGAAAAAGGCAATTCGATTTTCTAGCTGATCTCTTTTCTGCATTAGAAATGTTGCCATAGTATGTTCATAAGCGAATGAAAATAATATGAAATCCTATGAATAATCTGGACTGATAAAAAACAGAGCTGAAGAAAGAGCCAACTTTACCAGGTTAAAAGACTTCATAGCTTCTTCGGTCCACTTGACCACACTATCCTTCTTCAACATATTTTTAATTTCCCTCAAGCGTTCAGCTAAATTAGGCAAAAAACGACGTAAGAAGTTCATCTTACCATTAAATGCTTGGATTTCTTTCTTATTACGAGGAAAATCTATTTTCTGTATAGCTTCCACTGTAGTAGGATCGATGCGGATTCCTTCTTTTGATATTATGTGACCGAGAAGCTTCCCTTCATCCATGGCAAACAAGTTGTTTTTGGGATTGAGTGATATTCCATATTTTCTGCAACGCTGAAAAACAATTTTTAGATGGTAAAGATGCTCCTCATCTGAATTTGAAAAGACAGTCAAATCATCAAGATACACTACTAAAAACACATCTTTTTCATTTGCGAAGGCAATGTCCATGGCACACTGGAATGTTGCTCCAACATTCTTTAAACCGAATGGCATCTTGGCATAGTGGAATGTTCCCCAAGGAGTGGTGAATGCTGTCTTGTCCCTGTCATCTTCATGAACCAAAATTTGATTGTAGTCAGAATACCCATCGAGCAGCGACATATGAGATGCTCCAACTACTCTTTGGAGTATGTGATCCATTTTCGGCAATGGGTAATTATCTTTCAATGGCACTTTATTCAAATTTCTGAAATCTATGCACAATCTAATCTCATTTGTCTTCTTCCTCATAGGTACCAAATTGGAGATCCAATCTGAAAATCTGATCGAAACGATTATACCAGCCTTGTACAATCGATTCACCTCTTTTTCTATTGATGGCAGCAACTTCGGATTTATCCTTCTCAGCTTTTGGTGAAATGGTTTCTGATTTGGCTTAATTGGAATGATATGCTGAATTATACTTTTGTCGTACTCCTTTAAATTTGTATAGTCCCAGGAAAATACATCAGAAAATGAAGACAATAAACTAATGTATTTAGCTTTTACCTGAGGAGGTAATGCCTTTGACAACTTCACCATCTTTGGATTTTCTGCTGTTCCAATATTTACATCTTCAACACCCTTCTCGGTTGGCACTAAGCTTGGCTTCCGGGCTACATCATCTTGATCAAATAATTCCTCTAAAGGTATAAGGCCTTTAGGGATGACATTATCTTTCAACTGTAAGACTTCCATCTGATTTACCTCTATTTCTAGTTCACCATCATCTTGCTCACCATCTATAGAAGTGTCTTTATATTTGCCTTCATTTTGCAGAAAATCTTCAATCTCTTTGTCATCCTGAAACACCTGCCATTATCTTAGATTATCAGGGACAGCTGGGCGATGTTTCACATGAATTTCAAATTTCTTGTTTGAATTCATTGGGATCTTTAAGATACTTGCAGCTGTGGCAAGAGAATATGCAATAACATTTTGTGTACGCGAGACACATGTCAAAGTGTAATCTGGAAACAACCTCAGAATGTCTAAAAATACATTACGGTAAGCCCTCATTTTGGGATGTTTGGCTTTTTATTCACCCTTGACTTTTTTTATTACTAATTCGGAGTCACCATAAACTGAAATTCTCTTTGCATTCAACTTCTTGAGTATTTTCAAACCTGCAATCAGTGCCTCATACTCGGCTTCGTTATTGGAACAATCAAAAGCCAATTTATATGAACAAACTCTTACATTACTTGGGACTTTATTTGGTAGGAAAATAGGGCTACGTATCCAAATCCCAATTCCTGCACCATCCTTACCTACTGCTCCATCAAAATCCATACTCCACAAACCAGCTTCTTCCTCCAAGTGCTAGAATTCTGCCTGCTCTTCTACCTTTGGCTGTTGTCCATCAATTTTCTGCTATTGGCGGAATGTAGACTGTTCAGCGGTACTTTCAAGCCTTTGTCTCTCTTGATCAAGTACTGCCCTGAAATTTTCTGTTATCTCTGGAATATCTTCCACTTCAACTAGTTGACTATTTACATCATTAAAACCACTGTCAGAATAAAGAACAAAAGATTCTAGATCTGTATGTACATAGTTAATTGGATGATTCAAAGGTTTCTCCTTGCTCGTGATCATATACTTCATCTTCTTCTCCCTATATAATTTTCTCAACTGACCAAACACGGGAATAGTGGCATAGGAGAAATCTAACTGCAATGTCCCTTTGAGTTTTGCACCCCACAACCTAGATAAAAGCATGCCAAATCTAGGGGGAATGTCGGCCACAACTACATCCATGAGAACATTCTTTGTTGTAATATGATCTAAAGTCACAAGAAAATCCTTAATGAGACCAATACATCTGACCCTACCGGAATCAAAGGAATAAAGATCATGATATTTGCGAGTGATGTCCAAACCCAATTTTTCCATAATTGCCTTTGGCATCAGGTTGTGAGATGCTCCTAAATCAAACATAGCGTTGTGCAAGACATAATCATGCAATGTAAGGGGAATTTCGGCCACAACTACATCCATGAGAACATTCTTTGCTGGAATCTGATCTAAAGTCACAACCAAATCCTTAATGAGACCAATACATCTGACCCTACCGGAATCAAAGGAATAAAGATCATGATATTTGTGAGTGATGTCCAAACCCAATTTTTCCATAATTGCCTTTGGCATCAGGTTGTGAGATGCTCCTGAATCAAACATGGCATTGTGCAAGACATAATCATGCAATCTAAGGTTGATGTAAAACGGGGCTACTTCACTATCCTCAGATTGGCCTTCTAATGCCGGACCAAAAATAAGCTCGGGTTGGTCATCTTCCACATTAACCATATCAGACAGGGGGTCTACATTCAAAATTTTTGACACATGACTCTTATAACTGCTGTTCTTCATTAATTCAGTCAGAGGTATCGACACTTTTAACTTAGCAATCTCATTCTCTAAGCTAAAGGCTATAGTTTTATCTACCACTTTGGCAGGAGAATCCTTCTTTTCAGACTTTTCCTTTGCTGCACCTGGCTGATTTGACTTCTCATTTGTAGATTGTACTTTGCTAGAAGTAGGATTTGCTGGCTCCTTTCCTGTTTTCTGAACATTTGGAGAATCATTCTTTGGTTGTGCTGCTTCCTTCCGTTTTTGAATTGGATTGATTGGTACATCCCTGCTCCTGAGCGAATATTGTCTTTGAGCACTGTCAGTGCATTCATATATCCCCTTTGATATTCATCTGATTCTTCATCCAAGATTGTCTCATTGGCTAGTATAAAATCCTCATCTTTTCGTACAACTGGGCTCTCTGAATATTCCTCGTCCTCCGTGATATAGATAGGCAAACCATCTACTGTAAAAAAGTGATTCTACTCTCCTATTGGATTCTCATCATCCTCTGACTCTGGGCCATACACATAGTTCTGCTGTAGAGGTGTTTTGACTTGCTGTTGTGCTGATTGATCTTGCACTCTTTCCTCCCTGTTGTTTAATCCTGAATTGTGGCTACTGCTGACCACAGAAATTTGGATTTCTGATTGGTGTCTCGGACTTATCTGCAATGGTTAATCTATCAAACATTTTCTCAATTTTACGAAGCAAATGATCAAGGAAGAAGCTTCTTCCTTTATGGTCACTTTCTTCTCAGTCTTTGTCCTAGCTTTCTTAGCTAGCAGATTTGCCTCCACACTCACTGCAATTTTTTGCATATCCTCCAATGTAGTAGGATCTCATTCTCTCAATTGGTATGCCATGTCAGGATCAAAACCATTGAGGAATTTTATCAAAGCCAGACCCATCAGTGGCTTGATATCAGCTGGAATAGAATTATAGACAGTATTGAATCTTACACAGTAATCTTGAACACTTTCACCAACATTCCTCTTTATATTTTCATACTCGGAAAGAATTTGGAGAGGATTTTTCTTTACCTCCCAACGATCTAGAAATTGTCTATGAAGAACCAACAATGTATTGATAGTCCCTGCGGGCAGTGCTCTGAACCACTTTTGCACCTCGCCTCCAAAACTTTGCACAAATAATCGCATAGTCACATTCTCTTCATCTATCTCATGAAGATCAAAGAAGTCGTTCATCCTGTCAACATGTTGCTGCACTGTGATACCTTGGGTAGCATCAAACAATGGTATTTTACTTTGGTAATTAGCAGGCATAGCATCCAAGTTTTGTGGCAAAACGAGAGGTGCATATTTGGCAGCCATTTCTCGAGGTGGATTGGAAACTGGCCTTGGAGATTCAGGAGGATTTATAACAACAACAGTCAATGCAATGGGTGTATGAGGTGTCGAAGGAGGTGAAGAAATGATAGATGTTTGAGGTATTGAAGGAGGAGAAGAGACAACAGATCTCTGATCAGATATGGTGGGTTGAACGGGAAGAGTGGGGATAAAAGGTGGTTCAGTATGAATTTCAGAACTAGACAAAACAATAGATGAACCAAGAGTAGCAGATGCTGATTCGAGGAGCTCGGGAATATTGGTAGCCACAATAGATGTTTGAAGATTCAAAATATAAGCATAAATTGATATATTCTCTCTTTCAGTTTCAAGATATTGGACAAATTGCAGATTTAAAACTATATCACCAATCGCACTTTCAGATTTAGTTTCAAACAAAGATAGATCAAAGTGTTCATCAAACGGGAGATCTTCAAGATATTGGAATACGACGGGGCATGAATGAGATCTGAAAACCAGTCTTGGACTCAAAGAACTTTCTTGCCTGAGTATTCTTGGAATGAGATTTGGGTTTTCGAACACGGGCGGAGGATCAGGATCAGGATTGGCCCTGGTGTATCGTCTGGAAGCCAGTGTGTTGAATTGTTCCCAAAATTCAGATGGACATTACAATCTTTTCAGCCAAATGAATTTTAAACCTATCATCCAAAAGTCTAGAATTGCTTTAAAAGTAGTGGGGTAATATTTTTCAGTTCGTCCCTAGTATTGTCACCACTATGTAGTGCCTAAATCTACCTCCGGCTGAAGAAAGGCAGGTCTAGGGTAACATCAAACCATGCTTAACCTGGTAGCTAGCCCTACTGGGTCGGGAGAGGGCTCTCTCCTTGTCGATCTCAATTAGAATATGGAAACTAGGGCTTGAGATGACTGAAAATAAACATTGATTTTAGGCTAGGTATATTAGGTTAGAGGATTTTGTTTGATTTTGATGGTTGGTTGCTGGATCAAATGAGGAAGGCAGCTTTGGGTCCGGGAAATCAACTTAGATTTGCAGGAGTTTCTATGGGGCGAGGTAGGCAGGTGTTTTGGCACTTTGAATTGGATGTGATGGTAAGTCTAAGACCAGTGAGGAGTTGGAGAGGGCATGCAAGGTTCATGAGTCCTCTTCAAATAGTAGAAAACATTAAAAACTAAATGTATCCTCAAGGCAGAGCACTGAATATCAATGGATTCCACCTATTTATCTTGATTCATTTAGTTATGAAGAAAGAAATAGATGCTGGCACATATACACATAAGAGAAACTAAATAACAAAGGAAGAAACAATGCCAAGACACATTACCACAAGAATCCCACAAAATGCTGCAAAACCCTGGTTCATTTCCTTGCCAAACTGCAGAAGTGATTTACAATAAAGCTCAAAGCATCCACAAGAGTCCAACCTTTACAAATGACTAAGAAAGTACATAATATAGGCATCAAACCACCTATGCTAGCCATCAGGGGTCGAATCCATGAGTCAAGGAGCTGTTTCAACAACATCTAAACTAGGAACTAGAAAATAGGTAGTGGAACAACTTGCCTCTAAAACTATGGAAACTGATTCATTCAACCTCAAACCACCTCTAACTAATGTATCTACCCCCTCAAGTCATTTTTAATCATATTTACATCATATTACATCATTAACTTACCAAAGAGAGAATAAAAAGTCAACTGACAGTCAAACTGGGCGAAATTATGAATTTTTAGGCCTGGAAAAAATTTGCCTGATGCGCAGCGCCCCGATCCTGATGCACAATGCCACTTCAAGGCTGAATTTGGAGGCCTTCCACTTCACCAAATCAGGCTGAAGATAGCTTGTTGGAAAGCTCTGCCTATCTAGTTTCTAAAACACTTTTAATTTTCTGATTTGGAGTTGATTTGACTCTTCAAAAATCATTTCTCCCAGGACTGGTTCTCGTGGGTCCAAAAAGTGGCAGAGAGGGCACTTTTTAGGTGTTTTTTGCCCTTTAGGTGACCCAGATCTCCTCCAAATCTTATGAAACTTTTTTGGTTTCATTTTTTTTCCATGAGGAATCCAAAAATGCAAGCCATTTTGCAAAATACTGAGCCAAATCAATATCAGCTGAAAATTCCTGTGTTTTTCATTACAAAATTGTGAAATGACAAAATTTTCCCAAAATTTCTTCAAATTTGGCAAGAGGCAAGCTTACTAACTACTTTGCTGAGCTAATGAAGCTTCAGACAAAATTTTAAGTTTATCTTGTTCCTTTTTGGCTCTCAAGGCTCTCTTTAACTTAGCTTTTAGGCTGTTTATCCTTGTCTTGCAAATTTTATTCTGAGCTAAGTAATGATAAGCCATATGGTGTAGCATTTTATTCTCTTTGTTAGCTTTATCTAGCATCTTTTCAAGGTGGATGTTCACTCTTTCCAACCATGATTCTTGGTCAGCCTCAATTTCTTGCTCAAGGGATGTCATCTTGATTTTGCTTCTCTTTGCCACTTTCCTGTTTTCTCTAATTGTTTGCAGCTCCATAATAGCTTGCTTATCCTCCAATTGCTTGTTCTCCTGCTCAAGAAAGTTGATGATCCATTTGGCCCTCTCAAGGTCAAGTGATAAGGCTTGGATTTCAGCCTCCTTGTCTTTGATAATCATATCCTTGAGTATTGAGCTTTGATAGCCCAAATCAGTGTCATCCTCCTCAACCAAAACAAAATCCCTGTCTTTCCCTTCAGTAGGGCCCTCTTCATGCCTTTGTTGCTTTCCTTTGTCTCTGCCCTGTACCTTCTCAGCTGAAGAAGAAGGCAAACCCCCTTTCACCCTCGGTGAAGATAGCATTTGCTTGTGGTTCGGTGAAGAAAACAAGATGCCTTCCACCCCTGGTGGAGATAGTACTCGTTTGGCAGCTGCAAAAAACATCCTAGTGCCTCTTTCATACGTAACAAACACAGGAACATGAGCCTCCTCAGTTTTCTTTCAGGCTCTTTTTGTTCCCCAGAAGGTTCACCTTCCTCTTGAGGATCTGAAAATATTTGAGGCCCCTTGAAGCATTCACGGGCAATGAAAGTTTCCCATGACACTCCCAACTGAGTGAGCTGATGCAAAACCACAATTTTAATGACAGAAAAATGATAAATACTATTGAGCTGCTATGGAAAAGATTTTCTTTTTGCAATCACTATCATTCTCTTTATGTTTTTACATATGAAATATGGAATGCTCATCATTCTGACCCTGGTGAAGTGCATAAGCAATCTGATGTGGTTGGCATAAAGTCTGGAGAACCTACCCTCACATGTAAAATATTTGATGATAAGTTTCATGAGTGGAACATACTGGTCCTCCAAGAATTTAAAATGAAACACCCTGCTAAATTTACCATGGTATTTAGCCTTGATATAAGGTTCATAATGATGTTTACTGATATTCTGCCTTTTGTTCCACTTTTCCCCTACATTTGGCATTCTTGTAGCTTCTGCAATGATAGTTGGTGGAAGAGTGAAATTGATCCCAACAAGGTGCACCACATTATTTTCCATGTTTATGACAAACTACCTTGCTAATTCATAATGGTATTTAACCCTCTCAACCATCTCACAAAACTCAAAACAAGACTGATATCTGAAACATGTGGTGGCAAGAGGGCAAGCAAGGAGTTTAGTCATGATAATAGGTTCCTCCCTAATAATTTTTCCACCCTTGTGAGGTCCCCTGGGCTATACATTTCTTTCCTTTGAGCTATCACTAAGTGTTTCTTCTTCAAAACTAGATTCATTGCTTCTTGCCATGATGTTTGACTTAGGGATGTGATGTGATGATGAAATGGTGGAAAATCATAATGGGTGAGGATAAGGAAGATGAGTATGAAGAGATTTTGCAAATGTGGAATGGAGTAGAGGAATGAAGGGGCAAGTTTAGGAAATTAGGGTTTTGACTTATGAGGGACTTAGGGTTTGATGAAGGTAGTGAGTTTTCTTAGGGGAATGGGTAAGGGAAAATGGAATTAATGGGTTGATTTAGGGCAATGAAGTGTGGAAAAGGGGAAAAGGATGTTGGTTTTGTTATGGAGTGAAAGTTTTGCAATGAGATGAAAATATATGAAGAAAAGCTACGGTTTTGATTTTAAGAAGCAAAACTCATGAAGAAAACATGAAGAAGACTAAAGTTAGTTCAAGATCAATGAAAACTTGCTTGAATGAGTGAAATGCAGCATTTGGGAGAGTTGGGGGTGAATTGAAGTGATTTTTGAACCTTCCTAGCCAATGCACAGTGCACTGGGCCCAATGCGCAGCGCCCTCCTGATGCGCAACACCCGTGTATTTTTACATTGGCTGAAACTGGCTGATGCGCAACGCCAACCCTCTGATGTGCAGCGCCAGGCAAGTTTGTTGCAAAAACAGGGTTCTCTTCCTCCTTTGGTCGATTTCCCTCCAAATCACTATTTTGGCTCTTCTAAGATGTTTTACACAATGAAATGGATGACTAGCATGAATTCACTTTATAAATGGATGCACTTTAATTTTTCCTCATTGCAAACCCACTTTTATAAAGTCTTAGTCACTTTTTCTCAAAAACTCTATTTTTTTTATGAAGTTTGACTTTTCTTGATCAATTGATGGACTGATGCATTGGTGCTTGTGTTTTTTGCAGTCCTTGGAGGTGGCAAGGTGACCAAGAGTAGCTGCTGAACTTATTACATATAGAAACCTTAAATTACATGAAAGTTGTACATGAAATGGAAAAACCTCTGTTTTCACCTCAAAACAGAGTTTTGAGGTAAAACAAATTTATTGAGCATATCAACAGTAAATTCATGATTCTATGAGCTTATTAATTCTCCTCATGTGCCCACTGACCCTTTATTCAATTTTTGAATGACCATGATGACAAACCTTAGACCTAGTGAGACTTAAAACCCTAAAACTAGTTTTTGTAAATGAAATGAAACAGAATGACAGTAAATGACCTAAAAAATGTGAAAATAGGTCAGCAGTTGAATGTCATGAGGGAAATTGACATGAAACCACTACCATCAGTTGATCCATGACCTAATGGAATGTAGTTGATCGGATGGGACACCTAATATGTATGTAAAAAAAGCAATTTGATCACTAATGGAGGTATGAAGATACCGACACTAACAATAAGAGCAGTGTGGGAAGCACAAGGGGTCACGGACGACGACATTAAGAAGGCCACATTGGTGAGCGCATTGCAGGATCGTGCGCTGACATGGTATATCAAGCACTCTAATCATCACACAAATGCAGGAATAGCGGGGATCCAGAATGCGTTGAGCAGAGAATTTAGCCAGCTGAAATAAGAGACACAGTCAATCATCGGATTTAAGGAAATCACGATGCTTCCAGGTGAGACCCCCTAGGATCTGGATCAGAGGCTGAAGAGTATGATTTGCGAGGCTAATATGACGATAACAGATGCGCAACACCGCTCATTGTTTGTGGCGTCTTTGACGCCACATCTGAGGACGACGCTGTCACAACAGAAGCTTTCAACCCAAGACGAAGCGTTGGAAATGGCGATGAGGTTGCATGAAACACTGATATAGGATCCGGGATTGGGAGTCCAACAAATCCACGCACAACTACAAAATCTATGCTTGGAGATGCAGAGTTTGAAGCAGGATAGGGCGCCACGGCCAGAGGCACGCGAAGAAGTGTGGTGCATAAAATGCAAAGGCCAGGGCCATGAAAAAGACCACTGTCCAGTATTCGTGAACTACTTGGCAGGAGGGGGACCAATGCCATTGAGACCAGAGGCACAGGCAGGGCCAAGTGCGGCACCCGCGCTATGGTGCGCAATCTGTCAGATAGGAGGAAAGCACATGATGGATAACTGTCACTTGTTGCAGAAGTATACATAGACTCCCCAGCAACTGTTTTGTAATTTTTGTAGATCGGTGGGCCATGACAAGCATACTTGTCATAGCTACAAGTTAATGATGGAGCAGACCCCAGCATATAGAATGCAGACAGAAACGCGAGGCCTCGACCTAGCTGTGGGGATGGCGCGCGTTGGATTTCAGGGCCGAGGTCAAGGACAAGGAGGAATGGGACCAGGAAGGGGCCGCAGATAGTTAATCTGTTACAATTGCGGAGGACCAGGGCACTACACTCACAATTGTACCAACCCGACAAGAGTATCTTGTTCATACTATGCTTAGTTTGATCATGAAGCAGTAGATTGTCCTACGTTGATCGCACACATGCACGAGAAATGAGTACTTCAACCTACTCCAACTCAAAATATTCAAATGATGAGGTCTAAACTGCGCGAAGAAGACCCAAATGTGAATATGGTGCTCAGAAGTGGTGTGACCATAGGGGAGGATAAGGGGAAGCAGCCCGAGGAAGATACATGGGTTCGCAAGGCCCCTACAAATGAACTTGAGTTTGACTTAGAACGTGCAAAGGAGACGTTCATGGAAGCTAAGAAGAGCTTCGTGGAGGCCTCCACTTCAGGTAGTAAGGATCAACCAGAGATAGGAATGGATCCTTCTATGATTACTACCTTTCTGGAGACATGCATGAAACTACTGCATGACAATAAGGCAGTTAAATGACTACATGAGTTAATAACTAGGTGCGCAGGGTCAGGGGAACCGCGCGTAGTCCGAAAATTGGGAAAGCATGCATTACGCACCGGGAGGGAAATGAGATTGATGACGCAGATTAGCGAGTATGAAATGGATCAGGTAATCCTAAACCTAGGTTCGGACCCAAATGTGTTACCAAAGAAGACATGGGAATGCATGCGCAGGCCCGCGTTACAGTGGTCCCCTATTCAATTACGAATGGCAAACCAACAGAAGATTTTGCCCATGGCGAGGTTGCAAGGGGTAACAGTTGATATCGAAGGCGCGAGCATGCAGACGAACTTTGAAGTGATAAAGATTATTGATGACAGCAATCCTTATCCCGCGTTGCTGAGAATAGACTGGGACACTGATATGAATGGAGTCATCAACTTGAAGAAGCGGAAGATGATATTCGAGAAAAAGTCCCTTCGCGTAGTCGTTCCGCCAGACCCAGCCGAAGGAGCGCGCTACACTAAACTCGTGTGAAACGATGGAAGCAACGATGAGCTTGATTGTATTTACCAAATAACGACATAAGACCAGGATTGGGTGAACCCGACTGCAGATGGGAGAATCTCATGGGAGCGCGACAGTTCCCGTACTTCGGATTCAGATGAAGAAGTAGAACATTGGCAGAACCGGTTGCACGAAGTGACAACGTTGAATTGAAATATGATTATTAGATCCCTGCATTACGTGATGACAGAGGCAAGGGAAATGTCGACATATGATGGAGTAACAACAGTGGATGAATTCCTGGACAAATTTGAAAGCGCAGTACCAGAACAGTCGCAGTGTGATGTGCTGGAATGGGTGCTGTGCATAACACCTGCACGATGGTGGTGTTATAGACATTTTTGTGCCTTACAGCATGAAGCATGAAATGTCCATAATCTAAGGGATCCAAAGTCCCTAAACATGTTGTTCCTACCCCTAGAGGAACAAGGTCAGCAAACCACAGCACTAAATATCAGTTCTCCACCTGAAAACACTCAAAAACAAGCAAATTCTGGATCATGTCAACTGCTCCACTAAGCATCTGCACTGAATGTCAAGTGCTCCACTCTGTACCTGCGCTGAATGTCAACTGCAAAGAAGGCCACCTGCGCTGAGCGTACTTGGACAAGTGGCACAGTCATTCCTCAAGGTGTCAGCACCCAGGAAGCTTCCAAAATGACACTTGGATCAAGGAATTCGACTGGTGATGAGTAAGAGGGTATAGATCTCCAAGTGGGAGCAAGAACCTCCAAGTGGACTCAAGAACTGAAGAATAACTGGAGTTAGAGAGGACACTAGTCACACATCAAGCTGACTCATGCTCTCTCCAAAACTCTATATAAGGATCTCTACCCTATGAGATCTGGAGGCTGGAATCTTGTAAATGTACGAAAGTGCTGTTGGTTTGAGTTTAGAGCTATTGGGTGATTTGCTTTGAAGGAGGTGAAGAGGAGATTTCTTTCTGCTGGGAAGGTGATGCTGGATTGGGCCTCTTATGGTTGTATCACTTCCTGAACTTTACTTCTTCCATTAATAAAGCATTTGAGGTTCTTCTATATGCATGTGTCTCAATGATGTATTGTCATACTTGTGTATTTGATTTATCCTAATCCTTGAATCAATTATGAATGTATGCTTCTTGTAGTTTCCCTCTCTTGCCATTTTGCAGGATCTTGGTGTAGCTGGGCCAGTGAAAGAGCAAGGAGCTGGGAGCAAGCAGCAAGGAGAGAAGATTGGATCAACCATTAGCGAAAGACATCGGTTAGGGGATCTCTTTCTCTCCTATTTTACTTTCATAAAGAAGAAATCTTAGATAGCTTTGCTTCGATTGTTGCTGAGGTACTATCACCCTTAGAGTGGGATAGGGTCATTCCGTATTGGATACTTTTCCCAACAACAAATTGGCGACTCCGCTGGGGAAGCATCTTGTTGGTTGTTTGTGTTTTTGCTATTCATTTCATAAACACAGGGAGTACCGAATCGAACTGCATTTGGATCTTTCAAATGCAAAGTAGAGGGCAGCTACTCTAGCTCAGTTTCTGGGCATGTTTATGATTTGAAGAGCTGATCCACAAGGACTCTGAATAGCTCTTAGTGATAGCTTTTCATCCTCCTAATTACCCTTTAGTGTGTACTTGATTGATAGCTTTTGATTTGGCCAAAAACTGTGAATTTTTGAGCAATCTGTGACCCGGAAACCAAGAGAAACGAGAGTTTCTCTCTTCATTGCAGGCACTGTGAAGGCAGTCTGCATTTCATCGCAGGTCCCGAAGGGGCTACCTGCGCTGAATGTCAAACTGACAGTGTACTACCTGCGCTGAACCAGTTTTGCCTTGTGCAACTGGGGTTCCCTGCTGTTTATTGCCCTGTTTTCATCCTTGTTTTTACAGCCTGTTATCAGTCAATGTACCTATCTGAAACCACCTTTCCTTGCCACTATTCCGCCTCGGTTGTATAAAGAAACTGTATTTGTTCTTTGTATTTCTTATATCATTTGCAGTTTCCCATAACAAAAAGTGAACTAGTCTTGCTGTGGCCTCTTAGATCTAGACCTGTGATAAGTGTCGTATTGATCTTAAGAGTTAGTTTGTTTGCTGTTCATAGCTGATTGAGCTTTTGCTTTCATCATATGGTTTGAATTTATGTATTTCTGGTGTTGAAACAAGTAAATCTTAAGGTGTCTTTTGATTTTGGACAAAGCTTGTTTGCTTTCACTTGAAATTGAATTCAAAATTATACAACAGCTTTCTTTTTGTAATACATCAACATTAAGAAAGAGAAAAGAAATACCTGCATTGTGCATGTGCATTTTGAAAATTTGTATGTTGATTTAGGGAAAAGTGCATTAGTGTGTGCTCTATGATCTGTGTGAAAAGATGATGTCTTTCTTTTCCCTCAGTAGTTAAGATTTTCAAAGTTGAAAGATTGAAAAGCTTGCTTATCATCTTAGACTGCATTTAGGAAGTTGTATTATACATCTCGTGGTGATCCATAAAGGCAAACTGCTAAACAAGATCAACTTAAAATGAATTGAATTTACATAACAACGCTTTGAAACATAACGCAAACACATAGAGGTCTAAGCTAGAGACGTGTTCCAGTGTCATTAAACGTGATATCTTAGCGTTGAGTGGTTGGGTGATTCCTCCACGGTGAAGCGATAAGTATCAATACGGACTTGTGCTCCCACGTACTGTCGCGTATATATTGGGAGACCCCTATAGGAACAAAGCCTTTATCCATAGGAAGCCGTGTCGGCCGCCCTACTGATCGCAATGCAGTGAACACAGCATTCACGAAGATCGACCACCCGTACCGTAAAACGTATTCTGTGGTTTTGCGAAAGGTTTGGCACACCCTCTGCCTAGATCTCCAGAGCAGTTTCTTTTGGCCTTTTTCAAACTCTGTAACTGAAAAAGTCCATTCGAGCATTTGTCACTTCGGGCTCGTTAAAACATCGAAGGAGACTAGAGTCATCTTTAGCTTTTTCTCGACTCTTAAAAAGTGAAAAAGCAAGTTGTGTCTAAAGCGTCGTTATAAAATTTATTTTAAACAGAACATAATCACCTCCTATTCCTGCGTTGATCTGTAGGTTGAGAACATGGAACGCCCCAACCAAGGAATTCCCCATGATGGAAATCCTAGTCCTTTCTCCTCTTGGGGAGAAGTTGGTGCGCCCCACATGGCCACATTGTCGCTTCCAGGACTGACAATTGGCCTGCCAATTTGGCTATTCTCAACCAATGTAGTTCAGAACACCATGGTTCCTGAACAGTCGAGTCAACAGTTAGATCAGTCTAGAGCTGCCCACCAGTCTTCTACTTCCTATAACTCTTCCTCCAATCCCTCGTCTTCGCAAGGTAGAGCCGGCAAAAGCCAAGCTCCCATGGAGAAGAAGGAGAAGAAGAAGAGAGAGAAGAAGAAGAAGGAGCCTAAGGCGACTAGGGGCAAGCAAAAGACATCTGACAAAAATCCACACACAGCACAGACCAGGCCTAAATCGCCATGTGTCATATGTAGAGGAGACCACTTCCATAGAGATTGTCCCTGTATTCCCCGGATACTAAGGGACTAGTCCCCTCGTTTGCACAATTCGGGAGCATCAACCTCTGATAGCCATGTTGAATGCTTACCGTCAACTAGCGAAAGTGAAGGTTCAAGACAAAGAGGGGAAGTAAGATTCCCCTGTAGACTGTGTGAAGGCGATCACGCCATCCACCGTTGTCCCTTCTTAGACGAAGCGAAGAGAGTTTTGGAAGATCGTCCGGTTTCACCGTTGAGACTTCCTCCTGGATACAAAAAACTCGTGCCAAGTCCTTCGTTGGTTGAGAATATAGCTGGCCCGCTCAAGTGGTCGGCTGAAGCGTCAGTCACTGAAAATGAACCTACTGAATCCAGACCGGACGAAAGTCCAAAGGTCAAAACGGCAGTTGACCCGGTTCTCCCTTCAGAAGTTCCATCTTCAAATGACACCGTCACTGAAGACTCATCTTCAAATGACACCCTCACTGAAGAGAATAAGGATGACACCATCCAGATTCTTTTCATCAACACAGACTCTGATGAGCATCAGGGCAATGCGCCCATTCCTTTATCGCAGGAAGGAACATCGTCAGAGTCATATCCGGCCGTATATTCGGTCCCACCACCAAGCAACCTGGTTGTATCCTTTGATTGGAATCAACTAGGCAGACCCCGGTTGCCAGCCAGTATACCATTCAGAATCATAGTCCAAATATACAGAATGGTAATGGCTGGCACTATCATTGATGAAGGGGCATCTGTGAGTATCCTTTCCTCTATTGCTTGGAAAGCACTGGGTTCCCCGGTGCTTTTGCCTGAGATAAGAAATCTCTCGGGTTTCGACAAAGGAACCAGTCGACCATTAGGGATCCTCCCCAATGTGCCTATAACATTGAAAGGGAAGACCGTTCAAATGAACGTGATGGTCATTCAAGGACCCTTGGATTATAACCTACTCCTTGGACGAGACTATATATATTGCATGGGGGCAATAGTCTCCTCACTCTTTAGAGTAATGTGTTTTCCACACGAAGGAAGAATGGTCAAGCTCGTAGACCAACTTTCATTTCCGGGATCACGCATCGCAAATAGTCACATACCAACCCTGAATGGTCTATTCAATCAAGAAATGTCTCCACCCCCAGTCCTCCTTCCCGATGAGTGCGAGTGATTCGGAAAGATAGGACTGGAACCCAGGGGGCATGCATCCTGGTCTGCTTCGGGCAGAAAAAACCCTGGGTATAAGGTAGAATTTCCGCGAGAGAATATGACTAGTCCGTACCCCGTCCGTGGATGGAAGAGGGGTTGTTCTGGAATAGGATTCTCTTGTCAAAGTTATGTGAGAGGGCGGGGGTCGTCACTCACCTCTGTCTACTTCGGTAGACATTGCCGAGGAAGTGTTTTGTTTGAAAGATTAACGAAACAATCCTTGGGTAACCAGAAAGAGGCAAGCCTCCCTAAATAACACAAATGTTTTGTCTTTGAGTAGTGTTCTTCTCTTGTCGCAAGTAGTTGTTTTAAAAATTGGGCTGACGAGAAGACAAGTATCGCGTAAGACCCGTTAAAAATAACGAGAAGACAAGTATCGTTAACATTAGACTGGCAAGACGACAAGTAGCTGTGAACACCCAAAGAAAAACAGAGGTGGGAAGGAGGAGGGGCAGCCTTGAAATTGTATTTTATACCTGGGGGCATGCAAACCTTTTGGAGTGCAAGCAAAGAGCGGTTATTTATCTTTTTTTTGGATTAGTCGTTTCCGAACTTGCATAAAGAAAGGATGAGAGGGAGCATAGCTTTGGTAAGGCGCAAGCTCTATAAAAAATGGGATCTTTCAGGAGACATTCTTATCTTATGACTGGTATATCGAGCAATTTTAGCATAAAGTTCATGCTCGTTAAAAAATAAACGCAAGATCCGAGCAGTTTTAACGCGGTCTTCATGCTCGTTAAAAAATAAATAAAAGCAGTGAGCAATGTTTCCCCCAGAGTTTAAGCTCATTTTTAAATAAAAAATGAACCTATCCCGGTAAATAACCTCTGTGATCGTAAATTTATCAGCCATAAAAAGCCTTGGTCGTGTTTGCACCTGCCACCTCCACCGTCATTTGGCCGATCGTTCACCTCCATATGATTGTTTATCCATTTTGAGGAACAGCTGCGAAGAGTGATTTCACTTAGCCATCCTTGTGACACTGCCGTGATTGGAAAATTCCAACCTGTACCTGGAATCAGTTGCTATTCCTGTTTATCACTCGTTCCTCAAAAGCCGAGTCTTCTTTGAGCTCTTTTCATCTGACTCGTAAAATATGAAAAGTTTGCCGAGTTTTGGCCTTCCAGCTCGGTAAAGTGACCGGAAGAGCTATCCCTCCACTAGATTTTAATCTTTTTGGACCTGAGGGATTATTGCACAAAAAGGTCGAGCGCTTGTTTTATTCGGCTCGTTAAAGTTATCGAAAACTCATCCCTTCTGTATTGTTTTACACTTTTTCGGACTTAAGGGATTAGATGATGAAAAAGGAATTTTGGAGTTAACTTTCTGTACCTTTTCAGACTCTCTAAAAATGAAAAGGACCGAGTTTTCCTTGTCGTTAGACTCGTTAAAATGATTAAATAGCGACAAACTTGTCTTTAGACGAGAACGAGTTTCCCTATCGCTAGGCTCGTTAAAACATAGCGATGGGCTTGCCCGAAGGGCAGGTTATAGAACAAGCATATGTTATCCTCCTCAAGCTTGACAAAAATAAAGAGGTACTGGTCAGAAATGACTGGGGAAAAATTGGAAGAACCTCAAAGCTTTAATGGTAGCAAGTCGCTCTTGAACATGACACTTTTCCTCCGTACCACATCGGGTTGGGTTGTTTCATTCACCGGTCTCATCACCATGGTCTCGCCAAACCATCCATTTGGGGTAATGCTACCGATCCATCGCATCAGTGTCGTTATATGTTCAAGAGATGTTGTTCAGAAAGAGTCAACCGTGTCCCATCCACTACCATACATTATCCTTCATCCATCCATGACCGCCTCCCTGAATCATATGTCACAGATTGTTTTCACCTCCAATAAAATCATTAGCTCCGTTCCGTGTCACTGATGTGGGATTCATTAAGGCCCTCCTTTGACGGATCGCTTCTTGTCGACTTCAGCTCATTATCCAAGGAGTTGATCTAGGAACAAAACCCTCAGTACTTTGAAGCTTGCATGCCTCAATGGCAAGTTTCTCACTTCCGGCGATAGGTATACATCAATGACCTTCGACCGAAAGATTTTACGTGGTGTTCGACGCCAAGTCCTTTATTCACACCACGTGAATTGTACTGCAGTACCTTGAGGGTCATTATCATTATCGGTGATTCCTCTCGCGCTTGTTAACAGTTTACATCATTGACCGGTAATCAAGCGATGTCTTTCCATGTTCGACTTCAGCGCAATTCTCACATGGATCGACTTGTACTTAGAGTGAAGATCGAACGAGTTTGAAAACCCCGGATCTAGTTTCATCCATCCGGGCTGCGATATATATTCAGGAAATATAAAGACATTTGACATGTACATCATTGCAGCAGATGATCATCCTACTCAAAGGATGATAATTTCAGTAGAGAATTATCAGTCTACCATCAGATGATCGTCTGTTCTATGTACCAAAATGAATTTATAAAGCTAAGCATGGGAATGCCCGCCTCAGCTAGATCATGAAAGCAGAATGAAAAATAATGTATTGTATTGTATTTTATTACAGGTCACCTCTCAGCGATTGAATGAACTTCGGATCCTTCGGATAAAGCATTTCACCTGATAAATGACCTCATACTTTAGGGGGCAACTGTTATAGACATTTTTGTGCCTTACAGCATGAAGCATGAAATGTCCATAATCTAAGGGATCCAAAGTCCCTAAACATGTTGTTCCTACCCATAGAGGAACAAGGTCAGCAAACCACAGCACTAAATATCAGTTCTCCACCTGAAAACACTCAAAAACAAGCAAATTCTGGATCATGTCAACTGCTCCACTGAGCATCTGCGCTGAATGTCAAGTGCTCCACTCTGTACCTGCGCTGAATGTCAACTGCAAAGAAGGCCACCTGCGCTGAGCGTACTTGGACAAGTGGCACAGTCATTCCTCAAGGTGTCAGCGCCCAGGAAGCTTCCAAAATGACACTTGGATCAAGGAATTCGACTGGTGATGAGTAAGAGGGTCTAGATCTCCAAGTGGGAGCAAGAACCTCCAAGTGGACTCAAGAACTGAAGAATAACTGGAGTTAGAGAGGACACTAGTCACACATCAAGCTGACTCATGCTCTCTCCAAAACTCTATATAAGGATCTCTACCCTATGAGATCTGGAGGTTGGAATCTTGTAAATGTAAGGAAGTGCTGTTGGTTTGAGTTTAGAGCTATTGGGTGATTTGCTTTGAAGGAGGTGAAGAGGAGATTTCTTTCTGCTGGGAAGGTGATGCTGGATTGGGCCTCTTATGGTTGTATCACTTCCTGAACTTTACTTCTTCCATTAATAAAGCATTTGAGGTTCTTCTATATGCATGTGTCTCAATGATGTATTGTCATACTTGCATATTTGATTTATCCTAATCCTTGAATCAATTATGAATGTATGCTTCCTGTAGTTTCCCTCTCTTGCCATTTTGCAGGATCTTGGTGTAGCTGGGCCAGTGAAAGAGCAAGGAGCTGGGAGCAAGCAGCAAGGAGAGAAGATTGGATCAACCATTAGCGAAAGACATCGGTTAGGGGATCTCTTTCTCTCCTATTTTACTTTCATAAAGAAGAAATCTTAGATAGCTTTGCTTCGATTGTTGCTGAGGTACTATCACCCTTAGAGTGGGATAGGGTCATTCCGTATTGGATACTTTTCCCAGCAACAGGTGGAGTACACATCAGAAGACTATTGGAAACTAGCACAAATGTAGAAGACGGATGCGCTCACGGTTTTGAAGTCCCCAGCGTTGAACGAGAGTAGGGTAGCCAGGTCGAAGCAACTTGCATGCCCACCTATGTCGATGGGTGTAGACGTGTGTTGTGCAAGAACATCCCAGACTAAGGATAAAAAATTAGAACCAGACACGGTAGAAGGAAAAGCGACAACAATTCCACGTCAGAGTATTCAAAAATTTATGCGGAATCATGAACAAAGTTCACCAGGCGAGACGAACTGACAGGGACCTACGCGTACCAACGGTTCGATGGGCCTATAGGACCATGAGCAAAAACCGGAGCGCGGAACCAATCCCAACACTGACGAGAGGAGCTAAAACCATAAGAGCAGAGAAGAATCCCCATACCACAACTCCCGCAGTTAGGATAGTACGCGAGGACCCGGGTAAAGGAATTATGGAGCTACAGGAAGTCATTCGGCGAGGGAACTTGAACCTTCGCGAACTCGATGAAGATCGGGTACAACTGAAGCATAAAAGCATGTTAATTGACACAGAAATCAGAAAACTGGAAACTAAAATTGCGCAAACAAGTCACGACAATGGAAGGGCAGGACAAGATACGGGTGTTGTGGGGAAAAGTATCCGACTCGGATGACCCTATCCCTACTCTAAGGGTGACAGTCCTTAGCAACAACTGAAAGTAAAGCTTTGATATTTTCCTTTATGAAAGTACAGAGAAGGAGGAAAAGATTAACCAACCGGTGTCTTTCGCTTTTGTCGATCCTGTCCTCTCTCTTTGTCTCTTGTTCCCAGCTCTTTGCTCTCTTTGCCGGCCCAGCTACACACAGATCCTGCACAAACAAGAGAGGGAAACTACAAGAAACATGTACTCATAACTGATGCATGGATTAGAGTGAATCAGATATACAAGTAAATACAATACATCAATGCAATACAAGTATATAGGAGAACATTCAAAGCTTTATTGATAGAAGTAAAAGGGTTATGAGGAGATTACAACCATCAATGGCTCCAATCCAGCAGCACCTCCCCAGCAGCAAGAAATCTCCTCTTCACCTCTATAAAAGCAATCACCCAATAGCTCTAACTGTAAACCAACAACACTTCCTTGCTTTGCACAAAATTCCAGCCTCCCTAGACCTCATGAGAGAGCTCTATATATAGGAGATTTGGAGAAAGGATGAGTCAGCTTGAGGCTGGCATAAAGCTGACTAGTGTCCTCTCCCACTTTAGTTAAACTTCAGTTCTTGAGTCCACTTGGAGATCCTTGCTTACACATGGAGATCAAGTACCTCTTACTCATCACAGGGCGAATCCCTTGAACCAAGTGTCAGTTTGGAAGCTTCCTGGGCAGTTGACACCTTGCAGAATGACTGTGCCACTTGGCCAATCTCGCCCAGCGCAGGTAGCCTTCATTGGTTTTGACTTTCAGCGCAGGTACAAGGAGGAGCAGTTGACATTCAGCGCAGTTGCTCAGTGGAGCAGCTGACATGATCCAAAAATAGCCTGTTTTGAGTGTTTTTCAGGTGGAGAACTGATGGGAAGTGCTGTGGTTTGCTGACCTTGTTCTTCTAGGGGTAAGAACAACATGTTTAGGGACTGAGGATCCCTGTAATTATTGACATTTCATGCTCCATGCTGCGAGGCACAAAAATGTCTATAACAGTTGCCCCCTAAAGTATGAGGCCGTTTATCGGGTGAAATGCTTTATCTAGAGGGTCCGAAGTTCATTCCAGTGCTGAGGAGGCGCCCTGTAATACAATACAATACAATACATTATTTTTCATTCTGTTTTCATGATCTAGCTGAGGCGGGCATTCCCATGCTCAGCTTTATAAATACATTTTGGTACATAGAACATACGATCGTCTGATGGTAGACCGATAATTCTCTGCTGGAATTATCATCCTTTGAGTAGGATGATCATCTGCTGCAATGATGTACATGACAAATGCTTTTATATTTCTTGAATATGTATCGCAGCCCAGATGGATGAAACTAGATCCGGGGTCTTCAAACTCGTTCGATCTTCACTCTAAGTACAAGTCGATCCATGTGAGAATTTCGCTGAAGTCGAACATGGAAAGACATCGCTTGATTACCGGTCAATGATGAAAACCGTTAACAAGCGCGAGAGGAATCACCGATAATGATAATGACCCTCAAGGTACCGCAGTACAATTCACGTGGCGTGAATAAAGGACTTGGCGTCGAACGCCACGCAAAATCTTCTGGTCGAAGGTCATTGATGTATACCTGTCGCCGGAAGTGAGAAACTTGCCATTGAGGCATGCAAGCTTCAAAGTACTGATGGGGTTGTTCCTAGATCAACTCCTTGGATAATGAGCTGAAGTCGACAAGAAGCGATCCGTCAAAGGAGGGCCTTAATGAATCCCACATCAATGACACGGAACGGAGCTAATGATTTTAGTGGAGGTGAAAACAAACTGTGACATATGATTCAGGGTGGCGATCATGAATGGATGAAGGATAATGTATAGCAGTGGATGGGACACGGTTGACACTTTCAGAATGACCTCTCTTGAACATATAACGACACTGATGCGATGGATCGGTAGGATTACCCCAAAATGTGGATGGTTTGGCGAAGACCATGGTGATGAGACCGGTGAATGAAACAACCCAACCCGATGTGGTACGGAGGAAAAGTGTCATGTTCAAGAGCGACTTGCTACCATTAAACTTTGATGTTCTCCCAATTTTTCCCCAGTCATTTCTGACCAGTACCTCTTTATTTTTGTCAAGCTTGAGGAGGATAACATATGCTTGTTCTATAACCTGCCCTTCGGGCAAGCCCATCGCTATGATTTAACGAGCTTAGCGATAGGGAAACTCGTTCTCGTCTAAAGACAAGTTTGTCACTATTTAATCATTTTAACGAGTCTAACGACAAGGAAAACTCGGTCCTTTTCATTTTTAGAGAGTCTGAAAAGGTACAGAAAGTTAACTCCATAATTCCTTTTTCGTCATCTAATCCCTTAAGTCCGAAAAAGTATAAAACAATACAGAAGGGATGAATTTTCGATTGCTTTAACGAGCCGAACAAAACAAGCGCTCGATCTTTTTGTGATTTAATCCCTCAGGTCCAAAAAGATTAAAATCTAGAGGAGGGATAGCTCTTCCGGTCGCTTTAACGAGCTGGAAGGCCAAAACTCGGCAAACTTTTCATATTTTACGAGTCAGTGAAAAGAGCTCAAAGAAGACTCGTCTTTTGAGGAACGAGTGATAAACAGGGATAGCAACTGATTCCAGGTACAAGTTGGAATATTCCAATCATGGCAGTGTCACAAGGATGGCTAAGTGAAATCACTCTTCGCAGATGTTCCTCAAAAAGGGTAAACACACAAATGGAAGTGAATGATCGGCCAAATGACGGTGGAGGTGACGGTGCACAAACACGACCAAGGCTTTTATGGCTGATGAATTTACGATCTCAGAAGGGTATTTACCGGTTCATTTTTTCTGAATGAGCTTGAACTCTAAAGGAAAGCCTGCTCATAAACTTATGTTTATTTTTTAACGAGCATGAACTATGCGCTAAAACTGCTCGGATCTTGCGTTTATTTTTTAACGAGCATGAACTATGTGCTAAAACTGCTCGATTCTTGCGTTTATTTTTTAACGAGCATGAACTATGTGCTAAAACTGCTCGAATCTTGCATGCCCCCAGCATCATAATAACGCATGTCAAAAGGAGGGTGCCCCCCAAGCTTCATTGCATTCAACTTGGTGATTGGAATGAAGGTTTACCTTTGAATTTTGAAAAGGGGATTTGTTTCATTTTTTAATGAGGTTGACATAGTAAAAGAACTATCCTCATAACTCCTTGTTTCATTTTTTAATGAGGTTGACACGAGATAAGAACTGTCCTCGGAGCCGACAAAATATTTAGGAATCTTCCGAATCCAACCAGAAGATTGGATTAGATTTCATTTTGTAGGTTTCCACCGTGGCCACTCCCGCCAGATTACTTGGAGGCGGTAGGGCGAAAGTACCCATTAAGGCAGGGTCTTTTAGGAGACCTACTCCGATATTTTGAAGCAAATGATTCCTTCCATGGATCATTGGAATGCTTCCTGTAACTTGTGAACTGTTGGGGAGAAAAGTTTGTTGGTCGACGATTGTAATTCCTTCTTGGAAGGGAAATGCAATCTTCCTGAAGTAGGTCGACACAACCGCGGCCATGGCGTAGATCCAGGGCCTTCCTAGTAGGATGTTGTAATCGAGGTTTCCATCAATTACTTCAACATCAATTCCTACTGTTTTGCCCCCCAGTTCAACTTGCAAGTTACTTAAAATCCCGTATGGAGTGTATGATCGTCCATCAAATGCTTTTAACGTCGTTGACGATTTCGACAAGGGTGGTGAGCCTAAATCTTTCCAGCAACTCATCGACATAAGACATGTAGATGCCCCCTCATCAATAATTGTTCGATGAACAGTTTTGTTGAGGGCTTTCACTTGAATAAGGAAAGCTAGTTGAGCTGGTAACTGAGGGTCATATCCTTTATGATCAAAGGCCACAAGATTGGAATCCATTGGGCCAATCCCACCTATTGCTGATAATAAAGCTTGCTCTTGGGAGGGGCAATTTTGTGGTACTTCAAGTGTCGACATAGTGGACGGCGATTGGGCCAGGTCCTTTACTATATTATAATTCTGTGCTCCTTTGGCACGAGGATTAAATGTCGATTTGTGTACTACTCCCTTTGGCGACTTTATCATTGGCTCAGGAACGATGGGTGGCACAACTTTGGTCAAAGCTGTCGTCGAACTACTAGGTTGTTCATTAGCCTTGTTATTTGACAGCCATGGATTCCCGTAATCTTTATTCCTTGTCAAAGCATTATTCTGCTGCTTTGAGGTAGACAACATAAGCACTTGGGATCGGGAAGCATTTTGATTAGCAACCAGATTTTGACCAGGATTAGGAAACGGATCAGTCAACACAGCTGAGGTTTTCGGACTCTTAAAGAATCTTTTAAGCTCAGCTTTGCATGGACAATCTGCTGTCCAATGATCCTCATCGCATATATGACACCCCGAAGGGGGTTTCCCTTTTCTCCCTTTCTTTTTCTTCTTGTCTCCTGGTTGCTTCAGTTGTTTGTCCTTGTCGTCCGACACGGCACTTACTTCCGAGGCAAGAAGTTCTTCATTTGTATTTTGATTCGAAGTCTTACGGGTTTTCTTAGACGAATCCCGTGTTGACTTTACGTTTGCAGTGCCAATCACACCATCGCCGGCATGAGAGTCACTATTTGATCCAGGAGGGGGAGGAATTGAGAATTCCGGTCTAGGGGCGTCAGGTATCTTGTCATAGAGCGTGCTAGACTGAGTATATACTAAGTCTAAATACTGGGCACGAGCAATAACTTGCTCCTCTGTTATGACGCCTCCCTTGGCCACATCTTCTGTTATAGCAGGAAGAAGCGACTTTATAAACCACTCAGCTAAAAGCTGATCTGGGACATAAGTCTTTACCATTCTGCGACGACGACGCCACTCATGTATATGATCTGATATATGTGTGGCCGTTGTCTGCTTGAAATTGGTTAAGATCTCGGTTCCAGTTTCGTACCTTATAGGTAACTGAAAGTGTGTTAAGAAAGTCGTGGCTAGGGAACTAAAATTGTCGAAAGAGGCTCTAGGTAATTCAATATACCATTTAGCCGCCAGACCAGTCAATGTCCTCTGGAAAAGGTGAAGCCTAATCGAATCATCATTCAAGGTATTCGACGAACACCACAGATGGAATGTCATCACATGATTCGACGGGTCTTCGCCAGGATTTCCATTGAATTTAGGAATGTCCGAAGGAAGTTTGTGAGGAATCGCTGGCCACCAATGGGCATAGGCGATTGGATCGTTCGTCAATCGATGTAAATCTGGTAATTCTAGAGTTGCCACGAATGGCAACTGCTGACTCAGGTTTGGCGAGGCGTACCCAGGATACGATGGAATCGCCTGAGCAGTAGGCCTTTGCATACCAGCATAATGCAACTGATGTTGATATGACTGATAGGGCTGGTGGGCTTGGCCACTGTAAAGTGGTTGATTTAACCCGTTCTGAATATAGGGTTGCCCACTATTCGCAAATATCTGTTGTTCAGATCCCTGGTACACCTGTTGAAACTGAGGTTGTTGGTATTGCACCATCCATGGTTGCGAAGCCATGTTTTGCTGTGCGATACTAACCGACGGACCAAGATGCGGGGTTATGGTTCCCGTTTGTGTCTGTGTCGTCCCGGCAGTTGGCGATTGTGGTTGTGTTGCAGGTTCAATGGGATGTTGCATTACAACTTGGGGTTGACATACAACAGGCATCGATTGAACTTGCGACACGGTTACAATCGCTGGCGTCGTCGGGATACTAGACATAGGTACACACTGTTGCATGGAATATACAACTCTTGGTTGTTGGGGTAACATAGGTACCCAACCACTCGTCGTTACTTCAGTCAAGCCTGAATGTTGTTGAAAACTGCCGTATGGGTATCCCCCCGGAAGGGGAAGTGAAAGGGCATATTGCCCCCCATATGGTAACAATCCGGAACTCAAGGGTATAGATTGCCTTTGAGGACTGGATGGCCCAAACTGATTTCCAAAGGGATCAATTTGTCTAGTTTCAACATAAGAATTACTGGGCATTATACCGGAAGAACAAACTGGAACAGACCAAGTTGTCGTAATAGTCCCTGGGTGGACTCCTTCTAGCTGATGAGAGCTAGTCGGGACAGCTGGTATGCCGGCAAACATCGTTGGAGTGACAGCAGGAGTTTCTGCTGTCGCTGTGTCATTTGGCACAGTCCTAGATGTCGACGGTTGTTCAGACATTTTAAGTCTATCCAGCAAACTGCCTAACGATTCTACGGGAACTTCCTGTGGCGATGGACAAACTTCTGATGCAGAAGGAAAAAGAGTGGTGCCTACTCCAAAATGAGTTGGAGTATTTGCTTGCTGGTCCTCTACGATTTCCTCTATTGCGATCAGACCAGGAGGAAGAGGAAGACCGTCAGGTCCGTAAAAGATTTCTGGTGCCGAAGAAGGGGTCGCTTCGACAGCGACAGTTGTTTGAACAACAAGACTCTGTGGACCGGTTTCAGATGGAACTGGTTCAGTTATGCAAGTACTTGTCTTCAGACTAGGATCAGTACAACTGTCCCTTTGTTGCTGTTGAACTTCTTCAATAGAGGCAGGAATTCCAGAAATATTAGGAGTGACCAGAATCTCAGATGTTGTCGGAACTGTTGTTCTAACTTTAATGGGAGATTTCGACCCGGTCAATCGAGTTCGCTTTGTCCGTACTACTCTCGATTCCGGAGACAAAGACGGTTGACTCGCGAGTCTCCTCGAACGACGGAGTTTTAATTGACTTTCCTCCACGGTTGCGGATTACTTGATCAACTAAAATACAAAAAGGGGAATTATGTTTCCGTATTGAATGAATTTTATTTGACGCTTTTAGACACAACTTTGCTTTTTCATGTTTTAAGAGTCGAGAAAAAGCTAAAGATGACTCTAGTCGCCTTCGATGTATTAACGAGCCCGAAGTGACAAATGCTCGGTTGGACCTTTTCAGTTATAGAGTTTGAAAAGGGCCAAAAGAAACTGCTCTGGAGATCTAGGCAGAGGGTGTGCCAAACCTCTCGCGAAACCACAGGATACGTTTTACGGTACGGGTGGTCGATCTTCGTGAATGCTGTGTTCACTGCATCGCGATTAGTAGGGCGGCCGACACGGCTTCCTAAGGATAAAGGATAAATGCCTATAGGGGTCTCCCAATATACGCGACGGTACGCGGGAGCACAAGTCCGTATTAGTGCTATCGTCCCTCAGGAGGAATCACCCACCTTCGTAGAGATCGACAGTCACTACGTTTAACGACGCCGGAACACGTCTCTACCTAGACCTCTATTGTGAGTGTTATGTTACAATGCGTTTTTAGATTCATTCAATATATTTTAAGTTGATCTTGTTTAGCAGTTTGTCTTTCAGGATCACCACGAGATGTATTGGTACAAATTCCTAAATGCAGCTAAAATGATAAGCAAGCTTTATAATCTTTTTAGCTTTGAAAATCCTAACTACTGAGGGGAGAGAAAAACATTATCTTTCCACACAGAGCACCAAGCACAAACTAATGCACTTTCTCCTAGATCAGTCACGCAAACTTATCAAAATATGCAAATGCAAGATGCATGTATTTCTTTTCTTTTCCCTTAATGTTGATGTAGACAAAAAGGAAATTGTCGTATAATTTTCGAATTCAATTTGAAGCGTAAACAAACAAGTTTTGTCTAAAATGAAAAGACGCTTTACAAGCACTTGTTTTGACACTAAAAATGTATGAATTCAAACCATAAAATGAAAAACAAACAAACTCAAACAGCCATGAACAGTAATAAAACTAGCTCTTAAGATCACAAAGACACTTTTACAGTTCAGGATCTAAGAGGTCACCGCTATACTGGTTCGCTTTTCACAATGGGAAACTGTAACTGAAGCAAGAAATACTGAAAGAACACTCACAGTTTCATCACACAACTGAGGCGGAATAATGTCAAGGAAAGTTGGTTTACAGCAAGTACAATGACCAGCAATCAGCAGCAAAAATCAGTGAAAACAGGGCTAAGACACAGTGGGAAACCTCAGGAAGACATAGCCTAACTGGGTCAGCGCAGGCTCTGGTCTGTCAAATTGACTCTCAGCGCAGTTCCTGAAGGGAGTACCTGCGCTGGAATGCAGACTGCCCGTGGACAGCCTGCACTGAGACACGAGAGTTGCGTTTACAAGGATTTCCGGGTCATAAAAAGCTCAAAAATTCACTGTTTTTGCTGAAATAAAAAGCTATAGGTCAAGTACAAGCTAAGGGATGATCAAGAGGATGAAAAGCTATCACAAAGAGTACAAGAGTCTTTTGTAGATCAGCTCTTCAAATCATGAATCTGCTCAGAAAATGAGCAAGAGTAGCAGCCTCTCTACATCGCTTTTGATATAGTCAAAAGCTTTTCGATTTGGTACTCTTTGGTTCAGGAAATGAATAGCAAAGATACTACAAACACCAACAAGATACTGTGTTCCCCAGCGGAGTCGCCAGTTTGTTGTGGGGAAAAGTATCCGACTCGGATGACCCTATCCCTACTCTAAGGGTGACAGTCCTTAGCAACAACTGAAAGTAAAGCTTTGATATTTTCCTTTATGAAAGTACAGAGAAGGAGGAAAAGATTAACCAACCGGTGTCTTTCGCTTTTGTCGATCCTGTCCTCTCTCTTTGTCTCTTGTTCCCAGCTCTTTGCTCTCTTTGCCGGCCCAGCTACACACAGATCCTGCACAAACAAGAGAGGGAAACTACAAGAAACATGTACTCATAACTGATGCATGGATTAGAGTGAATTAGATATACAAGTAAATACAATACATCAATGCAATACAAGTATATAGGAGAACATTCAAAGCTTTATTGATAGAAGTAAAAGGGTTCTGAGGAGATTACAACCATCAATGGCTCCAATCCAGCAGCACCTCCCCAGCAGCAAGAAATCTCCTCTTCACCTCTATAAAAGCAATCACCCAATAGCTCTAACTGTAAACCAACAACACTTCCTTGCTTTGCACAAAATTCCAGCCTCCCTAGACCTCATGAGAGAGCTCTATATATAGGAGATTTGGAGAAAGGATGAGTCAGCTTGAGGCTGGCATAAAGCTGACTAGTGTCCTCTCCCACTTTAGTTAAACTTTAGTTCTTGAGTCCACTTGGAGATCCTTGCTTACACATGGAGATCAAGTACCTCTTACTCATCACAGGGCGAATCCCTTGAACCAAGTGTCAGTTTGGAAGCTTCCTGGGTAGTTGACACCTTGCAGAATGACTGTGCCACTTGGCCAATCTCGCCCAGCGCAGGTAGCCTTCATTGGTTTTGACTTTCAGCGCAGGTACAAGGAGGAGCAGTTGACATTCAGCGCAGTTGCTCAGTGGAGCAGCTGACATGATCCAAAAATAGCCTGTTTTGAGTGTTTTTCAGGTGGAGAACTGATGGGAAGTGCTGTGGTTTGCTGACCTTGTTCTTCTAGGGGTAAGAACAACATGTTTAGGGACTGAGGATCCCTGTAATTATTGACATTTCATGATCCATGCTGCGAGGCACAAAAATTTCTATAACAACGGGTAGCCATACCACCGCATTCTAAGATTGTCGTCGAGAACTTCTGGCTCTACTACCATGGTTGCGACCGCACCTTATCAAACAAAGTAACCAGGGGAGGGAATCATTTAAGGAAGAATGAGAGGTGTTGGTGGGCGAAAGGGTAGCTAAGGAAGGCCTACAGACCGAGTTGAAAGGTGATTTGAAGCCTCGCACCACAGGTGCAACCACCTGACTATCTATAGGAAGCACAGTCTTAGCGTTGCAAGCAGTTGAAAGAGAGCGCGGGACTATAAAAGAGTCTGTATGGGAGCTGCACGACAAGGAGGTTGCATGCAGGATTGGTATGTCACAGGGGCCGTGACCGCGCATAGGAAGCCATGCTACTACGCGGATAGGTTGGGAGGTGACTGTTGGTGTCACTTTTCATGACAAGAGGTCTAATTTAAGGCAAAAAGGAGCAGGCGGCGGGCAATTAAGACACGAATTAAGAGCGAGATTTGGGACGATCTGCTGCCAAAAAGGCATTAATGACTCAGAAGTGGGGGGAAGGGTTGAATTCAAATTCAAAAGATGCTATAAAACCATTAGGGCTAGCCACAGGGCAACACTTGGTTGTTTGAGAATTGAGCAAGTACAGAGCATTGAGCGCTGCGTACTCTTACCACCCTCAACTGCAGACACGATGACGATTGCAAGAACAAGAGTGCGATTCGCGGAAGTTACCCCGGAGCCCCGTATAGTCCAGGAAGAGCCTGAAGAGGCGCAGCTACACCAGAAGTTCCTAAGTCACCCCACATGCCGCGACCACAGAAAGATAAGAAAACAATGGGGCCAGTCCGGGTATCACCACGAAACCCCCGGTTTAGTAAATTATTAATGCAGAGAAGGGAAAAGTCGTCACCCTTGAAACAGAAGAGGAGGAGGAAGATTTTCAAGCTCTGATCACCAAAATTGAAGCGCAGGATGATGAGGTAGAGACTATCTCCCAAGTGCCCTTAGCGATAAAGTTACCCCCCTACATCCCCCCGTGGAAGGGGAAAGCCAAGATACCGAAGGACCTGGAGGCCACAAAGAGTGTGCTCTAGACCCTGCTCCTTCCGGATGAAATAAGGTTTAAAGGTTTGTCGATGGGATGGGTACCTAATATGAAGTTCGAAGACTGGGTCCTCGCAGATAGCAAGAAGTTACCACAGTTGGTCGCAGAGAAATTACTGCAACAGAAATGGTTACACAGTGTGGAGAGGGCTGGGTTACTCCATCTGTGATGGATACCCCACTACCACCACACGCCCATCACAATGTTTGTCATCCGGCAGCTACTGTGCCTAGTACACGATGGGTATCTATGGCTGGAGGAGCCGATTCCCATCACGACCAATGTAATTCACCAGATTTCTTGGCTGCCCATCAAAGGAAACAACCTCGCAGCCATAGTAGGAAACAACAGCAACTTTGCCCTCGCAGAAGCTATGAAGGCCAAATATAATCTGGAGAAGAGGAAGCGAGGGTACGTAATCGCAAGCATCAAGGACCAAGGGGTGTGCGTAGCCACCTAGTTGCTGGCCAGCAAGCTAATGAGGAAATGCCGGGTCGACAAAGTGCCAACATCTGTAATTGCGTTGGCAGAGCAGTGCATAGAGGGGGTCCAGTTCAACTGGGCGCGGTTCCTCTGTGACGAGTTTTTGACAAATTGTAGAGAGGCCCAGGAGTAAGGTAATACCTTCCACTATGTGTGGTTGCCCTTATCCATCTTGTTGGTTGTAGGAAAGCTGCCGGAAGACGGCTAGTTTCCCACAATTGAGGGTGACCTCCCTGGAAGCCGCAAGGTACACCTCGCTCTAGGCAACGAAAGACTCGACGAGGATTCGTGAGATAAAGGTGTTTTGGGTGTTCATAGAGGTGAGCATACGAACATGGATCAACCGCAGGTCACGCTTGTCCCCTACAGTCCATAACAACTTACAGAGTGCGATAGAGTTCAAGGTGGATATGCATAACCTGTATATCCAGGCGCACAAAGATCCTGCACAAACATGGGTGAAGTTCCCATTCATCACAATGAATGATGCGATCTTTGCGGTAATGGAGTCCTAGCCTCCAGAGTGGCGCACCCTGGACTTGGCAGAAATGGGAAAGATCGCAGCACAGTAGTGAAAGAAGGAAACCAAGCTGTGCATCGCATAGCTGGTGATGAGAGAGCACCAGGAACAAGAAGTGACCACACAATAGAAGGTGGCTAAGGTAGCAACGATAGCGTAAACGACAGAGACCACAACCGTGCCCACCAAAGAGACCGAGGAAGGCTAGGAAATGTCCACAGAGTAGGACATACAGGGGGAGGCTGAGACAGAGGAACGCACAGACCCTGCACCAAAATCGACCCAACTCAAGAGGCCACACGTCCATGAGAAGCCAGCCTCATGGAAAAAGACGAAGGCAACAAAGACCTCTGCCGACCCAATCCAGCTCACTGAGGGAGACCTTCTTGACATTGGCGAAACAGTTCATGATGTCACTAAGGATGCTTTTGAAGAATTAATGATGGAGCAGACAACTGTGTTGGGGGCACTCAAAGTGTAGTTTTAGGCATTACAGGTGTGACCCCCAGGAATAATGGCACCACACGTTGCGGCAGGTACATCTGAAGCCGAGCTGATGTTGCGCGCCCGCACCACAAACACTTTTGTATTACTAGAAGGCGCAGTCTTAGCAGCCGCCAAGGGCGACGGGGCCATGACAAGTCAAATGAAGGGCTAGGGGTTGAATTTGGCTGCCCTTCCCAGAGAAATCCTATACCAACTATAGGATGGGGTAACTACTGAGCTTC
Organism: Pinus tabuliformis; assembly: GCA_031772625.1. Taxonomy (NCBI): domain Eukaryota; kingdom Viridiplantae; phylum Streptophyta; class Pinopsida; order Pinales; family Pinaceae; genus Pinus; species Pinus tabuliformis. The sequence continues at coordinate 246,036,074 of CM062817.1, read as the reverse complement.
GCACTAGGGAGGGCCGCGCCCTCCAAGTCTTGAGTGAGCAGAAGTTAAATTTAGAACAACTCAGCCTGCAGCGCGACAACCTGGTCGCACAAACCCAGGGATTGGAACAGGCCATGGAGGAGGCCTGTAGCAGCATACCAGAGTTGGCCGTGCTGGCGGTACTCCCAACAGCAGAAAAGATTCACCAACTAGCGGTTGGAGTCCACAAGGCCCAAGAGGAGGCCGCGAAGGTTCAATTGGAGCTGAACCTGCATATCGTTGAGCTGTGGCTGAAGGCACAACCCTCTACACCCCTTGGAAGTCAGAGAGCAGCGCAACCATGCCATTCAATCGGGGTTGGAAGCAATAGAGCACGCCGTACAGGACTGCACGGGATTGTTGGATTAGTCCCTCTTCACACTCACCTCACTGCAGGAAGATCCAACCATACAGCGTCTGGAGACAGAAGCATGGCAGTTACAACAGGCATATGACAATATTAGGGGGACCACACAGATGGTCACCCTTACTCAGTGACTTGCCAAGATGAAGGAGGCCCAGGCTCTAAAGGAACAGGCGGATGGCGCACGCTAGAAAGAAGCAGTGCTTAAAGCACACATCCAGCCTTGGGTCGAGGAAGCATTCATGGTCACCGCCAAAATTAAGGGAAAGCTAGCGCAGATGCAGGGTACATATGCGCTAAGGCAAGATGGTGCCCCTGACAACGATGCATCCAAGATTTTTGCACAACTGATACAACGGACAACAGAAGAATGTGTTGTAGACGTAAGCGAAGTGCAGAAGTTGCTGGATGGACTCCGCACGAAGATCACTGCACCAGCAGAGTGACTCGGGACAAGTCATGATGATTGTGTTCGGGGCTTGTTGTGCAGCGGATCCCCCCATAGCAGGTTTTTGGGCTTAAAGCCTGAGTTTTGGTCAATGTAATGTAAAGACCCTACAAAATGCGGGCGTGGAGTGCGAGAGTCTAGGGCTTTTTGCCCTAAAATAATGTAATTTAAGATAGAATGTGTCGGCCTACCCATGGTTCGCGAACCATGGGATTGTATAAATAGAGCGAGGCTCTAAGTGTAAAAGGAAGTCTTAGCTTTGAGAAGTGATATGGGTTTTTGAATGAGGAATTCACTCTGAGTATGTAAGTTTGAGTCTTGGGTCGTAGTAGTAGTAAGAGGCTCTGCAACTGAGTGCGCAAAGCCCTGGTAGAGTCCGCAACTGTGTGCGCGGACCCCTGCAGCTGAGTGCGCAGGGTGGAGTTGGGATTGTATCTGAACAAAGGATTAATAAAATATAAGTTAATTGTGGAATATTCTGTGTCTATGCTTCTGTTATCTTTATGCATCTCTTTATAGTTTATGATTACGCACACTTGTTATGAATGTTGAATGATTAATGAAAATATTGGGCTCGCATAATTAAGTTAAGATCTATAATAAATGCACAGTTAGGAATAAGGATCTAGAATGCACCTGTTTGCACTCTTTACAAGGCTACGTGAAAGCAGTTGCACAAGTTGCAAAGGACCGACGGTTGCGCGAAGCAGCACAAGCGCGTAGGATTAGTTCGCGAACTTTCCAGCCTTCATCAAGACATCCTTAGGGTGTGGAAACCTAGTTCCAGCACCCTTCCATACTACCTCAGGTGAGACCTCAGTCCACGCACCGTGGATTGTTGCCGAAAGGGCCGATAGTTTAGGGATTTGTTTGGCTAAATCACTTCTGAACCTGGGTCAGGCCCCAACAAGCCAATAAGGGGCGATAAAAATATTGTTCCTCCTTTCTCTACCTATATCTCCTCCACTTCTTCATCATTGTCTTTGATCGGCTCGGGTTTTTGCTGAGGTTTAGTGGGTTTCTTATCTTGTTTCTTCTTGCTTCTCACTTCCTTAGCCAGATTCTTTCTCGGTGATCTCCTCTATTTCTGCAGTGATGGTGATGCTACTGTAGGCATCTGAGCTGACATTGCAGGCATAACAACGGTTGTTGCGACAACTGCTTCCATGAATCCTTCTACGCCTCTTTCATCGAATATACACAGAAATTCTTCAGTTGACAGAATGTTCATTCAAAAATTATTTGCAATTTCTTGGCACTATGAACACTTGAGCTCTCAATTCAACAAAGTTCTTAATCTAGGCAGGAGGTGGCTTATTTATAACAATTTTGAAATTTGAACCCCATCATTAGATTTGATTTTGTCCAGATTACGTTCAGATTTACTCATTAATTGCATATCTATCCTTAGATTTTGCCAATCTGTCCTCATAAATGCAAGTTTCTGCATATTTTTCCCTTTTAATGGTCATATTTCTATTTTCTGGCGAACTTTGATGCATTCCACACTATAGTGCACATCCCATCTTCTGTTACGACTTCTGTGATCTTTGGCATACCCCAGAATGTAGCGAAGTAACCTCCTACGTCGAAGATCTCTGCAACATAGTTTATAGTCCCATGCCCACTTTCAACTACAGGTCACACTAAGACTTTTCTCCTTTCTTCCCTAGAGAAAAGATATAGGGGCAGGGTTTTCCCTACAACTTCAACCTACTTCTATTTACTTTTCCATGAATCAATTCTCCATTTAAATTCGCTAACTGAACTGTGCCTCCATCAGTAATATACTTGATAACATATGGGCCTAACCAATGCATTTTGAATTTTCCTGGGAACTTCACAAACTTACTATCATAGAGGAGAAAAAGGTCTCCTACCTGGAACTTATTTTTCTTAATATGCCTATCATTCCAATCCTTTTCTCTTGCTTTTTTTACTTGTTGATGGAATCCTGCTATAAATCTGTCTTCTTCCAAAGCAATCAATTGCGACATTCTTTCCTTCATTATGTTAGGGTCTGCCATATTTGTAAAAGTTGCAATCCTTAGGCTAGGGATAATGTATTCCATGGGCATCACAACTTCTTGCCCATAAACCAACCTAAAGGGTGTCTGACTTGTCAACTTCTTGCATGTAGTTCTATAAGCCCATAATACTACTAGAATCCTAAGGTCCTAGTCATTTCTATTTACATTGCATACCTTAGTCAGTGCATTCTCCAAAATATTGTTAAATTCTTCCATAGTTCCATTGGCCTGAGGATGATAAGGAGTACTCTTTTGATGATAAACTTGGAATTCCTCAGTCAATGCTTCAATAGTCTTGTTCAGGAAATGTGAACCTTGGTCACTCATCAAGATCTTTGGACACCCAAATCTAGACAGTATGTATTCAAAAATGAAATTCGCAGTAGTCTCTGCGCTGCAATCTCTTACTGGTTGTGCTTCAGCCCATCTTGTCAAATAATCAATTGCAGTAATTATGTACCTCGCACCAGTCCTCTTTCCAAGTGGATTGATAGGTCCAACAAAATCAATAGCCCATTTATCAAAATCCTGTAATGTAACTTGTGGTACCAATGGCATCTCATCCCTTCTTGAAGGTTTTCCTGTTCTTTGACATATATCACAAGCTCTGCAATACTCCTTTGCATCTCTATGTAGTGTAGACCACCACAATCCTGCTCTCAAAATCTTCTGCGCATTAGCTTTTCCTACATAATGTCCACTAGTTGCACCCTCATGAGCCTCTGTTTGAATGATTTGCCTTTCATGTTCAGGAACAAACCTGCACAATATCTCATATGGTCCCATCTTATATAAGTGTCCTAATATCATTGAAAAATCAATCGCCTTCGCCACTAATTCATTTTGTTGCTTCATAGTGTATTCTGAAGGAGCCATTCTTGTGTTCAAAAACTAAATAATGTCTACAAAATGGTCATTTGCAACTCTGATTGCAAATAACTACGCATCAGGGAAATTATCTTCTATACTGGTTAGTTCTTCACCTATTTCCAATCTTGACAAATGATTAGGTCCTACATTAAGTCTTTCGAGTTTAACAATAATTTCAAAGTCATACTCTTGAAACAACAATAACCATCTATAAATCTTCCCTCCTAAAACATGCTTATTAACAAAATACTTTAATGCATAATGATCTGTAAACATCTTGAAATGTGATCCCAACAAATAATGTCTAAAATTCTACAAGGCATATACCATTGCCAATCCTTCCCTTTCTGTGGTTGTGTAATTCTTCTCTTATTTATATAGTTTCATACTTGCAAAAGATATAGGATGATCAATTTCTCCTGTACCAGGCTATGCTAGTACCACTCCCAATGCTATACAAGAAGCATCCACATGTACATGAAATTCCTTATTCCAATTAGGGAATACTAGTATAGGAGCAGGTACCATATTTTCCTTCAATATGTCAAGGCTCTTTTGGCATTGTTCATCCCATTGAAAAGTGACATTTCTTCAACAATTTTTCTATAGGCATAGTAATCTGAGCATATCCTTTGATAAAATTTCTATAATATCTTGTATGTCCCAATGTAGTGCGAAGTTGTCTTACTGTGTTTGGTGGAGGTAAGTTCACAATGATAAAAATTTTCACGAGGTCCACCATCAATCCTTGCTTGAAAACAATATGTCCCAATAATATACCAAAAGGTACACAAAATATGCACTTCTTCAATTTTAAGGAGATCTGATATTGTCTACATGTATCAAGCATAAGTCTTAAACTTCCAGTAGGTTTTCTTAACAACCCAATTACTATCCAATCATCAAAGTATACCTCTAGAAACTTGTGGATATATTCTTTTAAAGTTGCGACCACCACTCTTAAAAATATAGTAGGGGAATTCTTCAATCCAAAAGGCATCACTATGTATTGGTATGAACCCCATTCTGTAGCAAAGGTGGTCTTATGTTGATCTTCAAGTGCAATTATAATATGATGATATCCTAAAAATCCACCTATAAATGAATAAACTTCCTGACCTCCTACATTGTATAACATTTCATTTGTGAAAGGGTTAGGGAAATGATCATGTAAGCATGCATCATTCAACTTCCTCAAATCAACACAGATTCTGATTTTTGCTTGAGTTTTCTTTTCTTGTACCACCATAGGACTTACCTGTTCTGATTCTTCCATACATTCAATGACTCTTGCTACTATAATCATATCCAATTTAACTTTTATTTTCTCCTTATATTTCATATTCAATCTATAAGGTCTTTTCTTGACTGGCTTCACATCAGGCTTAAGGGGGACCTTCATAACTCCTAAATATTCTACTATACCCTTCACTTCTGAAAACTTAGTGGGAAACAACTCATGATATTCATGAAGCAGTTCTGTAACCTTGCTAACTGTCTCTTCATCCCAATAATATCCTATAGTTGCAAATTTCAGTTCCTCTTCTGATCCTATATTTACCTTCTTTGTCTTTACTAGCTTTGTTAAATCTGGTATCTTCGGGTCATGTCCATGTACTTCACAGTGTCCTTCTAATTCTCCTATGTCAATGTTGCGAGGATATTCTTCTTCTTTCACAATAAGGTTGTAGCATTCTAGTGCATGTTCTATCTGTGCAACCCAATCAGGTTGCTGCCATGTCCTTGGAGCTAAATTCTCAAAGATATTCTTATTAACTGTCTGAAGGGATGCATCTATATATTGATAATCATCTTCAATGCTAAATTTCAATATAAACCCATCAACCATATCTACCTAGCTCGCAGTACCATGTTGAAGCTCTGTTTGTAATTACCAGTTTTGAGGAATTATCTCCAATGTATGAATGAACCCATGTACCCATTCTTATTGTGGAATCTCCTTCCATGTTGTAGTACATAAACAGATCTGCTCACTGGGACTGGTTTCACCATCACATTTCAACTCCATTTCTATGTTTATTTGAAAAAATCTTATCCACATCAATATTTGACATTCCTGCCAACATTCTATATTCTTCTTATGTGTACCCCAACATCTAGCTGGAGTAGCTTTTAGGGCTATATCCAAAGCTAACAATCTTTGACTTTCTGGAACCTATTCCTTATAATCATCAAGAAAAACATTCACATCACCCAAGACATCATAAGAAGGCAGGTTACATGCCTCAGATGTCATGTAACAAACTTATTTAGTAACTCTTGCAGAATGACTTGTAGATACTTCATGTAGCCTGTTTTTCCAATTCTCCAATTCTTCTTCTGAGTTTGATGCATAAGAAATATCATGCTCCCAAGTTAACTTGCCTTCTGCAGTAGGGTTAACAAAATCTTGTTCCTTTGTTGTCAATTGATAGATATTATCTATATCAGTTGCGCAGTACTCTTCTCTAACTGGCTCTGTATACCTTGCTCCTTCTGATGGATCCAAGGGAACAATTACCCTCATATTATTCCCTTCGAATATCATTTGTCTCTTCTTTAGATTAATTATAGCCATGTTATCAAATTCCCAATCAAGTCCAAGTAATGCAGGATAGGGGTTACTATCATCCACAATTTCTATTACTTCAAAGTCAGCCGTAGTGCGAACTCCTTCAATGTCCACTGTCACACTTGATAGTCTTCCTAAGGGGAAGATCTTCTGCTGATTTTCCATCCTTAGCTGAATAGGTGACCACTATAACTTTGGCTTACCCATTAAATCCCATGTCTTCTTCATCACAACATTAGCCTCAGATCCCAGATATAAAATAACACAATCCATTTGTCGATTTTCTTGTAGATTCATAGCTCATGTAATGTACTAAAACACAAGACAAGAATCTACTATACTCTTTTAAACAACGGAAACCAATGATCGATGAAAACAATAATCGACAAGAGGAAGATAATAAAAGACACATAACACAATTATTTCTCTGGGGAAAAGTACTGCTCAAAACCCCGATTATCGATTGAATTAATCATACATCTGAGTGATAATACAAAACTTGTTCTCACAAGAACAATTTCGAACAAGTATGATCAAATCTCTCCCTCACAAGCCTGCAATGACCAACACTTCACCAAATTTCATTGTTTTCTAAGCTCCTATTTCCTTCCACAATTGCTGATAGGAATAACCCATATTTAATTGGGAATTCCTTGTTCCATAACTGCACAATCCAAATCTAGGTCCTCTTATGATTGCATGCATGATCTGTACAACTCAGATCATTCTACAACTGATAGTCCACTGTCCCTGTGATCTAGTCCCAACTGGGTCTTTCTCTAAATTGACATGCATGAGTTTCTCTTGAGTGAATCTCTAGTTAGCTGGAGTAGCACTGGGGATGCACCAGTGCACCAACTCACTACTAATCCTCTACTAGTTCCACAAACAACTAGAACTAATTAACTATCTATAACTCATTCAAATTTAGTTATCTAATTACAACTCAAATAAACTCATCCCGGACACCTAAAATTTAGGGAGAACATATACATGACTACAAAAATACTTCCAACTTGAAATTCCTTAACTAATTAAGTCAATTAAACTTAATTAACTATTTACAAGTTGCTAGGAGAATATAATTTGATTTTAATTCACAGTTTAATTCAAGGACAAATTAAATTGGAATTTCTTGTTGCCATTTCTCAACACTCCCTCTCAACAAGAAAGGGATTTTCAGCTACCCCGATCCTGTCTCTGTGAAACTCGAATTTATATCTTGACAATGCCTTTGTCAAAATGTCAACATCTTGCTCCTTCATGGGAGTGTACTCCAAAAGCATAATCTACCTCAATACAAAATCTCTGGGATGATGATATAAGATATCAATATGCTTGGATTGACCATGAAAAATTGGAGTTTCAGAGATTTTGATGCAACTATGATTATTGTAGTAAATCAAAGTTGGATCCATTTGTTGACCAAACAAATGAAACAAGATCTTCCTCATCTAGATGGCCTCACATGCTCCCTGAATTGCAGCCATGTACTCTGTCTCTACTGAACTGAGTGCAACTGATCTCTATTTCCTGTTGTACCAATAAACTGCTGTGTTGGCTTATATGGGCCTGACCCAGGTTCGGAAGAATTATTTAGCCAAACAAATCCCGTAGCTATCAGCCCTTTCGGCAACAGTGCGTGGGGTGCGGACTGAGGTATCACCCGAGGTAGCAGGAGAGGGTGTTGGAACCAGATTTCCGCACCCTTGGGATTTCTAGATGTGGTCTGGCGGTTTTGCACATCGTTCCACAGCGTCGCGCTGCTCGGTTTCATGCAGATTTGAACCCGGAATAATCTTTACTAATTATTAGTGTGCTATTTACACATCTAATTTATTTGATGAATTATTGTAAATCAGATCTACTTAGAAGAGTCTTTAAGAAAACATTTATCAGATTCACCCAGTTCACGTACTTAGATTTAACATAGATTCACATGTATTCAAGATGTAAGCATATGCACATAGATCAAACAGTGATATTAACCATACAAAAAGTTAGATCTGCGATACTTCAAAATTAACACAGAATTACCCAAGCAACTTATCTTTATTTACTTCCTTCACCAATACATCCAGATCTGCCCTGTGCAGTCAGTTGCAGGGGTCCGCGCACACAACTGCAGACTCTTCTAGGCCTCTGCGCACATAGCTGCAGAGCCTCTATCCACTACCCAAACCCCCGAATTGGACTTACAGACACTTTCAAATTGTTCTCTTCAAAAACCCATTAAATTCCAGATCCAAGATCATACAAAAAAACTTAGCTACCTCTACCCATAGAGCCTCGCTCTATTTATACCTTTCCATGGACCACGATCCATGGGCAGGCTGACTCAACTTACATTTCTCTACATTACTTTTTGGCAGGCTACCCTTTGACTTCAACCTATTACAAATTGCGCTCCGCGCTTCTCACGAAATCTTTACCCAAAATTTCTATCTTCGTGCCCCATGACCATTACACGAGGCTTCCGCTACCCAACAGTCCCCCAACACAATCATCGTGACTCGTCCTGAGTCACTCAGCTAGTGCAGGAATCTTTGCACGGAGGTCGGTCAACAACTTCTGTATCTCGCCAGTCTCTACAACAATTTTGGCTGTGAGCCTCTGTAACTTATCCAAGTGATCCGCTGAGGCATCCCTATCACTTGCAGCTGCCTACTCTGTTGCACATACTACCTGCATCTGCGTTATCTTGCCTTCAATGGTTGTAGATATGCTAAATGCTTCATCGAGCCAGGGATGGATATGTTCTTTAAGTACTACCTCCTGTTGCCGCACCACGTCAACTTGGGCTTTGAGCGCCTGGGCCTCTTTCATTTTGGCCAGCCGCTGTGTGATAGTGAATGTTTGTGTAGCCCTGTGGGCGGTGTCATAGGCTTGCTGTAACTGGCGCATCTTGGTTTCTACTTGCTAAATGGTTGGGTCCTCTTGGAGGGAGGTGAGTATCCCGAGCAACTGATAAAGTAGTCGCGAGCATTCGCAAACAACACTACTCATCGTTTCTAGTCCAGCTACAACTTCACTGTGGTGATGTTCCCGTTCGGCCGGAGGTGTGGGAGGGTGGGCCTGGAGATGGAGCTCTGCAACCTATAATGCTAGTTCCTCCTAGTTTCTTGCAGCCTCTTCTTGGGTTGTGCGAAATTAGACTGGCATGTGCTGAATCTTGGTAGCCAGTGGGAGGTCCTCAGGGATGGCTGGCTCGAGTATTGTGCTACACACCTCTGTCACTGCTTGTTCTACCTCCCGGTATCATGCAGCCAGGTCATCATGCTGGAGAGTGATCTATTCTATCTTTGCCTTCTGCTCTATCAAGATGTGGAAAGCGCGGCCTTCCCTGGCTCGAAACTCATGAGTTACTCCCTCTTGCAGTAGATATAGGATTTCTCTAGATAGGACGGCTAGATTTAATTCCCAACTACCTTCATTACCTACGGCTGCAGCTCAGACAACACCTACTAGTAATGGGAGGATGTGTGGCGTGTGCGTGCTGACCATCTATTCGGTGACGACTGTGTCTTCTGTGGGTTCGTGGGTGACCTAGCCCGGGGGTCGCTCTTGTAAGGCCTGTAACTGTGCTCTGATCTCCCCCAACATAGTTGTTTGCGCGGTGATTAGTTCGGGCAACACGCTGGTGGTAACATTGCTTGCGGGCTGGCTACTGTCCATGAATTCTTTTTCCAGAGCCTTCGCTGTCTTGGACTTTTTCCGGGTGGCCGGTGATTCCTCAGCGCGTGACCGCTTGAGGTGGTCCTGTGTCTCTGTTTCTTGTTGTGGATCCTGTTCCAACTCCATTCCCTGATCTGCCTGGTTCCTCGATGTTATTGGGCTCGTGGTGGCCTCCTGCTACAAAGCGGCTTGCTGTTCCTGGCGTGTTTTTTCTGCCAGCTGAGTGAGTTGCTGTTGGCGTTCCTTCTTCTACTACTGTGCGGCCAATCTGTGGAGAATGGCCTTGTCTGGGGCATGCCATTCTAGGGGCCATGCTGCTAATACCACGTAAATGGCATCATCTATTGCAAGGAACAGGAGTGTGACCCAAGATTGCTCTGGATCCTTTCGCACGTGGATATACACGTGATGCATGTTTGCTTTGAACTCTGCCGTGCTCTAAAAATTATTGTAGATCATGGGGGACATGCACGGTCTTCGAGCAATCTGTGTCCGTATCTTCCCTTCCATGGAAGTCCAAAACACCCGGATCGCGGAAACCCTTGTTGCATCCTTTGTAGCCCAGAGCGACATATACCACACTGCTTCAGGTAGGCTATCCTCAATACTGGGAAACTGACTCTCCTGCGGAAATTCACCTATAACCAAAAGGATTGATAAGAGCAACCATGCATAATGAAAGGTCTTACCTTTTTCCTGTGCTTCTTGAAAATTGGTTAGAAATTCGTCGCATAAAAACTGTGCCCAATTGAACTGAACCCCCTCGGCGCACTGCCCTGCCAATGCAATGACAGGGGCTGGTACCTCATCTGCGCGACATTTTCTCATGAGTTTACCGGCTAGTAGCTGAGTGGTGACTCGTACTGTGTGGTCGCTGATGCTTGCTATGACATACCCCCGCTTTCCTTTATCCAAATGGTACTTCGCCTTCACTGTTTCGGTGAGGCCTCCCTCGCTACTGGTTCCTGCTATGTCTACGGGGTTATTCCCTTTAAGCAGTAGGTGTGTAATCCGGTGGATTAGGTTGGCTGTAATCGGGATTAGTTCTTCCAACCAGAGATATCCATCATGGACGAGACATAGCAGTTGTCGAATCACAAATATGGTGATGGTCGTGCGGTGATAGTGAGGTATCCACCTGAGATTTAGTAGCCCTGCCCTCTCCACACCTAGTAACGACTTTTGTGGCAAAAACTTGTTCGAATTTGAGGCTTGGAACGCACCCCATTGGCAACCCTTCGAACCTTATATCGTTCAGAAGAAGCATGCTATGGAGTGTAGTTTTTGCAGCGTCTTTGTCTTTCGATCTCTTGGTCATCCCGGTCCATGGGGAAAGATACAGGGGTAATGACGGAAGCTAGAACATAGGATCTTCTTCCTCCACTTGTGCGTCAATCTAAGCGATCAGGTCTTGCAGATCATCATCCTCCTCAGCGGGTTCAGTGGTTACTTCTTTGCCTTTGTCAACTGCGGAGCATTTATTGAATCTTGGGGAGGCCCGGACGGTTCCCATCTTCTACTTGTTCTTCCTGGGTCGCGGGGTACATGGGGACTAAGGAACTTCAGGAACTTGAGTCACATCCTCGGGTGCTTCTTGATTCAGCTGCATTTATTCTATGACCCGTGCTCGGGTTCTTACCATAGTACTCATGGAATGCCTGGTAGCTGCGTACGTGCTGCTTTTTGCTGGTTCAAATTTCCAAAAGTCTAGTGTCAGCCACAAACTATGAGATTTGAAAAAATCCATTCCCTCTGTTTTCAGTTCATTAGTGGCATCAAGTTGGCAGATCTTTGTGTATCTCATTCGAAACTTTCGTCTTCATGTCCCACCGCTCGCTCCTTTCTGATGTGATTGGGCCTTCCTGTCAGGGCCAATGTGGCTAACGGTCATATTTTGACTTTTCCCTGCGGTAGTACTATCCTTGGGGCGCAACTGCGGTCTTGTGAATTGTTTGACTTAGTACAAAATCCTTTTGTCGCGCCCTTTTTCCTCAGACTAGTTTATAGTCCCACACCTTCTCTCAACTGCTCGAGGTGCTGAGACTGTAGTTTCTCCTGCTAGTCAGGTGCTCGCACCTTTGGTGTGAGCGTGGAACTGCCCTGCTAGCCTGGGCTGTGAGCACCTCTCAAGCATCTAGGTAGCCGATCGGGGGGTAATGTTCTTCCGTGAGTGTGGGTGCAGCCATGATAGCAGGGTCGCAGCTCGTTCCTGGTCTATTCTGCTGGATTCGTCCCTTCGTAGCGCACATGTCTTCCTTGGCCGTAACCTCAGTGTATTGATGTTGCGGGGCCTGCGGCTACTCTATCTTTTCTGAGCTACCTTCTGTTGTCTATTACAGGCCCAACGAACCCGTGGTATCCGCAACTTCCTTGAGCCCCTGCTAACCTTGATGCCGGCCGCTGGTGCACTGGTCGGTTGGGGTGGCTTTGGACTGTTAATTCTAAGCTGATTGGAGGTCCACACCTCAGATACCTGTCACCTATGCTGGTGGGGAATGCCTACTTCATTTCACTCTCCTAGCCATGTGTGCGCCTGCCTTCGACATCTACGCCCTTTCCTTCACATCTTTGGAGCTACACCCTTTCCTAAAGCAGTGATTGTGTGGGATGCTTGCGCAGATATCTCCGGCTGTTCCTTTGCCCCTATTGTCACCATCTTGTTGCAATTGAGTGTGGTTACTTTGTGCAGTTTGTTCTACCATTGTTCAATCTCTTCATCGGAGTCCGATGTACAAGAACTATCATGATCCTAGGAGAGTCTACCATCCGCTGTGGGATTTACTCTGTCCTAATCTTGCGCTGTAATCTTCTAAATACAGTCCAAGTCCCCATCATTGTCTTCATCGTGCACGGGCTCGGTATATCGCGCCCCCTCCGCTGGATCCAACGGGACCACTACACGGAGAGATTTCTTTTCGAATATCATTTTTCGTTTCTTGAGGTTGATGACTCCATTCATATCCATTACCCAATCTATCCCTAACAGTGCAGGATATGGGTTACTATCATCCACAATTTCTATGACTTCAAAATCAATTTGGGTGTTGGCGCCATCGATGTCGACTGTAACCCTGTGCAATCTTCCCATAGGTAGAATCTTTTGTTGGTTAGCCATCTGTAAGTGAATCGATGACCATTGCAGTGGAGGCCTGCCCATGCGTTCCCAAGTCTGCTTTGGTAGGACATTCGCGTCAGACCCCAAATCTAAAACAACCTGATCCATCTCATAATCTCCAATTTGGAAAGTCAGTCGCATTTCCCGCCCTGTGCGCAAAGCATGTTTGCCTAATTTTTGGATCATTCGCAGTTCGTCCGCTCCCGCACACTGAGTTATCAATTCCTGCAGCCCCTTTACCACTTTAGCATCCCTGAGTAAGTTCATGCAGGTTTCCAAAAAGGTGGTTAGCACAGATGTATCCTTCTTTGATCCTAATTGATCCTTACTTCCCGACGTAGAAGCTCCCGCGAAGCTCTTCTTGGCTTCCATAAAGGTTTCCTTCACACACTCCAAGTCAAAGTCTGGTTGTTTCGGGGGGGCCTTATGGACCCATGCATCCATCTCTGGCTATTTCCCCTTATCTTCTCCAGTGGTAGCACCACTCTGGAGCATCATATTTATGTTTAGCTCCTCTGCACGAGGTTCAACCTTCATCATCTGGACTTTCTGAGTGGGGTTGGCTGGAAGCACCCCCTTTTCCCACATCTAAGCAATCAACGTAGGGCAATCGACTGCTTCATGGTCAATTGGTAACAGTAAGGACAACAGGCTTTGGCTGAGTTCATGCAATCCCGCGCGTAATGCCCCGACCCTCCACAATTGTAGCAAATTAATTGTCCTCGTCCCCATCCACGTCCCATGCCTCCACAGCCCCGTCCACGTCCCTGGTACCCTCCCTGCATGAATGGTGCGGTGGGATCTTGCCCGTGTGCCTCTATCTACATTCTATAAGTAGGTGTTCGATCCATCAACATTTGGTAACTGCGCAATTTCTTTCCTCATGGCCCACCGTTCTACAAAAGTTACAAAATAGTTGTTGAGGAGGGGGTTGTCTTAAGCTTGGCAATAGGTGACAATTGTCTGTGGCATGCTTTCCTCCCACCTCACAGATTGTGCACCAGAGTGTGGGCGCCATACTTGGCCCAGCTTGTACCTCTGGTCGCAACGTTATTGGCCCCCCTCCTGCCACATAGTTCACAAAGATCGGATAGTGGTCCTTATCGTGGCCCGGTCCCTTACATTTGATACACCATACTTCTTCCCGTACCTCTGTCCTAGGCGCCTATCCTTATTTCAAGCTTCGCATCTCTAGACATAAGTTTTGTATTTGTGCTTGGATTTGCTGTACTCCCAACCCTGGATCCTGTATTGGGGTTTCGTGCAACTGCATTGCTGCCTCCAGTGCTTCAGCTTGGGTTGAGATCATTTGTTGCAATAGAGCTGATCTCAGCTATGGAATTAATGATGCGACAACCCAAGCGTGTTGCTGCGCATCCATCAGTGTCATGTTGGCCTCGCGGATGGTGCTTTTCAACCTCTGATCCAAATCCCATGAGGTTTCACTAGGCAACATTACAATCTCCTTGAACCCAATAACCAACTATGTTTCTGACTTTGGTCACCCAAATTCCTTGTTTAATGCCTCCTGGATTGCTGTTATCCCTTCGTTTGGATGATCACTTGAATATTTCATGTATCAAGTCAATGCGCGGTCCTGCAGTGCACTCACTAAGGTAGCCTTCTTGATGTTATCGTCTGTGATGCCCTGAGTGTCCCATATAGACTTGATCACAAACTAGAACCGGCCCAGTTCCTCATTTCCTACACCTTTAAATGTTGGCAGCTGGACTGCGCTCGCCATCTCGACTCTTGATGGTGGTGGGGTTGGAGGTGGGGTTGGTGTTGGAGTGGACGGATTTGATGTAGGTGAAGAGGGTGGTGGCGTGGATAGAGGTGGTATCAGTGGGAAGCGCTCTCTGATCAACTGGACTGCACTTCTTGGTGAGAACCTTGCGAGCTCCTCCTTGCTTTCCCGTGAAATAGATGCCAAAGGACTATTTCCTATCCCTCCCACTCCACGGTAACCTCTTCCGCTCCGCATTACTCCAGACATCAATAAACGCGCATAATCTGTTTTTCACACAACAACATCTTAATCCACGTATTCAATGATTTGATGTACCTACCCCGAGGCCCTTGAAGGAATCACCTTTCTACTTCACTATAGCTCACAGTTGTATCTATCGCGAACTCAGTGATAAATCCTCCTATTACCCGATCCAGCCAATGATCTACTATGTGCGCGATTTTATCATTGGTGGCTTCTAGCTTGTGCACTAGTTTCAGAGTCCACACAATAGGCTTGTCCAATCTGCACCTTCCCACGCTGTCAACTAACCTCGTGATCCACTCATACAACTCTATTAGAAATGTCGTGAAGAAGACCTCGTGAATATCTGTGTATATATAGCGGTCTAGCCAATCTTCCTCCGATATTCGCGGGTTCCTGTTTTCCTGAGTAGTGAACTCGTGGAGTTTCAGATCCCACCACTCTTCAATCTCTTTCTTTGTAGGGTTCCAGCGTCCCAACATCAGACACCCCTTAGGCAGATCCCGGTCCCGACAACGGAACCATTTGTTGGCTTATATGGGCTTGACCCAGGTCGGAAGAATTATTTAGCCAAACAAATCCCGCAACTACCGGCCCTTTTGGCAACAGTCTGCGGGGCGCGGACTGAGGTCTCACCCGAGGTAGCAGGGGAGGGTGCTGGAACTAGGTTTCCGCACCCTTGGGATGTCTGGATGTGGTCTGGAGGTTTTGCACACCGTTCCATAGCGTCACGCTGCTCGGTTTCGCGCAGAACTGAACCCAGAATAATATTTACTAATTATTAGCGCGCTATTTACAGATCTAATCTATTTGATGAAGTATTGTAAATCAAATCTACTTAGAAGAGTCTTTAAGCAAACATTTATCAGATTCACCTAGTTTGCGTACTTAGATTAAACACATATTCACATGTATTCAAGATGTAAGCATATGCGCATAGATCAAACAGTGATATTAACCATACAAAAAGTTAGATCCGTGATACTTCAGAGTTAACACAGAATTACCCAAGCAACTTATCTTTATTTACTTCCTTCACCAATACATCCAGATCTACCCTGCGCACTTAGCTGCAGGGGTCCGCACACACAGTTGCGGACTCTTCTAGGCCTCTGCGCACATAGCTGCAGAGCCTCTATCCACTACCTAAACCCCCGACTTGGACTTATAGACGCTTTCATATTGTTCTCCTCAAAAACCCATTACATTCTAGATCCAAGATCATACAACAAAACTTAGCTACCTCTACCCATAGAGCCTCGCTCTATTTATACCTTTCCATGGACTGCGATCCATGGGCGGGCTGACTCAACTTACATTTCTTTACATTACTTTTGGGTGGGCTACCCTTTGAATTCAACCTATTACAAATCGCGCTCCATGCTTCTCACAGAATCTTTACCCAAAATTGCGGTCTTCGTGCCCCATGACCGTTACACGGGGCTTCTGCGACCCAACATGTTGCTGTCCCAATACTAAGGATCCCTCCTGATTTTCTCTTCATGTCGGATGGACTCCCTGCCCAATCTGCATCAGTGAATCCTTGAAGCTTTACTGCCTCTGTCCATTTGTACCACAATCCATACTGAGTAGTGCCCTTGAGGTATCTCAACACATGATTTGCTGCCTTCCAATTTAGCTTGGTATGCCTAACCATTGATTGACTAATCTGGTTAACTGCATAACACATATATGGTCATGTGTTCACCAAATAAATGAGTGAACCCACAAGCTTCCTGTAAATAATAGCTTCCACTACTTCCCCTGAGGTAGCATCCTCCTTCATCCAGTTACCTGATAGAGGAGTCTACATGAGTTTGCTTCTCTCCATGTGAAACCTCGTGAGTATCTCGTTGGCATACTTGCCCTGAGACACAAATAGTTCCCCATCACCCTGCCATACTTCCATGCCTAGAAAGTAATGCTTGAGCTCCATGTCCTTCATCTAAAAATATCTTGCAAGTTCCTCCTTTCAAGACTTGATCAATTGACCATCACTTGTCAAAATAAAATCGTCAACATATAACACAATCTTCAACAATTTACCTTCCACCACTATGTCGTACAGGTTCACATAGGCTTCACTCTTGGTGAATCACAACCCGATGAAGTAGTTATTGATCATGGTGTACCAAGCACAGGGTGCTTTCTTCAGTCCATACGATGCCCTCTTGAACTGACACACATGTGACTCACGGTCGAAGGTCTCAAAACCTTCAGGTTTCTCTATGTACACCTCTTCCTCAATCATTCCATTAAGGAAGGTTGTATTTACATCCATCTGATGTATCTTCCAAACCATCTACGCTGATGGTGCCAATATAAATATGATCGATGAGTACCTTACAACAAGAGCAAAGGTCTGATCATAGTCATTCCCCTCTACCCGTGAAAAGCCATGGGCCACAAACCTGGCCTTATGCTTCTCCACACTACCATCTGTAGCTTGATTTGCCTTGTAAAGCCATCGAGATCTCACCACTAACTTCTACTCCAGTCTCAGGACCACATTCCAAACATTGTTATGAACTATGGAGTCATACTCCTCCACCATGGCATCAACCCAAATTGGTTGCTGCACTACCTCCTTAAAGGAAGATGGCCCTGTCTCAACACATCTGCTCATAAGAGCCATGTATCCAATGTACTTCTTAGGTGACCTCCTCTACCTGCATTGAGATGTGGGTTCTACCACATTCTCTTATGCATCATGTAATAGCCTTTCAACCTCTTTGGTGTGCTTTCTCCCATCTCTGGGAGACTCTGCCTGAGTGGTTGTCTCCACTCCCGGATCCTCTGCATGTGGCTGCTCCACATCAATCTAATGCTCCTCAACCTTAGGATCTAAAATCTCCTCAATCGTATGTAGCTCAAGCTCGCTCTCAAGGGAAACTCACATGGCCTTCTCCTCATCAAATTTTACATCCCTGCGAAACACTGTCATCCTACTGGTCAGCAAGTACACCCGATAGTTGTGAGGTGTATCAGTGTACCCCACAAATACCCCCAACTCTGTCATCGACTCAAGATTCTTCCATGCATATTTGTTCACATGGTAATATACCGACGACCCCAAAATCCTGAAGTGATCAACATTTGGTCTCTTACTAGAATAAGCCTCCTCTGGTGTTTTCATCCCATGTATCCGATGCAGGCTTCTATTCTACAAATAAACATCTGTGTTGCATGCCTCAACTCACAAGTGTAGTGGTAGGCCCTGATCATGCAACATCGCCCGTGTTGCCCCTGAAATTCTTATGTTCTTCCTCTCAACCACCCCATTCTACTGTGGGTTATGGGGTGCCGTAAACTCATGTTTAATCCCTCTTTCTACACAGAAGTTCTTAAACTCCTTTGAGACATACTCACCACCATTATCACTCTTCAGATATTTAATATTCTTTCCGGACACTTTATCAACCAATGCTTTAAATTCACAAAACTTTGTGAAAGTTTGATCCTTCTTCCGCATGAAAAATATCAAGCATTTATGAGAAAAGTTGTCAACAAATATAACATAATACATGTGTTTGGCCGTGGATTCTATCGAGAATGGTCCACACACATCTAAATGGACTCGCTCTAGAATAGCCCCTGCTCAACTGTCTCTATTTTGAAAGGAAGCCTTGGTGTATTTTCCCAAAGTGCACCCCTTTCATGTATCAAATTTATCTAGCGTACCTTTGGGAAGTCCCGTAGAGATCTACTGCATGATTTTCAAAGCCCCATGGTGCAAGTGGCCTAATCGCCTGTGCCACAACTCACCAACATCTCGACTCTACAACTTCTCTACTTTTTTGCTCAAAGAAACACAATCCTCTACCTCTAGCTTATAGAGATTCTTAACTTGAATCCCTATCTTCTTTACTTGACCCATGGCTATGTGTCGAAGGAATGCCTTTCCTTTCGAGAAAATCACATCATAGCCTCTATCCTCAAGCATGGTGACCGATACTAAGTTCGTCTTTAACCCAGGCACATACATAACATCCCTCAAGGTGAGAGGAGCACCTTGCTCCCTATGAAAAGTAACCGTGCCCAATCCAGAAGTAGTATACTTCCCATCATCACCCATCTCGATATGCATCTAGAGATCCTTCTCCTCTAGGTCATTGAAAAACTCCTTGTCACTAGTCATGTGGAATAAAGCTCCATTGTAAAGGTACCATACACTACCCATAATTGATGACACCATGCATGCAATGAGAGTAAAGTCCAATTCAAATTGAGAGGCCAAAGCCTCACTCGCGCTCCTCTTGAGGACTTCTTCTTGGACTTCTTGAGTGGACAATTTTTAGCAAAATGACCCAGCTCGTGAAAATGAAAGCACTTAACTTTCATCATGTCTTTCTTCTTACCTCCATGGCAGGAATCCAATTTGGAATGGGATGCCTTCCCTTTCCATTTCCCTTCCTTACTCACTAAGGCACAATTTTTCTTTGATGAGGAACCATCTTTCGTGTTCCTTCTCATTTCCTCCTGCATCAAATCTGACCATAATTGTTCCCAATATGACAACTTCTCCCTCCCATTGACAGAGTCTTGATAGCTATTCCAACTCTTGGGAAGGCCTAGGAGATCTAGGCTCACCATATCATCCTAGACAACAATTATTCCAACACTTCCAAGCTCATCATGACAGTGAGTGAACTTGGTCAAGTATTTTGGAATGGTCCCGCCTTTCTCCTTCTTGATTTTTCAAAGTTTGTCTTTCAGTGCCAACTTCCTATGGTCACTGATGTTTTGGAATAGGTCTGTAAATTCTTTCCACATAGCATATGGAGTTTCCTTCCCATGGAGTCTCGAGACAATGTGGTCTCGAACTCCCTCAAGGATTATCTTCCTCGCCTTTGACACACACTTCTTCCATTCGGTCAGATTCTGTGCATCCGATGCTGCTGGCTTAGGAATGTCTTGATCAACGAATTCCTTCAAGCCATTATCCTCCAACACAACCTCCATTCTGTCCTTCCAGGATATATAATTTGATTTTCCTTCCAAGGCATATTCGAGCTGCAAACCATAGAATGCCATTTGCCGATCCTAAAGTATGTATTGCAAATTCGAATTTCACCTGTAACCCAAAACTCAAAACTTTGAAATCTCCTTTAGTATACTGTCTTCAGCTCTGATACCATGTATATTTTCTTGTAGATTCATAGCTCATGTAATGTACTAAAACACAAGACAATAATCTACTCTACTATTTTAAACAACTGAAACCAATCATCAATTAAACAAATAATCGACAAGAGGAAGATAATCAAAGACACATAACACAATTTTTTCTCTGGGAAAATCCACTACTCAAAACCCCGACTATCTATTGCATTAATAAAAAATCTAAGTGATAATACAAAGCTTTTTCTCATAAGAACAATTCCGCACAAGTATTATCAACTCTCTGCCTCACAAGCCCACACTGACCAACACTTAGCCAATTTTTGCTGCCTGCTGAGCCCCTATTTCCTTGAGAAATTCCTAAGAGGAATAGACCATATTTAATTGGTAATTCCTTCTTCCATAATTGCGCAATCCAAATCTAGGTCCTCTTTTGCTTGCATGCATGAACTGTACAACTCAAATCATTCTACAGCTGATAGTACACTGTCGTTGCACTCTAGTCTCAACTGGGTCTTTCTATGAACTGATATGCAAGAGTTTCTCTTGAGTGAATCTCTAGTTAGCTGGAGTAGCACTGAGGATGCACCAACTCACTACTAATCTTCTACTAGTTCCACAAACAATTACAACTAGTTTAACTGTCTATAACTCATTCAAACTGAGTTATATAATTACAACTCAAATAAACTCATCCTGGACCCCTAAAATTTAGGGAGAACATATACATGACTACAGAAAGACTTCCAACTCGAAATTCCTAAGCTAATTAAGTCAATTAAACTTAATTAACTATTTACAAGTTGTTATGAGAATATAATTCGATTTTAATTCACAATTTAATTCAAGGACAAATTAAACTGGAATTTCTTGTTTCCATTTCTCAACACCATCTCAAAGTCTCCTATCTGCACACTAAGCCTCATTTCTCTTCCTGTTCTCTTCTGTTGATGAAAATTGTTAACTATGCACAACTCACTTCACGGTATTTCTTTAGATGCACATGAATCTATCAATTCCTGAAGTCCTTCTACAACCTTTTGATCTCTTAATAACTTCATACAAGTTTGTAGAAAAGACTTTAAAATACCTTCTTGGTTTGCTGACTCCTGATCTTGTGTCAAAGCTTGTTTCTGTGTTGAAGTTGATGCTATGTCGCAATTACTTTTCTGTTTCGGTTGTGCACTAGATGTTGAAGCTCCAACATCCATAAAGCTTCGCTTGGATTCCATAAACACCTATTTTTCCTTCTGAATATCAAATACAGGATATTTTTCAACAGTCTTTCTAACCCATGCAGTTTCAGATTCCTTATTTTCATTTACTTTGTCATCACCGGTCACAACTCCACTTCTAGTAACAATATTGATTTGAGGATCATCGGTTCTTATTTCGATAGTTACCATATGGATATTTTGTTTTGGCTACTAGTTTCTCTTTTCTTTCATTTTTTCCATAAGTACCGGGCATTCTTCTATTACATGATCAAAAGCTTACAATGCCTACATGTCGTAGTGGGATTCTGACAATCTCTCGCAAAGTGTCCTGGCTGGCCATAGTTATAGCAAATAATTTATCTACATCCTCGACCAACTCCTCCACCTCAACCTCTTCCTTGATAACCACCTTGACTACTACGTTGTCCATTATCCTCATGTCCATTTTCTTCCACTTACATTCTATAAGTGTCAACACCACACTCCATTATTAACTCATAAGCTCGACAATGGTTCTCATCATGTCCTACTGATTTATAGAACTTGCAATACAAGTTCCTAGAAGTTTGCACATATTTTTGCAACAAATAACAATCTTCTAATCTATGTTCGCCTCTAGTTTTTCATATCTCGCACCATATGTTGGATCCGACATTTATTGGATTCGGTGCTCCACTATCCATGTAATTTATAAAGAGAGGGCATTGTTCATTAGAGTGGCCTTTTGATTTTCACTTCATACACTAGAATTATTCTCTGACTTCTTTATTTTTCTTCATATCTTATAAATGCAGAGTCAATTTTTCCAGCTGACTCTGAATCTATTGTATATCTGCATTGGTATCTCCTATAAGTGAAGCTTTTAATTTCATCACCAACTCTAGAGATTCATCTTGAGTTTCTATCTTCTGTTGCGTCAAAGGAAATCTGATGTGTGGCAGAAGTGTAGCTATGAACCACTCCTTATGTTTATGTGGAGCTATGTTGAAGCTCACTTGATCCAATAATACTTTGAATCTCTAGTCAAATTCCCAAACAAACTCAGTAGGCCTTTGTTTGATTTCTTTTAATTCTGTGATGCATTGCAATTCAGACTTCGGTTTCTTAATTGTTTTACCAGCATTGTTTTAATATATGTGAATGATCTAATCTCATTACTTGAATACTTCATGTACCATGTCAATGCTCTATCTCAGAATTTCGTGACAAGCTATGCCTTCTTTATATTTCCATCATGGATTTGCTTCGCTATCCATACTGCTTCGCATAAAAACTAGAATTGTTCTGGATCTTCCGATCCAATTCTTTTAAAAACATGTAGCTTAATATCATTGACCATATTTGTTCTTAGAGGGGGAGGGGGATGGGTGGGTAGGGGGAAGGGGAAAACCCAAATTACCCTGACTATTACTAGATTCTGGCTTCGGCGAACTTTCAGGCTGAAAGGGTGAATACTGCAGAGTTACCTCAGGGTTCTCAGGAAGGCTTTCTTCACTTTCATATTCACTTAAAAGAGGGCTATAGTTAGTTTCTATGAAAGTTTTCAGATCTTGGCCACAAGATCTCTTTCTAGTGTCTATTCTATATCTTTTTCCACTTCGCACTACTCTAGTCTCTTCTTTGGACCTTCTCCCAAACATAAGTAAACTAATAATCTGTCTGTAATCGTAAAACTCCCTTTTCACACAAAAGCATCTTAATCCATAGTTTCAGATATCTCAAGTACTTACCTCATGGTCCTTTGAAAAAAAATTCATTCTGCTTCACTGTAGGAAACATTTAAGTCTACCACGAACTTAGTAATGAATCCTCCCAAGATGCTATCAATCAGGAAATTAACAGCTCTTGAAATCCTATTGTCAGTGTTCTTGGGTCAATGTATCAGTTCATGGGTCCACTCCTTAGGTTCGTCTCCTTTAAAACAATCCTTTTTTTCGGTCAACCTTGATATCCACTCATACAGCTCAACATGAAACGAACGAAGAAAATTTCATATTGATATTCAAAAACATACTTCTGTAACCACCTTTTAGATGACAGATGAGGGCTTCTATTCTCTTGATCTGCAAATTCTTGTTCCTTCTATTCTACCCAATCTTGAATTTCTTTCTTCGACGGATGCCACATAAACATATCCCTCAAACAAATCTCGGTCCTGAAAACATAACCATTTTTTGTCTTTAGGTTGGGCTGACTCAGGTTCGAATATTTTACTGCACACCAACAAAACTCTCAATCAGTGGCCCTTTTAGAAAATACTTCCAAGCAAATTGTAGTCTCACCTGAAGTGACTATGGGAGGATGCAGAACCAGGTTTCTACAACCTTGAGAGATGATGCGATGTGGTATTTTTATGTTTTCTGATACTTAACATGCATATATTACTTCACATTCATACATAACTTCACCACATTACATTCATCACTTAAAACATATCATATAAACCCTTAATCATTACTGCGTTGTAATAAAATGCAACTGTAATAAAACTCCCATGCTACAATAGATAATAAGCAAAGATACACATGGAGACATAGATTTTACTATGGTTCATCTGAATGTGGGGCTACATCCACAAGGACTGTTTCTTATAATAGAGAATTTGTACAACAAATAGTTCTTAGCTTGCGCACTCAGCTGCAGGTAGTCTTCACACTCAGCTGTGGACTCAGGCCTCTACACACTCAATTGCAAACTCAGGCCTCTGCGCACTCAACTGTAGAGCCTCGCCTTCCTTTTCAAGTATAGATCAACAAGATACAATCATAACACATATCTGGATCATAATATGATATATGATGATTCTCTTCTTTATTATTCATCCCTATATACTATTACATCGAGGGATATATCACCACAATACCACAGTCCATATACTATGGACTCCCCTAATACAGCTACTATGGTATGAAAACCATTCATCATATAAAAAATTACATTCTTTTAACAAAATGGAGGGGCTTCGACCCACTCCAAAGCCAATATACCGCACGGTATATCTACTACACGATTCTTTTTGGCACTTTGCTGCTCCACTACGCGGTCCACTTCGCACTCCACTGCATCCTTTACTTCACACTCCACTCTCCAAAATGCAGAATCTTCATCAAAATCTAAGCCAAGTTGGGCTACGCCAAATAAGTGAAGCATTGTTTGGGGAGACAGCAGGCCGACACTATGTGTTGATATCAGGAATCCAGGAATTGGAAAGGTGGTGTTGTTTATTGAGCTCGGTTTTTGGATACACATCTGTATGTTTGGGTTGGTGGTTAGCAAGTAATCCTGATTCTACCTAGAGGGGCTGAAACCTTGAGTCCACCTTAGTCCCACCTGGATAGATTTCCCTGGTCAGGAATCTAGTCCATGGCATTGTGGTGCTTGAATTGTTGAGTGACTAGTTGGATAAATTGCCCTGACTAGGAATCTAGTCCATAGAATTGCAGTGACTAGATGGATAGATTTCCCTGGTCAGGAATCTAATCCATGGCATTGCAATGCCTAAAGGTTCTTCATGTTCTCATATAGTTTTAGATCTTCCATTGTATTTGTACATTATGAATACCTCCCTGGTGAAGAGGGAGTGTTGGAAAAAGTAACTATGTTCGGTCTTCAATAATGTACTTGAGTCATTACGTAATGTACTTGTCAAAAGAGTAAATAAAATATTTTTTATTATAATAACAATGAATTATTAAAGCATAGGTTTCATGCTTGGGTCATCATCATATTAGTCAAAGTCCCCATTGTGGATTCCTAGGATTAATATTGAGTTTATAGAGTCATTGTACATTCGAAGAGACCTTTCTTGGGTTTTCAGATCATGTAAAAAGGTTTTGTGTCAAGAAAAATATGAATTATGTGTCCTCCACATAATGTCAGCCTAAGGAAGATCAAGTTGTCCTAGAGACCCTCATTCAACCCACAAGAAGGTTATATAAAGAAGGAATTCTAAGTCATTTGGAAGCATCACTCTCACAAGAAATTCGATACCTTCTGGGAAGTTCCGGGGATGCAAAGTCTGTTGCCAGAAGGAGGAAAGAAGTGTGAGTTTGGGGGAGTCTCTAGAGAAGAGGAAAATCAAAGCTTTGCTGTCTCTCTCTCTCTCTGTTTTGTCATCTGGTTTAGGAGATTGAAGTCGCCTAAGGGTTTTCTGCTACAGGAAGCTGCATGCTATTGGGATCTGCTGCATAGTCAAAGTTGCTAGAAGAGGTTGAAGATATTGGAGGCTAACATGGTGTGGAGGGAAATTTTGGTATTGGTCTATGGTGAAGAGTCTCAAATATTACTATTGAAAGAAAGAATTACTTTGACTAGGTTTTCCCCTCGAGGGGGGTTTTCCCTGGCATGTGCCTATATCTTGTGTTTCTTGTTTTGTGATCTTCATGTATGTATAATTTCTTAATGAAAGATAAGATAATAAAGAAGTAAAATAAGTCAACACACTCACAAGTAATTATCAAGATTGGAAAATCAAACCCTAATATAATATCTTTTATTTTCCAACATACACAATGCCACATGTACAAACTACCACCTGCACAATGTGTGCACAACACCACATGTACACAACACCATATGCATGACGTGTACACAACACCATATGCACGACATGTACACAACACCCCATGTACAACATGTACACAACACCACATGCATACAACACCACATGTACAATCATGTACACAACACCACATGTACATATCACCACATGTACAACATGCACACAACACAATATGTACACAACACTGCATATACAACATGTACATAACATCATATGTACACAACACCACATATGAAACATGTACATAGCACCATATGTACACAACAAAACATATACAACAAGAAAAAAACACCATATGTACACAACACCGCATATCCAACATGTACACAACACCGCATATACAACACATACACAACACTATATGTACGTAGCACCACATATACAACACACACACAACACTATAGGTACAACATGTACACCATTTACACAATAGTAGTACTACACATCCGAATACCACACACTGACTCTACGAAGAAACCTTGCTTCTATTGTCTTTCCACTATTCATGCTTGTTTCAACATGCCACAGATCACACTACTTTCATTCCACTAATGTATCCCTTAGCCTAACCTGTCCATAACACAAAGATAGCATAAAAACATAATATCAATTCATATCCACTTGATATTGACCTCATAGATCTCGTTATAGATCAATTTGGGCACATCAAATCCCAACATTTAGATCAGTGTTTTAGGGCTCATCAAACACTAAATTCAGTTGTTTCATGCCCTAAACAAGTCAACCCTTTGGATGCCTCCTTCCCAGACAGTTTCATGACTTGAAGACATCTAGAAATTTCCTCTAGAGGGACCAGCGCAGGTAAGCCCTTATGAAGGTGCACTGCAGAGCAGTTAAGTCCACTACCAGGGTGCTCTGCAGAGCACTTAGGCTTCCTTTCACCTGCGCTGGGTGAGAATGAGCAAAATTCACATAGGGTTTGGGGAATATTCTTATCTTTTGGAGTCATCTAGAATTTTCCCTGTCTTATCAACTCTTATGAGCTCGAAAATGGATGAGGAATGAGTTAAGGAGCATCCTATCCTCTCATCCCTTCCTCCATGGAACTAATTCTAAGTATGGAAGGCCATTCAATGTCACCATTAATGACAAAACCTCCTTCATCTTCCTATAAATTGACCACTCATCTAAGTGATCAAGGGCTAGATTATGTTGAATTGTAAGGAGATAATGCTACTATGAGACTTGACTTTGGAGCAAATGATGTGATGCCACAAGCTTGTCTTGCTTTTGATGTGATGTGGATGGGATCCAAGCTGGAGGAATGACTTTGAATCAGACACTGATGGTTGTAATTCCTTCTTCTATCTAATAAATTGTTTGAACCTTTTTCCATATGTTGTGTTCTTTCATAATGCTTACATGTATGATTTGCTTTTGATTCCTTTCATTTATATTCAATGGATCGTATGCTTTGATCGGTTTTTGTATTTTGTTGTGTTTACAGGGTACTTCTCAAGCGGATTAAGTATGGGAAGGAGCGACGGAATCGATACAAGGGAGACGAGAGGAAAGAGGAACTACAGGTAGGCCTTCTATCCTCTCTTCTAATCTATTTCTTATAGGGAAAGTCTAAAATACTTTAAACTGTTGTTCTAGGTACAACTACTTGTCTAGTGAATTAGTATTTATTCGTAGATGCTAAAATTCTCCAAAACAAATTGGCGACCATACTGGGGAGGAATCCTCTTTCATAGTAGCTTATCCACCTCCTAAGACATCCTTGTAGACCTTATTTGTGTTCATCGATTGTAATTCAACTGTTTACATTGAAAAAATTGGTCAAAACTGTGTCAAATTGCCTCTTGAACTGGCTTACTGTCACCAGTGCAGGCTTATGAGGGACACAATGCGTTGCAGAGCATCCTTGGCTTAGGGATAGTGCTCTGAAGCACACTATCTACCACTCTGGGCTGTGTTGATCCTCCTAGGATCAATTTCCCACCTTTGGAAAGAGTTTTTTGCCAAATTTTCTCTATTTGATTGTTTGTTGATTGATCAATGAATGCAATGTCTCAGAAAATGAGCTTTTATCTCCTGGTCTAGCCCAACTTTGATAGGATTGATTAATGTTTCTTCGTGTTTTCTTTTTCATTATCGATCAATAGTCAAATTTAGGATATAATTGATTAATCTTCATTCAAAAGAAAATGTCGTAAAGTCTTCTCTTCCTTTGAAATTGAACTATCGTAAAAGTCTTTGTTCATATGAAAGATTGATTGATTGTATGTGCATATTTCCTTTTTGTTCATATTCAAATTAAGGGATTCAAAAAGAAATACATACATGTTGCATTGAAAAAGTTTGTGTGTGCTGATAGGAATAGTGTAAGGAAATTGCATTTAGATTGTGATCTTTGCTCTTTGATCAAAAGAAATTTGATTGCTTTATCCCTAAGTAGCTAGGATTTTCATCATTAAATTGAATGGAAAGAATGCTTATCATGATAGTTGCATTCCTAGGAATTTCAAAATACATCACGTGGTGAACTTGAAAGGAAAATTCCTAAGCAAGATCAACTTAAAATAAACATCAATTTACCTAATGGAGCATTGTCATTAACGAGAAAATTTAGTGGTTCTAGGCTAGAGACGTGTTCCGACGTCGTAAAACAAAGCAGTTGTTGCTAACTTGTCTGCAATACATCCTGAGTGTGATACCTCATTCCACGTACGTGAGTATATCGTAGCTTGTCCACATACCTTTGGGTATATAGGGCGGTGTTACAGTATGTAAAGTATATGGGAATGCTCTCACTGTGCAGTTTTGCATTAGACATCGCTTATATGGATTGGGCCTCCATGTACCTTCGGGTATATATGGGAGGACAAATCTAGGTTTCTATCCATCCTTAAGTAACCGAGTCGGCCGCCTTGTAAACTATGATACACCGAACACAACATTCAGGGAGATTGCCTACCCGTACTTCTTGGTTCGCCAGGGGGTATTCTGTAGTTCATAGTTGCTTGGTAAACCTTTTGCCTAGTGTACCCCTTTTTGTTTATTTATTTTTTGATAATAAAAATTAATCAGCAATCATGGAGGAACATCAACCCATACCATGTCGTTCGTAGAGAACAGCGAGAAAACTGCCTTTGCCTCCTGAAGCGACACTAATTCGGGCAAAGCGGTCTCGCTTAACTGAGTCTAGTACAACAAGAACTCCTAGTTCTTCATCTAAATTACCTGAATCATCTATTTTGGTAAGTACTGAGACTCCAATTACTCCAACCATTTCTGGCCCATCTGTTTCTGAAGAAGAAGTTTCAAAATTACCTGAGGACATTAGCACTGATTCTAGTGAAACGATAACCAAGGTTGTTCAACAACAAGTTGATCCTCAACTTGAAATTGCTCAACAAGAAAGTAGTTATGAAATTGAATCAGTTCAACTAGAAGTTAATCCAGAATCTATCCCAGTTCAAATAGAAGTTACATCTGAACCTGAAGTTATTCAGGAACCTCTTTCTGAAGCTGTTGTTCATTTATCCGAACATATGGACTTCGAATTTGAACATTCAAAAGTTGTTACTTTACCCGAAGATGATCAACCGGTTACCCCTCAGACATCAGTAACTATTGAAACTTCAACGTCATCAACACCAGAAATATTTTATGGACCTGATGGTGAAGTTCTTCCACCCGGTTTAATTGCTATAGAGGAGAAATCGGAAGAAGATTCCACACCCGGAGCCTAGTTTCATTTTGGAACCGGGCTTTATCTTTACCCTCATACTCCTGATTTTTCCTCTCCATTTGATCCAGCTTTTTTTCAAGTACCCGTCAATTCTTTAGGACAACTTTTGGGTCAGTTAACTATGGCTGAACAACCGTCAACATCTCAGACTGTATCATTTGATGTAGCTGCAACAGAATCTTCTG
The DNA here is from genome assembly GCA_031772625.1 of Pinus tabuliformis. Taxonomy (NCBI): domain Eukaryota; kingdom Viridiplantae; phylum Streptophyta; class Pinopsida; order Pinales; family Pinaceae; genus Pinus; species Pinus tabuliformis. Next base: position 246,006,187 of record CM062817.1, on the reverse strand, counting down.
TTGCGACCTCTTCGATGTTTTCTACCACACCTGAGTCACACCTGTATGGTGAATCTTCCATCCCGGTTGATTACCAATCATTGTCTGGAACCCACTCAAGGGTTGCTTCAACACCATGGTCATCACCCATGTCCTCAACCGGAATTTTACCTAGTTCTTCTCTAATGGGAACTCAACAGTTTGATCCTGCATATCAGAGTCAAGTTGGGCAATCTAGTCAACAAAGACCTATGTATCCATTAAATATTGGAATGCCACCATATGGAGAGCAATATGCTTATTCACCGTATCCTCCTTATTCCAGAGACTACCATATGGTAATATCCTGCAATATTCAAGTCAATATGGAATTAGAGTTTGTCAATGGCAACTAACAATGCCAGTTCAACCAAGGATTGTGTATCCAACACAACCAATGCAAACTGTGTCAGCTATTCCTACTACACCCGTTGTTACTACTGTACCACAGTCACAAGTTCAAACTGTTGTATCTCAACCGATACAAACTGATCCTTCTACCTTGCAAACATAAGTTTCAGGTCAAGAAGTTCAAGTTCCTTAGGTTGTTGTACAACAACCACTTGTTTCTGGGATTCAGCAACAACCTCAAGTTAGTATACTCTTATTTGGACTGACCCAGGCTGACAATGGTATAGTTTATTCACAACTTGGCCAACCTTTCATTGGTGGACAACAACAACCGTTAAATCAACAACATTTGTACCATCAACAACAATAGTTGATTCAACAACTTTGGCAGCCTCAATTTCAACAACCCCAATTCCGGCAATTCCAACCCCAGTTTGGACTTGTTCCACAGGCTCAACCTGGTTTTGGTCAATCTCAAGCTTACCAAGGTCCTAGTCAACAAGGCTTTGTAGGTTATGGACAACCACACATTCAACCTGGTTATCAACAACCACCTTATACTAGTTTTTTCAACAACCATACCAAGGTTACCAAATGCAGATGCCCTATGTCAGTATGCAAAGACCTATTGCTCAGGCAATTCCATCATATCCTGGGTATTCTCAACCTGACTTGAATCGACAGTTGCTATTTGTAGAAAATTTAGAATTACCAGATTTAAATCGGCTCACTAATGATCCAATCTTATATGCACCTTGGTGGCCGATAATTCCACATAAGTTACCATCTGACATTCCGAAATTTAACGAAAATCCTGGAGAAGACCCATCAAATCATGTCATGACCTTTCATTTGTGGTGTTCATCAAACTACGTAAATGATGATTCAGTTAGACTTCGTCTTTTCCAAAGAACACTTACTGGTCCAGCTGCTAATTGGTACATTGAATTACCAAGAGCTTCTTTCGATAATTTCACCACTTTAGCCACTACATTTTTGACCCACTTCTAGTTACCCATCAGATATGAAATTGGAACGAAACTCCTAACCAACTTTAAACAGACTACTACTACCCATATATCAAATCATATTCATAAGTGGCGACATCATCGTCGAATGGTTAAGACATATGTTCCTGATCAACTTTTAGCTGAGTGGTTCATAAAATATTTGTTGTCATCAATCACTGAGGATGTGGCAAAAGGTGGAGTTGTCACATGGGAGATATTTATTGCTCGTGCCCAATACTTGGATTTGATTTACACACAGTCCGACACGCTTTATGATTAAATACCCAATGCACCTCAACCAACTTTCACTATTCCCCCTCCTCCACAATTGAGTAAGGACTCTCATGCCGACGATGGTGTGATCAGTTCTTCAAGCACGCAAACAGTAGGAAGACCATCTGGTCAAACTCTTGCTATTTCCAATCAAACTACCAATGCATCAGAAAATACTCTTGCCTCCGAGATTAATGCTGTGTCATCTGACAAAGGCAAAAATCCAAAGCAACCAGGGAGCAAGAAAAAGGGGAAAAACAAAAAGAAACAAGAAAATTCCCCTCCAGAGAAATCATCTGATTCCTCTACTTCAACAAGGAAACCTTGTTATCAATGTCTGATTTGTAATGACGAACATTTTACAAGAGATTGTCCACACCGCTCTGAGGTCTCTAAACTTTTAAAGACTTCAAACACATCGAGAGTGTTGACTGATCTGTTTCCAACGCCGCAGACACATTTGGTTGCAACAAACCATGCTTCCACATCACAAGTACTCATGTTATCCATCACAAAACCACAAAACGAAGTTTTGGTGTCAACAAGAAATAAAGATTATGGAAATCCGTCGTCATTGTCGAATAGTCAGGCCACTGATCAACCTAATCCTTCGAATTCGACTTCATCTGAAAATGTTCCACATATTGTACCTGAATTGACAATAAAACCACCAAAGGGAGTTGTGCACAAATCAACATTCAACCCTCGGGCTCAAGCAGCTCAAAATTATAACATAGTGGAAGATCTTGCTCAATCACCTTCTGCTATGTCGACTCTTAAGGTGTTGCAAAATTGTCCTTCCCAGAAGCAGGCTTTACTGTCAGCAATAGGCGGAATAGATCCTATGGATTCAAATCTTGTGGTTTTTAACCATGCGAGATATACACCACAGTTATTGGCGCAATTAGCTTTCTTAATTCAAGTAAAATCTCTCAATAATATTGTCATCGAACTATTATTGATGAGGGGGCATCTACTTGCATTATGTCCATGAGCTGTTGGAAAACACTTGCTTCACCACCATTGTCATGATCACCAACCATGCTGAAAGCTTTTGATGGAAGAACATATACTCCATGTGGGATTTTGAGTAACCTACAAATTGAACTAGGGGGCAAAACAGTTACCGTTGAAGTTGAGGTAGTTGACGGACCCCTTGATTACAACATTTTACTGGGAAGGCCTTGGGTATATGCTATATTTGCTGTGGTTTCCACGTACTTTCATACTATTGCATTCCCATTTAAGGGTGGAATCACAGTCATTAATCAACTAGCCTTCTTTGCCAATAGTTCACAGGCTACGAGAAGCATTCTATTGGTACATGGACCCCCGCTATCACTTCAAAGTGTTGGAGTAGGTCTCTTTAAAGATCCTTCCCTAATGGGTACTTTTACCCTACCGTCACCATCTGATTTGGCGGAAGTGGCAAGAGTAGAGACTTGCAACATGATTTCCTCCACCTCATCTGATTTAAGGAGGATTACCAACAAATTTGAAGTTGATAGTAATATTGAGGTGATGCCATTAAGCCCCATTGAATCATCATAGCAATCAATCTTTCGGGCTTGTGCGACAAACCCAAATCCACACTCAACAATTGTATGGGTAGATAGGTCGTTAGAATATGGTACCTCTTCGGATCCTTTTTCACGTATACATTCTACGGATGAAGGAATCATCCAATCAATGATGATAGGAGAGGAACCATGGGAAGATTATCATCATCGTTCCCATCTTCCAGATGACATTGAAGATTATTCAAATGAACTAAACCACCCATCAGTCGTTGATTTCCTATCGAATTCAGTTTTCATAGACACAATCGAATCTGAGCGAAACTTGTCAAATATTGAAGAAACGATTTCTATTAATATTTCAACCAAGCCTAATATTGTAGAGAACATTCATGTCGGAAAATCTTGTTCTCCATTGGAACTTGATAATTACCGTACTCTCTTTCGTGAATTTAGAGATATTTTTGCATGGTCTTACAAGGAGATGCCAGGCATTGACTCTAGTATTGTTGAACACGAAATCAAAATGTACCCTAATGTCAAGCCAATTCGACAGCGGCTTCAACCTGTTCATCCAAAGAAAGCTGTTGAAATTAAAGTAGAAATTGAAAAAATTTTGCGGGCTGGTTTTTTTTACCCTATTCCTCTTACTGACTGGGTTTCCAACATTGTTCCTGTCATGAAGAAATAAGGAACAATACGAGTGTGTGTTGATTATAGGGATCTATATCAGGCATGTCCAAAGGACAATTATCCTACTCCTTTTATCGACCAGATTATTAATGAATGTGCCGGATGCGAAATATTCTCATTTATGGATGGATTTTCCGACTACAATCAAATCAATATACGCCCACATGACCAATCGAAAACAACTTTTATTTGTCCATGGGGCACATTCGCCTATAGGAAACTCCCATTCGGCTTGAAGAATGCTAGGGCCACATTTCAGAGGGCAATGAATTATGCCTTCCATGACATCAAGAACATTGTTCAACCTTACCTTGACGATTTACCTGCTCATTCACGAAAGTGGACTGATCACCCGCAACATTTGAGAGCAATATTTTTACGGTGTTGACACTACAAGATTCGACTCAATCCACACAAATGTGTGTTTTGTGTTGGTTCTGGTCGCTTGCTTGGATTTGTAGTGTCTCGAGAAGGGATTCAATTGGATCCATTAAAGGTTTAGGCAATTCTGGATTTGCCTCCACCTTCAAATCTTTTACAGTTACAGAGACTCCAAGGGAAAGCCAACTTTCTGAGGAGGTTCATTCCTAATTATGCTGAAATGGCTAAAGGTTTTACACGTCTTTTGAAAAAGGAGATACCCTTTCATTGGGATCAGGTTGCGCAAGCTTCCTTTGACGCTCTTAAAGATACCCTGATTAGAGCTTCATTAATGTATTCTCCAAATTACCAAAATGACTATTACATGTATCTCGCCGCTGCAAATACAACCATTGGCATGGTTTTAGTCCAGGAAGAAAATGGGATTGAACATCCTATTTATTACTTGAGTCGTAATCTCAACGATACAGAAAGTAAGTACTCTTATGTCGAAAAACTAGCTTTGGCAGTTGTACAAGCTGTTCAAAGATTTCACCATTATATCTTGTTATGGAAAACAACTGTCATTTCAGATTGCAACCCTATGACATAAATTTTTTCATGTCAATTGCTGGGGGGAAAATATTCAAAATGGATAGTTATTTTACAAGAATTTGATTTAGAATTCATCAAGTCTAAATCAAAGAAATCTCTAGTTTTCGCTAAGTTACTATGTGACCTTCCTTCGACCTCCATCGATTCAACATCCGAACCATCAATTTTGGATGAGTCTCTGTTTATAATTTTTTCATTTGACGCCTAGTATGGAGATATACTGATTTATCTTCAAACCCAAACTTTCTGACAAGATACCTCTCGCTCGCAACAATGACATATTCGTTAAGAAGACAAAGATTATATGATCATTGGCGACATACTTTACCATCGTGGTATCGATACGGTTTTACGGAGGTGCCTCACACATGAGGAGGCTGAGAAAGCATTGAATGATTTCCATTCAGGTGCCTGTGGTGGACACTTATCTGGATATGCAACCACACAAAGAATTCTTTGTGCTGGTTACTTCTAGCCAACTATATTTAAAGATTGTATTATTGTTGTCAGAAGCTGTCATGCATGCCAGATATATGACCGAAAAACTAGATTACCACCTGCACCATTGCATCCAGTCGTTGCTGTTGGCCCATTCACCAAATGGGGCATTGACTTTATGACATGTAACCCCACCTCGGCCGAGGGGCATGGGTATATTATAGTCGCCGTTGACTATTTTACCAAATGGGCTGAGGCAATGCCAACATTGAACAATAGTGGCAAAATGACTGCTCTTTTCTTTTTTAACCATGTGGTTGCCCAGTTTGGTGTACCACAAGCCATAGTTACAGATCATGGGTTGCATTTTCACAATCACATGATGGTTGAGTTGACTGCTAAGTTAGGACTGTCACATGATAGTTCTACCCCATATTACCCGCAAGCGAATGGATAAGTTGATGCCATCAACAAGGTCATGAAGTGGATGTTACAAAGAATGATAGGGGTTCATAAAAGAAACTGGCACTTAATCTTGTACTCTGCCTTGTGGGCATATCGAACCTTGGTGAGAAATGCAACTGGATTTACACCCTTTCAGTTGGTGTATGGTTTGGAAGCAATCTTACTGATACAATGTGAAATTTCATCGCTCAAACTCATGATTGACCTGTTACCCAACACTTCTGAAGAAGAAGCACGTTTCTTGGAATTAATCCATCTGGATGAAACTTGTCATGATGCCGCATTGGCTAACGAAGTGCATAAGAAACATATTAAGGCACAATATGATAGGAATGTCAAGCCTCATATCTTCTCAAAAGGAGACCTGGTCTTGCTTTACGATCAGGAAGCTGATAAACTTGGAGCAGGGAAATTCGAACCAATGTGGATGGGTCCTTATGTTGTCAAGCGTGTTCTGGCAAAAGGAGCCTACGAGTTAGTAGATTATGATGGGATTCCATTGTCGCAGCCTCGAAATGAGCTGTACCTCAAACATTACTATGCTTGATTAAGTGTAGTAAAATTCACTGTATATATGCTTTCATTGCATGTGTGTGTGTGTGTCTTTTAGAGATTTTTATCTGGTTAGTAATCTGCTTTTCATTTGTTGCAGATGTTAGAGTCTTCAGAACCTTTTGTTGGTTACACCGATGGTGCTAGTTGTAGTACACAGAATTTGTCTTCTGCAGCATGGGCCTTTTTTGTTCCAAGTGGCAAGTTAGTGAGTTTTCAAGGGATTTGTATCGGTTGATTGACAAACAATATCGCTGAGTATAGCGCGCTAATTGAAATACTCTCTGATGCCATTTCACTTGGTATTTGTTGAATCATCGTTAGGTTGGACTCATAACACGTTGTACTACAACTAACAAACATTTATACTATCCGAAATCCAACAATTTTTGGAAAGACGTTTTGAACACATTCAATATCAACATATATCCAAAAATATTAACACATTAACTAATTCTCTAGCGAATTATGTGTTGGGTAGCAGAGGTCCCACGTAACAGTTTTGGTGCTCAAAACCCGCAATATTGGGAAAAGGTATGGTAAGGACTCCGCGAAGTGCGCAGAGTGCGAATTGTAAATGAGTCAAGTCAAAGGGTTGTCTACCCAAAAATAATGTAAAATAATAGGAAGTAAGTTGGCTTGCCCATGGTCCGTGGACCATGGGAATGTATAAATAGAGCGAGGCTCTATGGGTAGAAAGTAGTTTTTTGGTATGTACTTTTGGATCTGAAATGTAATGGGTTTTTGAGGAGCAAAGTCTTGAAGTGTTTGTAAGTCCGAGTCAAGGGTGTTGGTAGGAAGATAGAGGCTCTATAGCTGTGTGCGCAGAGGCCTAGTAGAGTCCGCAACTGTGTGCGCGGACCCTTGCAGCTGAATGCGCAGGGCGGATCTAGTTGTATTGGTGTGTTATGCTCTTAACCTGCAAAGCGATACCCAAACATAGAATTTGCGAAGAAAAGATATCGAGAACACAGAATATGTGAAAAAATATACCCAGAGCACAGAATAGCAATGATTTTATTATTCAGAGAGAAATGTTCACAGGCCTCTTCGAGGGGGCAACCTCCGATAGAGCAGAGTTCGATTACAAAACAAGACACAATGCTCCTCGCAGGGAGTCTCTATCCTTTATATATGACTCATACATGCAATACCACGAGCCAATATCGTGGGTTTTATTAATACCATCTATCTAATACTACCGCCCATTTACCATCTAACTAATACTACCGCCCATTTGCAACTAACTGTGGTCCCGTAATTAATTGCGGTTTAACCACTTACAAATATTAATATGGGCTTTATTGACTCTTGACTATGACGTGATCCCATGACATAAATAAGGGGGTTAGGGTGGGACCCTAACATGCCCTTCCCCTTAAGACTAGCCTTGTCCTCAAGGCTGAAGCTGCGGAAACTGCTGAAGAATAGCGGCTGGTTCCCAAGTTGCATCTTCCGGCGAGGTATCTTTCCATTTGACGAGGACCTCCTTAATCATGCGGCCGCGCAGGTGCTTGTCTTGAGTGTCTAGAACCTGTTCAGGTTGAAGCCAGATTGATCCTTCTTCATCCAACTCAGGTAGACTGGTTTGAACTCGGCAATTGTTCCCAATCACTTTCTTGAGACACGATACATGAAAACTGGGTGGATTTTTGCTGTAGGTGGCAAAGCCAACTTGTAAGCCACTTCTCCAATGCGCTGAAGTACTTGATATGGTCCGTAGAATTTTGGAGAGAGCTTTTGACAGCCCTTGTCTTTGAGTGATGTTTGCTTATATGGTTGCAGCTTCAAAAAGACCTGATCCCCTTCTTGAAATTGGCGCTCTGAGCGATGTTGGTCAGCCTGTTGCTTAATACGGTTATGAGCTTCATGAAGATTCTCGCGCAGGTGGGCAAGCATGGTTGCACGATGTTGTAGGAGTTGATCCACGGCTTGTACTTTGGAGCACCCTGTGAGATAAGAAGTGGGGGACGGCGGAAGTTGTCCATAGACTACTTCATAGGGAGTCATTTTGGTGGTGGCATGATAGTTGGTGTTATACCACCATTCCGCCAGAGGTAACCACTGTACCCAAAGGTGTTGTTTTTCTGAAGTGAAACACCTAAGGTAGGTTTCTAGACATTTGTTGACGGCTTCGGTTTGACCATCTGTTTGCGGATGATATGAAGTACTGAGTTTGAGTTGAGTGCCTTGTATTCTGAAGAGCTCCTGCCAAAAATTACTGGTGAAGATTGGGTCGCGGTCGGACACAATAGAAGTGGGCATGCCATGCAATTTGAAGATTTGATCCATGAAAGTTTGAGCAACCAAAGTGGGTGTGAATGGTTGGGGTAGGGCGCAAAAATGAGCATACTTCGACAGTCGGTCCACAACCACTATGATGACTGATTTGTTCCCGGACTTTGGAAGACCTGTAATGAAATCCATGGAGACCTCCATCCAAATTGACGCCGAAATGGGCAATGGTTGTAATGTGCCTGGTGTGTTGATGGTTTCCCCTTTGTGGCGTTGACAGACGTCACATTCTGCTACAAAAGTAAGGATGTCCTGTTTCATGCCGGTCCAAAAAAATGATCTTCTGGTGCGAGCGTATGTCTTCTGAAAGCCCGAATGTCCTGCAATGGGAGATGAATGCAATTCTGCCAAAATGCGACTTTTGAGGGTGGATGTTGGTGATATGACGACTCTGTCCTTATAGCGAAGAATATCATTCTGCCACGAGTAGCCCTTGCTGGAATTAGGATCTGCCTGTAATTGAGAAATGAGTTGGGAGAGCCCAGGATGTGAAAACCATTCCCTGCGAGCCTCTTCAATCCAGTTTAGAATGGGGAGGGATATTGCGAGCAGAGTACTTTCCTCCTCAAATTGGCGCGACAATGCATCTGCTACCCTGTTGTCTTTCCCTTTCTTGTAAATGATCTCATAATCATATCCCAGCATTTTGGCTAACCATTTATTTTGTTGGGGGGACGATAGGCGTTGCTCCAAAAAATATTTAAGACTGTGATGATCTGTGCAGATTTGGAAACGTCGCCCTAACAAGTAGGGTCGCCAGGTCTCAACTGCATGTAAGATGGCCATCATTTCCTTCTCATAGGTAGATTGGCCCAAGTTCTTCCCACTTAGTTGTTGGCTGGTGAAGGCCAATGGTCGCCCTTCCTGCATTAAGACTGCTCCAATACCTGTTCCCGAAGCATCAGATTCAATGACAAATGTTTTGGTGAAGTCCAGTAGTGCTAAGACCGGAGTGGAACACATGGCGGTTTTGAGAGCGGTAAATGCCTGTTGTGCTTCTTCGTTCCAAAAGAAGGAATTTTTCTTTAGAAGTTGCGTCAGGGGCTTCGCTATGCGGCCATAGTTGCGGACAAATTTACGATAATAGCCTGTGAGACCCAAAAATCCTCTCAAGCTTTTCAAGGTCTTAGGTTGAGGCCATTCTTGCATTGCCTGGATCTTTTTGGGATCCACCTTGACACCTTCACGCCCCACAATGTGGCCTAAATACTCAACTTCTTCCATGCCAAACGCACACTTAGACATTTTGACAAATAGTTTATGCGTGCGGAGCAGTTGCAAGAGGATATCTACATGCTGAAGATGTGCTGCCCAAGTGCCACTATAGATGAGTATGTCATCGAAGAAGACCAGGACAAATTTTCTGAGATATGGTTTGAGGAGGTGATTCATAAGGCTCTGAAAAGTAGAGGGGGCATTACAGAGACCAAATGGCATGACAAAGAACTCATAATGGCCTTCATGAGTTCTGAAAGCTGTCTTGGGAATGTCGACTTCCTTCATGCAAATTTGGTGGTAGCCTGAGCGAAGATCCAATTTAGTGAAGAATTGAGCCCCATTGAGTTCGTCTAGCAAATCGTCAACCACTGGGATGGGAAATTTATCTTTGACTGTTAACTTATTGAGGGCCCTGAAGTCTGGACACATCCGCCACTCCCCATCTTTCTTGAGGACCATGATGACTGGAGATGAATAAGGACTAATGCTAGGACGAATGACACCTGCTTCCAACAATTCCTTGATGATTTTTTCTATTTCATTCTTTTGGGTGAACGGATGTCTGTATGGCCGCACATTTGGGGGTTGGGCCCCTGGAACCAATGTGATGCTATGATCATGTTCCCCTCGCGAGGGTGGAAGTTCATGAGGTTTGTCAAAGACCATCCGATGTTTATTCAAAATCTGTTGCATCTCAGGATGAATTGGCGAAGACATGGTGTCTACTACCTAGATGGCATTAAATTGAGCTACCACTCCATGATGGCCCTTTTTTAACAATTTTTCCATCCTATGCGAGCTTATGATAGAGGGGGCTCCCGCCTGTAGTCCACGGAGGGTATGTGTGAAGTTGTTCTGCTTAAAACTCATATATAACTCCTGGAAATCCATTGTGATTGGCCCAAGAGTGCGGAGCCATTCCACACCGAGGACAATGTCGCAACCCCCCATGTGTATTGCAAACATGTGGGTTTTCAAATGATAATCCCCCATTTGAATTTTGACATTTTCACAGCGACCTTCACATTTCATTGTGCCCCCATCTGCAATCTGGACTTGGAAGTTAGAAACTGCCCGGACAAAACAATGTGCTGCTTCAGCGATCTTTTGGTGGATGAAATTATGGGTACTTCCACTATCAATCAAGACTACTACTGGGCGATGTTTAAGAAAACCCCTGATTTTGAGAGTTTGAGGGGAAGAAATTCCTGCCAATGCATGTAGCGAAATCATTGGTTCATCAGATACCATCTCCTGTTGGTTATCTTCTTCGGTGGCCTCTGGTTCCTCAAGTGGTGGATCTTCCTCGGTGGAGCTGTAGTCAGTGGCATCTATTTGAAAAAACTTGTGCTCTTTGCATTTATGACCCGGGGAATATTTTTCATCACAGTAGTAACATAGTCCTTGCTTCCTTCTTTCGGCCATTTCTGCCGGTGACACCTTTTGAATCTTAAGTGTTTGGGTCATATTGGGAGCCTGTGAGGGATGACCTTTAGCGGGGAAGTTGGGGCGGCTGGATTGGGCTATTAATGCACGTTCCACCTTACGGGCTACCTGGCAAGCCTCGGTCCATGTGGGGGGGTGGTGGAGTAGAACCTGAGCTTTGATGGCTTCTTTAAGACCGCTGATAAAGCATTCCATGTAGAACTCATCTGTGAGACCCTTAGTGCGGAAGGCTAAAGCTTCAAAAGCAGTCATATATTCCTCCACTGTACCCGTCTGTCGAAGCTTAGTGAGACGCCCCAAAAAAGAGTCTTCCTGTTCAAAGCGACTGCGGAGAGTTTTGGCAAATTGGGCCCAATTCTGAAAATGTCCATTGCAGCGTTGATGCCATTCCTTCCATTGCCATCTTTCATTGTCCAAGTACATGGTGCCCACCATAAGCTTAGTTCCCTCATCTGTGATATGATTCAATTGGAAATACTGCTCCATTTGTGCTAGCCATGTGTTGACGTGTGAGAACCATCAAATTTCTGCATATCCAACTTGGGAGGACGCTGACTGGGTGGTGGACGGGAGTGCCAAATGTGAGGAGAGTGGCTAGACTCACCCTCATGGTGGTTATGGCCATTATACCCCTCCTTGTGGGCTGGCTCCTTGCCTTCTGGGAATGCCTGTTGTATCTGGTTACTCATTCCTTTAAGCTGAAGTTGTACGAAGCTACTCATATTTTGAAGCTCATGTTCGATCTTGGACATAGCCGTTTCGAGGGTCTCCATATGGTTTTCAATTTTGTCGATCCATTCATTAGCCATCGCTTGGGCGCGAGTTTCTACCATACACCAACCTGATGAAAATTTGGGACCGCCTAAAAATTTTTACTAAGAAATTGAATGGTACCACCTTTCTCAGCTCGTCGTCCTGATACTGATGGGCTAGGTCACCAATAAGCGTCCCGGAAGATCTCAGACTTTTTTTTTTTTTTTAGAAAACTCCTAACGGAATTTTACTCCTTCCTGATCAATACTGCAGTCGCCAAATCCTCAAAATGTCAATGCCGCCAAAAGTCCTGCGAAAATTATATCCAGGTACAGGGACCCTTCCCAACTACTCCGATCTCGTGAATCTGAGAGATCTGAATGGTGGAACAACTGCTGCTGCTGACCTGAAATATCCGATCTGGTGGATCTGAGAGATCTGAATGGTGGACAACTGCTGCTGCTGATCTGGAATATCTGATCTAGTGGATCTGAGAGATCTGAATGGTGGAACAACTGCTGCTGTTGATCTGGAATAGATGATGTGTGATCCCCCGATAGAAAGGGAACTATGGCCTTGGGGAGTGTCAAGTGCTACAGATCGCAATATACATAAGGGTCTGACAGTAGTACTTGGCCCAATGTTTCAGGGCTCTAACTAAGGAGGATCGACCGTACCCTTAGCCGTACAACCTGACTACCCTATCGTACGGGCGAGTAATCTCTCTGAGTGCTGTTCTCGGTGTACTGTAGCCACAAGATGGCCGAAGGTTTATCTATGGCAAGGTTTCAAGGGAGCTAGGGGGCTTCCTATATACCCAGAGGGTACGTGGAAGACAGTCCGTGCGCGGTTCTGTCTAATGCGCTACTACTCGAAGGGGTATCCACAGGGGTTACAAGGGAGTCCAACAGACGTGACCACCTCTTGTATTTCCTGCGTGCATGCCTCCCCAAATCCGCAGGTTTATGCGCTTAACGACAGATCCCGTGGTTTAAAGATGCCGGAACACGTCTCTAGCCTAAAAAAAAATTTTGCTAAAATTTGGAGATCCCACCGAGCCTTGGAAAGTGCTCTGATACCACTTGTTATGCTCTTAACCTGCAAAGCGATACCCAAGCATAGAATTTGCGAAGAAAAGATACCGAGAACACATAATATGCGAAAAAATATACCCAGAGCACAGAATAACAATGATTTTATTATTTAGAGAGAAATGTTCACAGGCCTCTTCGAGGGGGCAACCTCCGATAGAGCAGAGTTCGATTACAAAACAAGACACAATGCTCCTTGCAGGGAGTCTCTATCCTTTATATATGACTCATACATGCAATACCACGAGCCAATATCGTGGGTTTTATTAATACCATCTATCTAATACTACCGCCCATTTACCATCTAACTAATACTACCGCCCATTTGCAACTAACTGTGGTCCCGTAATTAATTGCGGTTTAACCACTTACAAATATTAATATGGGCTTTATTGACTCTTGACTATGACGTGATCCCATGACATAAATAAGGGGGTTAGGGTGGGACCCTAACATGGTGGAAGACTTAAATAAAGATCTGGCTAATGTTAAATCTGAATTATTGCGGATCTGGCTAATGTATGGTTGATATAACTATTTAATCTATGCGCGTATGCTTATGTTTTGAGTTTATGCAAATCTGTATCTTTTCTAGGTGCGTGAGCTGGTTATTTCTGTTAAATGTTTTCTTAAAGACCATAAAAAGTAGATATAATCTATAACCGCACATTAATAAGTATTGAGGATTTTCTGGGTCCAGATCTATGTGGAAGCAGAGTGGCACGAAGCCCCAGAATGGTGTGCGAACCTTCTAGACCACATCAAGACATCCCAAGGGTGCGGAAACCTGGTTCCAGCACCCTCCCCTGCTACCTCAGGTGAGACCTCAGTCCGCGCTCCGCGGGCTGTTGCCGAAAGGGCTGGTAGCTGCAGGATTTGTTTGGCTAAATAACTCTTCCAAACCTAGGTCAGGCCCACATAAGCTAACAAATGGTTCTGTTGCCAGGACTGGGATCTGCCTAAGGGATGTCTAATGTTGGAACACTGGAACCCTACAAAGAAAGAGCTTGAATATTGGCTGAATCAGAAGCTTCACGAGTTTGTGGTTCAGGAAAACAAAAACCCGTGGATATCAGAGGAAGTGTGGTTGGATCATTACATATACACAGATATCCACAAAATCTTCTTCGTAACATTCTCAATAGAGTTGTACGAGTGGATTGTGAGGTTAGCCGATAGTGTGGGAAGGTGCAGACTAGATCAACCTATTATGTGGGCTCCAGAATTGGTGCGCAGGCTAGAAGCATCTGAAGACAAAATCGCACATGCAGTAGATCATTGGTTGGATCGGGTAATAGGAGGGTTTATGATCAAGTTCGTGATAGACACAACCGTGAGTTATAGTGAAGTAGAAAGGCACTTTCTCCAAGGATTGTAGGGTAAGTATATTAAATCGTTGAACACTTGGATTAAGATGTTGTTGTGTGAAAAACAGATTATGTGCATTTATTGATGTCTGGCGTAACGCGGAGTGGAAGAGGCTACCAAGGAACCAAAGGATTAGAGAACAGTCCGCTAATTTCTATTTCGCGGGAGAGCGAGGAGGAGCTCGTGAGGTTCTCCCCAAGAAGCGTGGTCCAGTTGATTAAGTAGCACTTTCCACTGATACCACCTCCCTCTACGCCATCACCTACTTCTCCGACATCAAATCCATCTTCGCCCACTCCACCTCCACCTCTACCACCACCGAAGGTTAGGATGGCGAGCGCAGTCAAGTTGCCGGTATTTAAGGGTGTAGGAAATGAGGAACCATGTCAGTTTTGCTTTGTGGTAAAGGCTGTATGGGAAGTGTTAGCGCTTGAAATTTCACCTCAGGCTGAGAAAGGTAAACCTCAAGGCAACATCAAACCACTTCGCCTCGTAGCTAGCCCTACGGGGCGGGAGAGGGCTCTCTCCGGTCTATCTCGGTGAGATCTTCAATGGATGAGATGACCAATAGGGTAACACTGATTTTAGGCTAGTAAACTGATCAAAAGGTTGATTTGGGGTTTTTAGGGTTTTCGGTGGCAAATTGAGGGGATAGCAATTTTGGGTGCGGGGATTGGACACAGTTTCTGCAGGGGGTTCTTTGGGGCGAGGTAGGAGACAGTATTGATGCCTTTGATTGAGGTGGATGGTCAGGAATGACAGGTGAGGAGCTAAGGAGAGCAAACAATAACTTTGAATTCTCCTTAAACAGTAGAAAACATTGAAATTAAACAAACTTAAAAGCAGAGCATGACATTCATGAATTCTTACTTTAACACTTCGTTTGCTTAATGTGCAGAAGGAAAAGAAAGGAAATGATTCAAATAACACACTTACAAGTACATAGAGAAACACACCATCAATACATGTAACCACAAGAATCCCAAAAAGGACTGCAAAACCCTGGTCTTCCTTAGCGAAAAATTGCAGAGATACAGTGAATAATACAATGATAGTTTCTCCCTCAAGAGTCCAACCATGAAAATGAGCAAGAAAGTACATAATATAGATCATCTAACCTCTTTCCCTGCCTCCATGGGTCGAGCTCACTATCCTAGGAGTTGTTTCAACCACTTCTAAACTAAGCACTACAAACTAGGCAATCAAAACAACTTGCCTCTATAAGCTAGGAAACCAATTCATTCATTTAATTTTCACCTTTTTCATGAATGAATCTTCTAGAAGAGGTACATAAGTGTAAAAGTGTCATAAAAGTACATTAATTACATCAAAGAGGATAATAATCCACCCCAAAAAGTCAAACAGGGTCAAACTGCGTTTTTCTGAGCTGTACACTGAAATTTGGAGAAATTTGCCTGACGGGTCGCGCGCCTATGCCTAACGGGTCACGCGCCTTTGGGACCACTTTTGGGGCACTTCCAGGTGTCCAAATTGAGAAAGAGTAGTCTTGTTGGAAAGGTCTGTGAGTCTACTTTCCAACCCAACTGGAATTTCTGAATTTGGTGGTCATTTGCCTCTCCAAAATTGCAATCTCCCAAGACTGCTTTTTGTGTCTCAAAAATGTGGCAGAAAGTCATTTTTTGCTTGTTTTTTGACTTTCTAGAGGCCCAAAACTTCATAAAATCTCTTGGCCATGGATGAGCATATGTAACTTCTCATGACAAATCTGGAAATGCTGAGTTTTTGCAAAATGGAATTGCCAGGATGAAGGGTCGCGCGGGGGGTGAGACCCGTTAATGGAGAAAACCTGTAAATTGCCTGAAAAAATCAAAATTTACCCAAAATGCTCAAAATTTCTTGGGATTTGTGCTGTGGCTAGGCTATTTAGTGCCTTGGTCCTTCAGTGAAGCCTCGGCCAAGATATGGAGGGGATCGGGCCTCTTTCTCCTTTTTTGTGCCTTGGCCAACCACCTTTGGAACATCTTCATCTTTGCCTTGCACACGTGCATTCTCGCCCAATAATGGTTCTTCATGTTTCTCAACAATTTTTTATCTTGGTTGGCCTTAGCCAACAGCCTCTCCAAGTGAGCATTGAGCCGGATAAGCATGGACTCTCGCTCAGCGGGCAATAGATCACCGGGTCTTCTTCTATTCAAGATGCGATCTCCACGAATCCTCCACAACTCATCAAGAGATTGCTCATCCTCCAACTGCTTGTTGCGCTACTCTAGATATGAGATTGTCCATTGTGCCCCCTCTAATCTCCTCTGCAATGCATCATTTTCAGCTCTAAGGTGCTGAATGATCTCCTTTGACTCTCGGCTAGGAGAACTGACATCAAGATCAATAAGCTCTATATCTGGAACACCTGATGGTCCCTCATCAATCCTGGGCTGCTTGCCCCTCTCTGATACCTGTGCTGCTGAAGAGAGCAAGGCCCCTTCCACCTGATGTGGAGATAACACTCGCTGAGCCGATGAAGAAGGCGAGACCCCTTCCACATGCTGTGGAGAAAGTACTCGCCGAGCTGCTGCAAATAAGGCCCTCTGGCCTCTCTGATAAGTAACCAAAGGTGAGGAGCTGACATGTCTAGTGACGGGGATGTCATGCTACTGTGATGGTCCTCCCTCCTTGTGAATAACCTCAGGATGTGGCGGTGGTGGTGCTGTGAAAAGCTCACGAGATATGAACTCCTCCCATGAGATGCCTTGCTGAGCCAACTGATGTAATACCACAAGTTGAATCAAACCATAATGGTAAAGGCTCCTATACTGCTGTGCTGGGCTCTTCCTCTGCATCATGGACACCATCCTCTCAATGTTCTGATAGAAGAAAACAAGGATGTTCATCATCCGTATCCATGTGAAGTGCATCAATAGGCGAATATGGTACGAATATACCTGTGAAAATCTGCCCTCACAGGTAAAATAGAGCATGATGAGCCTCATCATGGGAGCATACTCACTCCTGAGAAATCTGAAGGGAAACACTCCCGTCAAGTGTCTCATGAGTGCTGGTCTAACGAAAGGCTCAAAATGAACACTGTCCAACACCTTGCGCTTATTCCATACCTCTCCGACATTAGGTATCCCTGTGGCCTGTGCAATCATCTCGGGTGTCAATGTAAAGTCCACCCCGGCAAGGTTGACATGTCCATCATGCAAGTGTAAAACAAATAGGCGAGCCAACTCTCTGTGGTGCTGAATCCGAGAGATCCTCTCGCAAAACTCATAGCAAGACATGTACTGGAAACATGAGACTGCCATAGGACAAGCTTGTAAATATGTCAAAGAGGTGGGCTCTTCTCGCCTATGATGACCACCCTTTCCACCCTTATGAGGCCTCCTCTGTACCTCAATCTTTGAAGCTGATGCCTGGTCATCACTCTTCTCATAGGTTTCGGTTTCTGACATTGTTTAAGGAGCAGAGTGGCCAAAATGTACTGCTGTTTCTACCTTGTAAAATGCTGATTTATATGCTGTTTCAAGGGGACAAGGAGCACGAGGGGAATGTTAGGGGAGGGACACTTTTAAAGGGAAAATGGGAATAAATATATAAAACATGGATTTAAGGGAAAAAACATTGCAAAAATCATTGCATATGCATCATTATATACATTGTTTACATGGGTATAATGAGAGGTAGGGTTAGGGCTTGATTTTTCATTTTTTAGGGAAAAGGGGTAGGGTTTAGGTTTTCTTTACAAATTTAAAAGGGAAATTTATATAGAAAGACAAGGAAAATGACATGGGAAATGGGAAAAATGATTTACAAGGGAAAAACCTTAAAACAACATAAAACCCTAGGCATATTTTACAATTTTAAACCACAGCCATATAGAGCTTTTTCTCTTGCACAATGAGATCTTTAAAACATGTATTCATGATGTCTTTAACCATAACAAGCAGCAATTTGTAAGTTGGAGGGCCTACCTTAGGCAATTTAGCAATTTTGTTGGCTCCTTGGATGAATTTGCAGGTGATTTGGTAAGCAGGGCGCTGACGGATCACGCGCCTCACCCAACGGGTCGCGTGCCACTGACGGGTCGCGCCCGTTAGAAAATAACACTGCTGGAAGGCGCTTGACGGGTCGCGCGCCTGGTCTGCTCACAATTTCGCTCAAACCCTCGCCCAATCTCTCTTGCAAGTGAGTTAGATGCACAATGAGGGTAAATGGAGGGAGATTGGGCTTTTATAACTTTGATTTGAAATAATTTCATGCCCAAACCCACTTTATAATGTTTTTCTTTGACACTTTATAAAAGTGACCATTTTGGTTTCCTTTGTCCTGAAATTGACTCATTTAATGCTTTTGCTCGATACTTTTTGCAGGGATATCATCTGAGGGATCTTGGCAAGGGAGCCAGGGTTACATGCTGTCCTTGGAAGCTTTTTGAAATTTCATCACTTTTTACAAAAATTTGAAAAATGACCTTGGCTTTAAAAACAGGGTTTTTAAATCCAAGGTGAAAATTAACTGTACAAGATAGAAATTTGCGAAGAAACACCTTTAAAATCATCCCTTTGGCTTGCTGAGCACTTATTGACCTTTAGAGACATGACCTTGTAAACAAACTTGACCAAAACCCTAGACCTAGGAATTTGACCTCAAGCCAAGACAAGACAAGCTTGAAAGTGACTAAGGACTGAAATGACTTGATCCAGCAATGCCAAGAGGGGGACAAAGACACCAGCTCCTCCATCAGGGTTATGGCATGCCTAATGGAATGCAAGAATTGACACTGATGAGACACCTACTTATGCAAATGCAAAGAGCTTTGATCGCTGATGGAGGGCTACAAGACCGACTCTAACAAGAAGCACATGGAGTTACAGATGATAACATCAAGAAGGCTACCTTAGTTAGCGTGTTGTAGGACCGAGCGCTGACATGGTATATAAAGTACTCAAGCGATAACCTGAATGCGGGAACAGTGGAGATCTAGACCGAATTAAAAACCGAATTTAGCCAGCTGAAATCAGAAACGCAGTCGATCATAGGGTTCAAGGAAATCACAATGATGCCTGGTGAAACTCCATGGGATCTAGATCAGATATTGAAAAGTACAATCCATGAGGTGAACATGACGCTGTCGGATGCACAACACTGCGCATGGTTTGTGGCATCACTAACACCACATCTAAAGACGATGCTATCACAGCAAAAGATCTCAACCCAAGCCAAAGCATTAGAGACCGCGATGAGGTTGTACAAAACTCTGATACAGGATCTGGGGTTGGGAGTTCAACAAATCCACACGCAAATACAAAACCTGTGTTTAGAAATGCAAAAGTTAAAAAAAGAACAGGCACCTCGCCAAGGAACTCAGGAGGAAGTATGGTGTATAAAGTGTAGAAGCCAGGGTCATGATAAAGATCACTGTCTAGTTTTTGTGAACTATGTGGCAGTGGGGGGACCAACGCTGTTGCAACCAGAGGCACCAACAGGGCTAAGCGCGGTGCTTGCACTCTAGTGCACAATATGCCAAGAGGGAGGAAAGCATGCCACGAACAACTGTCATCTATTATAGAACATGAGACAACCCCCCCAGCGGTTATTTTGCAACTTTTGTAGATCGGTGGGCCACGAGGAATGAGACTGCCGAAGTTATCAATTATTGATGGACCAGTCACCTGCCTATAGAATGCAGACTGAATTACAAGGTAAGGATCCAGCCGTGACGATAGCGCGCAGTGGGTTCAAAGGACGTGGGCAAGGACAAGGAGGAATGGGGCCAAGAAGGGGTCGCGGGCAGCTCATCTATTACAATTGTGGAGGACCAGGTCATTACGCGCGGGACTGTACCAATCCGACCAGAATATTGTGCCCTTACTATGAACAATTTGATCATGAACTAATAGATTTCCCCACACTGATAGCGCAGATTCGTGAGAAAAAGGCAACACAACCTATGACGACATAGAACATCCAGATGATGAGGTCCAAACTGTGCAAAGAAGATCCCAACGTAAATATGGTGCTCAGAAGTGGCATGGTCACAGGAAAGGATAAGGGGAAACCAACCAAGGAGGACGCAGGAGTCCGCAAGGAGATAGGTCTAGAAGCTAGGGAGAGCTTCGCGGAGGTCTCTACGCCAAGTAGTAGGGATCAATCCGAGCTAGCAAGGGATCCCTCGATGCTGACTACCTTTTTAGAGACATGCATGAAATTGCTTCACGATAATAGAGCAGTTAAGGGCTTGCAAGAATTGATAAATAGGTGCACAGGGTCAAGTGAACCTCGCATGATTCGAAAAGTGGGAAAGCATGCATCTTGGACTGGGCGGGAAATGTGGTTAATAGCGCAAACTGGTGACTATGAGATGGATTAGATCATTCTAGACCTGGGCTCAGATGCAAATGTACTACCTAGACAGATGTGGGAGCGCATGGGCAAGCCCACGCTGCAATGGTCTCCTATTCAATTGAGGATGGCGAATCAATAGAAGATCTTGCCCATGGGAAGACTGCAAGGGATTACAGTAGATATAGAAGGCACGAGCACCCGAACGAACTTCGAGGTAATCGAAATTGTGGATGAAAGTAGCCCTCACCCTGCATTATTAGGGATAGACTAGGAAACGGATATGAATGGAGTCATCAACCTAAAGAAATGAAAAATGATATTCGAGAAAAAATCTCTCCGCGTAGTCATTCCGCTAGACCCAGCCGAAGGAGCACGTTATACCGAGCTAGTTTGCAACGAGGACAATGACGATGAACTGGATTGTATTTACCAGATCACTGCGCAGGATCAGGACTGAGTGAATCCGACCGCGGACGGACAAATCTCATGGGACCGTGACAGTTCTTGCACATCGGACTCAGATGAAGAGATTGAGCAGTGGCAGAACCGATTGCATGAGGTAACAACACTAAATTGTAATATGATGGTTAGATCGCTAAGGGACAGGCCAACGGATGAGGATGCCACGTAGGCGGAGGCACCAGTCGACCAGCGTGAAATGACGATTCCGAGACCAAGGCTGTAGGATGACTCCGCAGAGACACCGTGCGCAATGATTGTCCACGAATGGAGCACATGCCCAAAGATTCGGTGAAAGTGGTGTGGATATCAGAAGCAGGTACGCGCAAGGGTTAGGGGGCAGTCTCATTCGCCAATAGCCCATGACAAAGTCAGCAGGGGAATAGGGGGAAGTTCGCTCAGCGTTCGCTCGGGAAAATGACCCACCGGGAAATTGTGGATACCACGGGTTCAATGGGCCTATACTAGAAGGGAGGCATAGATGACAGTGTCAATAAGTAAATGAACAGGAGCCCAGAGTAAGCGGGGTAGCAGCAGGCCTCGCGGGATCGAGAACCTATGGGCATGGCTTAGGAAGAAAAGCGTGCTAGTTGGGGAAGGAAGCAACACAATGAAAGGTAGCGACGCCTGTTATCTCAAAATCAGACCCTGGAAGGCTGCTAACCAAGAAGACCTTAAGTAATTATTTCAAACCTACTTTAGGCTGAGGCTTAGCCTCCCCAACCTGAGAGGGCTCTCTCAAAGGATTTATGATTTTTTTAATTATGATTAAGATGGCTAACTCTTGTACAACAAATGCAGAAATATAAGTGGTGGAAACACAACTAGAAGGTATCCATTGGGCTTATGGAGTCAAAATCGTTTCAGTATAACAATGATATCAACCTTACATAGAAGTCAAGACAATTAGAATTCTACCATTCAGAACACACCAGAAAGATATGGGACAACACAGTTTATAAATATGTGAAGGAAATTAGAGCACAATCAGTGATTTCTAAGTAATCACACATCTATACTACTGAAAATACTGAGGAAAGGACAATACACAACATTCTGAACAGTAAATTCCTTATGATTCTTGAGAAGTAAAGCCAAGTCTTGTATTACTAAAACAGAGTCATATACATAGCACAATAGTTCCAATTTCTCTGAAATTTTCCAACCCCTGGTACATTGCCCTCTCTCCTATATATAGAATTCTTTTACAAGGCTGAGATTCCTCCTCCAACATGAGGGGAACTCGAATTCTACTTCCTATGACACCTATTCAAACTTTAACTACCTATTAAATGTAACAAACTGCTAACTAGACTTTTTAGAAACCTAAGGCAATTAGGAGTCTAACTCCATATCATGCTAATAATAGCATTAATTACAATCAATTCTCGTTCTTTGACAAGTGGTCTCTTTTAATTTAGCTGTGGTGGATGTTTGTAGCTGCCTGCTGGCCCTTAATGTCACATCTCTCAATTGCTCCTGAAAAGTAGGAAACTACCCCTGTTTATCTGCTTTTGGTTTTCCTCAAAGATATTCGAAACCAATGAACCATGTCCTTCTTCTTTGATTATACAAAAATGTATTAGAGTGCCACGTCCTTTATGTGCTGTCGACCTTTCCCATGTGTGAAGACAAGACCTCCTCCAAGCTGTCTGACATATCATGAACTGTAGTAACTATGATCACTTTATAACAAAAAGTTTAGAGTTCAAATATATGTTTCCTCCACCTGTTTCTTCCCTTGTTGAATGTTGACACCTGTTACATGATCCTTTGAAGAGATTCCTTTTTCAAAAATTTCCCCTCGGTCCCTCAAAATTGGTTGACTGAGTTTTAATTATGTAGCTAGAGTAGTTTCGTAGCGCGCTACAAAACTGCTTTGCATTAGGCATCATCTTCAACAGTTTCGTAGTGCGCTACGAAACTGCTGTGTAATCACCAAAACATAGCTTAATACCAAAAATTTGCTATCTTGAGCTTCCTTATATTTAAATATTCTTTTCAACTGCTCCAAAGCTTTTCAAAACTGAGTGGAGATGTATGTTTCTTTGAGAAAAAATGCAACAAGGAAAACCATCAAAATTTGGAACATAACCTTACTTGATGTGTGACTTCCTTAAGGAGATCTTTCCCGCTGGCTTAGTTGCAACTTCAACTCTTCAATTTGTCTCTTCATAACCCTGTTCCCAACTCTAAGTTTCATATTAACTCTCCTAATGAACATCGCTTCCTTTATTGTAGGGACTGACCAAGTATAATATTGTGCATTACAGTCAACCACCTCGGGTATTTGGACTGTTTTGTCTTCCCACAGAGCTTGCATTTTGTCAAAATGAGCTTCCCTGATTGCATGCTTCCTAGAGGCTTTCTTCAATCTAGCAATCTCAAGATTATCTAACCTCAACTTATTTTTCAATTCTTCAACACTATATTCCTCTTGCAGGATGATTTCCTTTCCCTTATCTTCTTTATGCAGCTGTGATGATGATTGTAATGAAGTCACAGGTCTGTCATGGGTTTTTGTGATCTCCTCTATTTCACCTGTTTCTGGCAGCATCTCCTGTATCTGTTTGAACTTCCTTGTCATGGGTCTTCTTGGCTTAAAGACAAATTGAGCAACCTGATCATCAAACTTGAGCTTTTTCGAGGCTTTGGTTCTTTTAGTCTTGTCTTTACCTGGTGTTATCAAATCTGCTTGAACCAGGGGAGATTCTTCAATGTCAATGGCCTGCAGTAAGTCATTCAAGTTCCCTTTTGAAACAGGGCTTTCCTCAGCAACCACCTTCTTGCCTTTTTCCTTAGCTAATTGACTCCTGGTCATTCTTCTCTGGACTACTTCTCCTGCAGATGATTCACGTCTACCTTCTTCGACCTGAGTTTTCTTTTTTAGGGACTGCTGGGGTGTGTCCTGGATAACCATTGATCTGGCGGGCTCCCTTACTTGTTTCCTAGCTTTCAATTTGGTGAATCTCTTGGATCTTTCTGTATGATGACCAGTTGTTGGTGGAGAAATTTTCACAGCTTGGGGACTGAGACCAGTTTCATTTTTAAAACCAGACATAAACATAAACGTGGGCCAGTCTCTACCTACTCTCTGGAGTTCATGCAGAACGATCAACTTAACTAAGCCATGGTGAAACAATGAGGTCTCACAGGCTTCTTTCCTTAGCTGCACCTTGTCACACATTTTGCTTAGGCTACGAAATAAGTAGAAAGGTAAATCAAGAGATATTTTTCCTGTGAAATGCAGCAAAAGCTTGAAATGATATGAATACACCTTGTTATATCTCCCTTCACAGGTAAGGTATCTTTGTATGTAGGTAAGCAGATTAGCATATGAGTCCTTGACATAATTTCTAGGCACAGACTTGTTTAAATCTGAGTCAATGAACTCCGGCTTCAGAAATTCTTTGCAGGGAGTCATATCAAATTTAAAATTTTTAAACCAGCTTTCTTGTCCCCTTGGAATCTCAGTAACTGTGGATATTACCTCTGGTGAGATTTGCAATTCAAGCATCCCAACCTTTGAATTCAGTCCTGTGAAATTCAAGGCAAATTCCTTGGTTATTTGCGCATGACCTCCCTGGAGTTTCTCGCAAAAATTCCAACATCCAACCTGCTTGAATGCCTGCTCAACTTCTTTGTTCCTCAAGATAATGTCTACCCCTTCAGGTTCGTTCCTCAAACATCTACCTAACCTGTGCTCTTTTCTTTCTGGAGATCCTTCCATGAGACTTCAGCGTAATGAAGATTTGAAATACTGGCGCTGCTTAATCTTCGATCCCTACCTCGCTTGAATGGCTGCCTCGCTTGATAACTGCCTTGTTTGATATACAATGCATTCAAATTGAACGCTTGTAGATTTGTTCCTCATGCAATGAATACAATCATAATTATGACTGTGAATGTCTGGCTCTTCTTGAAACTTGCAATCCGAGTGTACCAAGGTACCTAACGACTGTAATAATGAAGATAAGTGGTTGGACATGATATGTGAAGTGTATAAGCTGACAGTGGATGATGAAACCATAACTGAACTTGATAGATCTGATAGTTATGAAAGATTTGCTACGGATTGCACGAATCTCCGATTTCATAGCGCAGCTAGTGTAAAATCTGGATTATGCACTACGAAATCACCTAAAGCATGTTGCGCTACAAAAACACCTAAAAAGGATTTATGTGCTGCGAAAACACCTAAAAATGATTTATGTGCTACGAAATCACCTAAAGAGCTTTGTAGCACATAATAAAGTTTGAACAAAGCTGACACATGGAAATTGTGTGAGTTACGAGACTAGTGATGAATGAGGATGAATGGTTGACCTTTATTTAAGCATACCATCAAGACTCCTAAGACTCGGACTCTAAGACAAACAAAAAATCAAACCTAGACTAGCACCAAACCTTTACCATCAAACTAATGTGAGCAATTTGAGGATTAGAATTCTTAAGTGATAACAACGCCCACGAAGCCCATGCGAGTCTACGCATAAGGAAATCGGGCCAGGTCAGGTATCTCATAGAATGTGAACGTGCCACGACCATGCTATCATGGCTATGCCCACACATACGGAAGGATACATCCGACACATTGGCACACGAAGAGATAACGGCTACAAAGACACTCAGAAGGTGCTCATAGCCTGGGCTAGTAGGGAAGTTCCGGACTTGCACCAGGGGTGCGACCACTTGACTAGCTATAGGAAGCACAATCCTAGCACCCCAAGCAATTGAAAGAGGGCGCGGGACTATAAACGAGTCTGCGGGAGGCCGACGCGGCAAAAAGGTTCTCTACAGAGTCATTCAGTCCACAACATCGCGGCGGCGCCTGGCTGACGACGCTGCCGCACGGAGAACTCGAGAAGTGACCATTAACACCACTATTCCTGACAAGAAATTCAAGTTAGGTTAGGGAGGAGTGGGTGGTGGGCCATTAAGACGAAAGTTTCGAGCTAGATATGAAAAGATCTGCTGCCTAAACGATGTTAATAAGCTGGAAGTGGAGGGAAGGGATTCATTCAAATTTACATGGTCATCTAATAACCTCTGGACAACACTGGGATATTTGAGATTGGAACTAGTAACGACCAGCAAACACTCGGCTACCAAGGTTTCCATGAGTACCATGGCGAGAACCCAAGCACGATTCGTGGAAGAACTATACTCAACCCAGGAGGCACTAGATGAAGCCGCCGTGGTCCCCGAAGTCCCAAAATCCCCACGCACACCGCGGTCTCGGAAAAATAAGCAGCTGATGGGGCCAGTCAGGATATCGTCGAGGTTCAATAAGCTATCAGGAGCTGAAAAGGGAAAAGCAATCACCACTGAACCTGAGGAGGATGATGAAGATTTGCAAGATTTGATCGATCAGATTGATGCACAAGATGAGGACGAAGGGGATGCTTTCCAAATCCCGTCATGACCCCCATATATCCCCCCATGGACCGGCACGGTCAAGCTACCAAAGGACGTGGATGCTGTAAAGAATACGCTCCAAACCCCGCTTCTTCCGGATGAGATAAGGTTCGATGGGCTGCCGCTGGGCTGAGTCTCGAGTATCAAGTTCGAAGACTGGGACCTTGCAGACAGTGACAAGTTCCCCGAATTGGCCAAAGACAAATTACTATCGTGGAAGTGGTTACTAGGTGTGGAGAAGGCAGGGTTACTTAATCTAAGATGGATACCTCACTATCACCACATGACCCTCACCATCTATGTTATCCGGCAGTTACTATGTCTGGTACATGATGGGTTTCTCTGGTTGGAGGAGCCAATTCCGATCACAACTGATTTGGTACACCAGATTACCCACTTGCTGGTAAAAGGGAATGACCCCACAAACATAGCCAGAACAAGTAGCGATGCGGGTCGCGCCGAAACAATGAAGGCTAAATATAAGTTGGAGAAGTGGAAGCGGGGGTATGCAATAGCGAGCATCAAAGACCAAGGGGTGTGAATTGCTACCCAGTTACTAGCCGATAAACTAATGAGGAAATGTCGTGCATATGAGGTGCTAGCTCCTATCATTGCACTTGCGGAACAGTGCGTGGCAGGGGTTCAGTTTAATTAGGCACAATTTTTATGCGATGAATTTTTGACAAACTGCCAGGAAGCATAGGACAAAGGTAAGACATTTTATTATGCATGGTTGCTACTATCAATCCTTTTGGTTGCAGGAGAACTGCCGTAGGGTAGCTAGTTTCCTAGCATTGAAGATAGCCTATCGGAAGTAGTGCGATATACCTCACTCTAGGCTACAAAGGACGCAGTGAGGGCTTCTGACATCAGGGTTTTTTGGACCTTCATGGAGGGTACTATCCAGACACAGATCACTCGCAAGCCACGAATGTCTCCAACAATCTACAACAATTTGCAAAGCACGGCCGAGTTGAAAGCGGACATGCATAACTTATATATCTGGGCGCAGAAGGATCCAAAGCGAGCATGGGTCATGCTTTCATTCATGGCAACAGATGATGCTATTTATGCGGTGTTAGCAACATGGCCTCCCAAATGGCATGCCCCAGCCAAGGCTATACTAGAAAGAATGGCAGCGCAACAGCATAAAAAGGACCTCTAGCAACGACTCACTAACCTGGCAGAAAAGGCCCATTAGGGACAATAGGCAGCTTCGTAGAAGGAAGCACCCAAGGAAGTGCTAACCGAAGGAACCATGACAGATCAGGAAATGGCCTCGGACCACGATATGCAACAGGAGAAGGAGATACAGGAACGCGCAGACCATCTTACCGAATCAACCCCCATCAAGCGACCGCGCAACACAGAATCACTACACACACGCAAAAAGTCAAAGACAGCCAAAGCTTTGGAGAAGGAATTTCTTGACAGCAGCAAACCGCTGAGTAATGTCCCTACCGATGCATTGACGAAACTGATCACCAAGTAGACAACTATGTTGGGGGAGATCCGAGCGTAGTTGCAGGCGTTACAGGTGCGACCCCCGGGCGGGGTAAGCCTACAATTAATCGAGGGCACAGCCGCAACCGACCAGATGGTGCGTACCAATACAATGAACACCTTAGCGTTGCTAGCAGGTGCTGTCTTGGCCGAAGTAGAGGGGGATGTGTGAAGTTGGGGATTGAACCTGGCCGCTCTTCCTAGAGAAACCTTATACCAACTACAGGATGGGGTAACCACTGAGCTTCATGCCCGGGAAGGTCGTGCCCTCCAAACAGCGATGGAACACAAGGAAAATCTAGAGCAGGTCAGTCTCCAGTGAGATGATTTGATCTCACACACCCAGGAAGTGGAACAGGC
Organism: Pinus tabuliformis; assembly: GCA_031772625.1. Lineage (NCBI taxonomy): Eukaryota > Viridiplantae > Streptophyta > Pinopsida > Pinales > Pinaceae > Pinus > Pinus tabuliformis. The sequence goes on along the minus strand of CM062817.1, from coordinate 245,977,678 downwards.
CATGATGGCCGCTTGCAGCAAGATCTCGGAGTTAGCTATCCCAGCTGAACTTCCAACCACTGACAAGATTCATCGCATGGCCACAGGATTCCGTACGGCCCAGGAGGAGGTCGTGAAGGCTCAATGGGAATTAAATCTACAAATTGTAGAGCTAAGACTGAAGGCACAGCTAGCCACACCACTGGAAATCCAGGAGTAGCGCTGGGGTGAAATTCAAGCAGGATTGGAAATGATAAAGTGCGTTGTACGAGATTGCTCAGGACTGTTAGATCAGTCCCTCCTTACACTCACCACCCTCTAGGAAGACCCAACCATACCACAGGCAGAAACCGAAGCACGAGAGTTGCAGTAGGCTTATGACATAGTCTGAGGGACTGTGCAGATGGTCGCTATCATGCAGTGGTTGGCTAAAATGAGGGAGGCCCAGGCTCTCCAGGCACAAGTTGACGCCGCGTGGAAAAAGGAGGCAGTGCTTAAGGAACGCATCCAGCCTTGGATTGATGAAGCATTCACGGTCTCCATAGCCATAGAAGGAAAGATAGCACACATGCAGGTAGTATGTGATCCCGGACAGGTAACTCCCAGTGATACAGATGCATCAGTGGCTCGCATAGAATAGGTATAGAAGCTAGCGGCCGATTATGTTGCAAGCACAAGCGACGCGTAGAAATTATTGAACGACCTCCATGCGAAGATTACCGCACCAGCCAAGTGACTTAGGACGAGTCACGATGATTGTGTTGGGGGACTGTTGGGTAGCAGAGGGCCCACGTAACAGTTTTGGGGCTCAAAGCTCGCAATGTTGGGAAAAGGTATGGTAAGGACTTTGCGAAGTGTGTGGAGTGTGAATTGTAAATGAGTCAAGTCAAAGGGTTGTCCGCCAAAAAATAATGTAAAATAATAGGAAGTAAGTCGGCTTTCCCATGGTCCGCAGACCATGGGAATGTATAAATAGAGCAAGGCTCTATGGGTAGAAAGTAGTTTTTTGGTATGTACTTTTGGATCTGAAATGTAATGGGTTTTTGAGGAGAGAATTCTTGAAGTGTCTGTAAGTCCGAGTCAAGGGTGTTGGTAGGAAGATAGAGGCTCTGCAACTGTGTGCGTAGAGGCCTAGTAGAGTCCGCAGCTGTGTGCGTGGACCCTTGCAGCTGAGTGCGCAGGGAAGATCTGGATATTGGTGGAAGAATTAAATAAAGATAAGTTGATTCTGAATTTCTATGTTAAATCTGAATTATTGCGGATCTGGCTAATGTATGGTTGATATAATTCTTTAATCTATGCCTGTATGCTTATGTTATGAGTTTATCCAATTCTGTATCTTTTCTGGGTGCGCAAATTGGTTATTTCTGTTAAATGTTTGCTTAAAGACCATAAAAAGTAGATCTAATCTATAACTGTGCATTAATAAGTATTGAGGATTTTCTGGGTCTAGATCTACGTAGAAGCAGAGTGGCGCGAAGCCCCAAAATGGTGTGTGAACCTTCCAAACTACATCAAGACATCCCAAGGGTGCGGAAACCTGGTTCTAGCACCCTCCCCTGCTACCTCAGGTGAGACCTCAGTCCGCGCTCTGTGGGTTGTTGTCGAAAGGGCAGGTAGTTGTGGGATTTGTTTGGCTAAATAACTCTTCCGAACCTGGGTCAGGCCCATATAAGCCAACATTATGTGTTAAATAGACATTTGTGAGATCTGTAAAAGTAATATTTTCAATTCACATCATCAGTTGAATAAGATTGCATATAACCATAAAAAACTCTGAAAGTAAAATAGATAGGTATTTTAAAAGTTTTTACAATTTGTGCCCAAGACACACTTGGTCATCTGACCCAAAAACTCAAAAATGCATACAAAATATCCTAAGTGGATCTAGTGGTGCTCATGGTAATAGGTCATAGCTTATACTATCATGCGCAAAAGCTTAGCCCAACGGTTAGGAATACTAATAGTGTGGCACTGCAGCCTCATAGGTAACTCCTCGATCTGGATATCCAGAATACCAAGGGTTAATCCCTCTATGTGATCCTACAACTTTGCTAAGGTCTTAGCCAAATCCAAGTCCTAGAGAACTGCTCTCCCGATGTTTCTCTGTGCTGGCCCACCTGCAACCTGTTGGTGTACCGCAGGTCGAATAGTACCCACATTTGTATGCATAAGAGTAATTTTAGTTTAGTCTTGGAAACATTAAAAAACATAAAAAACATGTAGAAACTTGAAAAATCAAAAAACACTTTGGTTAAACAACTTACCCATAGCACCCCATTGTGCTCCAACTGGTAGAATCAAATCTGGATCTCCACGATAATCCATCCCTGAGTATGGATGCTTCTCGATAACAACATGTTGTCGCTCAAGCCAGCTAAAAAATGCAGGGGAGAAAATGATTGTTGACTAACCAGCATGTCGAGCCATTAATTCAACCCACCTCTGCATACGTGGATCTATAGGACCAGCCACACCTAGTGATACATGCTGTGGTTGCATCAATGGGATTTTCTCTAGGGTAAAAGCAATCAAGATCGAACCATAGCAAAAATTCTTCGTCTTTTTGCTTTTTACCTTAGTCAGTTGTTCTTTCAGCAGTGAAAGTACAGCCTCGCTCCAATTGAAAACTTTTGGCTCTAGACACTCTAGTGCATACTGCATATAAGATTTGTTCGCCAAATGTAGTGTCACACTACCAGCCAATTTTGCGATCGTGAAGAGGATCATTCTTAAAGGAAAATCACTTACATCCCTGATATTTATTTTCCCATCCTTGCTAGGCTGTGTACCTGGCTGACAAAACTGTTTGATGTAATCTCTCACCGATTCACCTCCACGGGAAAATCCAGAAAGTGAGATGGGGGCACCTCGCCTCAAAAGTTTGGTAAGAAAGTAAATATCCTCAATAGTAATAGGGACCATCTTGTCCCTAATGTGAAATTTCTGATCTGTCGGATCCCATGCATGAACAAGGAACTGCAATAGTTCTATTTGTTGCCTCATTCCGGACAACTTAAAGTATTTGAGTAACCTGCAATTCCTGAGGGCCTCAACTATACCCAGGTTATTTAGGGCAACCATGTCTTGTTCTTCATGCTCTCTTTCTCGCCATGTAATCAACATTCTGATCCGATGAAAGCCTGAAACACAATCATAAGCTAAATTAGGATCCTTTCCATGCAAAAAACAGGACAAATTTTGGAGCTAACAGCTAAAACAAACTTGGGAAATGCACCCAGCGCAACCCAGGCACAGAGACAGTGCACTGCAGAGCATCTAGCCTTCTATCTAGGTGCTCTTCAGCACAGTTTTCGATGTGAAAGCCTATGCTGATCCCAGGGAAAAAAAATGAAACCCCAGGGGCCCCAAAAAACCCTAAAATTTGCATGAAATGACAAAAGAATGGATTGAAAAGAAAGTAGAGAGGTTTAGTTCCTACCTAGTTTGGACAGCTCGAGAAATGGTCCACATAATCTTTCACAATCAGCTGGTGAAGTTTGAGGTAAAAACTAAGCTCAGAGCACAAAACTGGATGGTAAGTTCCAAATGGTAAAAACTTCTTTTATGTTTATTTCATGTTAATTAATCGACTAAACATTAGTATTTTCCTATTTTTGCCTATGAAATAGATATTTTTAATCCATTTGGTGATGTTTTAAGCAGGTTACAACTGATTTGTAGAATTCAATGTGCTTGATTGTAAGTTGTACTTTTGACCACAAAGCACACTTTTATCTCTTTTTCGAGCTTTGTTAAAAATGAAAAAGGAACCCCCTTGGAGTCCTCTTTAAGCTCTTTTAAAACTCTCTAAATATGAAAAGATTGCCGAGCGCTTGTCCTTTCCAGCTTGTTAACGGATTGGAAACAATACCTCTCTTGTATTATTTTATGCTTTTTCGGACTTGAGAGATTAATTTACGAAAAAGAACTTGTGGAATTTTCTTTTTGTACCTTTTCAAACTCTCTAAACATGAAAAGGACTGAGTTATCTTTGTTGTAACTCATTAAAAACATCAAATAGCGACAAACTTGTCCATCTAGATAAGACCGAGTTTCACCTTTGCTGGACTCGTCAAAAGCATCAAATAGTGATGGATTCGCCCGAAGGGTGAAATTATACAACAAGAATATGTTATCCTCCTCAAGATTGATAAAAATAAAGAGGTACTGGTCATCAATGATTGGGGAAAATGGAAAAAGGGGAAACCACTTTATGGTAGCAGGTCACTCTTGAACATGACACTTTCACTCCATCACCGTGACTATTTGGGTTGGGTTATTAACTTGATGGTTATCATACCGTTGGTCTATCATACCATTTATCACTTGTTTTTGGTCAATGCTACCAATTCACTTTAGTGTCACCGACATGTTCAAGAGAAGTCATTCAGTCAAAATCCATCTTTTGCAATACCATAAACCTTCATTTTCATGACCGCCATTCCTAAACCTTGTGTCGTCAGTCAAATTCCATCTCTAAAATCACTACACTTGTTTCGTGTCGTTGATGTGGGATACATCAAGGCCCTCCTGCGACGAGTCGCTTCTTGTCGACATCAACTCATTATCCAAGAAGTTGACTTAGAAACACCCATTCAATACCTTGAGGCTTGCATGCATCAATGGTAGGTTTCTCGCTTTCGGCGATAGGTGTACATCAATGGTCTTCAACCAAAAGACTTTGTATGGTGTTAGACATCAAATCATCCATTCACACCATGCAGAATGTACTGCAGTACCTTGAGGAACATTATCATTATCGGTGATTTCTCTCGCATTTGTTAACAACTTACATCATTGGCTGGTAATCAGATGGTGTCTTCCCATGTTCAACTTCAGATCACATATTCACATGGTTAGACCCGTACTTGAGCAAACAGTTGAACGAGATTGAAGACCCTGGATCTAGTTTCATCCATCCAGGCTGCGATATCAGGAGTACTAGATCATATGTACAATGGATTTACATTAATAGTCATTCCGATCATGGGTCTATATCTGTAAACGAATGTTTATGTACATGTAATGAAAGTTTATAAGTTGAGCATGGGTATGCCTTCCCTTAGAAATTCATGTAAAATCAAATATCATGATATGTGTATTGTAATTGATGCAGGTCACCTTCCACTTTGATACCTCCTCATCACATCGCAAAGCATTTCATTCGACATTGACATTTTTCTGACTTCATTCTTTAGGGGGCAACTATTATAGATCCATTTGGGCACATCAAATCCCAACATTCAGATCAGTGTTTTAGGGCTCATCAAACCCTAAATTTAGTTGTTTCATGCCCTAAACAAGTCAACCCTTTGGATGCTTCCTTCCCAAACAGTTTCATGACTTGAAGACATCTAGAAATTGCCTCTAGAGGGACTAGCACAAGTAAGCCCTTATGAAGGTGCACTGCAGAGTAGTTAAGTCCACTGCCAGGGTGCTCTGCAGAGCACTTAGGCTTCCTTTCACTTGCACTGGGCGAGAATGAGTGAAATTCACATAGGGTTTGGGGAATATTCTTATCTTTTGGAGTCATCTAAAAGTTTCCCTGTCTTATCAACTCCTATGAGCTCGAAAATGGATGAGGAATGAGTTAAGGAGCATCCTATCCTCTCATCCCTTCCTCCATGGAACTAATTCTAAGTATGGAAGGCCATTCAATGTCACCATTAATGACAAAACCTCCTTCATCTTCTTATAAATTGACCACTCATCTAAGTGATCAGGGGCTGGATTATGTTGAATTGTAAGGAGATAATGTTGCTATGAGACTTGACTTTGGAGCAAATGATGTGATGCCACAAGCTTGTCTTGCTTTTGATGTGACGTGGATGTGATCCAAGCTGGAGGAATGATTTTGAGTCAGACACTGATTGTTGTAATTTCTTCATCTATCTAATAAAGTGTTTGAACCTTTTTCCATATGTTGTGTTCTTTCATAATGCTTATATGTATGAATTGCTTTTGATTCCTTTCATTTATATTAAATGGATCGTATGCTTTGAATGATTTTCGTCTTCTATTGTGTTTACAGGGTTCTTCTCAAGCGGATTAAGTATGGGAAGGAGCGACAGAATCGATACAAGGGAGAAGAGAGGAAAGTGGAACTACACGTAGGCCTTCTATCCTCTCTTCTTATTTATTACTTATAAGGAAAGTCTAAAACACTTTAAACTGTTGTTCTAGGCACAACTACTTGTCTAGTGAATTAGTATTTATTCGTAGATGCTAAATTCTCCAAAGTAGATCTATCAGAGCTACTCTTCCCACTTGATTCCTCATAATACCAGGAACCTTTTCATGCCATTCACCTGCATAAGAAATCATTCCTCCACAAGAATGATTCTTGATGAATTTTTTAGACAACAACATATATATATATATATATATATATATATATATATATATATATATATATATATATATATATATATAAACATTAGCATAAAAAAATCATGATCCCTAGCGACCGTATTGGACACACACACACACACAGATATATAGACATTAGAATAATCATGATCACAACATAATTACAGGATATCATAAGGTCAAGGTTAAGATAGCTCCCTTTATCCATGCACAACATGCACAACCTTGAGAACAATAGTTCCCAACATAGCTAAGGCATATGATGCCTCAAATCCACTTAATTTATCTATCATGTTACCTTTCTCATGACTATCCTACCACCATTCATTTACACCAATGGACCCAACCAATCCAACTGGCTGTCATACCCTTGCCTTAAACTACCATTTACTCTTGCACCATGCTTCATTTGGGTCTTACATTACTTGTTGGATTTCATTCATCTCTCCCCAAGCTCCATTAAATTACTCTTTCCCAAACCATTTCCTAAGGCCCTCAAAACATAAATGGCAAGAACAATAAGGAAAACAAGAATAAAATCATGAAAAACCAATAGAAATACGACACCACAAACAAAGTGGCATGATCATGCACCAAAAATAAAAAAAGCTACAAATCAAGTGAAAACAAATCACCAAAGAATGAAAGCATAAAACTCCCAACAAACATCATGACTCAATCCCCATGGGTTCCCAATGCCTCCAAGGGAAAACTCAACCCGACCCTTCTTCAAGATTTCATGGTAGTCTCTTTTAGATGCAATTCCCCTACATCGTACTACCATAAACACACAACTGTCAGTGCCTAAATAAACATATTAACATACTAGTTACCTTACCTCGTTGTGCCAAGTACGTTGCCTTGTAATTGAACACATCCATGCCATCTCTCAAGGGACTCCAATTCCCTTAATAAATCCAACTATAACTAGAAACTAGCTAATATACCTATCAAATACATGTTCATGAATATAACACATATCCACATAATGTCAGACGAAATCAAGATTAAGAAGACTTCTTGTATTCATGGAAAGCACTCATTCATTTGGAATTGCGGTTTCCAAACATATCCAAAGGAATTCTCACCCAATTCCTTTCTTTTAACTTTTACCTTGCTGCAATCAAGTCTTACTATGTACTGTCACATCACCCGACTATTAGTTATATAAAAAAATCAACTATTACCTTGTCACGCTAATGCCAAGCATGTTTCCCCGCAACTATTCACACATGTTAGTCACACGTTCCAAATATCAAGACATCATGTCTATTAATTTGAAATCAACCTTTACCAAGACTAACAACCATGTCATAATCAACTCATAGTCATTAATCATAATACTACAACTAGCACCCACTAGCATTCAAGTACATGTCAACTATCTCAGCACATATCGTGTTAGTATACCCATCTTAAAACAAGATCATTCCTTCATGCAATCTTATAGGCACACATGCTCCATGTTCGATAAATGAAATAGATTACATAACCAAACTCATACCTCAATGCATCTTAAGGGAGGCTATCACATTTTCACAAGTCAATCTAGATTAGTACGACACAATATCACAAATATATCGACTCATACTTGAATATCATAACCATAACCATTTGCATAGGCCAATCTAGATTAGCACAATACATATAACATCAATATCTTAGCTGCAATGACCATAACCATCATGCTTATGAACGCAATGCATATAAAAACAAGTTAACTACCATGCATGACTATCCAACGAATTTGCATATGACCACACTGATTCACTAACATCTATCATGCATGTAACCACAACAACAATAGAATGAAAAACATGTATATAACCCTAATTCATATAACAATCATTAACCAACATACCTTCATGCCCAACATACAAAATTGTATGATGATATGATTTTACCTCGAGGTCTAGTGTTGAAACCTCACTCTAATAATCTTCTTCTCCTGCTCTATCTCAACCAACATATCAACATCATAACATACCAACAACATCATGATGACACAAACTACATAATGACCACCACAATGCATGCTTGACCTACCATGCAGGCATAACCATAACCATGACAATGCATGCATAACAACATATAGACACTGACATGCATAAAAATTCATATAAAACCGACATGCATTCATGGCAAACACATCTCAACATCAACATCATCAACTTCTACATGAAAACACAACTTCAACAATGACCATCACCATGCATGCATAACAAGCACATATACAGCCTACATGTATGCATGACAAACACATTCCACCCATCCAGTCTAGGTGTTGAACCATGCTCTCATACCACTCTGTAACACCCTCCTCCCACATTTACCCAAGCTTACTAGCCCATAGGGGTAAATATGTGACGAAGAGTTACTATGATATGATTCAACCTCCTAGATCACCTTAAGGAAGTGGAATTGACAAAACCAAAACTTTACTGACCTCCCTCAAGTGATACAAGACCCCCAAGGGCTAAACCACCCTTCCAGGTTCCTAGACCCTGAGTTAAACCTATGTTTTTGTGTCCTGGATCCCCAGACATTGACACAACACTCCTGGAATTCAACTATAACCCTCCGGCCACATGCATAAGCCTACAAATGTGTGAATGCACTCTTTTTCATGCAGTTCTATGCCTACAACCATGATATCTGAGACACTTTTTCAACTACATAGAACTTAATGAAACTCTCATGAATGATAAATGACACAGGGACAAGGCCTTCCACACAAAATTTAGACAAGAACCTGACCTAACAAGGCTTATCCATAACAATCATTTCGTTAAACACATCACAAACATGTAATGTACAGGTCATAAATATACATCTAAACATAGGGAACTCATACTTATCTGAGAATCTTCAAGAAGGTTTGATGCCCTCTCATAATAGTTTTAATATCATCTATTAGGTCATGCATTCATTAACATTTCATTTATTAACCAAAACATGATGAGAGCCATAACTCAAATTTGTCATAAACCATGCTTATAACCAACATAAAAACAAATAAATATCAATGATGGAACAACCATTAAAGCCACATAATAACAAGTACATTCACTCATAAAATATAAGAGGAAAAGAACTCTTATTGACATATGAAAAATCCAACCAAGTCAGGAACTTCTATGTACCACCCGACCATAGATTCAGCTGAACCAAATCTTTCTTTCAACCAATCACCTTCGCACCATATTCCAAGCATGAATGTGGGATCTCATGGAATAACTAAAAAAAAACCAAACCAATGATTTTAGAGGCCAAACCACGTCAGCCCTCAACCAGTGATTCCACCTCACAGTTGGACATCACTAACCATCACCATATCGGTCTCTACCCAAGTTGTCTAGGGCTCTTGAGCGTTTGTTCCAACCCATCTCCAAGACTCGTGACTCAACCCACAACTGCCACAGGGCTCCAGAGCATTTGTCCAACCAAGGCTCCAGGAATAGTAACTCAACCCACCAAGGGCTCCAGAGCATTTGTTCAACCAAGGCTTCTAGGACTAGTAACTCAACCCAAGTTGCTCCAGGGATTCTAGAGCATTTTCCAACCAAGGATCCAGGAACTAATAACTCAACCCACAACCATAAGAAACATGAGATCCAACCAAAAAAGAAAGGTAAAACCCAAAACACCATCACTATCCAGGAAATGGAAAGGTTAGGAAAAACCACTGTCAATCCAGCAAATCCTCCATGCCAGTGAAAACTCATAACCAAGAAACCACATGTATGTACCATGCATGCAAAAACTAGCAAATAAATCATACATACAACTTGATACCTGCAAAGAAATCTAGCTATATCCATTGATCCACCTATTCCCTTGCTCTCTCTTGCTTTCATTTTCCTTCTTACTCCAAATTAAATGAAACTAGAGCGCTCCAAGCATGCCCCAATAATTCTCCAATATTTCTCTAAGTGTGCAAGAGTATGAGAAGAGAGAATAGAATGAGAATTCCAAATACTAAACTGACAAAATCCATGAAATGATCCTTAAAAGCCTTTTTATCATTGAGGCCTATATTTTCTTCATTTTCCTTGATTTTTCCTTCAATTTTCCTCACATGTAATTTTGTGACCTTTCACCTTCTTATCTCCTAGTTTCCATTATTTTCATAAATAGAATGCCAATTAATGGCTCTTTTCCTTTGCCAAATGCCTTTGCCAATTTCCATAGCCTTTGATAAACTAAAGTGAACACCCACTAGGATGTTTTTCCCACCATTAAACTTGGAATACATGTCCCATGACCTTGGTATTATATTTTGTTTTACATGAATTTTTAATCGAGGCTATTACATACTCCTTAGTTGTTGTTCCGGTTCACCATATTTTGAGTACCATTCCTTTTACTGCTTTGTTTTTGTGACTTCTCTTTCTTCTCTTTTGGTATCTTTGTTTTTTATTATTTATTGCTGACTTTCTTTCTTCTAATGTTTTTCAATTCATTCTTCTCTTCTTTTTCATTTTGTAACTTCTTCTTTAGTATGTCTTTGGAATATTTTGCGTGCTTCATGAAATTACTGAGTGGAACATTATCCTCTGTATCTTCAACAATTGGAACCTTTGTCTCTGTTGTATCTTTCTTGACCACATTTTCATGTTTCTCTACTTTAGGTTCAACGTTAGGGTTTGTAAAAACCCTCATGCGACTTCTCTTGGTGGTTTTGATTTCTTTTTCTTTTGTGACCTCCACAAAATGATTTCTCTCAAGAAAACTCTACCAATTATCACCATTTCTTCTTAACTGTGCTTCTACAAGGATTTTTGTTAACCCATCACAATATAAGGCTTGGTCAATGTTCATGGAGTCCCTCTAAATGTTGAAAGCCATTTTTTTAAAGATATACATAATATAGTAAGGTATATTGAGTTCTTTTCCCTTAATAAAATGCATTAGAAATCCAACATGATAGAAGAGTAAGATCTCGTATCTCCCTTCTCTAGTAAGAATTTTTTTTAATACTAATAGTATATTTCACCATTTAGATTTTATTGCAGACATAGGAATGTACTTCTTAAAGATAGTGAGATCCATACCTATATTGTGAAAAAAATATTTCCATTATTCATCCTTCAATCTCTAGTTTTTAAACCAACTCTTGCCGCACCTTGGAAGTTCTATTTCCTCTGTAATGAAAGACTCAATTATCTTCAGCTTTATGTCCCCAATTTTCACATCCACTCCATCAAAGGCCTAAGTGAAGGCTATGATTACCTCAATTTCATGCCCATTAAACTTATCAAAGAACCTAAGCCATCCTATCTTTTGTAATTATTCTCGGACATGAGGATAAGTGCTGAGAAAATTGACTCCAATTAGTTCATAATGAATAATAACCCCCATCGTTGTGAAAAAGAAGTTTTACCTCTGAATTACGTCTTTTGATAGGGTTTGAATGGAGAAAATGGGCAACGGATGGGTGAAATTCGACAGTGGTAGGGTTAATATGACATGAATGAATTAATACAGTAGTAGTAATGGAGTAGAATTGTCCCTTTTCAGTTCATGATTACCCACGATATACTTGGATTTGATCCATTAAAATTGTCATAATTTGTGGCATTCAAATTACTTACATATGATAAGTGGAGTTTTTGATATGATGGTATGACATATAGGACTATCAAACTATGGGATATGGAATATGATTAAGGTCATAAAAATAAATGCATGTCATTAAAGGTTTGAGCAATAATATACTAATGAATACATTAACTCAAATATCTATAATTCACCTTAATGAAACTGATTCACCATGTCTATAGTTACCTTATGATGCATACCTTTATTTGATGTATTGATTTATTTTTCTTGCATGTCCATAATGCATCTTTGGAAGAAACTGACTACAAAATTTGGAATTAGCTGTTGAATGTTGACAATTGTACAATTTTTTCTTTAATCCCGTTGATTGTTGCTTTTATGTTTTGTTGATGCTGAATGCTAACAGTGGTTGATGAAGATGATGAATAAGGAATTTAGACTTCTGTGATCCATAACATTGTTTAGATAATCTTCGGCAAAATCACATAACCAATCTTTTGTCGACGCGTTTCGAACCAACCAGTGTGGTTCATCGTCAGGACAAGTTGAAGAACCAATCTGGCTTAGCTTGATTAAATAGAGTGTGCAGAGACTCCAACGGCTATATTGCCAACGGCTAATTTTGACCTAATGATCCTAGTCAAACCACTAATTTTATTATTAATAAAAACATATAATTCATTATTATTAGCTTATATACTAAGAGAATTCATTTGTTAATTTGAGTATATCTAAAATTGAATAATATAATATTTATATAATCCATATTTATTATTTAAATATAATGGTCATTAATAAATTATATCTCGTATAATAGTTCATATTTATTAAATAATCTATATTTATTATTATTCCCAAATTATTATTTAAATACAAATAAATAGTATTAAATTACTATTATTCTTAGAATTTTAGTTACAATAGGTAATTGTGTATTTATTTAATAATAATTATTTAAATCTAAGGGTCCATTGGTAAACTAGATCTTCTCTATTTGTTCTTTAAAATATATCATTTTTATGAATGTTGAATGTTGGAAGTTCTCTTTAAAAGAGAAACAAAGTATTCAAATAAATTTATTTGAACTTGAAAACTTTATTTTTGCAAAGAAAGAGAGGGACAAAGGAAAATGGGAAGAAGGAAGGGGGATGCGAAAATATAAATTGCCAAGAATCCCTTAGTTTTCAACTAAGATTTTATGTAAAAAAAATCCAACAATGTTGGTTTAATAACTATGTTTTATTATTATTATTATTATTATTGTTGTTGTTTTTGTTATTATCATTATTATTATTATAAAGAAAAATAAATTACATTTCTTTTGGTAGTAGAGGAGGAGAATCTCCTTTTCCTACCAACCTTAGATCATAATTTTCTTGCAGATTTTTAACAAATTCTTCTCTTGTCAAAGGCTTATGATATAAATTCAATTTGTGCCCATTGACAAGGAAGGTGATCCCTTCTTCATCAATAGTCTTAATTCTAACTGCCCCATTATAAAAAATAATTTCTATTTCATAGGGACCAAGCCAATGTGTTTGAAATTTCCCTTGAAAATATTTAAACTTGGAATCAAAGAGAAGAGCCCAATCACCTGGCTTGAAATTTTTGACTTTGATGAATTTATCATGCCATCTTGTCCTCTACTATTGGATTATGTTTTTTTCTTTATATGGCATCTTGTTGGATCTCATCTAGTTCATTAAATTGTGTCATCCTTTATTTATGGGCTTCAAAGAGTTCAAGCCCCAACTTTTCTGTAATCTTGAAGGCGTCCACTTGGAATTCAATTGGAATAAAACCTTGCTTCCCATAGAAAAACTCATAAGGAGTGTGTCCAATAGCGTTTCTCCATGTGGTATGGTATGCCCATAGTGCTTTTGGAAGCTTATTTGCCCAGTCTTTTATATGTAAATGTATAGTCTTGGTCAGTATAGCTTCAAGTAATTTGTTGGTGGATTCCACTTTCCCATTGGCTTGTGGATGGTATGGAGTAGATTTATGATGTCTGATCTTATACTACTCCATAATATTTTACACTAGCTTAGATGTGAATTGAGAACCCTGATCTATTACAATTTCTCATGGAACACTAAATCAAGTGAAAATATCCTCAAAAATAAAAATAATTACCACATTTTCAATAGAAAAAGTAAGTGGCTTAGCTTCTACTCATTTTGTAACATAATATGTGCAAACAAGTATATACCTCTATTTTTTGGATGGAGGATTGATGGGCCTAACAAAATTTAGAGCCCATTTTTCAAAAGGCTCTATTAGTACCTATGTCTATAGAGGCATCTCAGTTGATTGAATAGGTATTCCCATTCTTTGGCAGCTATCGCATCTTTTGACATATTCCTTTGCATCCTTGAAAAGGGAAGGCCAATACTATCCCAAAATAAGCACTTTATATGTAGTTCTTCTATGAGAAAAGTGTCCACCACATGGTTCATCATGTTAGACTTTTAATATCTCATGTACTTCATCTTCTCTAACACATCTTTGAATGATAAAATAAAGTCCAGTTCGATATAGTTCCCATTTTATCCAAGAATATGGTGTACTGAATTTGATGAATTTTTTCTTTTCTTTTGCTGATAACTAAGGAGAAAATTTCCCTGTAGCTAAATAATCAGGAATATCTACAAACCAAGGAGTTCTAGTAGATAATCCAAAAAGATATTCATCAGGAAAATTATCTATTATAGGAGTATCATTATTATCATTCTTCATCCTGGAAAGGAAGTCAACAACTGTGTTTTATTTTCTTGGCCTACCTAAAATGTAATATTGAATTCTTGCAACAATAAAAGCCATATAGTGATCCCGCCATTAGCAATTGATTTGTTCATTAAATATCTAATAGAAGAATGATCCGTATGAATGAAAGTCTCATAACCAATGATATAATGTCTAAATTATTAATGACATGAACAGTAACTAAAAACTCCTTTTCTATAACTGTGTAATTTAACTCTGCAGGAGTCAATTTTTTACTCATATAATATATAGCATAAGGAGTCAAGTATTTTTTTCCCATTACAACTCCTAAAATTGTATTTGAAGCATCAATAAAAATATGAAATGGGACGGACCGATTTGGTCCTCTTGAAATTGGCGCTCTAGAAATGTTTTGTTTCAATGATTTAAAATTTTGTTGGCAGTTATAATTCCAAACAAATTCACAATCATTTGTAAGAAGTTTGAAAAGTGGTGAAGCTATTATTGTGAAGTTTTCTATAAACATTCTATAATAGCCTATGAAACAATCAAAACTTCTAACATTTCTTTAGCATGTTGGTACTGCAATTTTGGAAATGACCTCAATTGTTGATGTATCGACGTTGATTCCAACACCTGAAATATGATTCCACAAAATAATTTCTTTGTTAAACATCATAATTTTTTTTTCTTGACTTAATGAAATATTTTCTTCTTTGCATCTAATAAGAAAATTTTCTAATTTTTCCATAGCTTCTTCAAAAGTGTTTCCATAGACCATAAATTCATCCCTATAAAATTCTATGCAGTCATGGATCAAGTCAGAAAATATACCTAATACTGCTCTTTGAAATGTAGCAGGTGCATTAAACAAACCAAAAGGAAGTACCTTATAAGCATACATACCCCATGGACATGTAAAAGTTGTTTTATCTTGACCTTCAGGTGCTAATTGAATTTTATTGTATCCATTGAAACCATCAATAAATGAAAAGTATTTCTTCCCTACTAAAGTATCTAACACTTGATTAGTAAATGGTAGTGGCAAATGATCATTAGAGTATATTTGTTTAATTCTCAATATTCTATGCATACTCTCCACTTTCCATTTTTCTTAGGCATAATCACCAAGGGTGAAACCCATTGGCTATTTGAAATTGGGTAAATGAAATTCACATTAAGCAATTTTTGTAACTCCTCTTTAACAATTTCCCTCAGATTAGGATTCATCCTTCTCTGAGGTTGTCTAATTGGTTTGAAATTTTCTTGAATATAATAAATATGATGCATACATATATTTGGATCAATACCTTTCATGTCAATATATTCCCATGCAAATGCAGGGGAGTGTTTTTGTAGTATCTTTATCAATTGTTTCTTTTGAAATTCTTTTAAGTTATTATTAAGGTTTACTGTTTTTCCTAGATAAATTTCTACCAAAGAATTGCCAACCTTTTTCATAGAGTTTAATGATACTTTGGATTGTCTAGATGAAAAATATTCAATATTACATTGTTCTTGAAATATTTGATCTAGCATGTATACACAATAATTTTGCTCACAATAGGAAGAAGAATCACGATTGTTCATTAAATTTACTAATTGATCCTCTTCATCATTTTTCGAAATATTTAATATTGGTTGAATGCTTTAAAATTATTCATCATCATCATTTTCAATCCAAAATTCATTCTCTATTTCAGTTATTGTTTTTGTAGGTGGATATAATTTGAATTTCTTTGTAGAATTTCCATTAGAAATGAACATATCACTAGATCTACAACTTATGAATGCATCAACTGTATCTAACCACATTGTACCAAGGATCAATGGATGCCCTCCTAGATCATTATTGAGAGTTAATGTCATAAAGTCAACATGTTATTCCCATGAATTTAAGGATACTCATACATCTTCAAATACGCTGTTAAGTTTAATAACATATATATATGCTAATTTCAATAAAGGTCAGGTATATTGAATATTAGTTAACCTTAATTGATCCATAGTATTTGTTGAAAATGCAATGATAAATTCCTAATTTAATTTTGTTCTTAATTAAATTAGAAGAAAATCAAAATTCCACATCACAAGACAACTCGAATGAGTTAACTTAGTTAGATTAGTTAACTCGAATTGTGGGCCTAACTTGAGTTGTGTATAATGATTCCTAAATTTTAGGAGTTTAGGTTGTGTTAATTTCTGTTGTAACAATTTAATATAGTTAAATTGAGTTAAAGTCAGTTAAACTAGTTCCAACTATTGGAGTAACTAGTAGGAGGTCTAACAGTGGGGCACAACTTCATTGTTTAACCAGTTAACTAATAAATCATCCTTAATTAACTCATGCATGCATGAAATTTGAGTTACCCAGTTGAGATTGGAGTTTAAGGGCAATGTACTATCAGTTGTGGAATATCCCAAATTGTACAGGTGGTGCATGCGGTTAGAGGATGAGCCTAAAGGAACTGCACAATCCAATGGAGGAAAATTCCTATTAAATAGGGGCCTAATTCCTCAAGGAAGAAGGCAAGGAAATATGAGCTTGGAGGCTTGGAAATTTGGCTAAGTATTGGCCAAAGGCAGTCAGTCAGGCAGAGGATAGAAAATACTTGTGCAGGTTGAGCTCAAGGTTGAACAAAGTATATTGTATTCATCCAAATTATTTGATTAATGCAATACATATAGCAAGGGGTTTTGAGTAGTTTATTCCCCTTAGATAAATATCTGAGTATGTGTGTTAAATCTTGTCTCATGTTTATGTTGTGATTTCTCGATCATTTAATTTTTTCTACTGATGAGTAGAGTAGATTCAAGTCTTTTGTTTTAGAAAATTACATAAACAGTTTGAATCTACAAGGAATTTCTACATGGTATTAGATAAAGAGTCACAATAGAAGAGAAGAATTCGAGTTTGTCTTTGCAGGTCAATTGAATTTGCAGTATCATTCTTCAGAGCCAATAGGATGACGTTCTATGGATTGAGACTCGAGTATGCCCTTCAGGGTAGCTTGAATTATATTTCCTGGAAGGACAGTACCGAGGTAGTGTTGGAAGATAATGGACTAAAGGAATTCATAGACAATTATATTCCCAAGCCTCCAACAACTGATGCTCAATATATGGCATAATGGAAGAAATGTGTGGCAAAGGCAAGGAGGGTCATACTAGAAGGAGTTCGAGATCATATTGTCTTGAATATCCATAGGAAGGATACCCCATATGTAATGTGGAAAGCGTTGATAGACTTGTTTCAGAACAACAATGACCACAAGAAGCTAGCACTGAAGTACAAGATTTTGAAGATGAAGATGGAGAAGGGTGACATAATACCATAGTACCTGATCAGGTTCACCCAATGTTAGGATGAACATGGGAGTGTTGGTATTACAGTTGTTGAAGATGATTTGGTAATACTAGCACTCTTAGGCATTCTCAAGAGCTACCACAACTACCAGGATTCAGTAAATGGGAGGGAGAACCTGCCAAATTGGGAACGACTATGGTTGGATTTGGTACAAGAAGAGATATTGCGGAGCACCAAAGACAATACCTCATCCAAGCATGATGATAAGGAGAACTGTATCTTGGATGGAAAGGAAAATAAGGGGAAAGGGAAGAAATCCCAATCCAAAGGGGATTCTAGTCAGGGTGACAAGAAGAAAGACTTGTCAAAGATCAAGTTCTTTCACTGTCATGAGCGGGGACACTATTCCACAAAGTTTCCACACAAGAAGGCTGAAAAGAAGCTCTCAAGAAGAGTGGAAGGTGAAGCTTTGGCTTCCTAATTAAAATTGGAATTCACCATCATTACATGCACGACAAGCATAGTGATGGGTAGTGTGTGGTATCTGGATAGTGGGGCTTCATTCCATATAACGAGAAACAAAGATTTCTTCAATGACTTGGAGGAGAAATACCTCAAGTTGAGTTTGGAGACGAAAGAAGGTATAGCACGACCAGTATTGGTACAATAACTTTTCATAGGGAGTTAGTCTCCCCTCTCAGATTCAAGGATGTGATGTTTATTCCAGGTCTAAAGAAGAATATTGTGTCTATCTAGGTGTTGGAATACCATGGCTACGATGTGATATTCAACAAAGGAAGCACATTCTCGAGACACATTGCCATGGGACAAGTGAACCAGATCGATGTGTGAGTCAAGAACTTGTATGCACTTGAGGTAGAATATGGATGCAAAGCCTTGAGGAGCAAGGAAAAGGTTAGAGACCTCATGGTTGAGAGGGACCATGATTTACCTCTCAAAATGGAGCCTCAAAAGTAACCTCAACAAGTTATTGAGCAACCACAAATGGAGAAGTAAAGAGGAGACAGAGTGGAAACATCCACTCCAACAAAGACCTCCAACAGGGGGGGGGGGATTTCAAGCTAAGTGGGCAGAGGGAGCACATGCAACTATACCTCCAGGAGTGAGGTGAAGCGATGTATATCCTTAGTCCAAGAGTTGCAAAAATTTGGGCAAGGTCCATGGAGGTGTGTTTGTCTCATGGATCATCACCCTTGCTACTGGGGCCCATAATATTCAGTAGTAGGAGGATTAATGTTAGTCAGATACTGAGGAGTGCAAAGGAGTGTTGACAACAAAGCAGGAGGCTCAGTAGTAGAGTCAACAACAACACAATTTTCCTAGTAGATAGTTGCAGACACAGTTGATTTAGTTTGTGTTTTTTGGGATTCTTTTTAGTTGTACATGTTACAGTAGCAACAACAACAATGAGAAATGTTGCATGAAGTACATTCCAAAGGTGATGGATCTGGGTAGACGTGAATCCATTTCTTTTTCTCTTCCGAGGAAAAAAGCATAAACTTTTTATTGATCATCTAAAAAGTTTACATACTGTTATATCTTTTGCAGGCCTGATGTACCCAAATGTGCCATTTGTACAGCTGAAAAGTAAAAAACCAGAACTTATAACTCTGTCCAAATACTGCGGAAGAACCTTCCTGTAGCTTGCTAGCAGAAGCATGAAAGGTCTTCCTCCCTACGGGATGCATTTAAAAACACATACCAGTGGATCAAGCGAACCCCGGGTGCAATTTGTACATCTGAGAAGAAAAAACCAGAGCTTATAACTCTGTCCAAATACTGCGGATTGACCTTCCTGTAGCTTGCTAGCAGAAGCAAGTATGATCTTCCTCCCTACGGGAGGCTTTTAAAAACATAAACCAGTGGAAACATGCGAACCCCGGGGTCTCCTTTGAAAAGGAAAACAACCCCAAACAAAAAAAATATATCAAGAGTCATTGAGTAAAAACTGAAAACTATACAGAGAGGTATTTTGATTGTTTGTAGTGCTAACTGTATATAAACAAAAGCGTGAAAACAAAACTACTGAGAACTGTGTGCAAAAAATCTTTAGCCTGCGGAACTGCTGCCAAAAAAGTGAAGTTTCCTCGATCAAAGAGGTGGATTAAAAGGAGCCTGATGTGAGGAAAAAACCTGCCCCTGTCTGGATTCTGCTATTGTCCATGCGCCCAGATCTTGCTGTAGACCAGCCTTAGAAAGCTGGTCTGCTTCCATGTTCTTCTCCCTGTAGATATGGTAAAAATATAAACTGTTAAATGATGTCTTTAAAAACATGATTTCTTCTACAATAGTCTTCAGGATCTGATTTTTACAGGATGCATTTCCAGTAACCCAATTGATGACATTCTGAGAATCTCCAAAAATTTGAATTGTGTAGATTTTTCTTTGAAGTAACCAGCAGAGGAGAAAGCGCAAAGCAGATAGCTCAGCATAGTTGTTAGTACCAGGACCTAGCCCTACCGAAGCCTTTAGAGTATGATCATGGTTCAAGTGAATGCATATGCCGGCCCCAGCTTTGTTATTCTGAGATGCTCCATCAAAGAATGCCCAAGGAATGCCCTCCATTAAAGAGACAGGCTTTTGTTTCTTTTGAGTATCTTTGGGAGCAGGGAGCGGGATGGCAGAGTAGATGGCAGCACAGTTTATAGCAATGGTGGCTGTGAGAAAGTCCTTGTCTTGAAACAGAGCTTTATTTCTTGCTAGCCATACTCCCCAAAAGAAAATAAGGGGCAAATTCCTCATGTTTCCCTCCGGATAGGATTTCCACCACTTCCTCCAAGACTCCTCCAGAGGATCTAAACCCCACTGAGCTTTTACCTTAAGTAAACAGGTTACCTCCTCCCATATTTTTTTTGTGACTGTACATGCTGTGAAGAGATGATTGATTGATTCCTCTTCTGACTTGCATAAGGGGCACCTCCCAGGCCCAACAAGATATCTGGCTTGTAGAATGTCCCAGGTAGGGACTTTTCTTTTTAGAATGCACCATAAAAAGATCCTGGCCTTAGCTGGGCATTTTAATTCCCATATGTTTTTCGCCCACCAGTCTGGGGCTCCCCATCCTTTCTTTGCCATTAAGAAGGTATACCCATCTTTTGGGGAGTAATCTCCTGTTTTGCCTTGTGCCCATATTAGATGATCTGGTTCATCTTTTAGTCTGACATTTGTGCGATGCAGTTCTTGGATGTAGGAAGCCCACTCGTTCTTCCACCTGATATTCAAATCTAAGTCTTCATCATTCTTCCAAGCCTGGCCCCAAATTGTAGAATGCCCAACTTTCTCCACCTGATTTAGATTTGTAATACCTTTGTTATTAAGATGTCTGAGAAGGCCAGGTGACAGGGCATAGGCTTCATTGCATCCAACCCATGGGTCTCTGCCAATTCTGATTTGTCTTCCATCTCCCACTTTCCATGCCAAACCTTGCTCAATCACAGAGAAAGCCTCCACCGTGGCCTTCCAGATGACTGAGGTATTCTTTATTTTCTTGTCTTGGCTTCGAATCCAATCATCTAAGGGAGTTGGATCAATGTACTTCCTTTTTACCACCTTTGTCCAGAGATTCTCCATAGTGACAAGTCTCCATCCTGATTTAGCTGCTAGAGAAAGGCTGAATTCAGGCAGCCTTTTTATTCCCCAGCCTCCCCATTCTTTTGGTCTAGCCACTTTGTCCCATGCCACCCAAGGTAGTGCAGAGGATTCTTTTGAACCTGCCCAAAGAAATCTACAGCAAATTCTTCTGATTTTCTCCATCACTCCTTTGGGGATCCAAGTTAAAGCTGCCCAGTATACGGGAATGGCAAGCAAGACAGATTTTATTAGAGTCAATCTGCCAGCTCTTGAGAGCCACTTGAAGCTCCAATGGGAAATTCTGGCTTCTATCTTTGCTATGAGCCAGTTCCAATCCTCTTTTTTATAAGCTGCCGGCTTCAGCCAAAAACCCAGATATTTGAAAGGAGAGTCCAGAGGCTGGAGTTGAAAAGGAAAGAGATTTTCCATCCAAGATCTTTCTCTTCTGTTAAAAGCTGCCACACAGACTTGAGATTTTCTAGAGTTTATCTGCATTCCTGTGGCTTTCAAAAATAGATCAAAAATGCATTTAAACTCCTTAAGTTCATTGAAGGAACCATTGGAGAAAATCAAGATATCATCAACAAAAAGCAGATGGGATATGAAGAGATTTATTGCTACCTCAATACCTTTTACCTTCTCCTCTCTTCTTGCTTTGTGAATCAGTCTGCTTAGCCCTTCTGCCACAAGGAGAAACAAGAGGGGGGATAAAGGGCAGCCTTGCCTGAGACCTCTTTGACTGTTGAAGAAAGGGGAGGCA
Organism: Pinus tabuliformis; assembly: GCA_031772625.1. Classification (NCBI taxonomy): domain Eukaryota; kingdom Viridiplantae; phylum Streptophyta; class Pinopsida; order Pinales; family Pinaceae; genus Pinus; species Pinus tabuliformis. The sequence goes on along the minus strand of CM062817.1, from coordinate 245,955,383 downwards.
GCTCCGTTGATCAGAACTGCAAAGCTAACATTTGTGATACAACCCATAATCCAGCTAATAAAGGAGTAATTGAAACCCAGGTGGGTGAGCAACATCCGGAGATAGAGCCAGCTTATTCGATCATAAGCTTTGGAAAGGTCTATTTTAAGAACAGCTCCCTTCTTCTTCTTTTGTTTGACACTGTGAATTACCTCCTGTGCTACTCCAATAGCTTCGTGAATTTGTCTTCCATCCAAAAAACCGAATTGTTCCATTGATATATTTCTTGAAAGAATGGGAACAATTCGGATAGCTATTACCTTTGCAATGATCTTGTATATGCAATTACACAGGGAGATTGGTCTGAAGTCTTCAAAACTCTCCGGATCATCCTTCTTCGGAATCAGGGCTATAAATGTAGAATTGAAAGGCCTATAGATTTCTCCTTTCTGTCTAGATTCTTCTACAACATCAGTAATTTCCGAACCTATTAGGTCAAAAAAAGATAGAAAAAGTTCAATAGTCCATCCATCAGGACCTGGACTTTTGTCTTTGGCCATGCACTTCATAGCAGCTTCAACCTCCTCCTTAGAAACCGGGGTTGATAACTCTTCTGCTTCATCCTCTCCAACAAACCTGGGGAAACATTGAGCTGTTCTTATGACTTCTGCTATGGTAGCCTCTCCTGGGTCTGAGAAAATGTCCTGGAAGTGCCTCAGTCCTAGACCAGAGAGTTCTGAGAAAGAACTTACCTCCCTACCTTCTTCATCTTTAAGTCTCCAAATAGTATTTGCAGATTTTCTTCCTTTGGCAAAATTATGAAAAAATCTGGTATTTTCATCCCCTGATTTTAGCCAGATTGCCCTACTCTTAAGCCTCCATTCTTCTTCCTTGTCCATGAGGATTTTGTTTTGAAGCTTTTCCAGGTGAAGAATTCTGTCCTTTGAAGCCTGAGAGTAATATCCCTCTTCCTCAGGATTCTCCAGCAACTTCAGCTCCTCCCTAATTCCAGCCAATTCTTCATTCTGTTTTAGTTTCCTGTTCTTTGCCCATGTTATTGTTGCTTTTTTCAAACATTTGAGATTCTCCATGAACAGGAAGCTCTTGTTCTCTCTTGAATTTCTTTCCGGATGGTGCCACGTTTCCTTGAAAAGATTGATGTAGGATGGGTCTTGAAGCCAAGAAGGATTGAATTTAAAGGGGGAAGGAGGTTTTGGGGGAGGGAAAGAGAGATCAAGGAAAATAGGGAAATGGTCTGAGTTGCCAATTTCCTCGACCCACTGTCTGAATAAAGGGGCTTTTGAGATTAAGTCCTCTGATAACAGAAAACGATCTAATCTTTTGGCGATCCGGTCCTCCCCAGCTCTTCTGTTCCTCCATGTAGGCTTAAGATTGACCGGGACAGGGTCAATAAGATTATTTTCCAGAAAAAGGTTGAGAAAGAAGTCTGACAGAAGGTCTTCCCTAGCTGAAGGACCCCATGCTTCAGCTCTGCCAATGGAAAAATTTAGATCACCCCCCACAATTGACAAGGAGGACTTCATCAGAGGATTTGACATCAATTCTTCCCAAAAAATCTCCCTTCCTTGACATGGGCCATATATGTTTATAATAGAAATGGGATAGATGAAATCAGGGGACATAACCTCCATGCCCATAACTTGCTTCATCCCCCATTGATTTATGACCTTAATGCGACTGTCTCTATACCCAATTGCAAGACCCCCCGAGTGTCCTGAGGAGTCAATTGCAGAAAAAGACCAGCCTGGCAGAAGAGCCTTTAACATTGATTCTACTTCAGTAGCCTTCCCCAAGGTTTCTTGCAGAAATAGAATGTCCACTTTTGAATTTAGAATCCAGTCTTTTAAGGCCAGTTTTTTAGGTTTACTGGCCAAACCTCTGCAATTCCATGATGACAAAATCATTTTGTAACAGGGACAGGGGGTTGTACTGCTCTAAGAACCCCAGGGATTGAGAATTGTTTCCCGTCTGCTACATCCAGTTTGGCTTTAAGCTTTGCCTTGGAAAGGTCTGACTTCCGTCCTCTCTTATTTTTGACATAACTCTGAGAAGAAGACTGACCTAGACCACCTATTGCATTCGATTGCCCGGTCTTCCCTCCCATAGATCTAAGATTGTAAGGGCATGGGGTGTGAGGGACAGGGGGGGCAAGAGGGGGCCACATATCATCAGAATTCAGCTCCAGGGACGGCATGGCAGCCGATGTAGTGTCTACATCTGGAGAGGACTTTACATTTTCCATGATTTCGTTTATAACATTGATATGTGAGGGAGATATTGAAGGCGAGCCATACATTGATACAGAAACATGCTCAGGATTTTTGATAGGAGAAAGTGTGGGACCTGAGCACATACCAGTTTCCGGATCGCTGGTTGGCCTTTTGTCTGCGGGCGCCTCCTTTGCATTCTCCTCCTCTGCATCCACCGGTTGCATTTCAGAAGATTGTGCAGCTTTTTCAACATGGGGGTCTTCGGAAATTTGCTCTTTTAGAGGTTCCTCGGTCTCCATTGCTACTGATGTCTGCTTTACTATATCTTCATTCTCCTGAGGCGCTTGAGGCGGATAGTGTACTGGTGCTTTGAAGACTGGATTCCTCCGAAAGCGCCTCCTTCTTTTAAACAGTGGACAGTCCTTTGCAAGGTGCCCGTAATCATGACAGCGATGGCACCTAAACGGCAAGTGCTCATAATCCAACAACTGCTCGAACACATAATCTTTATACTGTAAATTGATTTTTTGGGCCAGACCTCTGCTCGGATTTAAGCTTACTAAGATGCGTGCCATTGCTCTGTTTTTTGTCTCCAAAAAGGACATATCTGCTTCAAGGAATGATCCCAGCCTGTTCCCTATGGTTTTGAACACCGTCTCTGTCCAAAGGAATGAGGGAAGACCCGGAGCTCTCACCCAGACCGGGAACTCATCAGTCCTCTCTTTGATAGCATCAAAAAGAGGGTTCCATCTCTTCAACAGAACCGGGATGTGCCCAATGGCCCAATTCCGTTCAAAAACCCATTCTGCCGACTCCTTGTCCTCAAAACTGAGCTTGAACCAACCTTTCGCTAGACATTGTGCCTCGAAATGAAAGGGTCTATCCGTGACAAAACAATTTTCTCCCCATGATTGAAGAAATTCCGACGAGAATTTCTTTCCTCTTGCCCTTCCAACAAGTGTACATTCTGCAATAGCTAGGGATTCTTCTATGGATACCTCCATGCCTAGGACCACGTTCCCTACAATCTCCTGAGATCCAATATGCCTTTGTGGTTTTCTTTTTCCCCCTATATTCCTTATACCTTCCGCACAAGCCCTGTTTTCCCCACGGCCGTCGGTCCACTCAGGTTCCTCCTGAACCGGCTCCTCATGGACATCTTCCTCCGGTTGAGACTGGACATGGTGCGAGAAAACAGGGTCTGTAGTCTCTGAGAAGAGATGGCTTACCCCCGCACCCTTGAGACCTCCTCTTTCTCCTGCTAGACTGTCGGAAAGGCCCGCGAAACCACCTACAAAGTTCCCTTTTGGCAATGGTGCATCTTTTTGCAAGGAGACCCTGGATAACGGAGGAGAGCCACCGGAAACCCTAGTTGTGCCAAGCCCTGAAGAGGGCCCCAAATGTGAGAGATCTTCGAATCCCCTAGATGGAAAAATCCCCCTTGATTCTGCAATGCCCCTGGGACAAGAAAAAAGGGCACCTTCTGACGGACCATCAACCGGATCTTCCTTTGTCACTTGAAAATGGGAAACCTGATTTCGTTTTCTAGGGCCTTCTCTGCCATGGTCTTTACTCTGATGCAGAAAAGCTGGTTTATCTTGCTGAGCGAAGGACTCAAACCTCGACAGTTCAAAAGCCCCAAAATATTGTTTCACATTCTGTGCTGTTGGTTCCATACCCCACATTGAGAGTATGTCTTCTAGTTCCGGGTCCAGGTCCACCAACTCCTTGGGATTAACCATAGTTAGGGTAACCGATTCAAAGAAAACGACAACAGAAACGGTCAGAGAGACACGGCCTTTACCCTAATCTTGAGGATAAAAAACGGGATGTAAAAACGGAGATGCTGTAACTGTAGTGATTTCCTTTGGACTGCAGTCGCTTGCATCAAAACCAAAAGCACTCCAACCTCCAGATGCCAGTCACCCGGAGATGTCGATTCCCTACGCCTTCAAACTGTATGCGGAAAGATGCCTGCACAGCTGCCTACCCGTGAACTGTTACATGGTTTCACCCGAAACCCTCTTCTCCAGACCCCCATGATTGCAGCACAACAAAACCTACTTACTATACCGTACAATACAGATAACAAAACCTACTCTAACGTGAATCCATTTCTTGCTGAGAGGGAGTGTTGAAAATGCAACAAGAAATTCCTAATTTAATTTTGTGCTTAATTAAATTAGGAGAAAATAAAAATTCCACATCACAAGACAACTTGAATGACTTAATTGAGTTATTATCACTTAGTTAGCTTAATTAATTTGATTTGTGGGCCTAACTTGAGTTGTGTACAATGATTCCTAAATTTTAGGAGCCTAGGTTGAGTTAATTTCAGTTGTAACAATTTAATTCAGTTAAACTGAGTTAAAGTCAGGTAAACTAGTTCCAACTATTGGAAGAACTAGTAGAAGGTCTACCAGTTGGGTGTGACTTCAGTGTTCAACCAATTAGTTGATAAATCAACCTTAATTAACTCATGCATGCCTGAAATTTGAGTTACCTAGTTGAGATTGGAGTTCAAGGGCAGTGTACTATTAGTTGTATAATACTCCAAATTATACAGGTGGTGCATGCAGTCAAAGGATGATCCTAAAGGAACTGCACAATCCAATGGAGGAAAATTCCTATTAAATAGGGTTCTAATTCCTCAAGGAACAACACAAGCAAAATAAGGGTTTGGAGGCTTGGAAATTTGCTTAAGTATTGGCCAAAGGAAGTGAGTCAGGCAGAGGATAGAAAATACTTGTGCAGGTTGAGCTCAAGGTTGAGCATAGCATATTGTATTCATCCAAATTATTTGATTAATGCAATACATAAAGTAATGGGTTTTGAGCAGTTGCTTTCCCCTAGATGAATATCTGATTATGTGTGTTGAATCTTGTCTCATGTTTATGTTGTGATTTCTTTATCGTTTAATTGTTTCCACTGATAAGTTGAGTAGATTCAAGTCTTTTGTTTTAGAAAATTACATAAGCAATTTGAATCTACAAGGAATATCTACAGTATTCTTGCTCATGATATTAATGGCTACACCTAAATCAATAAAGTCATTTGGAATTTCAATACCATTGATATGGATTTTTACAATGGGGCTATGTGGATCTATTTTTTTTTCAATTATTGGTTTCCCCATCATAATATCTATAATTTTTCTTACCAAATGAATATTTTTAATGTCATTTCCTTTTCTTCCTAGTTTCTTGATACACAACTCTTTTATTGTTTTTGGAAAGATAGCTATTTCCTATATAGCTTGAAGGAATAAAATTTTGATACAAATATTTTTTAATTAATCTAACATGTTATAATCAAGTAAAATTATCTTCCTTTCTATTCCTTTATCAATTTTAAATCTCTCAGGAAAGGGAGGATTTTGTAAGGAAAAAAAAACTTGTTCAACTATAGGAATTGTAGGAGATTATTTTATTTGGTTTTCATCTAATTTTGTAGGAATATCTTCCTTTGGAGGGGTCTTTCTTGATTAGAAGATGTCTCATTTTCAGGAATTTTATCCTCTTTATATTCTTGGATGAAAAATGGAGGTGTTTTCTTTTTCAAATCTCAACTAGATCTAAGTTGGACATCATTTAAATCTAGAGGAGTTATCATACAAGCTTGAAAATTTTGGCCCTCAACATTATAGATGGGTTGTTGAGGTGCTTTATTATTCGGATTGGGGAGTGGTTGTGTAGATAGTTGATTAGATTTTTGAGGAAATGAATTAGATGGTAGTGGAAGTGGTTGACTTGAGGTCAATTGAGGTTGGCTAGATTGTGGAGGTTGGGGAGGAGAATAATACTGAGGTTGGTATTGAGGGTATGGTTGTTGGAAAGTCTGAGGATACTAGGGATTCCTACCATAAGAACCTTGCCATCCTTGTGACCAATATGGGTTTTGTGGTTGAGTTGGCCAAGTTTTCCATGGTAATGGTGTATTCAAATCACTTTTTGGTTGTGCATAAGATTGATATTGTATATTGGAATCTTGTGTCATACCTATTTTCCAAGGCTGCCTTGGACTTCTAGAAGAAACATAGCAAAGTGGTTGAGTTTGACCTGTCCCAACTTCTTCTTGGAAAACAACTTTAAATCTAGGTAATGAAGGGCATTCCTTTGTAGCATAATCTTCTACGCACATAACACATATTTCACCATTATGAAGAGGAAATTCTCATACTTCATGCTTTTTCCTACATCTAGGAAAACAAATAGATAAAGTGACATTTTCAACTTTTTTCTTGTTTTGTATTCTTAGCATGTCTAGTTGTTCACTAATATTTCCAAGAATATCAGTTTTAAAGTTATCAAGAAAATTACCTAATTTTTCTCTACTTACCGTTCCAAATGCATATTTGAATACCCTTGACATAATTGGATCTCTTAGATTCTTTCCATATTTTGATCATCCTCTTGAAATGTGTTTTCATAGTTTAAAAATATCTTGAAATGACAATTGAGAAACATATGGTTTACCCATCAGGTTAAGAAGATCAATCCATTCATCTCTTATGGATTTTAGTAAGAGAGTTTTTAATGTGTCTTCTTCTAAATTATGCAATTTAGCTCTTTTGACATTATAAACAAACCTCTCCACCAAATATTCAAGGATTTCATCCTTTTTTTGGGTCATCTTAAAAACTTCATCCTTAAGGTCACAATGTATGCAATAATATTTGTATTTTTCTAAAAATATTCTTTTCATATCATCCCATGTCCTTATAGAATGTGTTCCTAGACCCATGAACCATTTAAGAGCCCATATTTTAAAGTAGCAGGAAATAATTTTAATTTTTTAGTATCAAGTAAATAGTCATATGATCTACACAATACCTCAAACTCAAAAACAAATGTTTTTGGATCCTCAGTTCTTAGCCCATGGAAGTTAGGGAGGATATATGGGGAAATGTTTTTCATGGTAGCAATGGTATCAATATCTAGAATAGGGAATCCAAAAGGATCCTCTTCATGAAAATATCCATCATCTCCCCTTCCTCCTCTACCACCTCAACCTCCTCTACCACCTCCTCCTACTCTACCTCTTCCTCCACCAATTCTTGGTCTTTCCTCTCCATTATGTACTTCTCCTTCTTCACCTTCCATTGTAGATTCTTCAAAGCTAATATAAGGTTTGATGATAGGGTTGTCTTCAACTAACTCCTCTTCCTTTGGTTCCTCTATCAATGGTATTTCAGAAAAAAATAAAATTCTTCCTCTACTTCTTCCTCTTCACTAGGTACCTCTAACTCTTGTCCTATGAGTTGTTCACCTATTGAATAAAGAAATATGACTCCTTCATTTGGGGACGTAGGTTCTTCTACTATAGCTTTTGTACATGAAGTTGGTGAGTCCATAGGTTGAATTTATGACCTATGTACTTCTAGAAGTCTTGTCCTACTTATGAATTATGGAATGCATGTATCAAAAGGTGGTGTGGAACTATGTGGTCTAGCGGGTGTGGTTGGTGATGTGGTATTGAACTACATCCTCTACTAACAAATCTACCCTTAGAATCTCGCTCTCTATACATGCATCCTAAATTATTTTAGTATGAATTAATTATGCATCTAAAGAATGAATGCAACTATTATGAAATGTAGTTTTTATAACTCCAGTTTAGAGAGAAACCCATAATCTTTATGCACAGGTTCTTACCTCTCATCTTACTACTCCCTCTAAATAGATTTGTTTATATGAAAATACATTCTAAATTACAAGTAGACACCTATGTATACTTCCTTGGAAACAACACCAAAAATGTTGGGTAATTATAATTATTAGTTAAATTACTGACATTAAATAATCACTCCAAGGTTCATGAACTTGCAAAGTACACTTGCACTATATATGCTAGGCTATTGACTTTTAATTGAAAGAAAAGTATGATAATTGCAAGATGAAAGTTAAACCTGTTTGTGACAAGAACTCAGTAACTACACACACATGTTCTATCTCAAAGGCCAGAATTAAATTCAAGACTTGGAAATTAAATGAATTCAAAGAAAACTATGATAATTTGAGAGATTCAAAATCTATTCTATGGAACAAGGAAATGAAACCTTATCCTTTTGAACTTTGAAAGAAAAAATTACTCTATATGCTTTGAAAATAAATCTAACCTATTGAATTTGAAGAAGAAATATATTATATGAAACTATGAAGAAAAATTAATCTATGAGGCTTGATGATCCAGGTGGCTCCAGACACGCTTAGAATTCAACAGTGGCTATGGATAATCTCTGAAATAAAAGTCCTCAGATTGAAGTGAAACCAGGGCCATATCATATTGTTTTCGCCCTGATTCCAACGGTGCGAATGAAACTCAAGTCTGAGTTCGTATGCTCAAGTTATGGATGGTCAAAGTTTTGGTCAAAGTTGGATAAGTGACATGATTAAGGAGGAAACAATTTGGCAGTGACCCGAAGCACAGAATCTAGCCACAGGAACAAGTGAAATTTTCGAATTGTTAATTTTTCCGGTGACCCTTATTTTCGGCAAAGTTAAAAAATGATCGATTTGTTATAAAAAACGAAAAATATTAAAAAAATAGAGGGGTGGCCTAGGCCCGCCGGACCCGCCCACCCCACCGGTCGACATTGTGATATATAAAATCAAAACATAAAATGGGTCAGCAGGTGGCTACCCTCACCGAACCCCATGTTGGCTTGATTGGGCCTGACCCAGGTTCAGTGTTATCTATGTTAGCCAACAAAACCCTAACTGTTGGCCCTTTCAGAAAGAACCTGTGTAACGCAGGCTGCAGTCTCACCCAAAGCAGTATTGGCGGATGACAGAACCAGGTTTCTGCATCTAGAGGCCTGTGTGATAGGTTCCTGTAGTCCTTATGGCTTAGATATACCTTCGCGCACCCTTGACCCTTCCGAACAAACATTTACTGTAAATTCACTTAAATAACTTCCAGATCTTCATGAAGGGTCTTAATTATTCTTAGATGCATAAATATTGCGTATCTACTATTTTTGTGTAAAAACAAGCATTAATTCATATAAATCATAACACAAAGTGAAGATACAAAACTTACAGAAGCAATAAATAAGACTCAAATGCATCAGAATTGGCTCAAAACTATCTTTATTAAGTATAATCAATCCAACACATACTTCTTTTCCTTGTGCACTCAGCTGCATGGGCCCACGCACTTAGCCTGCAGACTTACCAAGGTCTCCGTGCACTCAACTGTAGGAGCCTTCCCGTTTTGCATAAGTACAAGAAACAGACCTTTCCTGTCTTAGCTCCTTGCTCTTACAAAATATTCTTTTCAAAAAGTTACCTTTCTAGAATCGCTATGACTCATCTATATATAACATTTCTCTTACAATACCATGGTCTGCAGACCATGGGCAGGTCTCAAAACTCTCTATCACTTACCCACCTAAGGGACTAAAGCCCCTTTGACTCATACTAGCTTTGTGCTCTTCTTCCACATTTTGTGGAGACTGACCTTCTTTCAAAAAGATATTAAAATTTAACCAAAATTTGACTAAACTTGACCCCTATGGACCCTATCCCAATAGGCCCCCAACACAAATTGGGTGATTCACCCTTGATTCACTCGACTGGTGCAAAAATCTTGTCCTAGAGTTCATGGAACTCCATCTTCAGCACCTGCAAGTTAGAAGTACCCTACAACATGATCTGTTGTACTTCTGCGACCAACTTCTCTATAGTAGGGCCTTCCACCATGAGGCCCATTGTCCTTTGCATCTATTGGATGGTCTTCAACTTCTCTTGAACTGACAGAGTGAGATGGCTTACTTCCTCTTTCCATGGCTATGTCTTGGCCCTGAAGATGGCCTCTTTATGTTGCAGCTCTTCAATATCTCTTTGCAGCTGTTATCCTTCCTGTAGCCAAGAGAAGCACTAGACTGGCACCAAAGTGTGCGTAGTCGACATGATTTCGTCAAACTACTACTAGTTCTCCCTTATATCTATACCAATCTTCTACAAAGTGGGGTTCTTCTACAAAGATGACAAAACTTCCATAGCCTGCTCGAAGAGATCTGTGCAGTCCTTGACTGCTGTGTCCAAAGTGGCCATTCCATCTTTAATTGTTGCTTTGTGTTGTTCCCAGACTTTTGGCAGAGTGGTTGGCTACAACTTCAACTGCAACTCTGAGATCTGCAGCTGAAGTTCAAATTGGACTCGGCCGATTTTATCCTTGGATTCCCAGACTGTTGCAACCAACTTCCGAATCTTTGCTGCTGACCTTGCGTTTTCAGGAATGTTGAGTTCTGGCAGCGTATTACATGCTTGTGTAATGGCTGACTCCAAGTTTTGGCTACGTGTGGCCTTTTCTTCCTTCTCCTTCAGCGACTACGCCATTTCTACAAATATATGCTCATTTTTTGTCTTGACCTTGCTGATCACCAACAAAGCACGCTGCTCCCTGACTCGTAGCTCGTCGGATACTCCTTGGTGTAGCTCATGGAGGGTTTGGATAGGAAGTGCCACGAGATTGATACCTAGATCTTTGAGCCTTGACAACTGGGTGTTTGCTTCCTCTCACTGTGAGGGCAGGGACCCCTCTGGCAATTGAATGAATTTGAGATCCAAAGTCTGATCTGTATCTAGCACAATCATGCTCACTTGCTGTAGGCTCGCCTGAATCCTGCTCGCTTAGCCCACACTCGCTTGCTGCTGTCCCGTTTGAATCTACAAACCACGTAGATCCTTCTGCACATTGCCTAGTGCCTACTAGTATTGCTACTTGAACTGCGTCCACAGTTATGTTGTGGTGTCGCAGACCTTATCTCCAATTTCGTCCAAGTCCCCCTTAGTGAGGACCATTGGATCAACATGTGCGTGCCTTTCAGAGTTCTGTTTCTTTTGAGGTCCTAAAGTTGTCTCCTTGGAGTGCTTTTATACTCTAAAGGGGGTTCCCTGCTCCGCACCCCCACCTCCTTCAACATCAGACTCCTCCTTATCCATGGTATGCTGAGAAGCAGACTCCTCAACATCGACAATGGTCTCCTTAGCAACGCACTCTTTCTCAGCAGTTGCCTTGGCAACAACTTCTTTCTTTTGTTGTGCATCTTTCTCTCGAGCTGCAGCCTGCTCAGCCTCCTCTACCTTGCTTGTACTTGCGCCGATATCTAAGGGGTGTAGCCACTCCCCTAGCCATTTCCCCACAATTTCCTATACATCAGCCTCACCCACTAGGTACGAAAACTTGTACCATGTCTTCTTCAAATCCTTTCTCGCGCAGATAGACACATTGTGAAAATATGCCTTAAACTTTGCATAAGCCTCCAGTTGCTCAAATATAGTCGGTGACAACCTCGGTCGCTGGCTGATCACCATGTGGAGATCCATCTCAACCAATACCCAAAACATTTTTGTCTCCATGACCCTCGCAGGGTCCTTTGTCACCCATAGCGAAGCAAATTTCGTAGCTTCTTGTAAGTCATATTCTTGTGGAGGGAATTGACTATCTTCTGGAAGCCTCCATGTAACCTGGGAAATCAACAACAATAGCCAAGCATAATGGAATGCCTTTCCCTCATCCCCTGCTTCGCAACAATTCCTTATAGAGGTACTGTGCCCATTCGTATTGCACACCCTTAGCACATTTTGCAGCAAGTGAAATTATAGGCATCGGAACCTCGTCCGCGTGACACTTCCTCATGATCTTGCAAGCTAAGATTTGCATGGCAAAATGCACCACCTTGTCTGTAATAGAGCGGATGGAATATCCACGCGACCTTTTCACTAAGCTGAACTCGCTTTTCATCTGGTCTGCGAGTTGCTTTTATTTGGTTTTTCCTCCAAACTTCTCGATTGGATCCACCCCTTGGTAGGGAAACATCGTGATGTGGTGGATTAGCATATCTGTAATGGGGATGGGTTCCCCCAATCAGAGACACACATCATGTACCAAGGTGAGCAATTGTCAAACAAAGATTGTGTTAATGATTATTTTGTTGAAATACGACACCCACAACATGTTCAACAATCTTGCCTTCTCAACCACCGTGACCCATTTCATTGGCTCTAGTCATGTTACTATGGTCTATTCATAATAAATCTTTTCCATATACTTTGTTGGAAATAATACTGAGAGGGGGCGGGGGTGAATCAGTATTATCAGATCAATATAACTTTTCACTTTCCATATTAAGATTCATATGTGATGCAACAAGTATATATCCAGTAAACATATGATTCAGTTAGTTGATCTCTAATGAGTGCATCAGAACATTATTAACCATATGAGCAGTAAACCAGAGCAGTAAAATAGAACAGATCATCACACACAAGAAGCACACATGAACACCATGATGTAAGGTGGAAACCCAATGTGGGTGAAAACCACCTGCTGCAAGTCGTCTCAATCTTCTTTAATAAGAAATACCTTTTACAATAGTTTTGTACTGGTGCAGACTTATACCAGTACACAGGCTTCTACCTATAGAAGGCTACAACCTTCTCTCGTTCTCCAGACTCTCCTGGAAGGGAGCTACAACCCCCATAGTTCTTGTACTAGCCGATCCATTTACTAGTACGCAGGCTGCTACCTGATACAATGCTCCAAAGTTTTCAACTGCTACTGGAAGGGAGCTACCACCCCCTTAGCTCTTGTACTAGCTAAGATACTAGTACGTAGGCGTCGGCCTACAATCTTCTCTCCTCCAGGTACCACGTCTCATACATTTTCAGAATGGATACACCTGAAGCACAACACATAATCTGAAAGGCCACGTTTCATCCAATTTTCATACTGGACCCATTAATATCATTGAAGTACATAATCAATCAATCTTCTGAATCACCCAATCACCAGATCAATACATATACAAGGATAATATGTGTGTTAGCAACCCAATCTAGTCCATTAGATCACATAAATATGAGTCATTATGATCCTGATCCATTATTAGATCTCATCCATCAACACAATCAATCAAACTGAATATGTAGAATACTGACACCATTAAACAGTCATCAGAACACATCAACAACCTGAACCACCTGTAACTTTAAACATCATAGTTCAAATGCTATACGCTACTACAATGAACCAAACCTGCGTACATACGCGCTTTCACCAAAGCCAACCCGCGTACAGATCTATAAATATTCAATCATGACTTGCAGCGATTTCAAACTTAAGTTATACCCAGTTCAGATCATTACAAGCGTTAGTATACAGATCTAGAATAAGCATAATCAACTATATAGAGATAGTTCATTTCAAGCCATTTGATCCCAATCTATCCTTAGATCTTGTTCTCCATCAACCGGTGAGATCCCTCTTTAGCTCAGATCTAGATCTGCACCATAACCCAATCACAGTATTCCAGATCTAGCACTTTATCAGATATTCAATAATTCAAATGATGCTTTGCCGAATGATCTCCTTCCTCTTTTATAGTCTCAGGCCTTTCACAATACCACGGTCCAAAACCATAATAACACAATACCATGGACCCAATACTTGGGATCAACACTTTTAGATGCAATACCACGGACCAAAACCATAGGATCAAAAACTGTCGGAGTAATACCATGGACCAACCATGAAAGTGCGTGAGATCAATACTTTTGGATGCAATACCACGGACCAAAACCATAGGATCAAAAACTGTCGAACTAATACCATGAAAGTGCGTGAACTTTTCTCTTGCATGAAGGGAACTTTTCTCTGCATGAAAGTGCGTGAACTTTTCTCTTGCATGAAGGGAACTTTTCTCTGCATGAAAGTGCGTGAACTTTTCTCTACATGAAAGAAACTTTTCTCTGCATGAAAGTGCGTGAAATTTTCTCTACATGAAAGAAACTTTTCTCTGCATGAAAGTGCGTGAACTTTTCTCTACATGAAAGAAACTTTTATCTTCATGAAAGTGCGTGAACATTTCTCTACATGAAAGAAACTTTTATCTTCATGAAAGTGCGTGAACTTTTCTCTACATGAAAGAAACTTTTATCTTCATGAAAGTGCGTGAAATTTCTCTACATGAAAGAAACTTTTATCTTCATGAAAGTGCACGAACTTTGTTGCACTATAATTTATCATCTGAGATGAGTGGGTTGCCATCAAGTACAACATATGTATCATAATGCCAACAATCTCCCCCTTTGGACTTGATGGCAAAAAAAGCCAATCACTCTCCCCGTTTGACATCAAGGGCAAAGGGTAGACCAAGATAATCTCTTTCCTAGATGAACGTTCTGCTGCCCATACTCCCCCTGAGTACCTGCTGAAATCTTTGAATGAGCTCCCCCTTTGTATATGCCAAGAAGTACCACTCTGTCCATGCTTCCTCTGAGTACCTATTGAAATCTCTGAATGAGCTCCCCCTTTGTATATGCCAAGGTGTACCAATCTGTCCATGCTACATGCTGAAATCTCTGCTCTGCTGAAGTGTGCTGTTCATGCTCCCCCTGACTGTAAGCAAGGTCTGCAAAAAGATGTTCTACAAGAAGAACATGACTCTATACATCATAAATGACCTTCCTATCACCAAAGATTCATACATACATCTATCTCCCATCACAATGGTGATATACCAAAAGTTTACATATGATAACATAAGAGAATAACAGCATTCATCCCAGGCATAGTGGGGAAACCAACATAGGCCGTTACATGAACTGAAGAGATCTCATCAAATGACTACAATAGATAGAGACACACTATTACATCATGAGTCTTGATATGACCTTCACAGAGACCAATCACCTAAATAAGATCATGATAAACATCAGCAACGACACTGTATGATCTGCTCCATAGCGTCTGTCAATAGCAACTAGACCAGCAACTTGTATTAGTGCTTGAATCATCAAGGTATGTCTGTATCAACTCATCATTTTGAATAGAATTTTGTATATACAGAATCATTCACATTCTTATCATATGTGAGAAACACCATAGCCATCCAAATCTGCATGAAGCAAGTATCATCAATTGGGAATATCTACATCAATCAACATATGTACGAAACAACCTATCATCATATAGGTAAGAACTCATCATCATCATGTCTCCAACAATGAAACTTTGAATAATCATCCATGTATCCAGCCAACAATCCTCATCCATATATGTGTCAAGAACAATAGGAATCCGGCATCATAACTGTAAAATATGATCTTTATGCATATGACGACAACAACATATGAGTGACTCATCATCAAGTAAAGAAGATGTGAATTCAAGCTATGTACTTCTCCTTATCCTTATGAAGATCACCATGTAAGCACCATTAGAGAATCAACCACAAATCTGATCTAAGTATCAACTATGTAACCCCAAGAATCATCTGAACAACTCATAACCATATCATAGCAAGATGAATCATTTATCCATATCACCAAGGACTATTAACCATAATGCCAACAATGCATTAAAAGCCTATGCTCCCTCTAAACCTGTGCCATCTTGTTTACTGTCAGATCTGATCATGCATAGCAGCAAGAAGTATCAAGACATCATCATTATCAAGTTAGAAACAAAACACTTCTAACCATCAAGTCATTTCCACATATCATCAGCAAATTGTAACCATTATCAAACAGCGCAAATAATAAACTGAATCATAACTGATCCTTTTCCTAAACCTATCCCTACTGCCTTTCCTCAAACAATCATATACGCGACTATGCCATAACCAACTCGCATATATACGTGACTTCTCTTTAAGAAACTTGCGTATGAGATTTAGGACACTGAAGTTTTACACTTCCAGCTCCCTCTGATTCTGTTATGTCTGTATGTTGTGCTGTGCCGCCTCTTTCTGACTGTACTTCTTTCTTCTTCCACATCTTCAAGTGTGATGATGATGTTTTCTCCTTTTGGTATGGTGCCCATACTTTGTTCCTGCATTCCTTAGCTATATGTCCAAGCTTGTTACATGTGTAACATCTCATATTTATTCTATAGCAATCAACAGCTCTGTGACCAAACATATTGCAAGTAAAGCAATATCCATTAAAGTACCTTGAATGTGATGATCTTTCTGCATGATGGTCTTGAAACCTTCTTCTTCTACATCTGGCTGCAACATGTCCAAGATTATGACATACATAACATTCAACATTATTCATAGGAGGAGTAAAAGATTTTCTTTGAAGAATTTCTTTCCTTGGTTAATGATGAGATTGACCTTTCATCTCCTTATTGAGCATTTCAGATTTTGCAGTAGAGTCCCTTGTCTTACTTTGTGAACTAGATTCACCTTCAATAGATTCATGAAAACCAAGACCAGTTTTGATAGCAGGAGACCTTTGACTATTAAGAATATCATCCAAGACTTTAGTACTATCTTGAAATCGTAACAGTTTATCCTTTTCTTCTAATTTATCTTTTAGAATATTTACCTCATCTTGATGTTGCTCTTCCTTTTCAAGATACTGCTTCTTCACGTTTTCTTCAGCATTTCTTTCTTCTTCCAACTGAGGTCTTAGTTCAAGAACTTCATTTTCATGAGCTTGGAGTAGTTCTTTATTCTGCTTCTTTGATTCTTCAAGATCTTCTTTTAGCGAGCGGATCGTGGCTTCAAGACTTTCATAGTAACTGGATCTATCTCTGAGTTTCTTGATGGTTGTGCTTCTTTCATTGACTTCATCTCTTAGTGATGTTACTTCATCCTGCAACTTTTGATATTTGTCCTTGAATAACTTCCTTACCTTGTTTCCTTCCTCTAGTTGAGCTTTTAGTTTGGCAGCTTCTTCTTTGAAGACACATTCCCTTTTGTTCAATAGATCTTGTTGATCTCTAATTTTGTCTGTAAGCCTTTTAAACTCTGCCTCTATTTGATATCTTTCTTGCTCACCCATAAAAGAAAATTTAGTTGTTTCGCTATCACTTTCATCTTTTCCAAATGGATAGATAGCTGGAACATCAGAGGATAACAAATTCATACCTGATAGTTCATCTTCATTCTGAAATGATTCTGAATCTGAAGTGCTTCTTCCACATAATCCCCAATCGATTCTCCCACTATCATAATTCTTCTGAGATGTCTTCTTCAGCTTAGGCGCTTTCTTCTTAAGCGTCTTTCCCATTGTTCCACAGATCTCCTTCAAGCGATCAAGCTTCTACAAAAGGACCTACTCTGATACCAATTGTTAGAAATAATACTGAGAGGGGGGGGGGTGAATCAGTATTATCAGATCAATATAACTTTTCACTTTCCATATTAAGATTCATATGTGATGCAACAAGTATATATCCAATAAACATATGATTCAGTTAGTTGATCTCTAATGAGTGCATCAGAACATTATTAACCATATGAGCAGTAAACCGGAGCAGTAAAATAGAATAGATCATCACACACAAGAAGCACACATGAATACCATGATGTAAGGTGGAAACCCAATGTGGGTGAAAACCACCTGTTGCAAGTCATCTCAATCTTCTTTAATAAGAAATACCTTTTACAATAGTTTTGTACTAGTGCAGACTTATACCAGTACATAGGCTTCTACCTGCAGAAGGCTACAACCTTCTCTTGTTCTCCAGACTCTCCTGGAAGGGAGCTACAACCCCCATAGTTCTTGTACTAGCCGATCCATTTACTAGTACGCAGGCTGCTACCTGATACAATGCTCCAAAGTTTTCAACTGCTACTAGAAGGGAGCTACCACCCCCTTAGCTCTTGTACTAGCTAAGATACTAGTACGTAGGCACCAACCTACAATCTTCTCTCCTCCAGGTACCACGTTTCATACATTTTCAGACTGGATACACCTGAAGCACAACACATAATCTGAAAGGCCACGTTTCATCCAATTTTCATACTGGACCCATTAATATCATTGAAGTACATAATCAATCAATCTTATAAATCACCCAATCACCAGATCAATACATATACAAGGATAATATGTGTGTTAGCAACCCGATCTAGTCCATTAGATCACATAAATATGATTCATTATGATCCTGATCTATTATTAGATCTCATCCATCAACACAATCAATCAAACTGAATATGTAGAATACTGACACCATTAAACAGTCATTAGAACACATCAACAACCTGAACCACCTGTAACTTTAAACATCATAGCTCAAATGGTATACGCTACTACAATGAACCAAACCTGCATACATACGCACTTTCACCAAAGCCAACCCGCGTACAGATCTATAAATATTCAATCATGACTTGCAGCGATTTCAAACTTAAGTTATACCTAGTTCAGATCATTACAAGCGTTAGTATACAGATCTAGAATAAGCATAATCAACTATATAGAGATAGTTCATTTCAAGCCATTTGATCCCAATCTATCCTTAGAACTTGTTCTCCATCAACCAGTGAGATTCCTCTTTAGCTCAGATCCAGATCTGCACCATAACCCAATCACAGTATTCCAGATCTAGCACTTTATCAGATATTCAATAATTCAGATGATGCTTTGTCGAATGATCTCCTTCCTCTTTTATAGTCTGAGTCCTTTCACAATACCACGGTCCAAAACCATAATAACACAATACCATGGACCCAATACTTGGGATCAACACTTTTGGATGCAATACCACGGACCAAAACCATAGGATCAAAAACTGTCGGAGTAATACCATGGACCAACCATGAAAGTGCTTGAGATCAACACTTTTTGATGCAATACCACGGACCAAAACCATAGGATCAAAAACTGTCGGACTAATACCATGAAAGTGTGTGAACTTTTCTCTTGCATGAAGGGAATGTTTCTCTGCATGAAAGTGCGTGAACTTTTCTCTTGCTTGAAGGGAACTTTTCTCTGCATGAAAGTGCGTGAACTTTTCTCTACATGAAAGAAACTTTTCTCTGCATGAAAGTGCGTGAACTTTTCTCTACATGAAAGAAACTTTTCTCTGCATGAAAGTGCGTGAACTTTTCTCTACATGAAAGAAAATTTTATCTTCATGAAAGTGCGTGAACTTTTCTCTACATGAAAGAAAATTTTATCTTCATGAAAGTGCGTGAACTTTTCTCTACATGAAAGAAACTTTTATCTTCATGAAAGTGCGTGAACTTTATTGCACTATAATTTATCATCTGAGATGAGTGGGTTGCCATCAAGTACAACATATGTATCATAATGCCAACATACTTATTCGGTGCAAGTTGTGGGAATTTTTCATGGTATTCTAGATGTCAATCTTCCATCTTGAGAGAGGGAATGTGCCCCAATAGCGCGCCTTCAAACACCACCTTCTCTGGCAGCAGTGGTGTAGAAACCATAAACTTGGTGGTTTCCGGATCTTTCAGTACTTTCGCTTTGCTTTTTCTCGATGGGATATACTTCGGAAGCCGAGTTATAGGAAAACCCTCTTCGGCGCCCAACTCCTTAATGCTTCCACAAAGCTCTTCTTCATCAAGATCAAGGGGTTCATGTGGTTGTTTTGACTTGGCCCTTTTCCCCTTTTGGCGAATCTTAGTGGGGTTTTTCTGCGACGACTGGTGCACTAGAAATTGTTGCGGTTTCTTTTGTTTCTTCTCAGCAGCAATCGGCTTAGGCGTAGGAGATCTGGGCGTCGTTGGAATAGGAGGCGGGACTTCAGTGGTTTCAGCTTCAACGGTTGCGTCATTAGGCATTGTGGCTTCAGATGGCATGACTTCAGTTGTGGCTTCTGTTATGGGTGCAGTGTCCATCATTCTCTCAAAGATGATCTTTTGGTGCCACTCAGGAAACTGGTGAATTCTGGCCATGCTAAAATGTCTTCCCAAATCTTCCTAGACATACAACAAGTTCTTTGGAAGCAATGATTAAGGAAAACTCATTGAAAGAAAAGTGTTCGAATATTGGTTAGCCTGCTAGATTTATAGGCAATTTTGAATTCAAATCCAACAGTTCCCTCCAATTTTATATCATTAATGCATCTTTAGTGGTAGATTTCCAAATATTCACCATAAATGTGGCCTCCCCATTCCTCCTAATGGAAATTTAGCCATCCAATCATCTACAGTGCATCCAATGGCTAATTTTTGACTTAGATGGGCGGAACCATCCTCCATGGCACAACCCTTGTGGTGCAACTCTTCCTGGCATCTCTCTTGCTTCCATCACACAACCACCTTACTACGTTTTTCCACTTCTCGTGTAGTGTAGTTTATAGTCTTGTACTTCCTTACAACTGCCTGGAGTACTATGACTATCCCACCATAATGTAGTCATTGCGCAAGGGCAAGATCCCATTTATACAACTTTGATTGACTGCCATTGATTCTTCTTGGAAACAATTCCCCATTCAGCTTAGCGAGTTGAACTGCGCCACCATTGGTAATTTCCTTGACTACATAGAGACCTAGCCAATGCATTTGAATCTTTCTAGGAAATTTCGTGAATTTGCTATCATAAAGTAACACTAAATCATTCACTTGGAAGGTGCACAACTTAATATGTTGATCGTGCCAGGCCTTCTCGCGCTCCTTTTGCACTTGTTGGTGAAATCCTACTAAAAAACAGTCTTCTTCTAATTTTAGCAACTGCGCAAGGTGCTCCTCCATAGTTTCACGATCCACCATATCAGTAAATGTTGCAATCCGCAAACTCGACACAATATACTCCATGGGCTTCAAAACCCCATAGACCAATCTGAACGGAGTTCAACCTGTCAACTTTTTACACGTCGTCCTATATGCCCATAGGACCACTAGTATGCATACATCCCAATCGTCCTGTTTCACATTTCATACCTTCAATAGGATGCTTTCCAAAATCTTATTGAATGCTTCAACCATATCGCTAGCCTAAGGATGATAGGGTGTACTCTTCTAATGACAAACCTTGAATTCTTCAAGCATTGTGACAATTGCTTCATTTAAGAAATGCGTACCCTTATCGCTCATCAATATCTTAGGACACCAAACCGAGTCAAGACAAGCTCAAAAATTAACTTCATGGCTATAGTAGTGCTATAGTCTTTGACCGGCTTTGCTTGTGCCCATCTCGTCAAATACTCAGTCGCAGTAATAATGTACCATGCGCCCGCCTTTTTCCCTAGTGGCCGTATCGGACCCACAAAGTCAATCGCCCATTTGTCAAACACCTGCAATGAAATCTTTGGGTTGAAGGGCAATTCGTCCCTCTGCTAACAAGCATCGCATGCCCTGAAATACGCTTTAGAATCCTTATGCACCGTCAGCCACCACAACCTTGCGCGTAGAATCTTCTACGTGGTTGCTCTTCCTACATAGTGTCCTCGCCCCACTTCTCCATGTGCTTCGGCGAGGATTATAGATCGTTCAAACCCCGAAACATATCGACGCAGTATTTCATCAGAGCCCATCTTATACAAGTGTCCTGCGATTACAGAAAAATCAGCTTGCACAAACAACTGATTCCTTTTTCTGCTGTGTAGAGTATCCCTCCAAGGCTGTAACAGTGGTTAAAAAATGGACTATTCTAGAAAAGTGATTGTCTAGTGGTCCAATTCCGCATTCAATCTTCTGGGCTTCACAATTACCTCAAAATCGTATTCTTGAAAGAGCAACAACCACTGACAGATCTTCCCCCCCAACACAGGCTTTTTGACAATGTACTTGAAAGTGGAGTGATTTGTATACATTTTGAAGTGTGCGCTTAATAGGTAATGTCAAAATTTTTGTAGCGTGTAGACCATCGCCAACCCTTCGCGTTCTGTAGTTGAGTAGTTCTTCTCAGCCTTTGATAATTTCTTGCTCGTGAATGCTATAGGATGACCAATTTCACCTTCTCCTAGCTGGGCCAATACCACGCCTAATACAATACAGGAGGCATCCACATGAACATGAAATTATTTCTTCCAGTTTGGGAACACCAAAATGGGATCATTCACCATCTTTTCCTTTAAAATATCCAAACTGTGCTGACAATCCTCATCCCAATAGAAATTCACATCCTTCTTCAGTAATTTCTCCATTGGCGCAGTTATCCATGCATAAGCTTTGATAAACTTCCTATAGTATCCAGTGTGTCCCAGTGTTGTGCGCAGTTGCTTTACATTCTTTGGAGCTTCTAAATTGACAATAACAACTATCTTCAATGGGTCTACCATTAATCCCTTCTTGCATACCACATGGCCTAGCAGGATCCAATAAGGCAGACAAAAGATACATTTCTTCAAATTCAGGGAAATCTGGTATCTGTGACAAGTATCCAACTTAAGGCGCACACTTGCAACGTGGCACTTTACCAACCCAAACACAGTTCGGTCATCAAAATACACTTCTAAGAATTTATGGATGAACTCTTTAAAAGCTACAATTACAACCCTTGATAAGACCACAAGCTCATTCTTCAGTCTGAATGTAATTACTGTGTACTGGAAGCATCCCCACTCTGTCGCAAAGGTGGTCTTGCTGCGATCCTTTGATGTGATCTTAATTTGATGGTATCCCGGGAATCCATTAGCGAACGAATAGGATTCCTTCTCGCCAACGTTCTCTAAGACTTTGTCTATAAATGGTGTTGGAAATGGGTCATGAACGCAGGCATCATTGAACTTTATTATATCTACGCATATACTGATTTCATCTTGTTGCTTCTTTTCCTGAACAACCATAGGGCTTACCTAATCAGACTTTTCCACTGGCTCAATGATTCCAGCTTCCAACATTGTGTCTAACTCTTTGCACACCTTCTCCTTATATTTTGGATTTAGCCGGTAGGGTCTCTATTTCACAGGCTTTGCATTGGGCTTTAGAGTGATCTACATTACACCCAGATCCCCTACTATTCCTTTTAGGTACGAGAACTTGGTAGGAAACAAGTCTTGGTATAGTGCAGTAGTTCTGCAACCTTATCGATTATATCTTCATCCCAATAATCACCTATCTTTGCCAAATTAGGATGCGCTTCGGATCCAATGTTCACTTGCCTTGCCTTCAAAGGTTATGTTATATCAGGGTTTGCTGCTTTGGGGCCTTCAACCTCATGTTGTCCCTCAGACTCTGGAATGTTGATATTTCTTGGATCCTCTTCTTCTTCTACAGTCATGTTGTAGCATTCCAGTGCATGACGTAGTTGTGTATTCCAGTCTAGTTGAACCCATTCTATCAGTTCCTCAAGAGTCCTGAAGATTGCGGCCTTAATTTCCTAGAGCACTTCATCAATACACTCAAATCCATCGTCAAAGATGAAAATTAACAAGAACTTTCCCTCAGGATATCCCACTCGACCATCCCATGGTGTAGCTCCATTTCCAAGTACTAATTCATTAGAATAATATCTAGGGTATGACAAAATATATGTACCCATTCAGGTTGAGGTTCCTCCACCCAAGATTTATTCCATCGCACCAAATGCTCACGCAGATCATCCTTACCTGAGTATTTCTCTGTCAGGCGGGTATTTGCGTACCCAAACCTTAGCTTCATCATTCACTTGTACTCTTTCCAGTAAAAAAAACTACCCTTATGCATACCCCACCAATGGGCAGGCGTAGCGTGCAGTGCCAGATCAAGAGCCTGGAACCAATGCTCTTCTGGCACCTCCCTTTCAAACTTATCTAGAAACAAACTAACATCATCTAAGCCATCATAATGAGGAAGATTTCTTACCTCCGTGGATACACACTGAAGCGATTTTGTCATCATATTGCAGCGTAGCGTTGAAACTTCGTGCAACCTATTCTGCCAATGCTCAAGTTCTTCATCTGAATCCGAGGTATAGGAGCTATCTTTATCCCATGTAATTCACCCATCTATAGTGGGATTGATCCAATATTCATCGCACATAGTGATATTGTATATTTTATCCAAATAATCTTCCTCTTCATAGTCGCGGACCGGTTCGGTGTAGCGCGCTCCTTCAGTGGGATCCAGCGGGACAATAACCCAGAGCACCTTCCTTTCAAATGTCATTCTTCACTTTTTCAAGTTAATTACTACATCCATGTCGAAGGCCCAATCAATTCCTAATAGCACAGGGTAAGGATTGCTGTCATCCACTATTTCAATTACTTCAAAGTCGGCCAAAGCACTTTCTCCCTCAATGTCTACTGTTACCCCATACAGGCGCCCCATAGGAATGATCTTCTGTTGATTGGCCATGCGTAGCTATATAGGAGACCATTGTAGCGCAGGTCTCCCCATCCTTTCCCACGTTTGCTTTGGTAGCACATTCGCATTAGATCCCAGATCCAAGATGACTTGATCCATTTCGTATTCTCCAATCTGCGCAGTCAACCTCATTTCGTGCCCTGTCTGCTTCTTATGTTTACCTAATTTACTCACAACGTGTTGTTCGGGAGGCATCTTGATTTTACCTACACAATTTTCAATTAGCTCCTAGAGGCCTTCCACTGCCTTCCTATCCTGCAATAGCTTCATACAGGCTTTAAGACAATTAGCTAATAGCAAGGGATCCACATCCTATGCTTCATTATTTCCAGCCGGTTTGTCCTGACTTCTTGACATAGAAGCCTCATCAAAGTTCTTCTTGGCCTCCATAAAAGTTCCTTTAGCCTTGTTGAGATCAAATCTGACCTCTTTTTCGATAGCCTTATGCACCCATACCTCGGTTTATGGCTGCTTTCCTTTATCTTCTCCCGTGGAAATACCACTTCGCATCACAATATTGATGCTATGGTCCTCTTTGCGAGGCTTTGCCCTCATCATCTGTATATTTTGCGTGGGTTGTTGAGTTTTTTTCTCCTGCATTTTGGATATCAGCACCCGGAAATCCTCTATCACATGGTCAAACTGTTCGCAATACTGACAGGATAGATGTGTTGGGTTCTGACAGTCACGCACAAAATGTCTTGCTTCTCCATAGTTGTAGCAAATAAATTGTCCACGACCTCTTCCAGCCCCTCCTCCTCTTCCTCTTCTGCAGCCCTAGAATCCTCTACGTGTTGCACCTGCGCCCTGATCCTGGGGCTGATTTTATGCCTGCATCCGATATGTAGGGGTTTTCTCCATCATTAATTCGTAGCTTTGACCATTCCACTCATCATGACCAAATGATTTATAGAAGGTACAAAACAACTATTACGGAGTCTGTACAAACTTTTGCAAGAGGTGACAATGGTCAGTTGCGTGCTTCCCAACTATCTGGAAGATATCGCACCATAAGGGTACTCCTGTGTTTGGTCCCACAATGTTCTCAGGCTTCAGAGTAACAGGAAATCCTCTAATCAAGTAATTTTGATAAACATGACATTGGTCATTATCATGTCCCTTATCTTTACATTTTATGTACGAAACTTCCACGCACACCTCTGACTGAGCTTCCTTTCCTATTTTCAAGCTCTGCAAATCCATGTGAAGGCTTGCCAGCTGCAACTGAATCTGTTGTACTCCAACATTCGTGTCTTTCATTGGTGAGGCTTCCAACCTCATCGTGATCTCCACAACTTCTTCTTGCATACCTATTTTCTGTTGTGATAATGGCAATCCCAGATGAGGCAATAGCGAAGCAATGTACCAGTCTCTATGTTGATCATCCATGATCTTCATATTAGCTTGCTGGATCAGGCATTTTAGCCTCTGATCAAAGTCCCACGCGGACTCATTTACCCGCTATTGTATTTCCTTAAACTCTGTTACAGACTACGCCTGAGACTTAGGCTTCTTAAACTCATTGTTGAGTGCCTACTGAGTCTCTTCCATCGTCGCATCAGGTTGATCCATACAGAACTTGATATACCAAGTCAATGCCCTATCCTATAGCGTTGTGACCAGCTACACTTTCTTCATATTATCCTTAGTAATCTACTGTGCCTTCCACACAACATCCGTGACGAACCAAAATTGTTCGAGGTCCTTACTTCCCACCCCTTTAAATATCGAAATCTTCATCGTGTTCGCCATGTTGAGTGGTTGATGCAGTGGAGGAGGTGGAGGTGTAGGTGTATGTGGTAGAGGTGGAGGTGGCGGTGGAGTGGATGGATGGGGTATCCCCAAGATACCCTGGCTTACTATCTGTAGCGCGCTTCGCGATGTTCTTAGAATAGTTCCTTCATCATCACTATCAGAAGATCCTAACAATGGACTATATTCAGAGCCTGATTCTTTGTTCCTTCTGAAGGCTTTTCCACTTCGCGTAGTCCCAAACATCAATGTAATGGAATAACCCATTTTTCACACAACAACATCTTAATCCAAGTTTTCAGAGATTTTAAGTACTTACCTCTTGGTCCTTTGAAGAATCTGTGCTTTGCTTCACTATACCTGATGGTTGTACCGATCGTGAGTTCATTGATGAATCCTCCTAAGATACGATCAATCCAACGATCAACAACCTGCATGATGTTATTTTCTAAAGCTCCCAAGAGCTTCACCAGTTCTGGGGTCCACACAATAGGGCCGTCAAGCCTCCACGTACCCTGACTATCTGCTAATATGGACAGACACTCATGCACTTTGCAAGGAAAGAAACAGAAGAAGGCTTCAATCTCGTCTGTGTATAGGTATTTATTCATCCAATGTTCCTTGGATAATTGCGGGTCTCTATTCTTTGGAGCTGCAAACGCGTGCAATTTTCGATCAATCCATTTCTCAATTTCTTTCTTATTAGGGAACCACTTATTCGACATCACACATTTCTTAGACAGATCCCACTCCCAGCGAAGGAACCATTTGTTGGCTTGATGGGGCCTGACCCAGGTTCAACGTTATCCACGCCAACCAACAAAACCCTAAATGCTGGCCCTTTCAGCAACAACTTGCGTAGCGCAAGTTGCAGTCTCACCCGAAGCAGTATTGGGGGATGACAAAACCAGGTTTCTGAATCCAGAGGCCTGTGTGATAGGTTCTTGTAGTCCTTAAGGCTTAAATCTACCTTCGCACACCCTTAACCCTTCCAAACAGAAAATTACTGTAAATGCACTTAAACAACTTCTAGATCTTTTCGAAGGGTCTTAACTATTCTTAACATGCATAAATATTAGAAATCTACTATTTTTGTGCAACAAATACGCATTAATTCATATAAATCATAACATTGAGCGAAGATAAAAAAACTTGCAGAAGTAATAAATAAGAATTAGATGCATCAGAATTGGCTCAAACTATCCTTATTAAGTATAATCAATCCAGTACAGACTTCTTTTCCCTGTGCACTCAGCCTGTAGACTTACCAAGGTCTACGCGCACTCAGCTGCAAGAGCCTTCCCCTTTCACCTAAGTATAGGAAACATACCTTTCTTGTCTTAGCTCCTTGATCTTACAAAATATTCTTATCAAAAAGTTACCATTCTAGACTTGCTATGACTCATCTATATATAGCATTTCACTTACAATACCATGGTCTGTGGGCCATGGTTGGGTCTCAAAACTCTCTATCACTTAGCCACCTAAGGGACTAAAGCCCCTTTGACTCATACCAGCGTCACGCTCCACTTCCACATTTCGCAGAGACTTTACCTTCTTTCAAAAAGATATTAAAATTTAACCAAAATTTGACCAAACTTGACCCCAGGGACCCTATCCCAACACCCAACAACATAAACATAACATATATTTGGGGGCAAGCTTCTAAAGGCGGACCTGCCACACCCGCCTCTCCAAGGGTAAAACTGTTAAAGCAGCATACCATTAACCACCTGTCAATTAAAACATGTCGCGGTATATTTAAATAACCGCCTAAACTTTATTTAAACAAAAAAATGTTGCCACCAAACTATATTAACAACGCGCCAATCCGAGGTCGGTAGGGTTACAACCTCCAACTACCCACAAACTAACCACCAATCTTAGCCATAGAGCCAATGGAACATTGTTGTAAAGTCTGCTGACCCTTTATTATAAAAACCCACATCATTTGCCACCAGACCAGCAAAGCGGAGGGTAGAGGTCGAAACTTGGAGGGTACGAAACCACGAGTCGAAGTGGAACCATGAGTTGCAGAGGTGTGGAACCATGAACATAGAATATGCCAAGATGCCAAAAAGATTCTCTTAGAGGGCCAGAGATGCCAGTGTCAAAATTTGACAAGTTGATAGTCATTTTTGCATGTTTTCTCGCCACAAGTCCAAATGTGCAGTCAAAATCTCCATTTGAGTAGTGAAAATTCAAGTGTCCAACAACAAGGAATCTTTGGAGAATCTTGTGGAATCTAAAAGATTCCCTTGGAGGCTCATTTTTGACCGAGGCAAAATGATGCCAACTTTAGTCATTTTTCACAAAATTTCATAGGAAGCGTAGTGGTGTGCTTAGAATCTTCCCGAAAAATGGATTTTTCGGCCATCTTCAGGAAGGAATATTTGGGGAATCTTCAAGATGCCTGAGGGTCTAGAATTTGATGGTGTTAGAAAGGGGAGAATTTTTATAGTCATTTGACACAATTTCATGCCAGAAATTTAGAGGTGGTGTTAGTTTTAGCAGCTGAGATTTGCATTTTTCAGCCATCTCCGAGAGTGGAGGTATATGATGCAGTTATGTCATGTTTTCTTTTGATTTGTTGAGATGGTGTTTTTATTGTTGAGATCCCTGATTACCATTATGTTGAGGGATACTTGTATGCAAAATCATGTGATATTTTATTATCTTATCATGCTAAAGGAAGACCCTTTTGAGTGAGAGTTCCTATAGGGAGAACGTCTCGTGGATAGACATGCCATTCTTGTTGAGGGAATTTTCCCATATGAGTGAGAGTCCCCGAAAACGTCTTATGGAGAGACATGCCACTCTATTTGAGGGTATTTATCCTTGTAATGAGAAAGAATATTCCATGTACATTATCATCATCTTGCAACATTAATGAAGCGACCTCCCCACTGTTGACACCAGGGCCCAGAGACGTAACCCACATTGGGTGAACTCCATTATCAATGTGTTTTGTGTTCTTGATTTGATGGTCACCATTATGTTTCATCTTCTTTACAATATGCACATGTGGATTTTCATACTCTTTCATATCCAATTCTGCTAACATCACAGAAGTAAAAGGTCTTGGTTAATTATGGTAGCTGAAGAGTTACAAATCATATGACGATGAAAAAGATGATTAATGTCCACTAAGACTAATGCGGTTTATCAAATCTTAATAAAATAAGTATCTAATTGTAATTCTTAAAAATTTTATTTCTGTGATAAAAAGAAGGGAATGAAGTGATCCAAGATCACTATAGTTGGGATGACTCAACAATTCAAGAAGATTGGAAGTCTGGCAGATGTTAGGGAAATGAGAGTGGATGTGAGTAAGCATCAAGCAATCTAAGAGGAAGTGTTTTTCATATTCCACCTCTTAGTATCAAAAAGGTGACAAATGCTTTCATCCCAGGGATTTTTGGGAGTAGTCCACCACCCAGTTTCACTTCAAAGCTCATGATAATTAGTTCTTATCCTAGCGATGCTCATTTTTTTCTTAGTACTAGTAAAAGATAAAGATAATTCTGGTTATCAAGGGTGGGTTTTCTCACCTCCTTATAATATCTTAGCCTCTTTTTTCCCTCTAGCTCCTTATTATCCCAAAATTTATCCTTAAATTTGGAGGTGATAATATCTTTGACACTATCCTTGTTTCCAAGGATTATCTCATCCTTTATCCCCCAGTGGTTGAGCCAAGACTGGACATCCTTATGCCACCCATGCTTGAGTTGGAGGTGGGAGTTTTGACTAAAGTTAGAAGCAATTTTTGGAAGCCTCTTGGATTCCATGTTGTAAAGCTTCTTCTTATATATTAGATACCTAAACATAGCCATTGTTTCAATGGGGTGAAGGCCAACTTCGATAAGGAGGATATGATAGGAAATATTTCCCTTGATCTTGAGGGTTTAGGTTATAAATTTCTTTTGAATCATATCAATATTTATCCATGAATCTATGGATATACTACAACCCAAAACTTCACATCCATCTAAAATAACAGGGGTGACAAGAGTCTAAAAAAGGAACCTTTTTTAACTCCAAATATAATGATTAATTGTTTTCAAGCTCATAATAAGCTTTCTAACCTCCAATAATCGTTTTCTCAATGCTATAATTCCAGTTGAGTTGATGATGAATGTCAATACCTAAACATTTATAAGAAGAAAATTGTTCTAAGTAATTGTTATCATAGGCGAAATTACCATGGGTGATCTTTTTGGATTTAATTATCATGACTTTGTTCTTGTCGGTATTAATTGTCATACCCATCTTGGAGTAGTAATCATGAAGAGTCTTAAGCTATTTGTCTAGGTAATTGTGGCTATCGACGTAAATGCCAAAAAGGATAAGGGGTAGGGGACACCCTTGCTTAACCCCGATATTGCATTTAATATATTTAGATCACCCTTCATTGGTATTAGGCTTGGAAATGACAATATCGTAAAGGCGAATCACAATACTCGACTCAGGAGGAACCATGATCTATTCAAGTATTTTCCAAAGCTTATCTTGAGGAACAATGTGGAAAGCTTTTCTAAATTCAACAAAACAAAAAAAGGGATCAATTTACTATTACTACATTCCTCGGCAATGATCCTGAGAGTGACAAGATGGTCGATAATTGAGTGATGTCTCCTAAAAGCAGATTGCCCTTTATCTCTTTTACCTTGGATTTCAAGCCAAAGGCTAATATTCTTTTCCAAAATGGCCCCATATAGTTTGTCTAAGATGTGGCTAATCATAATGGGTCTATAGTTAGAGGGAACATTTTTTCCCCACTTTTAAAGATAGGCACAATAAGGCTTTGCGTCCAAGTCTTAGGGAAGCCATGCTTTACTGTCAAACTGAGAAGGCTTGTGGAGATGAGGGACAAGGATAGACCTTCCCATTTTAAATATTTTGGTTGGTATCCTTCAATATATTTAGATTTCCCATTAGTGAGCCTTTTAATCCCAGACTCAACGTATTTTAGAGAAAACATGTCCTCCTTAATAGGAGTATTTAAGATGATCCCCATGGTGTCTAGAGAGTCATAAAATTTCTTACAATAGATGTTCCAACTCTCTAAGGGGATTGAATGATTATCTTTGGTTTTACGAACAATCACATTCCGCCAAAAAATTTTGGGCGCAACTTTAGAAAGGTGAAGAAGATGCTCTTGTCTCTTATTAATATAGGACTTTTCTTTATTTTGATAAGAGCTTGTATATACGTATATTTCAGAGCTTTATAGTTTCGTTAGGAGCGTCTCTAATCAATTTCCTGGAAAATTTACAGTCCTTATCATACCAATGGTTGGAAATTCTATTATTATTATTTTTACATGATACCTCAGTAGAGAACTTGTTAATGGTAGCCAAAAAGGTAGTAGAAAATTGTAATAAATTTGATAAATATTATTATTATAGGTCAGGAATCCTAAATCCCTTTTTAAATCCTTTAAGAATAGGTCTACATTACTTTTATCTAAATGAGTGTGCCTTTGAATTTCACCGGTCTCCTGCATATGGCTGGTATGCATAACAAGATTGAGGGTTAAGGAAAAAGGCCTATGGTCAGAGTCAAACTCGTAATTGTTAAGCATATGAAAGTTTGTAATATGGTTGAGGACATGGGTGTCTGAAATTGCCTAATCCATGACACTACTATCTAGCCCATGGATACAAGTCATCTAGCCAAAGGTAATCCACTTATTAATTTCATTACAAATAATCAGGTCTTGGGAACTACAAAGCTTGAGAAGCTCGATGTCAAATAAGTTCTCGGTTATGTCTTTAAAGTTTCTTTTAAATCTATTAGTTAAGTTACTATCTTCAATAAGCCATAAAGTGTCAAGGTTAGAGTTGTTACTTAACATAATAGCTTGGTTAGTAGCAGTTCTAGCATTGAAGTCCCCATGCAAAAGGATATTACCTTCATTCCTTAAGTCATGGATGTCTTTCTCTTTTTCTTATAGGAAGTAGAGTTGATATGAGCGAACTAATAGATTGCGAGAAAAATCCTATTAGTGGTCGAATCAAAGATCTCAATCTAAATTTACTGATTGAAAGGGTCTATTTTATGAAGTTAGATGTGAGAAGAAACAATGTTCTTTGTATAACAAGCTATACCACCAAGACCCCTACAAGAGGATTTCCTATTCCAAGATGACCAAAGAGTGAATTTGTCAAGGTGAGGGTGATCCAGGTGGATATTGATGGCCACCCGCCAAGCCCACTTGGACCCCCACCATTGTTTCTTTCAGCTTTTCAGTTTCCTTAATTGTAGCACAATTTACTATTTTTAGCAGTTTTTCGGGTCCTAAACTTCTGGAGCCGTTTTGAGGCCCTAAACTACATTTTTTGGGAAAATTGGGAGCAACATGGGTCAAAGGACAAATGTTATTGTTCCCAAAGTTGTATTTCTCGGATAGATCTTTCTAACGAGATATTGTGCACATCAAATGGAGATCGTATGCCAAAGTTACAACCCCAGGAAGTTGATGTACCAATTTACCCAAACGGGGCCCACAGTTTGGCGTTTCATCTTCCAGGGTTAGGTTTTTGGATGTTTAGAGTTTTCCATTGTTTCTCAACAATAAATAGGCCTTAGAGCCTCACTGTAACACAGTTGAGAGGCATGTAGCCACCACATCTCTTCTCAGAGATAAGCTACCATCACCCTAGGTAGTTTATTTCCATTTCTGTTTGTAAGCATATTTTAGTATTTTGCAGTAATGAAATGAAGTATTATTTCTGCTGCATCTCTATATGTATGGTTATATCTATAATTTGTTGCATTCTTGTTTAAATTCAGATCAGTGGTATCAGAGCGGTCTGCTCTTTCTCTGTCTTTCTTTGCATGTCCCCAACGAGGTCAGGATATAAGGAGTTAGGGCTTGAACTGGTCGAACCTTTGCAAGACTAGCCTCGCAAATCCCGATGGCCTCCCATGGCATATGAAAAGAAAGATGAGGGGGCAGGAGATCCTATCAAAATCTTGCTCGAAGAGGCCCTCGAGTGACAAAGGAATGCGATGATGGACAACTTTTCCCAGATCCTTCAGCGGCTACCCAGGGGCGACACATCTACTTCCAACAGCTACTCTGGAAGCGCCACACCCTTTAAGGTACAAGTTAACTTTGACATTCCCATATTTGAGGGTCAGATAGATGCAAACGCCATAGATAAATGGTTAAATCTGCTAGAAGGGTATTTTTTTGTTCATGATTTTTCCGGCCAGGAAAAGATTACTTTCGCTCTTCTCAAAGCCACCCCCCACATCAAGGACTGGTGGGAAACCTACTGCGAGCAGAAGGATGAAAGTATGGCCTCACTGTTTTCAGCCACACCGACTTGGAATTCATTTTGGACTGCTATCAAGGAGCAGTAGTACCCTGTTTGAATCTATGAGGATAAATACATAAAGTGGACCACGCTATGACAGGGAAGGGACCAAGACGTGCCATAGTTTACCAATATTTTCCATACCCTTTGCACAAATTTGGGTATCAAGGATTCGGAGCAGAATTTGGTACTCAAATACTACGGCTACTTGCACAGGTACATCCACGAAGAAATAGAATTCCTGAACATCTCCTCGCTCAGCATGACATACCGATATGTCGTGAAGATTGAGAAAAAGTTTAAACAGAAGAAGAAAGACTTTGGATCTGCAAATCCGAAGCAAGGGAAAGGTGCCCCCAAACCACAAAACAAAGGACAAAGCCAAGGCAGGGTGACGCAAGACAACCTGCTAAAGTTGCAAGCAAAGAAAAGTGCCACGAAGTCGAAAAAGGACACAAGAAAGTGGTGTGAGTTCCATAAGAGCTCCACTCACAAAACAAGTGAGTGTCCAGCCAAGCAGTCACTCGTGGCTGAGCTAAAGGTTTCAGAATCAGATGCATGTTCCGACTCTGAGTCAGAACCTGATAAGGGGAATGACAAAAGGAAGCAGATTATCGATGTGGAGCCCAACGCCACCATTGCCACCATGAATATCCAAAAGGAGGAACTCGAAGATCCAGAGGAGGAGGAGCGTCTCTTCCACTCCCAGATGTGGGTAAAGGGCTCCCCACTACAGTCCATTGTCAACAATGAGAGCCCAAAGAACCTCATTTCGGCAGAGGTTGTGAAGCGACTGGGCTTACTGACCATAGCACATCCATAACCATACACCATCGGGTGGCTTCACCAAGGATGGGATCTTCGCATGAGCCAGCAGTGTTGCCTTCCATACAACATCAAGCCCTTCACAGATGAGGTATTGTGTGACATTGCTCCCCTTGATGTTTGTGATGTATTATTAGGAAAACCATACTTGTGGAGGCAACATGTTGTGTATGAATCAAGACCCTGTGCTGTTATTGTTACTTTGGGAAATAAGTTGTACAGGATACCAAAGGTAGCACCACCTACCACCATCTCTTTGTTTACTGCAAAACAGTGCAATAAGCTCATTTCCAAAATTGGGAAATTTGTTTTCCTGATGATACACCTTCAAGGAAAGAAGAAGACGATGGCCACGACATCCAGACAGGGCCCCTCCGCATGACAACTACGGATGGACAAGGTCATGGAGGAGTACGAGGACATCTTCACATCCCCTGTAGGGGTTCTTCTGCACTGTCAGGTGAAGCACTCCATCGATCTAACCCCAGGTGCATAGCTTCCCAATGGACCAATCTATCGGTGCTCCGTTCTGGAGAACGATGAAATCAAGAGGCAGATTCAGGAGCTACTGCAGAAAGGTCACATCCGTACGAGTTCATCACCCTGTGGGAGCCCGATCATTTTGGTATAGAAGAGGGATGGGACTTGGAGACTGTGTATTGACTATTGGGTGCTGAACAAGATCACTGTCCATAATAGGTACCCGATCCCACAGATTGATGACCTCCTGGATGAACTGAAGGGGGAAAAATATTTCAGTAAGATTGATTTGAAGTCAGGATATCACCAGGTACCAATCAAACCCTCCGATGTGTGGAAGACTGCCTTCAAAGCCAAGGAGGGCCTTTTCGAATGGTTGGTTATGCCTTTCAGATTGACGAATGCTCCTGCAACCTTCATGAGGCTAATGGATGACATCTTGCAGCCATTCACCAACTCATTTATAGTGGTATACTTGGATGACATCCTAATCTTTTGCCAGAGTTGGGAAGAGCACCTCCACCACATCTGATAGGTTCTCCAAACACTGCGGCAACACAAGTTATGTGCCAATTTCGAGAAATGCACTTTTGGCATGACCCAGGTTTAGTATCTAGGATACATTATTGATGAACAGGGGGTGCATGTGGATCCAGCCAAGATCCAAGTAATTCGGGATTGGCCATCTCCAACCACTCTGACAGAGCTTTGCAGCTTTCTAGGTCTTGCCAACTTCTACCGTAGGTTCGTGTTGGGATTTTCTCATATCACTTGGCCCTTGAGTCAAATCACCAAGGGAGGAGTGTAAGAAAAATTCTTTTGGTCTAAATCTCAACAGAAGCAATTCACGGAGTTGAAAGATTGCCTCTACTCGACACCAATGCTCGCATTACCAGACTTGCAACAACCATTTGAGGTCGAGACAGATGCCTCTAACTATGCTATTGGGGCAGTCCTTACTCAACATGGGCATCCAGTGGCATATCACAGTGATACACTTTCAAACACAGTCTGGAAGTATCCCACTTATGACAAAGAGATGTATTCCATTGTGTAGGCCTGCTGACAATGGAAGCATTACATTTTGGGGAAGGAAATGGTCATCCACAAAGACCATCGATCCCTGCAGTTCATACAGACCTAAGGAAAATTGTAGAATGATCGCCATCAGAATTGGTCCACATACCTACAACAATTCCATTTGAATATCAAGTATAAGAAGGACATAACCAATAATGTTGCAGATTGCCTCAGTTGACCACCGATCATGGCGTTAACCACTATGCTCAACTCTTGTGGGCATGAGACTTCTGATTGGCCACTTCTCTACAAAAACGACCTAGAATTCAGCCACACATACCAGACACTCGTGGAGGGTCAACATGTTCCATATTTTCACCTCCAGGATGCCCTGTTATGCCACTTGGGTCACCTTTTTGTTCCTTCAAGTGAGTGTGCCAAGATGATTTGGGAAGCACACTACAGTCAGGCTGTTGGGCATTTTGGGGTCAAGAAAATGATGGTAGTACTGAAGAAGTATTTCTATTGGCCGAATCTTCAACAGGATGTCAGGAAGTACATCAGATCATGCATTGCCTGTGCCATTGCCAAACCGACCATCAAGAAGCAAGGCCTCTATACCCTGCTGCCTACTCCTAGTCGACCTTGGGAATCCATCTCCATGGATTACATGTCGGGCCTTCCTTCTACTAAGCATGGAAACAACTATGTTTTCGTGTTCATCGATAGGTTCTCTAAGATGGCCATTATGGCAGCCTACAAGAAGAATATCATAGCAGAAGCCACTGCTAAACTCTTCTTTGAACGAGTGTGGGTACACTTTGGGATCCCACAGTCTATCATCTCAGATCGGGACAACAAGTTCCTCAGTACATTTTGGTCTAGTCTCTGGTCGATGCTTGACACCAAACTCACTAAGTCCACAACCTTCCATCCTCAAACTGATGGCTAGACAGAGGTTGTCAACAGGACGATCGTACACATTCTGTGCATGTACAACTCAAAGAATCCATGCACATGGGATGAGAGCCTCCCCTATGTTCAACACAGCTACAATCGGGCTCTCCACAACTCGACTGGCCACAACCCTTTTCAAGTGGGCTTGGGATTCCAGCCACTATGTCCCATTTATGTGGCCATGCCATTTGCAGCTACTCACGTAGATTTGGCTCATGTCCAGTCTGAAATAGATAAGGAAAACAACTTCATTGAGCACATCCAACATATTCTCCAGTAGGTCCACGACATTCTTGAGAAATCAAATACCAAGTACAAGCAGCGACATGATCAACATCGGGTGCCACACAAGTTTCAAGTAGGCGACAAAGTCTTGTTTCATTTGCAAAAGGAACACCTTACCGGAGCCTATCAGAAACTCAGACCACTCCGATATGGTCCTTACACCATTACCAAGGCTGTGGGAGACAATGCATTTGAGCTCAACATTTCCCATTCCTTGGCTTGCAGTCAGCGTTCAATGTGGACCGCCCTCAGCCATACTTTCCACCATTATTAGACACATCCGACATTGTAGAACATCTCACACCCACAGAGTTAAATCCAGATTGCATGGAACAAGTTGCAGCTGATCGGATCATGGAGACATAGATCAAGCACACTCGCCAGCAGAATATTCAACTGTATCGAGTTGTCAAAGCAAGCCAACTCCTTCACCAGGGCAAGTGGCTCACTAGGGACCAAGTTCAGTAGAAGTTTCCTCATCTCATGGAGGAACTCAACGTAATGGGGATGATTGCTTTCTAAGGGGGGAGGAATGATCCAGGTGGATATTGGTGGCCACCCGCCAAGTCCACTTGGACCCCCACCATTGTTTCTTTCAGCTTTTCAGTTTCCTTAATTATAGCACAATTTACTATTTTTAGCAGTTTTTTGGGTCTTGAACTTCCAGAGCCGTTTTTAGGCCCTAAACGACGTTTTTTTGGGAAAGCTGGGAGCAACATGGGTCCATGGACTGATGTTTCTCTTCCCAAAGTTGTAGTTCTCAAATAGATCTTTCTAACGAGATATTGTGCGTGTTAAACGAAGATCATATGCCAAAGTTACGACCCCGGGAAGTTGATGTACCAATTTACCCAAACAGGGCCCACAGTTTGGCATTTCATCTTCTAGGGTTAGGTTTTTGGATGTTTAGGGTTTTCCATTGTTTCTCAACAATAAATAGGCTTTCGAGCATCATTGTAACACAATTGAGAGCCATGTAGCTACCACATCTCTTCTCAGAGATAAGCTACCATCACCCTACCTAGTTTATTTCCATTTCTGTTTGTAAGCATATTTCAGTATTTTACAGTAATGAAATGAAGTATTATTTCTGTTGCATCTCTATATGTATGGTTATATTTGTAATTTATTGCGTTCCTGTTTAAATCCGGATTAGAGGGACCCTAGATTCATCATGCTCCCAAGTTTCAACTAAAAAAATAAGATCAATATCACACAGGATACAACTTAACATAATACCTTCACACCATGGAAAACCGCGACAGTTCTAGAAGAGGATCCACAGTGATCCTAGTCCCTATTTATCACTCTTATTTTGAACTGTATCTCTAGTAATAACTCTCTTATTCCTAATGATAGCCAATTTCTCTTATTTTCTTACCTCCTTGACCTTTTGGACTTCTTTCCTAAGTTCAACTTGGTCTTCTGGAATAAGATATTCATTTATAAAGATTCTTGTTCTTTTTAGGCTTGGGGATTTCCTGAGTATATATAATTTATGGTCATTACAACTTACCTTAACATGGATTAGCCTGTGTTTATGCTCAAGTATCTTTCTCACCCTTATTGCTTCTGTGAGATAAGTTGTTTGAATTTGACATTTTATTTTTAATTATTCTTTCATATTAACATTACACTATCACCAATTATATTACATCCAATAAATATAACAATAAAAAGTTTAAAATAAATAAGAGAGAATGTAATTACCAATACATTGAATATAAATTTAAATTAATTTAAATATTTTTTTATTAATTTTCTATTAAATGATAATGCAATCAAGTCTTTTAAAACCCCCCACACACACACATATATAGATTGATAGATATATAATTATTAAAAATTTTAAGAATGCAAATATCTTATTTTCTTAATTAAAATTTATTAGGAGAATATTTTTATATATACAGACATATTCATATTCTAAAATTGTTTTTGTTCGGTTAAGAGTTTGTCTTTTTGAGAAAATAGGTTAACCACCCAAGACCTAGAGACATCTAGTAGGAGTGAAAGCTTGCCCCCTTACATACCAATTTCAATAATAGTGATAAATCAACCCACAATTGTAAATAATAGTCAATAATAATTGTTCTCATTGTTAGTTTGACAATTACATTATGATAATTTTTCTATTTAAAAAACATACATACTTTAATTATTAAATCCATTTAAATTATTTTTAATCTTTTTATTATATATAAAAAAGAAATAAATAACAATATCATTTTTTAAAATTATTAATGCATTATACACCCTCTTTCATGTCCAGTGATAATTAGCTAGAAGATTCTCTCTACCATTATTAGGCTAATATTTGATCTTCCCTCCTATCCAAAGGGCATCATCCAAGTGTCCAATCTTCTCTACCATTATTAGGCTAATATTTGATCTTCCCTCCTATCCAAATGGCATCATCCAAGTGTCCCATCTTCTCTACCATTATTAGGTTAATAGTTGATCTTCCCTCATATCCAAATGGCATCATCCAAGTGTCCCACCCAACTACTACTGTCCCACTTAGGTGACTTTGTCCTTTGGAGAATTGGAAGAAAAGGTGATGTTGAAATTTGTAACCACCCAATGGTAAAAACATAGGACAAAAAGATATTAAAACCCATTATTCTGCTATGGTTGGTTTTTCCTAACCTTGTTAGGAAAGTTAAGTTCAATATCGTTCTACCATTTAATATTGTGGAAAGATGGATTGAGCTTGTCCTGTTTTAACATTAAAAATTAAACCTTCACCGTTAACTTGAGCACCTTTCCCTTGGTTAAAAGGGACATTGAACATTGTGTCAACATTTCACTACACAAGGAATTACATATATGGTTTCTCATATAATTTGAAAAAGTCATATATATATATATATATATAACTTATAAAAGTATATTTTATACATATATCGATATCATCGATATCATTCCTCTATATAAAGTATCGACTCTTGTTAAATTTTGATGAGATTACTATTCCAATTGTGGGTTCTTATCGTATGAACAATTGTGAGGGTTGTGAATGGCCAACGTTTCACATCATGAGTCACCAAATCTCTTCTTTATAGCTTTAAAGTATACTCTTTTATAGATTCAAAGTATACTCTTTTTTGGTACAAAATCAATAACTTTGTAATATATTCTATTCAAAATTATATTATTAAATATTTTTATTATTATGGTATTAATATTCTCTGACCCTATTGCCTTTAATGTCTCAATCATAACCCACCCAAAGTCCATTTTCATTGTAACTTTAAAGATTATACTAATATTTGTATTTATATATGAAATTATAATTATAAGATATAAATCATAAATCATGATACCAATTAGTGCACCATAATGACATATCTACATGATTATCTTTATAGATTTATTATAACGAGGGTAAGTCTTCCACGTCATAATCTGAATTTAGAAGATTTTATATTTAATTAAAAGTTTTAGTGGACATTTTAAGTAAATAAAACATCAAATTTATATATTATTGAATTTTTATTTATAGAATTTTTTATTTAATAAAATATTACTTTACAGAATTTGTTAAAAGTTTATCATCATAATAGTGAAAGAATTTTTCAAAAAATTTCTAAAAGATTATCTTTATGATTGTTTTTTAAGCACTTAATTATATTTAAGTCTAAAAAAAATTAAGTAGGTTATAAAATATAATTTAATTAGATTTATGAGATATAATTAAAAAATCGAGATAATAGATGTTACATACAATTAATTTCAATTTGAAAATTATAATAAGAAAAATTAGATGTTTTTGGTCGTTTAAAAAATGTTACTCATTCGAAAGATAATATTCAAGGTAAATTAAATATGGTAAAAACTAAATATTTTATTAATATATTTGATAGAAATGTTTTTGGAAAAAATCACATCAAAAGAATTTCGTCAACGTATTTCAAACCAACTAGTGTGGTTTATCATCAGGACAAGTTGAATAATTAGATCATGGCTTCATGTTAAAAAGGAGATAGCAGAACTTCAAATGGCTAGGTTTGACCGGAAAAACGGCTATATTAGACCATGTTGGACAAATGGCTATAATCTACCAAGAAACGGGTAGATTTGACTAGACAAATTATTTAGTTAAAATAATATTATTAGAATAGTCAATATATGTATTTTAATATTAATATATCTTTAAAACGATAATCATTAAAATTAATTATGAATATTTTTGGATGGTTAAGTAAAATGTTAACCAAATTTGTTTTAAAAATAATCAAAATGGGGACTATAGTAACCTATATTAAAAGATATAGGGATAATAACAATTAGTAAAGTTAAGTAATTTAATAAAATTAAATAATAATCAATATTTGGGTAATAAATTTTTTATTAGTTAAGCTATTTGAAGGGAACTTAAACTTATTATTAAGCTAAAATCATTATCTTATCAAAGCTAACATTAACCCATTTAGTTAGTCATAACAAGGACAATCTCTTAAAAAAGAACAAGAGGAGGATCTCCAGAGAGGACCGTACAACCTCAAATAAGAATTAAAGAGAAAGAAAGAAAATGGGTTTACTAAAAATAAAATAAAAAAAATTATGATTGAATTAGAACAAGTCAATAATAGAGGGGGGGTGGGGAAGGGAAGGAATGGGAAGAAAAGACTAGGAAGAGAGGGCAGGGACCCAACAACTACTGATTTTCCAACCGTCATCTCTATTGAGATTTCTTGGCCTTTTTTCAATCTCAATGGCTTCCCTAAATTTTCGGTGATGAAACTGTGCAACCTTAGCAATGACCTGGGCTTCTTCAATACAAACATGATGTTTAGTCTTCTCAGCATGCTCCGCTAGTGCGGAAGACTTGGTTCTCCCATGTTTTAGGTCTACTACGTGCTCATTAATCCTTTGATTAATAGAGCGTCCAGTCTCACCAATGTAGGGGTCCCACAAGAACAAGGAATAATATAGACACCCTTCATGTCCTTAGGGTTGATAGGATCCTTCACAGAATGTAGGGAATTACAGATGGTGTTAAGGGGTCTAAAGGTCGAGGGAACATTATGCTTTCTAAGAATCCTAGAAATCTTATCAGTGGTCTCCTAGATATAAGGAAGATGGACACATGTGACTCGATCTTTAGGTTCTTTTTTAACCATCGAATTCTTGTAGGCTTTATGGAAAGCCTTCAAACCAAGGTGTCTACTATAACCATTCTCTACAAAGACATTAAGCAGATGGGATTTCTCTTTATCAAAGCTCTTTTCATCAGAGATTCTCAGGGCACGAGTAGCGAGGGTGTTGAGAACACCCATCTTTTGAGCAGGGAAATGATGGGAACTGGCATGAAGATACTGCTTAGTATGTGTTTTCTTCCGAAACACCTGGTGGGAGAGGGAGCCGTCCAGATTCTTCGAAATAAGAATATCAAGGAAAGGGAGGCAACCATCGACTTCTTGTTCCATGGTGAACTTAATGGCAGAGGATTGACAGTTGAGATGCTTGAAGAAGAGATCCAACTCCTCCTGGCCATGAGACTAGATGACATTAGTGTCATCTACAAATCTTTTCCAGAGCTTGGGTAGGAGATAGGATGAGGCCAAAGCCCTGGATTCAAAATCTTCCATAAAAATATTAGCAACAACAGAGGATGGGGGGAGCCCATGGCAACACCACAGGTTTGCTCAAAAAACTTGCCCTCAAAACTGAAAAAAGTGGAGGTGAGACAGATCTCAACTAACCTAGCGGTATCAGGATCTATGAGATGGTTGATAACCTCCATGGCTTCATTTATAGGGATGCAAGTGTAAAGGGAGACTACATCGAAACTCACAAGGATGTCCCCAGGGTCAAGCTTTATGCCCTTGAGTTCCTTAACAAAGGATGCAGAGTCTTTGACGA
Organism: Pinus tabuliformis; assembly: GCA_031772625.1. NCBI lineage: Eukaryota > Viridiplantae > Streptophyta > Pinopsida > Pinales > Pinaceae > Pinus > Pinus tabuliformis. Next base: position 245,912,661 of record CM062817.1, on the reverse strand, counting down.
AGGACTCCGTACAGCCAACTAAGGGCTTAAGCTTCAAGGCAAGGAATTTAGCCAGAAGGTAGGTAGGACCACCAATGGTGTTGACAATGGGCCTTAAGGGAGCTCCCTCTTTATGAATCTTTGGAAGCCCATAGATCCTCAGAGTAATGGGACTGCTCTCAATTAGTTTATGGCCAAGGGAATTTACAGAGTTACTAGACTTGATGGCGAGAGCCACAGTCCTTGAAATCTTCTTAAGAGGGTTCTTTGGGAGCTTTTTATAGCAACCACTATTATAAAGATGATCTCGCATCTTCTTGCGGTAATCATCTCTGTCAAGGATGACAACAACCCCTCCTTTGTCAGCCTTCAGAACCACGACATCAGTGTTCTGGTTTAAGGATCTGAGGGCAACAAATTCTTCCCTGCTAAGGTTACTACTAGGGGGCTTTGCCTTCCTAAGGACAATGGCACAATCTTGCCTAATAGTGTCCTTAATATTATCGGGTAAACCTCTAATCCCGAATTCGACGTCATAGATAATGTCATCTACCAGGATCTTTTTGGGGGCCAAGGAAAAGTTTAAACCTTTACCCAAAAGTTTAAAAACAGAAGGGGGAAAGGAGAAACTAGAAAGATTGATGGCTTTTTTATTTTGAGAGGGAGGGGGAATATTAGTATTATTATCATTATAATTCTTATTATAACCAATCATAAAATCATTGTCTTTGTTAAAATTGTTCTTATATTTTAAATTATTACCTTCTTTAATCATCGATAAATTATTAATGTTATTATTACAATTAAGTGATAAACTATTAATATTATTCTTATTATTATTAGGATATAAATCATTATTATTATTATTATTATTAATGGATATATTATTGTTGTTATTATTATTGTTGTCTGATGAAAAGAACTTTGATAAAGAGAAATCTCATCTGCTTAATGTCTTTATAGAGAATGGTTATAGTAGACACCTTGGTCTGAAGGCTTCCCATAAAGCCTACAAGAATTCGATGGTTAAAAAAGAACTGAAAGATCGAGTCACAGGTGTCCATCTTCCTTATATCCAGGGGACCACTAATAAGATTGCTAGGATTCTTAGAAAGCATAATGTTCCCTCAACCTTTAGACCCTTAACACCATTCGTAATTCCCTCCGTTCTGTGAAGGATCCTATCAACCCTAAGGACATGAAGGGTGTCTATATTATTCCTTGTTCTTGTGGGACCCCCTACATTGGTGAGACTGGACGCTCTATTAATCAAAGGATTAATGAGCACGCAGCAAACCTAAAACATGGGAGAACCAAGTGTTCTGCACTAATGGAGCATGCTGAGAAGACTAAACATCATTTTTTTATTGAAGAAGCCTAGGTCATTGCTAAGGTTTCATAGTTTCATCATCGAAAATTTAGGGAAGCCATTGAGATTGAAAAAAGGCTAATAAATCTCAATAGAGATGATAGTTGGAAAATCAGTAGTTTTTGGGTCCCTGCCCTCTCTTCCTAGTCTTTTCTTCCCATTCTTGCACCCCCCACCACAACCACCCCCCCCCCCCCCATATTATTGACCCCCCCCCCTATTATTGACTTGTTCTAATTCAATCATAATTTTTTTTATTTTTTTTAGTAAACCCATTTTCTTTCTTTCTCTTTAATTCTTATTTGAGGTTGTACGGTCCTCTCTGGAGATCCTCCTCTTGTTCTTTTTTAGGAGATTGTCCTTGTTATGACTAACTAAATGGGTTAATGTTAGCTTTGATAAGATAATGATTTTAATTTAATAATAAGTTTAAGTTCCCTTTAGATAGCTTAACTAATAAAAATTTTATTACCCAAACTTTGATTACTATTTAATATTATTAAATTACTTAACTTTACTAATTGTTATTATCCCTATATCTTTTAATATAGGTTACTATAGTCCCCATTTTGATTATTTTTAAAACAAATTTGGTTAACATTTTACTTAACCATCCAAAAATATTCATAATTAATTTTAATGATTATCGTTTTAAAGATATATTAATATTAAGATACATATATTGACTATTCTAATAAAATTATTTTAACTAAATAATTTGTCTAGTCAAATCTAGACAAATTATTTAGTTAAAATAATATTATTAACTATTCTAATAATATTATTTTAACTAAATAATTTGTCTAGTCAAATCTAGCCGTTTCTTGGTAGATTATAGCCATTTGTCCAACGTGGTCTAATATAGCCATTTTTCTGGTCAAACCTAGCCGTTTGAAGTTCTGCTATCCCCTTTTTAACATGAAGCCATGATCTGATTATTCAACTTGTCCTGACGATGAACCACACTAGTTGGTTCGAAACGCGTTGACGAAATTCTTCTGATGTGATTTTTTCCGAAAACATTTCTATCAAACAAATTATGAATCACTGAAGCTTAAATTCGATTATTAATATATTATTAAAAAATTATAATTTTTAAATAAAAAATAATAACTTCGTTTATTTATCTAAATTAAATCTAATTAAATATATAAAAAATATTATCTTATAAAATTTATAAAAAATATCATTGTAATTTATTTAATTTTTTATTCGTTTAAGTTTTTTAATAATTTTATAATAATTTTAATCAAATTATCTATATTGTATAAAATATTATATAATAATTATTATAATAATTTATAAAACAATATTTCCATTAAAATATTAACATTAAAATATAATTTTTTTTATAATATTCCCATTATTTTATATCATACTTTATATATTTTCATAATAATATATTATTATTTTATTATAATAACATATTATTATATTTATATTTGCTACATAATAATATTTCTTAATTTCCTTATTATATTAATTAATATCTCATTTTTGTTTTACCCATTGGTTATCTAGAATTTCTTTTCCATTATGATTTACACAAACAAAAAGAGACTCCATCAAAACATCAAACATGTTTGGAAAAAATTAATATACAATTTTATTATCTTTGAGTTTAGGTTTTTGTGAGTCAAAATGTTTGGATGTTGTGAGGCTCCCTCCTAGGGTCCTCTAACTAAAAACTAAATTTCTCTAATTTTAAATACAATAAAATGGGAAATAACTTATTTCTATCTAAACATTTATTTGATGATAATATACCATTAAAATCTATTTACCACAATTTAAATAAGTAAGAATTTCATTTCAACCATTTACATAAGTAATCAATAAATAAAGGAATACCTGTTCCAATAGCTTAGTCGAGGTGCTTCTGAGCTTCTGACTCTGTTGGGATGCTCTGATGCGGGAGCATCAACCCAAAAGGAAATTATTGTAAATAATAGACATAGGGGTCATGCATTAGTTTCCTAAATTCCAAGTTACTTAGATATTCTCAAAATAAATAAATAAAACTAGGAGACCTTTTAGGCATAAAGGAGTGGATGTGGACCTTTAAGTGATAAGGATAGCTTTTCTATTTTAGAACAGAATAAAGCTGAATAAAGCTAAAGGGATGCTTTCGCCATATGTATGCATTGCATGAGCTTTAGTTGAGTGATTTTAGGATTTTTAGATCATGCTAAGTTTAATAAATTAGGAAGCCTCAAAGGCATTGAAGGAGTGAGGAGGAGTGAGTGAGAAGTGAGGAAGGGTTTTCCTTGGGAGACTTGGGCAGTTTGTAAAAGGGCCATCGATTTCTATATCTGGCCATGAACGTAAAGTTCTGTGAATGTTTGTTTATATATATATATGAGTGCGCCGAAATTGACTTTGCATGGATATGTTGCGGCTCTGCACATGGTGGCAGAGACTGATGTTATGTAACAATGAATTTGCACGAAGCGATAATGGTTATATTTTTCCCAATGCGCATTGATATGTGTATTAATCATTAATCCGCTTGCATTCTGTGTGATATATTTTCCCAATGCGCCATTGCTATATTGATTGAATCCCCATCTCTGTTATACCTGGAAGTTATTATCACTATGGAGACTACAGCCGACGTTGGAGACTTTGAGCAATAAGAGGTTTGAACGCATGTATTTACAATGATATTTTAACTGTTAAATGATTACAGGGTTCAACAATTAATTAAGGCGAATATACGGAGCAATTAGTCTTTGAGAGCTGCGCCCATAGCAAGATTGGCGTTGACAGTTCGTTGGAACTGTTAGTTGAATGCCGATTTACAAAGCCTTAGTCTGAAAGAGCCATAGCGTGACGAGGGCAGCGTATAAAGACATCGGATCTGTCGGGCGGAGGTGGACCGTATTGACCGCTGTATATCCGATAAAATTGAGAAATGAAAGTCACAGATGGAGCTTTATTTTAAACAACATCCTACGAATGTGCAGGCTCATTATATCTGTATTGAATATAGGTGCAGGAGAATGTGCATAGGTAAAAATATATATATTTATTGAATGCGCATGGCCACTCTTAAAATCGTATGCTTCTTTTAAAATAATTGCATGAGAGCACCGTATGTTAAAAAAGTATGGTTTTTATAGCATTGAATCCGCCGAGCATAAGGTTTTATAAAACGCTGTATTGTTATGCTGTATTCTGGTTGTGTTTTATGCGTATCGCTATTCTTCTGATATTAAATGAATATATGGCATTTTTCTTAAAGGTACCACTGATCTCTGGTCAAAGGAAATTATTTTAAATCCAACGCAGAGTTGAAAGGACTGTTGGGTTGAGCTTGGTAAAGAGCGCACATATAGTTTGCAACTCTAAGTTTGAACAGTTATTGAATTGCCAATGAATGTTATAAATCATGAGATTCAACATCAGGAAATAAGCTTTTATGTGCGTGGTTGAGGGAGATCCTGGTAGGAGCGGCCTGGGAGCATCCTGGGCTGCATCAAGTGGTATCAGAGCTAGAATGCTCAACTGAAGATGTTTGTTTTTTTTTGAACTGAAGTGTGTTTCAGGATTGCAGAAATAAAGGGAGGACAAGATCATGCAAGATCTTAGGAGGTGAGATTATTTTTCTGATTTGAAATTTGTAATTGAAGTTTATGGTTGCAGAGAAGTGGCAGTGAACCTGAAGAATCCAATAAGGAATTGGATAAAGAAGACAACTGAAGTGTTCTCAGGAGAGAGAAGGAGATTGCAGAAGCCTAGAGGGAGCAAAGGTGTTGCTCAGGAGAAGGTTCCAGACAAAGGACCGTGCTTACCAAAAGACTAAGTAAGGAGAACTTAGTGAGGTAAGATTGCAGCCAGGAGGACTAGCTGTTGCAGAGGCTTGTTGCAAAAGAAGATTCAACAGAGGTTGAATAAAGTTGCAGATGAGAGAAGCCTACAGGAGCAGTAGAGGATGCTCGAAAGGTTCCAGCAGAGGACCAATGATTACCAAAAGACTAGATCCGGAGGGAAGGATTGGTGAGGTAAGTGGCAGCAAGAGAGTTTGCTGTGGTAGAGGCTTCATGCAACTCATAGGTGAGGAACTCATGGCGAAGGAGATGACTACTGATAGTCATAGCAGAGGTTCAGGAAAAAGCCACGGTAGAGGACATAAGAAAGAGGATGCCAAGGTAAATGGCAAGAAGATGAGTCCAGAGGAAGTTGAAATGGAAGAATACATTTGTGAACCAGAACAAGGAGAATTTCTGGGAGATAGTGAAGATGAAGGCTTGAAGACTGAAACTTCAAGTAAGACCAAAGGGTCATATATTTTTAAATCTGACAATTTGTGGATGTTTGCAGGTGAAAGACAATTGGCTGATATTGTCATGAAGAAGGAAAAAGACCAGCAGAATCAAAATTCTGTTCTGGAAAAGTAGAAGGTAGATGGGCCTTATATACAGCTGGAGAAGGTGATCATGGAGAATCAGAGAAGAGGTCTAGAGAAATGGCACAGAAATGAGATGACTGCAGGAGTTCGAGAAAGAGAGATTGCAGTAATGAAGGTACAATTGCAGGTACTGGAAGAATGGCTGCAAGAGCAGAAAGATCAAAATAGAAAATGGATCTTTCCACTGAAGGGAAAGAGAGTGATTTGGCGACAGTTGCAGAGGAGGTTGAGGCAAATTGTGATTGCCTTGTTGAAAAAGGGACTTAGAGTTCTTGCGCCAGAGTTGGAGTTTGAAATTCCCACATGCAGATATATTAAAAGCAAAATGTTGAAGGAAGCAGCCAAGATTGAAAAGTCTCATGATTTAAAAACTAATGAGTTGCGCATGTTTGCAGGTACAGAACAGGAAGATAAACAAGCTTTAGAATTTGTGCAAGAAGAATTGAACCTGAAGGCTGTTCAGATCGGTAATGAGTTAGCAAGATCCCAGAAGCAGATGGAGAAGAAGGAGTCTAATCAGGATGTTGATGCAGAAGAAGTGGATCAGTCTGTAGCACGGATAAGTGAAGCAACAGTTGAGTCTGTTAAAACTGAAAATTTATGTATGAATGCAGGTGATGATGATATGCTTCAGCAATGCTACAAAGAAATTGCATTGTTGGAATATTGGTTGGAGAATCCAAAGTATGACAAGGAGATTGCAGCAGATGAAAGAGTTCAGTACAGTGAACGAGAGCAGAAAGACATCCTGGAGATAGATGATAAGAAGGCGAGACTAGCTGACAGTCTCATGGTGAATGCGAATCAGCATACTGATGTGCTGACAGAGAAGCTGGGAAGAAACTCAGAGTAGCATATTGAAGTGTTGCCAGCGAAAGCTGAGGAAAAAGTTGCAGATGAAATTGCAGGTGACAAGCAAATGAATGTTGCAGAGGGACAGGAAGTTTGGGAGGCAGCAACATTCATAGTGACAGCTAGAGCAACATGTGGGGCGACATTTATGATGGCAGCTGAGACAACACTAGCAGCAAAAGAGGCACTGATGCCTTATATTTTTTATTCTAACAATTGTTTTGTGAGTACAGGTCTTATTGAAGAAGCTAGAGAAAATCTGCTAGACAAAGAAATTGAAATGATGAGGCGGATGATGATGAAGGAATTCCGGAAGAGACCAACAGCAGTGAAACAAAAGAGAAGCAGCAAGAGGAAGACAGCAGAAGATTACAAGAGTACAGCTAGTGGAGCAAAGCAGCATAAAGTGTGGAGACTTGGAGAAGAACAACAGACAGAAGCAGCGGCAAATGGAAAATTACAGTGCAAGATATGGGATCCAGGCAAACATAGAACTGAACACATGATCAGGAGATCATGAAAATTTTCTACCTTGGGAGTATGATGTGGGAGCATCAACCCAAAAGGAAATTATTGTAAATAATAGACATAGGGGTCATGCATTAGTTTCCTAAATTCCAAGTTACTTAGGTATTCTCAAAATAAATAAATAAAACTAGGAGAGCTTTTAGGCATAAAGGAGTGGATGTGGACCTTTAAGTGATAAGGATAGCTTTTCTATTTTAGAACAGAATAAAGCTGAATAAAGCTGAAGGGATGCTTTCGCCATATGTATGCATTGCATGAGCTTTAGTTGAGTGATTTTAGGATTTTTAGATCATGCTAAGTTTAATAAATTAGGAAGCCTCAAAGGCATTGAAGGAGTGAGGAGGAGTGAGTGAGAAGTGAGGAAGGGTTCTCCTTGGGAGACTTGGGTAGTTTGTAAAAGGGCCATCAATTTCTATATCTGGCCATGAACGTAAAGTTCTGTGAATGTTTGTTTATATATATATATATGAGTGCGCCGAAATTGACTTTGCATGGATATGTTGCGGCTCTGCACATGGTGGCAGAGACTGATGTTATGTAACATTGAATTTGCACGAAGCGATAATGGTTATATTTTTCCCAATGCGCATTGATATGTGTATTAATCATTAATCCGTTTGCATTCTGTGTGATATATTTTCCCAATGCGCCATTGCTATATTGATTGAATCCCCATCTCTGTTATACCTGGAAGTTATTATCACTATGGAGACTACAGCCGGCGTTGGAGACTTTGAGCAATAAGAGGTTTGAACGCATGTATTTACAATGATATTTTAACTGTTAAATGATTACAGGGTTCAACAATTAATTAAGGCGAATATACGGAGCAATTAGTCTTTGAGAGCTGCGCCCATAGCAAGATTGGCGTCGACAGTTCGTTGGAACTGTTAGTTGAATGCCGATTTACAAAGCCTTAGTCTGAAAGAGCCATAGCGTGACGAGGGCAGCGTATAAAGACATCAAATCTGTCGGGCGGAGGTGGACCGTATTGACCGCTGTATATCCGATAAAATTGAGGAACGAAAGTCACAGATGGAGCTTTATTTTAAACAACATCCTACGAATGTGCAGGCTCATTATATCTGTATTGAATATAGGTGCAGGAGAATGTGCGTAGGTAAAAATATATATATTTATTGAATGCGCATGGCCACTCTTAAAATCGTATGCTTCTTTTAAAAGAATTGCATGAGAGCACCGTATGTTAAAAGTATGGTTTTCATAGCATTGAATCCGCCAAGCATAAGGTTTATAAAACGCCGTATTGTTATGCTGTATTCTGGTTGTGTTTTATGCGTATCGCTATTCTTCTGATATTAAATGAATATATGGCATTGTTCTTAAAGGTACCACTGATCTCTGGTCAAAGGAAATTATTTTAAATCCAACGCAGAGTTGAAAGGACTGTTGGATTGAGCTTGGTAAAGAGCGCACATATAGTTTGCAACTCTAAGTTTGAACAGTTATTGAATTGCCAATGAATTTTATAGATCATGAGATTCAACATCAGGAAATAAGCTTTTATGTGCGTGGTTGAGGGAGATCCTGGTAGGAGCGGCCTGGGAGCAGCCTGGGCTGCATCAGGCTCCTCTTTACTACCCGACTGGATTTACCTCCCAGCCAACTAGGAAGTATTTCTTAGTCCAAGGAACCTCCATAGGTTCCCTAGCCCTCTGAGCCCAAGTCCAACCAGATGTAGCGTGTCCAAGTTAAATAAACACTCTCCCATTCCTCCCAAAACAAATTTCTCCAAAACCACAACCAAAACCAAAACCAAAACCAAGGATCCCCCCTCCTCTCATCATTCTTCCCCTTTTATGCCTCCTTCTCTTCTCCACTTCAATCGTCTGTCATTAATGTCATAACTACCCCCTCATCCTTACATTTGACTTTTCTTACCATATCTTCTCCCAAGTAAATTTGAGAGGACATTTTGGGGATGAGATATGAATATATATTTTGGTAATTAATTGGAGAGGACCATATATTCTCTTAAGTAAATTTGAGAGGAAATTTTGGGGATGAGATATGAATATATAATTAGTAATTAATTAGAGATGACCATATCTTCTCCCAAGTAAATTTTAGAGGACATTTTGGGGATATAGATATTTAAATTGGAATAAATGGAAGAATACCATATCCTATCAAAATTTAAATTTGAGGAGGTAAGTTGGGAATTGAATAATAATAAAATTTATATCAATAATAAATTTACAGTTTCACCAATGTAGGTATGTACCAATATTTCTTGATAATTATAAGTCAATATCTTCAGGTAATTTAAACACTAGTAAAATTTGCATGATAAGATTAAGTAGGGAATTATAGATGTAAATTTTTTGGATCCATCACATTAAACAATTTGGGTTGATATTTTGAACTAGCAAGTATGATTCATCATCAAGACATGGATGAAAAATTTGATCAATCTAAAGGAATAAATAATGTAGAGATGCAAGAGAAAGGGGAAAACCCCAGATATTTTTCAAAAGCCACACAAACACAGGTCAAATATTAAAATTGAATGGTTCAATTTTGGTGTTTGACCCATGTTTGTGTGGCTTTTGAAAAAATATTGGGGGTTGCCTCTTTCTCTTCCATCTCTACTCTATTTATTCCTTTGGACTAACCCAATTTTTCATCGTTGTCTTAATAATTAATCACACTTATTAGTTCAAAACATCAACCCAAATTACTCAATTTGATAGATCCGAAAGACTTACATTCAAAGTTTACTATTTTTTTAATTAAATTATATAAAATAAAATTTACCTCTAACCACTTTCGTGTTTAACGTTGGAAATGTTTGAGTGACATGTTCTTAGTTAGAATGAAAATATGTAAAATTGAAAGATATATAAATTAATGTTTTATATTCAAACGTTAAAAACATATATAAATTAATATTTATATTCAAAAATTAAAAAGAAATATATGTGTGAGAAAATTCTAATAGCTATATGTTTTGAATTTATGTAAGAAGTTTTAGATTTTTATTTATTTATATATATTTTTAAATATGTATATTAATTATTTTATTAATTTAACATTTTATTATAAAATTAATAAAATTATTTATGATTTTTTTGTATTTTAAAATAAATTGAAATTAAAAATATATTATTTTTATAAATAGAGATATATTTTTAAATTTGTAGCTTTTTTTAAAGAGAGAGGAGATGAAGGAAGAGAGAGAAAAGAGGGGGATAATGGGGAAGGAAGAGAGAGTGGTTGAGCATGTGCACAAGAGAGAGGGGGTGGGAGAACATAGTGGGATAGAGGGATGGAGTGGGAGAGAGGGAGCGGGGAGAGAGACTGTGTGTGTGTGATGGGGAGAGAGAAGATGGGGTGGTAGTGAGGGGGAGGGAAAGTCAGCGAAGGAGAGGCAAGAAGATTTAGAGACAAGAGGGGGAAGAGAGTGAAGGAGTGAAGTAGATAATGTTAGATGAACATGGAGAGAGAGGAGGGGAGAGAGATAGAGAGAGATGGGGTGGGAGGTGTAGAAACAAGAGAGAGGGGAGGAGTAGGGGGAGAGAGGGGAGGAGTAGGGGGGAGAGGGGAGAAAGAGAATAGGGCATAGTGCAGAGAGAGAGTGGGGAATGAGTGAAGGTGTATAGAGAGAGGGAGGAAGATAAAGACATAAATATGGAAAGGGGGAGATTTTGGGGAAGGAAGAGAGAGGGAGAGTGGGCTGGTGAGAGAGAGAGGAAGCAGGGAGAGGGAGAGAGAATGAGGGAACACACATGAGAAAGAGAGGTGGGAGAGTGAAGGAACATGCATGAGAGAGAGAAGAGGGGGAGATGGGGAGGAGAGAATGAGGGAACATGTGTGTGTGTGTGTGTGTGAGAGAGAGAGAGACGTGGGATTATAGAAAGACATAAAGAGATGAATAGAGAGTGATGGAAAGACGAGGTACGAAAGAGAGGAATATGGGGAGAGATTGGAAAGAGGGATGGATTGAGAGATGGAGTTAAAAGTGTGGTTGTTATAAAGGAGAGACTGAGGGAGGGATAAAAAAATATAGGAACGAAGAGGGAGGAAGGTGGATCAAGAGGGGAGCGAGATGGGAAAAAGAAAGAGAGGGAGTGAAGGAGAGGGGTATATGGGCACACATAATGCACACATGCATGCACACACATACAGACAAACAAACAAAAAAAGGAGTGATGGAGGAGAGTGTGTAGAGGTAAGAGGAAGAGGGGGGAGAGAGATGAGGATAAGGAGTGCATGGAAGAGAGATGTAGAGGTGGGAGAGAGATAGGCTAAGAGAGAGGGGGGAAGGGGAAGAGAGAGAGATAGGCTAAGAGAGATGGGGGGAAGGGGAAGAGAGAGAGATAGAGGGGATGGAAGAGGGGGAGAGAGAAGAGGAAAAGGGGAAAGGGGAGAGAGGGAGTGGGCTAAAAGGGAGAGAAAAAGAAGGAGGGAAGGTGGGGGAGTATAAGAGAGAGAGAGAGAAGGTGGCGTTGGAGGGAGAAGGGGGGATGTAAGGAAGGGTTAAAAGGGGGAGTGAGAGGGGGAGAGTGAGAGGTAGGAAGAGAGAGAGGTGAAGAGGGAAATATGAGATGGATAGGGGAAGGGAGAGAGAGGGAGAGTGGGGGAAAGGGAAAAGTGGGGCAGACAGGGACATAGAGAGAGAGGGAGTGGCAGAGAGAGAGAGAGAGGGTAGGGGGGAGAGAGAGGAGGGATGGAAGATGAGAGAGAGAGAGAGAGAGAGGGTAGGGGGGAGAGAGAGGAGGGATGGAAGATGAGAGAAAGAGAGAGAGAGGGATGGAGGGAAGGAGGGAGGGATTGCAAGATAGGAATGGGAAAGAAAACAAGATGGAGTAAAGTGGATATGTTGTTGGCTTAGGGGGTCCTGACCCAGGTTCGGAGTTAGTTGTGACAACCAACAAAACCCTACACTATGGGCCCTTTAGGCAACAACCTACATAGCACAAGCTGCAATCTCACCTGAAGCAGTATTGGGGGATGCAAGAACCAAGTTTTTGCATCCAGAAACTAGTGTGATGTCTTCCAGTGCCTCGTATCTACTTCTTCACAGATCGATAGACTTCTAGGGCTCTTTACTGTAACTAGGTTAAAGCTGCCTCTAGACCTTTGCAAAGGTCTAAGATCAATCCTTGGCGGACCATAAACGGTCAATTTACCTACTTTAGTGCATCAGAAAGTGCCCCTCGATTGGGTTCCACATCGATCTACTTGATTCATCAGAAAACATAAGAGAAATATCTTCTAACTTCGCGGAAGTGGATAACCATTCATTTCATATATTATTAAGACATATTCAGTGAATTCGCATAGCATTCATTCAATAATTCAGAAAACATATCATTAATCGACAACATATAACATAAACAGATTCAATGGAAATACTCAGTAATTCTTCAAAAAGCTGTCTTTATTGATCTTCAATTCACCAATTACAGACTCTTCTACCCTGTGCACACAGCTGCAGGGGTCCACGCACTCAGTTGCAGACTCTACCTAGGCCTTTTGCACACTTAGCAATAGGAGCCTTCCCTTCTCTACCTAAGCACAGGAAGCAGAGCCTTCCTTCCCTAACACTTGCCCAAGAAAACTAAACTCTTCAATGTACCCAATTCTCTATCAAATGTTATCCCTAAGACTCACTAAGACTCAACTATTTATAGCTTTTCTAATACAATACCATGGCCCCCGACTCATGGGTAAGTCTTCAAAACTGACCAAAACAAGGGGCTAAGACCCCTTTGACTCCTATCTATTTGCACTCTCTGCATCCACATTTCATGGAGACTTTACATCTTTTACAAAATTCTTTACAAAAAATGACTAAGTTAATTCAATTCTACCCCTGGGGACCCCATCCCAACAAGCCCCCAACACAAAGATCGTGACTCGCCCTCGCGTCACTTGACTAGTTGTTCCAATTTATGGCAGAGATTGCTGAATGCCTTGGTCAATGTTTGAAGCTCCGCGGTACTCTGTTTTGCTGCTTGTTGTAACTCCTAGGCTAGTTTCTCTGTGGTTGGCCCTCTACTGCAAGTTGTGTAGTTCTCTAGGTCTACTACATGGCCTTCAACTTCTCATGAATGTTTTGTGAAAGTTAATTGGATTCCTCTATCCAATACTGAAGCCAGTCTCTTAGCAAAGACTGCTCCTTCTACAACTCCTGGATGTGTATCAACATTGCCTTGCCTTCCTGCAGACACTTGAAGCGATGGACTGGTGTCAATGTCTGCACCGTCATACTGATCTCATCATATTGTTGCTGCGCTTCCCTGATTTTTGTGTTCAATTGTTGTAGCATAGGATCCTCCTTCAATGTATCCCATAGGCCCATTGCCTGAGTGAAGAGAGGGTCGCAACCCTAAACTGCAACATCTAGTTGACTCATAGACTCATAGACTCTTTGTTCCCGAACTTCTGGTGGTGTGGTTGGTTGCAACTTCAACTGTAGCTTAGCTATTTGCATCTGAAAATTGAAAGTCACCTTATTGATTTTATCCTTTGAAGCACGTACTGCAGTAGCCAATTTCCTCACTTTGGCTCAGGCCTATGCATCCTCTGGAACATTCAGCTCAGGCACGGACTTGTAGGCCTGCTCAATTTTTGTTACTTACCCGCTCCCCTTAACCGTCATTTTGTTAGCCTCCTATACCAATAGGTTCTCATCTCTCATGATTGACAGTGGAAGTGCCAAAAATGCTCACCTTCCATGCCACTAAGGTTCCATTTTTGTGAAGAGAGCAGACATGTTAAAAAATGTAAAGAGGGTATGCCTTAAAAGAAAAATCAAAGGGCAAGAAAATGAATTGGTCAGAGAAAAAGTAAAAGAAATGAACCCCAAACAAAGACCATGAAAGTGGCTAGTTCAAATTGCCATTACTACCTTGATGGGTGGCCCAACAGCTCAAGCTGGGCCTCACCATGTTTTAAATTGCATGTTGTAGATTAGAGAGGAAGTACCTGTTCAAACAGTTCAAGCTTGACAGATGACTAGGTGGATAGAGAAAGAAAGGAGCCCAACTACTTAATCTAGGCCCTTGGAAGTCATAAGGGTAGACTTAGATAGGAGGGCAGCAGAAATAAAAAGACAATTATCAGGATTTGCAAGGCTAAGTGCACCCATACAAAATGAAGAAAAAATGTTAGGCATAATAGGCAGGGTAGGCAGTTGAAGGTTGCAGAAAGCAAAATCCAAGCACATCACTTGGAGCAAATCAAAGTGGCCATCAGTAGGAAAGGCAATAGCAACGGCCTATATGGCAAAGTGCCAAATCATCACTAACTTCCCTCATTCCCTTCAAAGTTTCTTACTAACCTCCCATGAGCACTGCAGGATCTGCCTGATCAGTCCTCCCTACACTCTTCATTTGTACAAATTTTATGTCATAAATGACTTCTTTATTTTGAAAAGAAGCCACATTTCTTGTGTAAAAATTCTTTTCATTTTGATCTACTTCCTAACTAAGTTTGATTCCTGAAAAGCTTAGTAACTACCACTTCCCATTCTCATTCCCCCCCAGTACTAACTACTAACTGTATTTACATTAAATCCCCTATGTTCCCCTTTCCCCTACTATTATAACACCATGGTGTATAAAACCCCAAGCAATGTATAAATATCCCCCCTTTAGCACTATAGCTAAATAAGTTTGTCTAAGGGAGACATTAGTCCACCAGGGACTATGGTTAACCCTGCTTTGGGATTGCTCTAACCTCTGGTCAGAGTAATAACCTACACTTATCCCTCATTTCCCCTTTTTTCCTAAAAAATTTCATAAAGCCCCCTTTCCCTCTGCTCAAACCTAATTCTAACCCTTTGTTCCCCCCGACAGATGAATTCTAAAACCCACAAAAACCCCAAAACCCAAAGTCAAGCACCCCAAATATTAAACTGAATATTTTAATCCGCGGGCGGGTCCCCCCCAACATGCACGACCGGTCGGGGCGCCCGCCAGCCGTCCATCATCCGCCGCCCCCGATCCAACGGTGGGCGGGCATTTTCAGACCTCAACCCGTCTCCCTTTAACGTCCGGGGAGATGGCGGTATTGGTACCCGTACATGGGACGCGTGGCGATCGGCGGGGTTGTTCGGAGCCCCCCTCCCCGATACCGCCTTCGCCCAAAGGTGGTGCGGGGAGACCGCTTACCACCTCCCCGATACCACCTCCCTGCTATGTCACCCGCACGTCATCATGACGTCGTGCCGCCTCCGCCCGCCCTCGCGCCTCGTGGCCCTCCACGCAGCCCTGCCACCGCTCTCCGCTCGCCACCGTGTCCAGCCACGCTGGCCTCTAGCTCAATGTCCACGTCACCCTCCGTACCTCGGGCCCGCCATGACGTCATGCTGACGTCATCGGCGTAAAAGCGCCAATGTCCCTTTTTGTCCAAATTTGTCGTTAAAAAGCCTGTTTTTGGCCGTTCTATGTCATTTTGAGTGAAAGTGACCGAGCCGTTGTAAGCCTTTTCGCCACGAAATTGCTTCCGAAACACCAAATTCAAAGTTGGAGCCGCCACAACTCGTCAATTCAGCTGCATCGAGCACCCCTGTTCGACCCGAAGGCTTTCCGTGCTGTTTATCCAGGTATTCACCACAATTCCCTTGTTTTGCCCCTATGCATACCATTTCTCTGCAAATTCTCCATTAGGCACCTGTCAAAATCCCAAATTGAAGCTGTCTATTACTTAAATTGGAACTAAATCAACCCACATTGCCCCAGCTCCATAAATTTGATATTGAAACGATAAATTCACGGGCTAAAGTTACAAATTTATCCTTGAGCTGCCCGGCATTGTTCCCTTTTGCCGGGTGCATGCCCAAAGCTGCATTTCACCAATTTGAATCCTTCATACCCTCTGCAATTCATCTTCATCAATTCACAATCCCTGTGAATTTAACCAAGCAAAGCAGAGACAGTCCTTCATAGCCTGCCTATTCCACTTGAGGAAAACTTCTAGCACTACCTGCATTCAATCTGTCATTTGAGCTTTCAGGAACCTTGCAAGTTATTACACTTGCCTTGTTCAATTCAGACTACATAATGGCTGCTCCTGCACCCACAGCCCTCAGTATTGCTCCCATAAATGCACCAAATAAAGACCTGGAGTCCTTGCCTCTTGCTGACAGGGATTATCTCATCCAAGACTTTGTGGGTAACAGGGACCATTTGCAGACCTTCAGGGAATTGAGAGATGACTACTTGAATGGCAAGGATACATATGGCATATGGGAGTCAAATCTGCCATACTACTGCCTCCCCTCTGTCAATATTTTTCCAAAGATTATTCGCCTATGTGCTGAAAATTATGATGTGCATCACAGAGCTGTTAAGTCTCCATCTGGGAGCATCCTCTTTCATATTAATGCTGAGTCCATCAACCAAATGCTCAACTTCAATCAAACTGAGCTGCTGTTCCCTTTCTCCATGAACTATCTGCTGGACACTGGCGCCAAGATGTCCAGTGAGGACATTCAGAAAATCATCAAGACATTTATGAGGCCTGACCACCAGCCCACAGGGCCACCTCCCTACTTGGATGTCTATTTTACTGATGTAGGCAGACTTCTGATGGACATGATTGCTTATGTGCTGGGATACAGAACCAGTGAGCATGTGGATGAAACAATGCTGGTATTTTTAGCTGCTTATAGCCCAGGCCAACCCCCTACCTGCAAATATAATTTTGCCAAATTCATAGCTAACAAGATTCATGACCAGCTGTGCAAAGTAGATAGAGAGGGCATCTTCAAGTATTCATCTTATATCTACCACCTTTTCATGTACTATCAGTCCGAGGCTTTTCCATGCTACATCAAAAAGCTAGACTCTAAAGGGGAAAGAAGATCTGTTATCTTCTGGACACCTGTCTATCATCAAGTGCAAAGGTCACCATATTCATATTGTGAATTCATTGATCAGTTTGTTTATCCAGTCTCTTGTTTATTAATGAGGTCCCCTCCTCCCAGAATATCATTTGAAATACAGAAGGTCCTGCAGCTCTCCAAGAATTACAAAATAGGTGATTGGTACCTATATGAGGATCATACAGTCATCAGAGTCTATGGCTGTGAGCTCTGTCCATACAGGCTCCCAAAATATGTGCCCATGAGGCTATTTGCCTTGGAATATTATAGGCAGCTAATTCACTCTGACCTCACTCACTTTCACAGTTCCAAAAAGAAAGCCCATCTCAAGTTCAAGCACCATCTGGGCCCCTTCATCATGAACAAAAAAGAGGGATGGCAAGATGCTGAGCTAATCCTTAAAGATAAGTACATGCTCTCAAAAAGCTTCCGGTGGGTCCCCTATGACCCTGAAGGCTTCATCACTGCTAGAAGAGTTAAGTACAGGCTGTTAGGCTATGAGCATTGCAAGTACCCACATATTGAAAAGTATGCCAATCAGCAAGAATGGCTGCAAGACACTTTAATTGAAAAATTAACTGAAGAAGAGTTGATGCAAAAGAATGTCAAGGATTTGGAAAAGACTCTTGACCTAGATTCTGTGCAGCAGGTACCGTTCAAGCGACCGCACCCAGTAGGAGAAGGGACCTCGGCCTCAACAGGTGCACCAACCAAACAGGCACCTTCTACAGCAACCCCAGATGCAGGTAAAGGTAAAGGAATAATGGGTGCTGAAGAGGAAGCACCAAAAGAACAGCCTGCCCCTTCTAGTGAGCAGCAACAAGAGCATACCCCTCCTCCACAAACCGAGCCACCAGCAGCCCCAATCATGCAAACTCCAGCACATGAGGAGAGGGGTAAGAAGAGAGAAAGAGAAGAGTCCACTCCTGCAAGTGGATCCTCCCAGCAGCCGGAGACCAAAAGGCAAAGGGCTGACTCCCCTGAGATAGAAGTAATCAGTGAAGAAATCCTTGACAGCTCAAGGAAAGATGGGGAAGGCAGCCAGCAAACAGGTACGAGTTCCTTACAGAAAGAGCAGGGAGTGCAGCTTGGCTTGGAGGTGTCATCCTCCACTCAGCAGAGCAAGAAGCCCAAAAGCACTAAGGCTTCTTTCAAGCAAATAAAGGCACAAAATGACTTGCTGAGGGTGGAAGTCTATAAACAGTTTCTGAATGCAACACCTGCCCAACAAGAAAGATTGATGTCTGTTTATGACCTGCAAGAGGAGAAAATGATCCTCAGTCATTTCAAGCCTAAAGTGCCGCAGCCAAAATCAGCTGCAGATTTTGTGAGGACTAGGGTGGAGGTCATGGCCAAGGACATCCATCCCATGGACCAAATAGAACTCCACAAGCAAACTGGAGAAATGGTCTATGCCACCTTGGTGGACAGGGCAACCATGGCCCATGAGTTAAAAGAATCACTGAAAAATACCAACATTCAGTTGGATTTTGAGAGAATGTCCTCCATGGCCAAGGACAACAGAATAAAATCGCTGGAGGACATCATCATTGACTTAGGACATGATCCTAAGGATCCAAAGGGCGTAAGGGCCCTCCTCAAGAAAAAAGAAGATGACCTCAATGCACTGAAAAATAGGTTAAAGCTGTTGCCCACCGAGCACCCTCAAACAGCAGAGTTACAGAAGGAAAAGGAAGCCGATGAGCAACTGGACCTTATAATGCAGCTTAACCAAAAGGTCCTCGATTTGGAGAAGGAACTTGAAGGGGCATTACAAGATAAGTAGGGAGAATCTACATCCCAAGCTCCTCCAACAACTTCAACCACTGCAACAACAACAGAGGCAGCAGTAGCCCCTGTCACAACCACAGCCACAACAGAAGCAGCAACAACAACAGCTCCAGAATCCAGTACAAGCATGGAAGAATTGAGCAAGGCTATTAAAGAAATGGAGCTCCAAGCCAATGAGATAAAGCAGGCCAAGGAAAAGTTGGCAGAACTAGATGCCAAATATGACAAATCAAAAATGACTGTGGCAGAACAAGGCAGAGAAATAAAGGCCTTGAAAGAGAAAATAAAGATTTTGGAAAAGGAGCTCAAACTAGAGACTGCTATGGCAGAAATCAAAAGAATTTTGTGGGCCCGCATTGACCAATCCATCACCAAGCAATGGAAGTCAATTAAGACTATGCATGAGCAGATGGATTTAATTGGCCAAGCACAGACAGAGATTCAAAGGGCCAGAATAGTGCTGGGAAACAGGCCGGAGTTGGCCAATAGATTGATAGATTTTTTGAACAGGCAAACAAAGGAAGAATTGGCAGCCATCAATATTGTTAACAGAACAGAGGCTGTCCTTACAGTTAAAAAGGTACTTACTCTCAGAAATTATGTACAAATTGTGGAGAGGAAGTGCTATGAAATTCAGGCTGAGGTGGATGAGTACAAGGCCAAAATGGGAGCATTGCAAGCAAAGGGACTGCCCAGCCTACTAAACAGCACGGGAAGACTGCTCCCCCGTGAGCAATATGCAAACAAGATGTCCACCTTTGTGGAAAATCAAATTACTGCATCTGGCAATACTTCTGAGGAGGCAGGGCCTCCAACAGGGCAGAGTCTTCTGCAGAAACTTGAGAATATATTTTTTATTGAAAATGAAATCCACCACCTTTTTGAGGTTCCTCCAAATTTTTACAGATATACTGAAGCAGATGAGACCTTGGTGAAGATCCGAAGACACCAAATGCCCAAGGAGGACTGGTGGCAGGCAATGCTTCAAATTTTGCCACAATAGCCTCAGTTGCTCCATCCCAGTCGGCTACAGCTCAGCAAAAGTAAAACAGTAGAATAAAGGCAGCATTGAAGGTAGCTGAAAGGTGACTCAGCAAAAGACAACGACAGCAAGCCCAAGAGATAAGAAATACGCAATTTTTGGACAGCGTATCCTCAACCGACTCCAACAAGCGACAAAGTCAACATCTTCTGACCATTTTGGATAGCTAAGGCGCTGAAGAGTTACTACAGCATTTACTCCCTCAGCTACAACGCTCCAAGAGTTGGCACGACATTAATGAAATATTTATTTCATCAGCTAGATATTTTCCTATATAAATTATGTATATATACCTCCCCTCACAGCGTATAAGGGGTTGGTGATTTTCACTCTGAAGCAAATGTATTGTATACTTTCAGATTATCTAATGCAAAGGGCTGGACAAGCTCAGTGATCTCCTGAATGTTTGATGTCTTGCTGATGCCATGCGTGCTGTTGCAGAATTCTTATGCTGTCTGATGGAATAATAAGTTTTTCTCAATCTCTGTTTTGTCTCCCTATGTTTATTAAATCATATGCATGTCTCACTAATCTAGCAGTAAAGAAAGGGAATAGTACAGGATATGTTTGGTTACACCTTGTGCTCAATCTTTACTGCTGTAAATGTTTTCTTCAGAATTAATCATGGACATGAATTCTTAATTGCTCATGTTTTCATTAATTCTATAAATCTGAATGTTATATAGAAATTCTTCACTGCTTCTAAATAATATTCTCACTGTTTCTCCATACCAGTTTGTTGGAAGATTCTTAATTGCCTTTCATAGCCTGGTTACATCACACTTAATCACAATTTCGAAACATTGTTTCTCAGACACTTATCTGGCTCTGTAGCATCACTACTGTATCAACACAGCATATCAAACAACTAAAGGACCACTGACTCCATGCCCAATGGCCTAGAACACTCTAGTGAGCACATATATATCTTGACTGAAATCATCACCCAGTAAATTCCAAAAAACAAAACCTCATGCATCATAGCTAGCCTAATATTTTATAAAAACAAAGCTAAAGCATAAAGAGAGAGCCCTCTATGGTCATAGGTAGGCTAGAACCTGTGACCCAAAGATTGGTTAGTGGTTACCTCGGCCGTATTCCCTTGGGAGTCAAAGGGAACAACCTGAGTGATAACATTATTGGCGACTCCACTTGGGACAGAGCGTATTTTTTCAACTGCTGTCTATCTTTAGACAGTGGTTCCAAAAGCTTGAGCAGTCCCTTGAAAATAGTTCTAAAAATATCCTCAAAAATGCCACTAAGGTTCTATTTTTGTGAAGAGAGCAGACATGTTAAAAAATGTAAAGAGGGTATGCCTTAAAAGAAAAATCAAAGGGCAAGAAAATGAATTGGTCAGAGAAAAAGTAAAAGAAATGAACCCCAAACAAAGACCATGAAAGTGGCTAGTTCAAATTGCCACTACTACCTTGATGGGTGGCCCAACAGCTCAAGCTGGGCCTCACCATGTTTTAAATTGCATGTTGTAGATTAGAGAGGAAGTACCTGTTCAAACAGTTCAAGCTTGACAGATGACTAGGTGGATAGAGAAAGAAAGGAGCCCAACTACTTAATCTAGGCCCTTGGAAGTCATAAGGGTAGACTTAGATAGGAGGGCAGCAGAAAGAAAAAGACAATTATCAGGATTTGCAAGGCTAAGTGCACCCATACAAAATGAAGAAAAAATGTTAGGCATAATAGGCAGGGTAGGCAGTTGAAGGTTGCAGAAAGCAAAATCCAAGCACATCACTTGGAGCAAATCAAAGTGGCCATCAGCAGGAAAGGCAATAGCAATGGCCTATATGGCAAAGTGCCAAATCAACACTAACTTCCCTCATTCCCTTCAAAGTTTCTTACTAACCTCCCATGAGCACTGCAGGATCTGCCTGATCAGTCCTCCCTACACTCTTCATTTGTACAAATTTTATGTCATAAATGACTTCTTTATTTTGAAAAGAAGCCACATTTCTTGTGTAAAAATTCTTTTCATTTTGATCTACTTCCTAACTAAGTTTGATTCCTGAAAAGCTTAGTAACTACCACTTCCCATTCTCATTCCCCCCCAGTACTAACTACTAACTGTATTTACATTAAATCCCCTATGTTCCCCTTTCCCCTACTATTATAACACCATGGT
This sequence comes from Pinus tabuliformis, assembly GCA_031772625.1. Classification (NCBI taxonomy): domain Eukaryota; kingdom Viridiplantae; phylum Streptophyta; class Pinopsida; order Pinales; family Pinaceae; genus Pinus; species Pinus tabuliformis. The sequence continues at coordinate 245,890,699 of CM062817.1, read as the reverse complement.
GTATAAAACCCCCAGCAATGTATAAATATCCCCCATTTAGCACTATAGCTAAATAAGTTTGTCTAAGGGAGACATTAGTCCACCAGGGACTATGGTTAACCCTGCTTTGGGATTGCTCTAACCTCTGGTCAGAGTAATAACCTACACTTATCCCTCATTTCCCCTTTTTTCCTAAAAAATTTCATAAAGCCCCCTTTCCCTCTGCTCAAACCTAATTCTAACCCTTTGTTCCCCCCGACAGATTAATTCTAAAACCCACAAAAACCCCAAAACCCAAAGTCCCGCACCCCAAATATTAAACTAAATATTTTAATCCGCGGGCGGGTCCCCCCCAACATGCACGACCGGTCGGGGTGCCCGCCAGCCGTCCATCATCTGCCGCCCCCGATCCAACAGTGGGCGGGCATTTTTAGACCTCAACCCGTCTCCCTTTAACGTCCGGGGAGATGGCGGTATTAGTACCCGTACATGGGACGTGTGGCGATCGGCGGGGTTGTTCGGAGCCCCCCTCCCCGATACCGCCTTCGCGCAAAGGTGGTGCAGGGAGACCGCTTACCACCTCCCCGATACCACCTCCCTGCTATGTCACCCGCACGTCATCATGACGTCGTGCCGCCTCCGCCCGCCCTCGCACCTCGTGGCCATCCACGCAGCCCTGCCACCGCTCTCCGTTCGCCACCGTGTCCAGCCACGCTGGCCTCCAGCTCAACGTCCACGTCACCCTGCGTACCTCGGGCCCGCCATGACGTCATGCTGACGTCATCGGCGGAAAAGCGCCAATGTCCCTTTTTGTCCAAATTTGTCGTTAAAAAGCCCGTTTTTGGCTGTTTTATGTCATTTTCGAGCGAAAGTGACCGAGCCGTTGTAAGCTTTTTCGCCACGAAATTGCTTCCGAAACACCAAATTCAAAGTTGGAGCCGCCACAACTCGTCAATTCAGCTGCATCGAGCACCCCTGTTCGACCCGAAGGCTTTCCGTGCTGTTTATCCAGGTATTCACCACAATTCCCTTGTTTTGCCCCTATGCATACCATTTCTCTACAAATTCTCCATTAGGCACCTGTCAAAATCCCAAATTGAAGCTGTCTATTACTTAAATTGGAACTAAATCAATCCACATTGCCCCAGCTCCATAAACTTGATATTGAAACGATAAATTCACGGGCTAAAGTTACAAATTTATCCTTGAGCTGCCCGGCATTGTTCCCTTTTGCTGGGTGCATGCCCAAAGCTGCATTTCACCAATTTGAATCCTTCATACCCTCTGCAATTCATCTTCATCAATTCACAATCCCTGTGAATTTAACCAAGCAAAGCAGAGACAGTCCTTCATAGCTTGCCTATTCCACTTGAGGAAAACTTCTAGCACTACCTGCATTCAATCTGTCATTTGAGCTTTCAGGAACCTTGCAAGTTATTACACTTGCCTTGTTCAATTCAGACTACATAATGGCTGCTCCTGCACCCACAGCCCTCAGTATTGCTCCCATAAATGCACCAAATAAAGACTTGGAGTCCTTGCCTCTTGCTGACAGGGACTATCTCATCCAAGACTTTGTGGGTAATAGGGACCATTTACAGACCTTCAGGGAATTGAGAGATGACTACTTGAATGGCAAGGATACATATGGCATATGGGAGTCAAATCTGCCATACTACTGCCTCCCCTCTGTCAATATTTTTCCAGAGATTATTCGCCTATGTGCTGAAAATTATGATGTGCATCACAGAGCTGTTAAGTCTCCATCTGGGAGCATCCTCTTTCATATTAATGCTGAGTCCATCAACCAAATGCTCAACTTCAATCAAACTGAGCTGCTGTTCCCTTTCTCCATGAACTATCTGCTGGACACTGGCGCCAAGATGTCTAGTGAGGACATTCAGAAAATCATCAAGACATTTATGAGGCCTGACCACCAGCCCACAGGGCCACCTCCCTACTTGGATGTCTATTTTACTGATGTAGGCAGACTTCTGTTGGACATGATTGCTTATGTGCTAGGATACAGAACCAGTGAGCATGTGGATGAAACAATGCTGGTATTTTTAGCTGCTTATAGCCCAGGCCAACCCCCTGCCTGCAAATATAATTTTGCCAAATTCATAGCTAACAAGATTCATGACCAGCTTTGCAAAGTAGATAGAGAGGGCATCTTCAAGTATTCATCTTATATCTACCACCTTTTCATGTACTATCAGTCCGAGGCTTTTCCATGCTACATCAAAAAGCTAGACTCTAAAGGGGAAAGAAGATCTGTTATCTTCTGGACACCTGTCTATCATCAAGTGCAAAGGTCACCATATTCATATTGTGAATTCATTGATCAGTTTTTTTATCCAGTCTCTTGTTTATTAATGAGGTCCCCTCCTCCCAGAATATCATTTGAAATACAGAAGGTCCTGCAGCTCTCCAAGAATTACAAAATAGGTGATTGGTACCTATATGAGGATCATACAGTCATCAGAGTCTATGGCTGTGAGCTCTGTCCATACAGGCTCCCAAAATATGTGCCCATGAGGCTATTTGCCTTGGAATATTATAGGCAGCTAATTCACTCTGACCTCACTCACTTTCACAGTTCCAAAAAGAAATCCCATCTCAAGTTCAAACACCATCTGGGCCCCTTCATCATGAACAAAAAAGAGGGATGGCAAGATGCTGAGCTAATCCTTAAAGATAAGTACATGCTCTCAAAAATCTTTCGATGGGTCCCCTATGACCCAGAAGGCTTCATCACTGCTAGAAGAGTTAAGTACAGGCTGTTAGGCTATGAGCATTGCAAGTACCCACATATTGAAAAGTATGCCAATCAGCAAGAATGGCTGCAAGACACTTTAATTGAAAAATTAACTGAAGAAGAGTTGATGCAAAAGAATGTCAAGGATTTGGAAAAGACTCTTGACCTAGATTCTGTGCAGCAGGTACCCTTCAAGTGACCGCACCCAGTAGGAGAAGGGACCTCGGCCTCAACAGCTGCACCAACCAAACAGGGACCTTCTACAGCAACCCCAGATACAGGTAAAGGTAAAGGAATAATGGGTGCTGAAGAGGAAGCACCAAAAGAACAGCCTGCCCCTTCTAGTGAGCAGCAACAAGAGCATACCCCTCCTCCACAAACCGAGCCACCAGCAGCCCCAATCATGCAAACTCCAGCACATGAGGAGAGGGGTAAGAAGAGAGAAAGAGAAGAGTCCACTCCTGCAAGTGGATCCTCCCAGCAGCCGGAGACCAAAAGGAAAAGGGCTAACTCCCTTGAGATAGAAGTAATCAGTGAAGAAATCCTTGACAACTCAAGGAAAGATGGGGAAGGCAGCCAACAAACAGGTACGAGTTCCTTTCAGCAAGAGCAGGGAGTGCAGCTTGGCTTGGAGGTGTCATCCTCCACTCAGCAGAGCAAGAAGCCCAAAAGCACTAAGGCTTCTTTCAAGCAAATAAAGGCACAAAATGACTTGCTGAGGGTGGAAGTCTATAAACAGTTTCTGAATGCAACACCTGCCCAACAAGAAAGATTGATGTCTGTTTATGACCTGCAAGAGGAGAAAATGATCCTCAGTCATTTCAAGCCTAAAGTGTTGCAGCCAAAATCAGCTGCAGATTTTGTGAGGACTAGGGTGGAGGTCATGGCCAAGGACATCCATCCCATGGACCAAATAGAACTCCACAAGAAAACTGGAGAAATGGTCTATGCCACCTTGGTGGACAGGGAAACCATGGCCCATGAGTTAAAAGAATCACTGAAAAATACCAACATTCAGTTGGATTTTGAGAGAATGTCCTCCATGGCCAAGGACAACAGAATAAAATCGCTGGAGGACATCATCATTGACTTAGGACATGATCCTAAGGATCCAAAGGGCGTAAGGGCCCTCCTCAAGAAAAAAGAAGATGACCTCAATGCACTGAAAAAGTGGTTAAAGCTGCTGCCCACCGAGCACCCTCAAACAGCAGAGTTACAGAAGGAAAAGGAAGCCGATGAGCAACTGGACCTTATAATGCAGCTTAACCAGAAGGTCCTCGATTTGGAGAAGGAACTTGAAGGGGCATTACAAGATAAGCAGGGAGAATCTACATCCCAAGCTCCTCCAACAACTTCAACCACTGCAACAACAATAGAGGCAGCAGTAGCCCCTGTCACAACCACAGCCACAACAGAAGCAGCAACAACAACAACTCCAAACTCCAGTACAAGCATGGAAGAATTGACCAAGGCTATTAAAGAAATGGAGCTCCAAGCCAATGAGATAAAGCAGGCCAAGGAAAAGTTGGCAGAACTAGATACCAAATATGAAAAATCAAAAATGACTGTGGCAGAACAAGGCAGAGAAATAAAGGCCTTGAAAGAGAAAATAGAGATTTTGGAAAAGGAGCTCAAACTAGAGACTGCTATGGCAGAAATCAAAAGAATTTTGTGGGCCCGCATTGACCAATCCATCACCAAGCAATGGAAGTCAATTAAGACTATGCATGAGCAGATGGATTTAATTGGCCAAGCACAGACAGAGATTCAAAGGGCCAGAATAGTGCTGGGAAACAGGCCGGAGCTGGCCAATAGATTGATAGATTTTTTGAACAGGCAAACAAAGGAAGAATTGGCAGCCATTAATATTGTTAACAGAACAGAGGCTGTCCTTACAGTTAAAAAGGTACTTACTCTCAGAAATTATGTACAAATTGTGGAGAGGAAGTGCTATGAAATTCAGGCTGAGGTGGATGAGTACAAGGCCAAAATGGGAGCATTGCAAGCAAAGGGACTGCCCAGCCTACTAAATAGCACGGGAAGACTGCTCCCCCGTGAGCAATATGCAAACAAGATGTCCACCTTTGTGGAAAATCAAATTACTGCATCTGGCAATACTTCTGAGGAGGCAGGGCCTCCAACAGGGCAGAGTCTTCTGCAGAAACTTGAGAATATATTTTTTATTGAAAATGAAATCCACCACCTTTTTGAGGTTCCTCCAAATTTTTACAGATATACTGAAGCAGATGAGACCTTGGTGAATATCCGAAGACACCAAATGCCCAAGGAGGATTGGTGGCAGGCAATGCTTCAAATTTTGCCACAATAGCCTCAGTTGCTCCATCCTAGTCGGCTACAGCTCAGCAAAAGTAAAACAGCAGAATAAAGGCAGCATTGAAGGCAGCTGAAAGGAGACTCAGCAAAAGACAACGACAGCAAGCCCAAGAGATAAGAAATACGCAATTTTTGGACAGCGTATCCTCAACCGACTCCAACAAGCCACAAAGTCAACATCTTCTGACCATTTTGGATAGCTAAGGCACTGAAGAGTTACTACAGCATTTACTCCCTCAGCTACAACGTCCAAGAGTTGGCACGACATTAATGAAATATTTATTTCATCAGCTAGATATTTTCCTATATAAATTATGTATATATACCTCCCCTCACAGCGTATAAGGGGTTGGTGATTTTCACTCTGAAGCAAATGTATTGTATACTTTCAGATTATCTAATGCAAAGGGCTGGACAAGCTGAGTGATCTCCTTAATGTTTGATGTCTTGCTGAAGCCATGCGTGCTGTTGCAGAATTCTTGTGCTGTCTGATGGAATAATAAGTTTTTCTCAATCTCTGTTTTGTCTCCCTATGTTTATTAAATCATATGCATGTCTCACTAATCTAGCAGTAAAGAAAGGGAATAGTACAGGATATGTTTGGTTACACCTTGTGCTCAATCTTTACTGCTGTAAATGTTTTCTTCAGAATTAATCATGGACATGAATTCTTAATTGCTCATGTTTTCATTAATTCTATAAATCTGAATGTTATATAGAAATTCTTCACTGCTTCTAAATAATATTCTCACTATTTCTCCATACCAGTTTGTTGGAAGATTCTTAATTGCCTTTCGTAGCCTGGTTACATCACACTTAATCACAATTTCGAAACATTGTTTCTCAGACACTTATCTGGCTCTGTAGCATCACTACTGTATCAACACAGCATATCAAACAACTAAAGGACCACTAACTCCATGCCCAATGGCCTAGAACACTCTAGTGAGCACATATATATCTTGACTGAAATCATCACCCAGTAAATTCCAAAAAACAAAACCTTGAGCATCATAGCTAGCCTAATATTTTATACAAACAAAGCTAAAGCATAAAGAGAGAGCCCTCTATGGTCATAGGTAGGCTAGAACCTGTGACCCAAATATTGGTTAGTGGTTACCTCGACCGTATTCCCTTGGGAGTCAAAGGGAACAACCTGAGTGATAACATTATTGGCGACTCCACTGGGGACAGAGCGTATTTTTTCAACTGCTGTCTGTCTTTAGACAGTGGTTCCAAAAGCTTGAGCAGTCCCTTGAAAATAGTTCTAAAAATATCCTCAAAAATGCCACTAAGGTTCCATTTTTGTGAAGAGAGCAGACATGTTAAAAAATGTAAAGAGGGTATGCCTTAAAAGAAAAATCAAAGGGCAAAAAAATGAATTGGTCAGAGAAAAAGTAAAAGAAATGAACCCCAAACAAAGACCATGAAAGTGGTTAGTTCAAATTGCCACTACTACCTTGATGGGTGGCCCAACAGCTCAAGCTGGGCCTCACCATGTTTTAAATTGCATGTTGTAGATTAGAGAGGAAGTACCTATTCAAACAGTTCAAGCTTGACAGATGACTAGGTGGATAGAGAAAGAAAGGAGCCCAACTACTTAATCTAGGCCCTTGGAAGTCATAAGGGTAGACTTAGATAGGAGGGCAGCAGAAAGAAAAAGACAATTATCAAGATTTGCAAGGCTAAGTGCACCCATACAAAATGAAGAAAAAATGTTAGGCATAATAGGCAGGGTAGGCAGTTGAAGGTTGCAGAAAGCAAAATCCAAGCACATCACTTGGAGCAAATCAAAGTGGCCATCAGCAGGAAAGGCAATAGCAACGGCCTGTATGGCAAAGTGCCAAATCATAACTAACTTCCCTCATTCCCTTCAAAGTTTCTTACTAACCTCCCATGAGCACTGCAGGATCTGCCTGATCAGTCCTCCCTACATTCTTCATTTGTACAAATTTTATGTCATAAATGACTTCTTTATTTTGAAAAGAAGCCACATTTCTTGTGTAAAAATTCTTTTCATTTTGATCTACTTCCTAACTAAGTTTGATTCCTGAAAAGCTTAGTAACTACCACTTCCCATTCTCATTCCCCCCCAGTACTAACTACTAACTGTATTTACATTAAATCCCCTATGTTTCCCTTTCCCCTACTATTATAACACCATGGTGTATAAAACCCCCAGCAATGTATAAATATCCCCCCTTTAGCACTATAGCTAAATAAGTTTGTCTAAGGGAGACATTAGTCCACCAGGGACTATGGTTAACCCTGCTTTGGGATTTCTCTAACCTTTGGTCAGAGTAATAACCTACACTTATCCCTCATTTCCCCTTTTTTCCTAAAAAATTTCATAAAGCCCCCTTTCCCTCTGCTCAAACCTAATTCTAACCCTTTGTTCCCCCCGACAGATTAATTCTAAAACCCACAAAAACCCCAAAACCCAAAGTCCCGCACCCCAAATATTAAACTGAATATTTCAATCCGCGGGTGGGTCCCCCCCAACATGCACAACTGGTCGGGGTGCCCGCCAGCCGTCCATCATCCGCCGCCCCCGATCCAACGGTGGGCAGGCATTTTTAGACCTCAACCCGTCTCCCTTTAACGTCCGGGGAGATGGTGGTATTGGTACCCGTACATGGGACGCGTGGCAATCGGCGGGGTTGTTCGGAGCCCCCCTCCCCGATACCGCCTTCGCCCAAAGGTGGTGCGGGGAGACCGCTTACCACCTCCCCGATACCACCTCCCTGCTATGTCACCCGCACGTCATCATGACGTCGTGCCGCCTCCGCCCGCCCTCGCGCCTCGTGGCCCTCCACGCAGCCCTGCCACCGCTCTCCGCCCGCCACTGTGTCCAGCCACGCTGGCCTCCAGCTCAGCGTCCACGTCACCCTCCGTACCCCGGGCCCGCCATGACGTCATGCTGACGTCATCGGCGGAAAAGCGCCAATGTCCCTTTTTGTCCAAATTTGTCGTTAAAAAGCCCGTTTTTGGCCGTTTTATGTCATTTTCGAGCGAAAGTGACTGAGCCGTTGTAAGCCTTTTCGCCACGAAATTGCTTCCGAAACACCAAATTCAAAGTTGGAGCCGCCACAACTCGTCAATTCAGCTGCATCGAGCACCCCTGTTCGACCCGAAGGCTTTTCGTGCTGTTTATCCAGGTATTCACCACAATTCCCTTGTTTTGCCCCTATGCATACCATTTCTCTGCAAATTCTCCATTAGGCACCTGTCAAAATCCCAAATTGAAGCTGTCTATTACTTAAATTGGAACTAAATCAATCCACATTGCCCCAGCTCCATAAACTTGATATTGAAACGATAAATTCACGGGCTAAAGTTACAAATTTATCCTTGAGCTGCCCGGCATTGTTCCCTTTTGCCGGGTGCATGCCCAAAGCTGTATTTCACCAATTTGAATCCTTCATACCCTCTGCAATTCATCTTCATCAATTCACAATCCCTGTGAATTTAACCAAGCAAAGCAGAGACAGTCCTTCATAGCCTGCCTATTCCACTTGAGGAAAACTTCTAGCACTACCTGCATTCAATCTGTCATTTGAGCTTTCAGGAACCTTGCAAGTTATTACACTTGCCTTGTTCAATTCAGACTACATAATGGCTGCTCCTGCACCCACAGCCCTCAGTATTGCTCCCATAAATGCACCAAATAAAGACCTGGAGTCCTTGCCTCTTACTGACAGGGACTATCTCATCCAAGACTTTGTGGGTAACAGGGACCATTTGCAGACCTTCAGGGAATTGAGAGATGACTACCTGAATGGCAAGGATACATATGGCATATGGGAGTCAAATCTGCCATACTACTGTCTCCCCTCTGTCAATATTTTTCCAGAGATTATTCGCCTATGTGCTGAAAATTATGATGTGCATCACAGAGCTGTTAAGTCTCCATCTGGGAGCATCCTCTTTCACATTAATGCTGAGTCCATCAACCAAATGCTCAACTTCAATCAAACTGAGCTGCTGTTCCCTTTCTCCATGAACTATCTGCTGGACACTGGCGCCAAGATGTCCAGTGAGGACATTCAGAAAATCATCAAGACATTTATGAGGCCTGACCACCAGCCCACAGGGCCACCTCCCTACTTGGATGTCTATTTTACTGATGTAGGCAGACTTCTGTTGGACATGATTGCTTATGTGCTGGGATACAGAACCAGTGAGCATGTGGATGAAACAATGCTGGTATTTTTAGCTGCTTATAGCCCATGCCAACCCCCTGCCTGCAAATATAATTTTGCCAAATTCATAGCTAACAAGATTCATGACCAGCTGTGCAAAGTAGATAGAGAGGGCATCTTCAAGTATTCATCTTATATCTACCACCTTTTCATGTACTATCAGTCCGAGGCTTTTCCATGCTACATCAAAAAGCTAGACTCTAAAGGGGAAAGAAGATCTGTTATCTTCTGGACACCTGTCTATCATCAAGTGCAAAGGTCACCATATTCATATTGTGAATTCATTGATCAGTTTGTTTATCCAGTCTCTTGTTTATTAATGAGGTCCCCTCCTCCCAGAATATCATTTGAAATACAGAAGGTCCTGCAGCTCTCCAAGAATTACAAAATAGGTGATTGGTACCTATATGAGGATCATACAGTCATCAGAGTCTATGGCTGTGAGCTTTGTCCATACAGGCTCCCAAAATATGTGCCCATGAGGCTATTTGCCTTGGAATATTATAGGCAGCTAATTCACTCTGACCTCACTCACTTTCACAGTTCCAAAAAGAAAGCCCATCTCAAGTTCAAACACCATCTGGGCCCCTTCATCATGAACAAAAAAGAGGGATGGCAAGATGCTGAGCTAATCCTTAAAGATAAGTACATGCTCTCAAAAAGCTTCCGATGGGTCCCCTATGAACCGGAAGGCTTCATCACTGCTAGAAGAGTTAAGTACAGGCTGTTAGGATATGAGCATTGCAAGTACCCACATATTGAAAAGTATGCCAATCAGCAAGAATGGCTGCAAGACACTTTAATTGAAAAATTAACTGAAGAAGAGTTGATGCAAAAGAATGTCAAGGATTTGGAAAAGACTCTTGACCTAGATTCTGTGCAGCAGGTACCCTTCAAGCGACCGCACCCAGTAGGAGAAGGGACCTTGGCCTCAACAGCTGCACCAACCAAACAGGCACCTTCTACAGCAACCCCAGATACAGGTAAAGGTAAAGGAATAATGGGTGCTGAAGAGGAAGCACCAAAAGAACAGCCTGCCCCTTCTAGTGAGCAGCAACAAGAGCATACCCCTCCTCCACAAACCGAGCCACCAGCAGCCCCAATCATGCAAACTCCAGCACATGAGGAGAGGGGTAAGAAGAGAGAAAGAGAAGAGTCCACTCCTGCAAGTGGATCCTTCCAGGAACCGGAGACCAAAAGGCAAAGGGCTGACTCCCCTGAGATAGAAGTAATCAGTGAAGAAATCCTTGACAGCTCAAGGAAAGATGGGGAAGGCAGCCAGCAAACAGGTACGAGTTCCTTTCAGCAAGAGCAGGGAGTGCAGCTTGGCTTGGAGGTGTCATCCTCCACTCAGCAGAGCAAGAAGCCCAAAAGCACTAAGGCTTCTTTCAAGCAAATAAAGGCACAAAATGACTTGCTGAGGGTGGAAGTCTATAAACAGTTTCTGAATGCAACACCTGCCCAACAAGAAAGATTGACGTCTGTTTATGACCTGCAAGAGGAGAAAATGATCCTCAGTCATTTCAAGCCTAAAGTGCTGCAGCCAAAATTAGCTGCAGATTTTGTGAGGACTAGGGTGGAGGTCATGGCCAAGGACATCCATCCCATGGACCAAATAGAACTCCACAAGCAAACTGGAGAAATGGTCTATGCCACCTTGGTGGACAGGGAAACCATGGCCCATGAGTTAAAAGAATCACTGAAAAATACCAACATTCAGTTGGATTTTGAGAGAATGTCCTCCATGGCCAAGGACAACAGAATAAAATCGCTGGAGGACATCATCATTGACTTAGGACATGATCCTAAGGATCCAAAGGGCGTAAGGGCCCTCCTCAAGAAAAAAGAAGATGACCTCAATGCACTGAAAAAGAGGTTAAAGTTGCTGCCCACAGAGCACCCTCAAACAGCAGAGTTACAGAAGGAAAAGGAAGCCGATGAGCAACTGGACCTTATAATGCAGCTTAACCAGAAGGTCCTCGATTTGGAGAAGGAACTTGAAGGGGCATTACAAGATAAGCAGGGAGAATCTACATCCCAAGCTCCTCCAACAACTTCAACCACTGCAACAACAACAGAGGCAGCAGTAGCCCCTGTCACAACCACAGCCACAACAGAAGCAGCAACAACAACAGCTCCAGACTCCAGTACAAGCATGGAAGAATTGACCAAGGCTATTAAAGAAATGGAGCTCCAAGCCAATGAGATAAAGCAGGCCAAGGAAAAGTTGGCAGAACTAGATGCCAAATATGACAAATCAAAAATGACTGTGGCAGAACAAGGCAGAGAAATAAAGGCCTTGAAAGAGAAAATAAAGATTTTGGAAAAGGAGCTCAAACTAGAGACTGCTATGGCAGAAATCAAAAGAATTTTGTGGGCCCGCATTGACCAATCCATCACCAAGCAATGGAAGTCAATTAAGACTATGCATGAGCAGATGGATTTAATTGGCCAAGCACAGACAGAGATTCAAAGGGCCAGAATAGTGCTGGGAAACAGGCCGGAGCTGGCCAATAGATTGATAGATTTTTTGAACAGGCAAAAAAAGGAAGAATTGGCAGCTATCAATATTGTTAACAGAACAGAGGCTATCCTTACAGTTAAAAAGGTACTTACTCTCAGAAATTATGTACAAATTGTGGAGAGGAAGTGCTATGAAATTCAGGCTGAGGTGGATGAGTACAAGGCCAAAATGGGAGCATTGCAAGCAAAGGGACTGCCCAGCCTACTAAACAGCACGGGAAGACTGCTCCCCCGTGAGCAATATGCAAACAAGATGTCCACCTTTGTGGAAAATCAAATTACTGCATCTGGAAATACTTCTGAGGAGGCAGGGCCTCCAACAGGGCAGAGTCTTCTGCAGAAACTTGAGAATATATTTTTTATTGAAAATGAAATCCACCACCTTTTTGAGGTTACTCCAAATTTTTACAGATATACTGAAGCAGATGAGACCTTGGTGAAGATCCGAAGACACCAAATGCCCAAGGAGGATTGGTGGCAGGCAATGCTTCAAATTTTGCCACAATAGCCTCAGTTGCTCCATTCCAGTCGGCTACAGCTCAGCAAAAGTAAAACAGCAGAATAAAGGCAGCATTGAAGGCAGCTGAAAAGTGACTCAGCAAAAGACAACGACAGCAAGCCCAAGAGATAAGAAATACGCAATTTTTGGACAGCGTATCCTCAACCGACTCCAACAAGCCACAAAGTCAACATCTTCTGGACAGCCACTGAAGAGTTTGGACAAGCTCCAAACGGCACTGATAGATGTATATATACCTCCCCTCACAGCGTATAAGGGGTTGGTGATTTTCACTCTGAAGCAAATGTATTGTATACTTTCAGATTACTTCTGAGTGATCTCAGCTGAAGCCATGCGTGCTGTTGCAATTCTTGTGCTGCTGATGGAATAATAACCAAGTCTCCCTAGTTTATTAAATCATTGCATGTCTCACTAATCATACAACATAACACCTTGTGCTCAAATATTAATAATCATCATGAATTCATTGCTATGTTTTCATTAATTTTCTAATATAGAAATTATGCTTCTAAATAATATACTGTTTCTCCATACCTCACAGCTGGTATAAGGGAAAGGTGATTAGCACTCTGAAGCAAATGTATCATAATACTTCTAGATTATCTTCAAAGGGCTGGATAACATTAACTCCACTGAGTGATCTCTTTAGACTGGAAGCTTGTTTGATAGTCTTAAGGTTCCTGAGAGCCATGAAAAATCAAAGGGAAAGAAAATGTGGTCAGAGAAAAAGTAAAAGAAATGAACCCCAAACAAAGTGAAAGTGCAGAATACTCTTCAAGTTGGGCTGTTTTAAATTGCATGTTGTGATTGGAAACCTGTTCAAACAGTTCAAGCTTTTAGGTTAGAGAAAGAAAGGAGCCCAACTACAAGGCCCTTGGAAGTCATAAGGGTCTTTATCAGGATTTGCAAGGCTTGCACCCATCAAAATGAAGAAAAAATGTTAGGCATTCAGGGTAGGCTAACTAAGTCACTTGGAGCAAATCAAATGGCCATCCTAGCAACGGAAAAGCTTAGTAACTACCTGACTTCCATACATTCTCAAATTTTATTCATAAATGACCCCCAGTAAAAATTCTCATTTTGATCTACTTCCTAACTAAGTTTGATTCCTATTTACATTCCCAAAGTACTAACTACTTGTATTTACATTAAATCCCCTATGTTCCCCTTTCCCCTACTATTATAACACCATGGTGTATAAAACCCCCAGCAATGTATAAATATTCCCCCTTTAGAACTATAGCTAAATAAGTTTGTCTAAGGGAGACATTAGTCCACTAGGGACTATGGTTAACCCTGCTTTGGGATTGCTCTAACCTCTGGTCAGAGTAATAACCTACACTTATCCCTCATTTCCCCTTTTTTCCTGAAAAATTTCATAAAGCCCCCTTTCCCTCTGCTCAAACCTAATTCTAACCCTTTGTTCCCCCCGACAGATTAATTCTAAAACCCACAAAAACCCCAAAACCCAAAGTCCCGCACCCCAAATATTAAACTGAATATTTTAATCCGCGGGCGGGTCCCCCCCAAGATGCACGACCGGTCGGGGTGCCCGCCAGCCGTCCATCATCCGCCGCCCTCGATCCAACGGTGGGCGGGCATTTTTAGACCTCAACCCGTCTCCCTTTAACGTCCGGGGAGATGGCGGTATTGGTACCCGTACATGGGACGCGTGGCGATTGGCGGGGTTGTTCGGAGCCCCCCTCCCCGATACCGCCTTCGCCGAAAGGTGGTGCGGGGAGACCGCTTAACACCTCCCCGATACCACCTCCCTGCTATGTCACCCGCACGTCATCACGACGTCGTGCCGCCTCCGCCCACCCTCACGCCTCGTGGCCCTCCACGCAGCCCTGCCACCGCTCTCCGCTCGCCACCGTGTCCAGCCACGCTGGCCTCCAGCTCAACGTCCACGTCACCCTCCCTACCTCGGGCCTGCCATGACGTCATGCTGACGTCATCGGCGGAAAAGCGCCAATGTCCCTTTTTGTCCAAATTTGTCGTTAAAAAGCCCGTTTTTGGCCATTTTATGTCATTTTCGAGCGAAAGTGACCGAGCCGTTGTAAGCCTTTTCGCCACGAAATTGCTTCCGAAACACCAAATTCAAAGTTGGAGCCGCCACAACTCGTCAATTCAGCTGCATCGAGAACCCCTGTTCGACCCGAAGGCTTTCCGTGTTGTTTATCCAGGTATTCACCACAATTCCCTTGTTTTGCCCCTATGCATACCATTTCTCTGCAAATTCTCCATTAGGCACCTGTCAAAATCCCAAATTGAAGCTGTCTATTACTTAAATTGGAACTAAATCAATCCACATTGCCCCAGCTCCATAAACTTGATATTGAAACGATAAATTCACGAGCTAAAGTTACAAATTTATCCTTGAGCTGCCCGGCATTGTTCCCTTTTGCGGGTGCATGCCCAAAGCTGCATTTCACCAATTTGAATCCTTCATACCCTCTGCAATTCATCTTCATCAATTCACAATCCCTGTGAATTTAACCAAGCAAAGCAGAGACAGTCCTTCATAGCCTGCCTATTCCACTTGAGGAAAACTTCTAGCACTACCTGCATTCAATCTGTCATTTGAGCTTTCAGGAACCTTGCAAGTTATTACACTTGCCTTGTTCAATTCAAACTACATAATGGCTGCTCCTGCACCCACAGCCCTCAGTATTGCTCCCATAAATGCACCAAATAAAGACCTGGAGTCCTTGCCTCTTGCTGAGAGGGACTATCTCATCCAAGACTTTGTGGGTAACAGGGACCATTTGCAGACCTTCAGGGAATTGAGAGATGACTACTTGAATGGCAAGGATACATATGGCATATGGGAGTCAAATCTGCCATACTACTGCCTCCCCTCTGTCAATATTTTTCCAGAGATTATTCGCCTATGTGCTGAAAATTATGATGTGCATCACAGAGCTGTTAAGTCTCCATCTGGGAGCATCCTCTTTCATATTAATGCTGAGTCCATCAACCAAATGCTCAACTTCAATCAAACTGAGCTGCTGTTCCCTTTCTCCATGAACTATCTGATGGACACTGGCGCCAAGATGTCCAGTGAGGACATTCATAAAATCATCAAGACATTTATGAGGCCTGACCACCAACCCACAGGGCCACCTCCCTACTTGGATGTCTATTTTACTGATGTAGGCAGACTTCTGTTGGACATGATTGCTTATTTGCTGGGGTACAGAACCAGTGAGCATGTGGATGAAACAATGCTGGTATTTTTAGCTGCTTATAGCCCAGGCCAACCCCCTGCCTGCAAATATAATTTTGCCAAATTCATAGCTAACAAGATTCATGACCAGCTGTGCAAAGTAGATAGAGAGGGCATCTTCAAGTATTCATCTTATATCTACCACCTTTTCATGTACTATCAGTCCGAGGCTTTTCCATGCTACATCAAAAAGCTAGACTCTAAAGGGGAAAGAAGATCTGTTATCTTCTGGACACCTGTCTATCATCAAGTGCAAAGGCCACCATATTCATATTGTGAATTCATTGATCAGTTTGTTTATCCAGTCTCTTGTTTATTAATGAGGTCCCCTCCTCCCAGAATATCATTTGAAATACAGAAGGTCCTGCAGCTCTCCAAGAATTACAAAATAGGTGATTGGTACCTATATGAGGATCATACAGTCATCAGAGTCTATGGCTGTGAGCTCTGTCCATACAGGCTCCCAAAATATGTGCCCATGAGGCTATTTGCCTTGGAATATTATAGGCAGCTAATTCACTCTGACCTCACTCACTTTCACAGTTCCAAAAAGAAAGCCCATCTCAAGTTCAAACACCATCTGGGCCCCTTCATCATGAACAAAAAAGAGGGATGGCAAGATGCTGAGCTAATCCTTAAAGATAAGTACATGCTCTCAAAAAGCTTCCGATGGGTCCCCTATGACCTGGAAGGCTTCATCACTACTAGAAGAGTTAAGTACAGGCTGTTAGGCTATGAGCATTGCAAGTACCCACATATTGAAAAGTATGCCAATCAGCAAGAATGGCTGCAAGACACTTTAATTGAAAAATTAACTGAAGAAGAGTTGATGCAAAAGAATGTCAAGGATTTGGAAAAGACTCTTGACCTAGATTCTGTGAAGCAGGTACCCTTCAAGCGACCGCACCCAGTAGGAGAAGGGACCTCAGCCTCAACAGCTGTACCAACCAAACAGGCACCTTCTACAACAACCCCAGATACAGGTAAAGGTAAAGGAATAATGGGTGCTGAAGAGGAAGCACCAAAAGAACAGCCTACCCCTTCTAGTGAGCAGCAACAAGAGCATACCCCTCCTCCACAAACCGAGCCACCAGCAGCCCCAATCATGCAAACTCCAGCACATGAGGAGAGGGGTAAGAAGAGAGAAAGAGAAGAGTCCACTCCTGCAAGTGGATCCTCCCAGCAGCCGGAGACCAAAAGGCAAAGGGCTGACTCCCCTGAGATAGAAGTAATCAGTGAAGAAATCCTTGACAGCTCAAGGAAAGATGGGGAAGGTAGCCAGCAAACAGGTACGAGTTCCTTTCAGCAAGAGCAGGGAGTGCAGCTTGGCTTGGAGGTGTCATCCTCCACTCAGTAGAGCAAGAAGCCCAAAAGCACTAAGGCTTCTTTCAAGCAAATAAAGGCACAAAATGACTTGCTGAGGGTGGAAGTCTATAAACAGTTTCTGAATGCAACACCTGCCCAACAAGAAAGATTGATGTCTGTTTATGACCTGCAAGAGGAGAAAATGATCCTCAGTCATTTCAAGCCTAAAGTGCTGCAGCCAAAATCAGCTGCAGATTTTGTGCGGACTAGGGTGGAGGTCATGGACAAGGACATCCATCCCATGGACCAAATAGAACTCCACAAGCAAACTAGAGAAATGGTCTATGCCACCTTGGTGGACAGGGCAACCATGGCCCATGAGTTAAAAGAATCACTGAAAAATACCAACATTCAGTTGGATTTTGAGAGAATGTCCTCCATGGCCAAGGACAATAGAATAAAATCGTTGGAGGACATCATCATTGACTTAGGACATGATCCTAAGGATCTAAAGGGCGTAAGGGCCCTCCTCAAGAAAAAAGAAGATGACCTCAATGCACTGAAAAAGAGGTTAAAGCTGCTGCCCACCGAGCACCCTCAAACAGCAGAGTTACAGAAGGAAAAGGAAGCCGATGAGCAACTGGACCTTATAATGCAGCTTAACCAGAAGGTCCTCGATTTGGAGAAGGAACTTGAAGGGGCATTACAAGATAAGCAGGGAGAATCTACATCCCAAGCTCCTCCAACAACTTCAACCACTGCAACAACAACAGAGGCAGCAGTAGCCCCTGTCACAACCACAGCCACAACAGAAGCAGCAACAACAACAGCTCCAGACTCCAGTACAAGCATGGAAGAATTGACCAAGGCTATTAAAGAAATGGAGCTCCAAGCCAATGAGATAAAGCAGGCCAAGGAAAAGTTGGCAGAACTAGATGCCAAATATGACAAATCAAAAATGACTGTGGCAGAACAAGGCAGAGAAATAAAGGCCTTGAAAGAGAAAATAAAGATTTTGGAAAAGGAGCTCAAACTAGAGACTGCTATGGCAGAAATCAAAAGAATTTTGTGGGCCCGCATTGACCAATCCATCACCAAGCAATGGAAGTCAATTAAGACTATGCATGAGCAGATGGATTTAATTGGCCAAGCACAGATAGAGATTCAAAGGGCCAGAATAGTGCTGGGAAACAGGCTGGAGCTAGCCAATAGATTGATAGATTTTTTGAACAGGCAAACAAAGGAAGAATTGGCAGCCATCAATATTGTTAACAGAACAGAGGCTTTCCTTACAGTTAAAAAGGTACTTACTCTCAGAAATTATGTACAAATTGTGGAGAGGAAGTGCTATGAAATTCAGGCTAGGTGGATGAGTACAAGGCCAAAATGGGAGCATTGCAAGCAAAGGGACTGCCCAGCCTACTAAACAGCACGGGAAGACTGCTCCCCCTTGAGCAATATGCAAACAAGATGTCCACCTTTGTGGAAAATCAAATTACTGCATCTGGCAATACTTCTGAGGAGGCAGGGCCTCCAACAGGGCAGAGTCTTCTGCAGAAACTTGAGAATATATTTTTTATTGAAAATGAAATCCACCACCTTTTTGAGGTTCCTCCAAATTTTTACAGATATACTGAAGCAGATGAGACCTTGGTGAAGATCCGAAGACACCAAATGCCCAAGGAGGATTGGTGGCAGGCAATGCTTCAAATTTTGCCACAATAGCCTCAGTTGCTCCATCCCAGTTGGCTACAGCTCAGCAAAAGTAAAACAGCAGAATAAAGGCAGCGTTGAAGGCAGCTGAAAGGTGACTCAAAAAAAGACAACGACAGCAAGCCCAAGAGATAAGAAATATGCAATTTTTGGACAGCGTATCCTCAACCGACTCCAACAAGCCACAAAGTCAACATCTTCTAACCATTTTGGACAGCAAAGGCACTGAAGAGTTACTACAGCATTTACTCCCTCAGCTACAACGCTCCAAGAGTTGGCACGACATTAATGAAATATTTATTTCATCAGCTAGATATTTTCCTATATAAATTATGTATATATACCTCCCTCACAGCGTATAAGGGGTTGGTGATTTTCACTCTGAAGCAAATGTATTGTATACTTTCAGATTATCTAATGCAAAGGGCTGGACAAGCTGAGTGATCTCCTGAATGTTTGATGTCTTGCTGATGCCATGCGTGCTGTTGCAGAATTCTTGTGCTGTCTGATGGAATAATAAGTTTTTCTCAATCTCTGTTTTGTCTCCCTATGTTTATTAAATCATATGCATGTCTCACTAATCTAGCAGTAAAGAAAGGGAATAGTACAGGATATGTTTGGTTACACCTTGTGCTCAATCTTTACTACTGTAAATGTTTTCTTCAGAATTAATCATGGACATGAATTCTTAATTGCTCATGTTTTCATTAATTCTATAAATCTGAATGTTATATAGAAATTCTTCACTGCTTCTAAATAATATTCTCACTGTTTCTCCATACCAGTTTGTTGGAAGATTCTTAATTGCCTTTCATAGCCTGGTTACATCACACTTAATCACAATTTCGAAACATTGTTTCTCAGACACTTATCTAGCTCTGTAGCATCACTACTGTATCAACACAGCATATCAAACAACTAAAGGACCACTGATTCCATGCCCAATGGCCTAGAACACTCTAGTGAGCACATATATATCTTGACTGAAATCATCACCCAGTAAATTCCAAAAAACAAAACCTTGAGCATCATAGCTAGCCTAATATTTTATACAAACAAAGCTAAAGCATAAAGAGAGAGCCCTCTATGGTCATAGGTAGGCTAGAACCTATGACCCAAAGATTGGTTGGTGGTTACCTCGGCCGTATTCCCTTGGGAGTCAAAGGGAACAACCTGAGTGATAACATTATTGGCGACTCCACTGGGGACAGAGCGTATTTTTTCAACTGCTGTCTGTCTTTAGACAGTGGTTCAAAAGGCTTGAGCAGTCCCTTGAAAATAGTTCTAAAAATATCCTCAAAAATACCAAAAAGAAGTTCTGAAACTAGCTCCTAAGAAGAAAACTAGGCACACCAGGTCAAATCCTGACCCAAACCCTCCTCCTGTTTTCGATAACCACAATTTGATCCATAAAACTCATAAGAGCCAAAAGGAACTAGAGAAATCTCCTGAATCTAGCCCTGAGGCAGTTCAACATAGTTTTATTCCCACCCCTTCTAAGCCAACTGTTCACCTTCATACAACTCATTCTTCCCCCTCTTCATCATCCACCTCACAAAACATATTATCTACCACCAACATACAGACTGTTGTTGCTGTCCCTGTTGCTCCAGTTGTCCCACTTATCCCGCCAAATATGGCTAATCGTTATGCACCCCTTCAGTTGCCTGGCAATCCTGGGGCCATGCCCCAGGATTACCAAGGCAAAATCACTTATTTTGATGGAACCAATACATACACTGCTTTACAGCATACTAAGAAAATGCAAGACTACTTTGAGAACTATGAGATAGATGATGATGATGTAAGAATGAAAATTTTTGTCCAAAGTTTGATAGGTGAAGTAAGAACTTGGTTCAGGTCCCTGACCCCAAATTCAATAGCTGATTCGGGTGCCCTTTATTAGTCCTTTTTAAACCGATGGGAAAAGAAAAAGGACCCTCTACACATTCTATCTGAATATGACACCATAAGAAGAGGCCCACAAGAAACTGTCCTAGACTATTGCACTAGATTTAACACTATTTATAATGCTATTCCTCAAAACCTCAGACCTCCACCTGATTTAGCATTGATTAAATTCCCTGATGGATTTGATGCTGATATGGCATATCAACTAAGAGAAAGAGCCCCTGCAACTCTAGCAGATATGCAAAACATAGCAGTTAGTGTAGAGGCAAATCTAATTGCCAAAAGAAACCGGGCCAGAACTGAAAGGAGGACTACTTTCAAAGAAGAACCTTCATCATTTGAGCAAAAGCTAGATGCAATCATCAAAGGGATGGATAGACTTGGAGACAGGGTAGAAACTATAGAAAGAAAATCATCATGGGAAGGTCAAACAAGCAACATTAGAAACCCTAACTTCAGAAAGAATCAAAATCCTAATGTTGGTAGGATTGATCCTGACCAGCATATCAGACCTCCTTTTCAAGAGAATTATGCTGAGGCTTCAACATCTAGTGAACCTAGTGAGGATCCTCACATCAACCTAATGGGTTTGGATAGTGAAAATCAAGTCTTTTTGACACAAGAAGACCAAGAGGTTTACAATGACAATCAATTCCACACTAAATCAGGAGAATCTTTCGACTTCAAAGAAGGATACGATGCAGCTGTGTATGAAGTGCACAAACAATACAAACTAAGGAGTAGAACAATAGAGGTACCTACACCCCTCAAACCAAAGGATAATAAACAACCAAAAAAGATCAATGAAAATACTACTCTCCCCAAATCAGCTGACAGCTCAAAATCACCGGCCACAGAAGTAACTGTGGAGGACATTTCAGAGCAACAGTCCTCTCAAAATCAGCCAGGTTTACCCCCTCAATCAAAGTCAAAGGCAGATACTCCCATAGGAAACAAACAGGGCACCAGTGTCATTCAAAAGGATCCTAACTATGAGCAGAAGACCCCTGATAATTCAGTTGAAAAGGAAAAATCTGCAGCACTAAATGCCAAAATTCAAATGGAAAAACCTTTCAACTTGGAAACAGAAATTAGTAAGCTAAAAATATCAGTGCCTCTTTCAGAACTAGCCAAACATGACATATACAGACAGCAGATCAACAAATCACTCCAAATATCAGACAATAAAGATGCTGTGAATGTCCTAGATGATCAACCAGAGTTGCTGTTCGGACCTGAGGTTAATGGAAAAACAGAGAATGGAGGGGTGCCACCCTTTTATGTCAGTCTAAACATTCATGATAAGGTCCTACATAATGCAATGTTTGACTTTGGGGCCTCACACAACCTGATGCCCAAATCTGTGATGGAAAAACTTGACTTGGATATCACCAGACCATACAAAGATCTATTCTCATTTGATTCAAGCCAAGTCAGGTGTCTAGGCCTAATTAAAGACTTATGTGTCTCCCTAGTTCAATACCCAACCAAAACTATCTTGATGGATGTAGTGGTAGCTGACATACCACCTAAGTATGGCATGCTCTTGTCCAGATCTTGGGGGGCCAAACTCCAAGGATCTCTGCAATTAGATATGTCCTATGCAACCATCTCAGTCTTTGGGTAGCCAAAGAGATTATACCGGGAGACTTTGATGAAATATGTGGTAAGCAGTCAAGACAAGCCTCAAAACTTCCCAATCTACTCAATACATTCTGACATGGACTCATTTATTCTCTACAATGCTGACATCTGTCACAAAGCCTATTCGGAACTATTAATGACAGTACAATCCGAGGAGTTAGATGAGCAATGTATTGGCAAAGACCAGTGGACCATGGCCATAGATGATAAAAAGAATGAAGAACATGATGTGCCAAGTAACTTGCAGGAAACCAACCTACTCATGATCCAACTTCCTAGTGATCCCAATCTAAACCTTGATCATGAAACCTTATGGTACCTAGAATTTGATGGCTCTATAAACAAGCTGGGAGCTGGAGCAGGAGTCTGGATCCATAATATGCACAATGACCAAGCTGAGGGCCATGCGTACAGACTAAACTTTCGATGCACCAACAACATGGCTGAATATGAGGCCCTTCTGTTAGGTCTAAAACTCATAAAAAATCTGGGTGCAACTAAAGTTCCAATCTTAGGAGATTCTGACTTGGTCATACAGCAGATGAAGGGGAATTTCACCACAAATGATTTGAGGTTGAAAGCATACAATGGAGCAGCTATCCAAGTACTTGAGAGCTTCTCACATTCTCAATTAACCAAAATTTCCAGAGAACTCAATCTACATGCTCACAGTTTGGCAACTTTTGCCAGCACTTGTAAGTTGCCTTTCAAAACCAATCATACATTTACTGCTGAAATCAAACACAGACCTTCAGTTCCAGATAACATCAAGAATTGGCAAGTCTTTGAGAGCAACAAACAGATAAAAAACTTTCTCACTTTAAAAGAAGAATTTTCTGGTATGAATATTGACACAAGCACTAAAGATGACCAACCACAGTTCTGCACAATCGCACAGAAAATATCAGCTGAAACAGCTAATCAAGTTTTGCATCCTACCACCTTTGACAAACAAAATATTCATGAGCTGAAACAATCATATGAAGAAGAAATGGTTGAAGCAGAAGATGAGGTAATTGACCTAAAGGATAATTTTTTTCCCATAGGTCTTACCCCTTTGGAGGATCTGTTTGATTCAAATGATATCTCAAGAAAACCAAAAATGCAACCACTAAATGCTGAAATAGAAGATTGTAATATTGGGACCCCTGAAAATCCCAAAATGGTCAAATTATCCAAAGCATTACCACCTGAGCAGAAACTGAAATACATTGAGTTATTTAAAGAGTTTCAAGATGTCTTTGCTTGGAGCTATGAGGACCTTAAATCCTATGATACATCAGTTATACAACACACTATCCCTCTAAAAGAAAATCAAAAGCCTTTCAAACAGAAGCTTAGAAGAGTCAATCCAGTCCTACTTCCCCTTATTGAAAAAGAAGTCAAGCGTATGTATGAAGCTGGGATCATTGCCCCAATCAGATTCTCAGAGTGGATTTCAAACCTAGTGCCTACCAGGAAAAAGACAGGGGAAATCCGGCTATGTGTTGACCTGAGAAATCTGAACAAAGTATCCCTCAAAGACCATTACCCCTTACCAAAAATGGATCATATCTTGCAAAGGGTAGTAGGAGCTGCTAGGATCTCTTTACTAGATGGTTTCTCAGGATTCAATCAGATTTTAGTACATCCGGATGATCAAGACAAAACTGCCTTCACAACACCTTGGGGAACATTCAAATATGTCAAAATGCCTTTTGGACTTAAAAATGCAGGGGCCACATTCCAAAGAGCAATGGATATTGCCTTTGCCAAGGAAATTCATGACTTCCTAGTTGTCTATCTTGATGATCTAACTGCCTTTTCAAAATCAGATCAAGAACACTTAGAACACTTAAGACAAGTTTTCACAATTTGTAGAAAGTATGGCATATCACTGAACCCAAAGAAGTCACTATTTGGGCTGGAAGAAGGCAAACTCCTGGGACATATTATCTCAAAAGATGGTATCAGGATTGACCCGGACATAATTCAAGCTATTCTACAAGTACCCCATCCAAGAAACATCAAAGAACTGCAAAGCTTTCTAGGAAAGATCAACTTCTTGAGGAGATTCATTCCCAACTTGGCTGAACTCATTAGACTACTAAACAATATGCTGAGAAAGGATTCCAAGGTCAAGTGGACTATGGAAGCCAAACAAGCCTTTGAGGATATCAAGAGAGCATTGACAAACACACCAGTCCTCACAAGCCCTAGATTTGATCAAGATTTCCTTATTTTTTCTTTTGCTTCTGAGCATACAATTGCTGCTGTTTTGCTACAAAAAGATGAACAAGGATGTGAAAAACCCATTGCATTTTTCAGTAGAGCCCTTAGGGATGCTCCTTTGAAATATCAGATCATGGAAAAACAAGCCTATGCATTGGTAAAAGCCATTAAGGAATTCAGAATTTATATCCTCTGCTCTCACATAATTGCTTATGTTCCTAATGCAGTGGTCAAAGATATCTTAACCCAAGATGGGATTGAAGGCAAGAGGGGCAAATGGATTGCCAATATCTTAGAATATGACATCGAGATTAAGCCTACCAAACTGATAAAAGGACAAGGCCTAGCTAAACTAATGACTGAAACCAATTTTCAAGCCCTTGACATTAATGAATTGGACAATGAACAGGAGATGGCGACTCCACAGATCAACCAAGCCTTTATGCAATCTCCCTGGTATACTGATATATGTTTTGTATTATTAAACCTGCAAGCTCCTCTAGGGTTGTCCAGAACTAAGAAAAGATTCTTAAAGATGAAAGCATCCAAGTTTTGCATTATTGACAATGTTTTGTTTTGGAGAAATCATGAGGGAATATTACTCAATTGTTTAACAATAGAAGAAACTGACAATGTCCTCAAAGAATTTCATGTAGGTGACTGTGGAGGACACTTATACTGGAAATCGACAGCTGATAAAATCCTAAGGGTTGGGTTTTATTGGCCTTCCTTGTTTTCTGATGTGAAGAAATTTGTAATGTCTTGCCACAAATGCCAAATTTTTGAGGGCAAGAGGAAACTGCTGCCTTTACCACTTAAACTAGTTTCAACTGAGAGGCCATTTCAGCAATGGGGTTTAGACTTCATTGGTGAAATTCATCCCCCATCCTCTGGCCAGCATAGGTGGATTCTCACTGCCACAGACTATTTTACCAAATGGATAGAAGCCATCCCTTGCAGGCAGGCCAATGACTCCATTATTATACAATTTCTAGAAACCAACATCTTGTCTAGGTTTGGCTGTCCAGATAAAATTATCACAGACAATGCTGCAGCTTTTAAATCCAAGAAAATGATCAATTTTTGTCACAAGTATCACATGACCCTAGGTCATTCCACTACCTATTACCCTCAAGGTAATGGCCTAGCTGAATCTTCCAATAAAAGTCTCATCAACATCATCAAAAAAGTTCTAGAAGAAAATAAAAAGAATTGGCATAAAAAGCTGGTAAATGCACTGTGGGCAGATAGATTGACCACTAAGAGATCAATTGGCATGAGTCCATATGAATTGGTTTATGGGCTAGAAGCAAAGTTTCCTGCATCTTTAGGAATTCCTGTGATTAAGTTGCTGCAATAAATACAAGCTGAGCCCAATGACATCCAAAGAAGAATTAATCAAACAATTCACTTACAACAAACAAGAGAAGAAGTCTATCAAAGAACCCAAGTTCTACAAGAAAAGATCAAAAGAATATTTGACAAAAGAACCAAAGCTGAAGATTTCTTTATTGGAAATAAAGTGTTAAGATGGGATTCCAGAAGGGAGGACAAAGGCAAACATGGTAAGTTTGATTTTTTATGGAAGGGACCCTATGTCATCTATGCTATACAAGGAAACAACACCAATTTTTTAAGAAGTTTGGATGGCTCAAACACTGAGGAAGGCCCAGTTAATGGGAGAATGCTCAAGCATTATTTTGACTCCCCTTGATCAAACACTAAGCAGGCATGTATTGTACATAAATATTTGTATTTCCAGTATTTTAAATTACAGCAGATAAGTAAAGCAGCAAAGTGCATCATGTTTTTGAGAAGACCAGGATGAAATACTACGATATTTCTTGGGAAATTTGGGTCCTGGCATTTGGAGTAGCAAGGAAAACATAGGGTGACTATGAAATCAGCAAGAGAAAGTTTGAGAAACAGGTAAAAACAGATCTGCAAATTCACAGCAAATAAGCTTACTGGCTGCTGCTTGCAACCATTTGGGGTCCTAACCATTGGGCTCCAACAACAGAAAAATTCAGCCAGCAGCAAGGGAGCAGAAACTCAGGCAATCTGACCTGCTGTTCTTGACTTTTCATCTAGAAAAGCCATCCCCAAGTGGAGCCACTGTTAGCCTCCTATACCAATAGGTTCTCATCTCTCATGATTGACAGTGGAAGTGCCAAAAATGCTCACCTTCCATGCCACTAAGGTTCCATTTTTGTGAAGAGAGCAGACATGTTAAAAAATGTAAAGAGGGTATGCCTTAAAAGAAAAATCAAAGGGAAAGAAAATGAATTGCTCAGAGAAAAAGTAAAAGAAATGAACCCCAAACAAAGACCATGAAAGTGGCTAGTTCAAATTGCCACTACTACCTTGATGGGTGGCCCAACAGCTCAAGCTGGGCCTCACCATGTTTTAAATTGCATGTTGTAGATTAGAGAGGAAGTACCTGTTCAAACAGTTCAAGCTTGATAGATGACTAGGTGGATAGAGAAAGAAAGGAGCCCAACTGCTTAATCTGGGCCCTTGGAAGTCATAAGGGTAGACTTAGATAGGAGGGCAGCAGAAAGAAAAAGACAATTATCAGGGTTTGCAAGGCTAAGTGCACCCATACAAAATGAAGAAAAAATGTTAGGCATAATAGGCAGGGTAGGCAGTTGAAGGTTGCAGAAAGCAAAATCCAAGCACATCACTTGGAGCAAATCAAAGTGGCCATTAGCAGGAAAGGCAATAGCAACGGCCTATATGGCAAAGTGCCAAATCATCACTAACTTCCCTCATTCCCTTCAAAGTTTCTTACTAACCTCCCATGAGCACTGCAGGATCTGCCTGATCAGTCCTCCCTACACTCTTCATTTGTACAAATTTTATGTCATAAATGACTTCTTTATTTTGAAAAGAAGCCACATTTCTTGTGTAAAAATTCTTTTCATTTTGATCTACTTCCTAACTAAGTTTGATTCCTGAAAAGCTTAGTAACTACCACTTCCCATTCTCATTCGCCCCCAGTACTAACTACTAACTGTATTTACATTAAATCCCCTATGTTCCCCTTTCCCCTACTATTATAACACCATGGTGTATAAAACCCCCAGCAATGTATAAATATCCCCCCTTTAGCACTATAGCTAAATAAGTTTGTCTAAGGGAGACATTAGTCCACCAGGGACTATGGTTAACCCTGCTTTGGGATTGCTCTAACCTCTGGTCAGAGTAATAACCTACACTTATCCCTCATTTCCTCTTTTTTCCTAAAAAAATTCATAAAGCCCCCTTTCCCTCTGCTCAAACCTAATTCTAACCCTTTGTTCCCCCCGACAGATTAATTCTAAAACCCACAAAAACCCCAAAACCCAAAGTCCCGCACCCCAAATATTAAACTGAATATTTTAATCCGCGGGCAGGTCCCCCCCAACATGCACGACCGGTCGGGGTGCCCGCCAGCCGTCCATCATCCGCCGCCCCCGATCCAACGGTGGGCGGGCATTTTTAGACCTCAACCCGTCTCCCTTTAACATCCGGGGAGATGGCGGTACTGGTACCCGTACATGGGACGCGTGGCGATCGGCGGGGTTGTTTGGAGCCCCCCTCCCCGATACCGCCTTCGCCCAAAGGTGGTGCGGGGAGACCGCTTACCACCTCCCCGATACCACCTCCCTGCTATGTCACCCGCACGTCATCATGACGTCGTGCCGCCTCCGCCCGCCCTCGCGCCTCGTGGCCCTCCACGCAGCCCTGCCACCGCTCTCTGCCCGCCACCGTGTCCAGCCACGCTGGCCTCCAGCTCAGCGTCCACATCACCCTCCGTACCCCGGGACCACCATGACGTCATGCTGACATCATCGGCGGAAAAGCGCCAATGTCCCTTTTTGTCCAAATTTGTCGTTAAAAAGCCCGTTTTTGGCGGTTTTATGTCATTTTCGAGCAAAAGTGACCGACCCGTTGTAAGCCTTTTCGCCACGAAATTGCTTCCGAAACACCAAATTCAAAGTTGGAGCCGCCACAACTCGTCAATTCAGCTGCATCGAGCACCCCTGTTCGACCCGAAGGCTTTTCATGCTGTTTATCCAGGTATTCACCACAATTCCCTTGTTTTGCCCCTATGCATACCATTTCTCTGCAAATTCTCCATTAGGCACCTGTCAAAATCCCAAATTGAAGCTGTCTATTACTTAAATTGGAACTAAATCAATCCACATTACCCCAGCTCCATAAACTTGATATTGAAACAATAAATTCACGGGCTAAAGTTACAAATTTATCCTTGAGCTGCCCGGCATTGTTCCCTTTTGCCGGGTGCATGCCCAAAGCTGCATTTCACCAATTTGAATCCTTCATACCCTCTGCAATTCATCTTCATCAATTCACAATCCCTGTGAATTTAACCAAGCAAAGCAGAGACAGTCCTTCATAGCCTGCCTATTCCACTTGAGGAAAACTTCTAGCACTACCTGCATTCAATCTGTCATTTGAGCTTTCAGGAACCTTGCAAGTTATTACACTTGCCTTGTTCAATTCAGACTACATAATGGCTGCTCCTGCACCCACAACCCTCAGTATTGCTCCCATAAATGCACCAAATAAAGACCTGGAGTCCTTGCCTCTTGCTGACAGGGACTATCTCATCCAAGACTTTGTGGGTAACAGGGACCATTTGCAGACTTTCAGGGAATTGAGAGATGACTACTTGAATGGCAAGGATACATATGGCATATGGGAGTCAAATCTGCCATACTACTGTCTCCCCTCTGTCAATATTTTTCTAGAGATTATTCTCCTATGTGCTGAAAATTATGATGTGCATCACAGAGCTGTTAAGTCTCCATCTGGGAGCATCCTCTTTCATATTAATGCTGAGTCCATCAACCAAATGCTCAACTTCAATCAAACTGAGCTGCTGTTCCCTTTCTCCATGAACTATCTATTGGACACTGGCGCCAAGATGTCCAGTGAGGACATTCAGAAAATCATCAAGACATTTATTAGGCCTGACCACCAGCCCACAGGGCCACCTCCCTACTTGGATGTCTATTTTACTGATGTAGGCAGACTTTTGTTGGACATGATTGCTTATGTGCTGGGATACAGAACCAGTGAGCATGTGGATGAAACAATGCTGGTATTTTTAGCTGCTTATAGCCCAGGCCAACCCCCTGCCCGCAAATATAATTTTGCCAAATTCATAGCTAACAAGATTCATGACCAGCTGTGCAAAGTAGACAGAGAGGGCATCTTCAAGTATTCATCTTATATCTACCACCTTTTCATGTACTATCAGTCCGAGGCTTTTCCATGCTACATCAAAAAGCTAGACTCTAAACGGGAAAGAAGATCTGTTATCTTCTGGACACCTGTCTATCATCAAGTGCAAAGGTCACCATATTCATATTGTGAATTCATTGATCAGTTTGTTTATCCAGTCTCTTGTTTATTAATGAGGTCCCCTCCTCCCAGAATATCATTTGAAATACAGAAGGTCCTGCAGCTCTCCAAGAATTACAAAATAGGTGATTGGTACCTATATGAGGATCATACAGTCATCAGAGTCTATGGCTGTGAGCTCTGTCCATACAGGCTCCCAAAATATGTGCCCATGAGGCTATTTTCCTTGGAATATTATAGGCAGCTAATTCACTCTGACCTCACTCACTTTCATAGTTCCAAAAAGAAAGCCCATCTCAAGTTCAAACACCATCTGGGCCCCTTCATCATGAACAAAAAAGAGGGATGGCAAGATGCTGAGCTAATCCTTAAAGATAAGTACATGCTCTCAAAAAGCTTCCGATGGGTCCCCTATGACCCGGAACGCTTCATCACTGCTAGAAGAGTTAAGTACAGGCTGTTAGGCTATGAGCATTGCAAGTACCCACATATTGAAAAGTATGCCAATCAGCAAGAATGGCTGCAAGACACTTTAATTGAAAAATTAACTGAAGAAGAGTTGATGCAAAAGAATGTCAAGGATTTGGAAAAGACTCTTGACCTAGATTCTGTGAAGCAGGTACCCTTCAAGCGACCGCACCCAGTAGGAGAAGGGACCTCGGCCTCAACAGCTGCACCAACCAAACAGGCACCTTCTACAACAGCACCAGATATAGGTAAAGGTAAAGGAATAATGGGTGCTGAAGAGGAAGCACCAAAAGAACAGCCTGCCCCTTCTAGTGAGCAGCAACAAGAGCATACCCCTCCTCCACAAACTGAGCCACCAGCAGCCCCAATCATGCAAACTCCAGCACATGAGGAGAGGGGTAAGAAGAGAGAAAGAGAAGAGTCCACTCCTGCAAGTGGATCCTCCCAGCAGCCGGAGACCAAAAGGCAAAGGGCTGACTCCCCTGAGATAGAAGTAATCAGTGAAGAAATCCTTGACAGCTCAAGGAAAGATGGGGAAGGCAACTAGCAAACAGGTACGAGTTCCTTTTAGCAAGAGCAGGGAGTGCAGCTTGGCTTGGAGGTGTCATCCTCCACTCAGCAGAGCAAGAAGCCCAAAAGCACTAAGGCTTCTTTCAAGCAAATAAAGGCACAAAATGACTTGCTGAGGGTGGAAGTCTATAAACAGTTTCTGAATGCAACACCTGCCCAACAAGAAAGATTGATGTCTGTTTATGACCTGCAAGAGGAGAAAATGATCCTCAGTCATTTCAAGCCTAAAGTGCCGCAGCCAAAATCAACTGCAGATTTTGTGAGGACTAGGGTGGAGGTCATGGCCAAGGACATCCATCCCATGGACCAAATAGAACTCCACAAGAAAACTGGAGAAATGGTCTATTCCACCTTGGTGGACAGGGCAACCATGGCCCATGAGTTAAAAGAATCACTGAAAAATACCAACATTCAGTTGGATTTTGAGAGAATGTCCTCCATGGCCAAGGACAACAGAATAAAATCGCTGGAGGACATCATCATTGACTTAGGACATGATCCTAAGGATCCAAAGGGCGTAAGGGCCCTCCTCAAGAAAAAGGAAGATGACCTCAATGCACTGAAAAAGAGGTTAAAGCTGTTGCCCACTGAGCACCCTCAAACAGCAGAGTTACAGAAGGAAAAGGAAGCTGATGAGCAACTGGACCTTATAATGCAGCTTAACCAGAAGGTCCTCGATTTGGAGAAGGAACTTGAAGGGGCATTACAAGATAAGCAGGGAGAATCTACATCCCAAGCTCCTCCAACAACTTCAACCACTGCAACAACAACAGAGGCAGCAGTAGCCCCTGTCACAACCATAGCCACAACAGAAGTAGCAACAACAACAGCTCCAGACTCCAGTACAAGCATGGAAGAATTGACCAAAACTATTAAAGAAATGGAGCTCCAAGCCAATGAGATAAAGCAGGCCAAGGAAAAGTTGGCAGAACTAGATGCCAAATATGACAAATCAAAAATGACTGTGGCAGAACAAGGCAGAGAAATAAAGGCCTTGAAAGAGAAAATAAAGATTTTGGAAAAGGAGCTCAAACTAGAGACTGCTATGGCAGAAATCAAAAGAATTTTGTGGGCCCGCATTGACCAATCCATCACCAAGCAATGGAAGTCAATTAAGACTATGCATGAGCAGATGGATTTAATTGGCCAAGCACAGACAGAGATTCAAAGGGCCAGAATAGTGCTGGGAAACAGGCTGGAGCTGGCCAATAGATTGATAGATTTTTTGAACAGGCAAACAAAGGAAGAATTGGCAGCCATCAATATTGTTAACAGAACAGAGGCTGTCCTTACAGTTAAAAAGGTACTTACTCTCAGAAATTATGTACAAACTGTGGAGAGGAAGTGCTATGAAATTCAGGCTGAGGTGGATGAGTACAAGGCCAAAATGGGAGCATTGCAAGCAAAGGGACTGCCCAGCCTACTAAACAGCACGGGAAGACTGCTCCCCCGTGAGCAATATGCAAACAGGATGTCCACCTTTGTGGAAAATCAAATTACTGCATCTGGCAGTACTTCTGAGGAGGCAGGGCCTCCAACAGGGCAGAGTCTTCTGCAGAAACTTGAGAATATATTTTTTATTGAAAATGAAATCCACCACCTTTTTGAGGTTCCTCCAAATTTTTACAGATATACTGAAGCAGATGAGACCTTGGTGAAGATCCGAAGACACCAAATGCCCAAGGAGGATTGGTGGCAGGCAATGCTTCAAATTTTGCCACAATAGCCTCAGTTGCTCCATCCCAGTCGGCTACAGCTCAGCAAAAGTAAAACAACAGAATAAAGGCAGCATTGAAGGCAGCTGAAAGGTGACTCAGCAAAAGACAACGATAGCAAGCCCAAGAGATAAGAAATACGCAATTTTTGGACAGCATATCCTCAACCGACTCCAACAAGCCACAAAGTCAACATCTTCTGACCATTTTGGACAGCTAAGGCACTGAAGAGTTACTACAGCATTTACTCCCTCAGCTACAACGCTCCAAGAGTTGGCACGACATTAATGAAATATTTATTTCATCAGCTAGATATTTTCCTATATAAATTATGTATATATACCTCCCCTCACAGCGTATAAGGGGTTGGTGATTTTCACTCTGAAGCAAATGTATTGTATACTTTCAGATTATCTAATGCAAAGGGCTGGACAAGCTCAGTGATCTCCTGAATGTTTGATGTCTTGCTGATGCCATGCGTGCTGTTGCAGAATTCTTGTGCTGTCTGATGGAATAATAAGTTTTTCTCAATCTCTGTTTTGTCTCCCTATGTTTATTAAATCATATGCATGTCTCACTAATCTAGCAGTAAAGAAAGGGAATAGTACAAGATATGTTTGGTTACACCTTGTGCTCAATCTTTACTGCTGTAAATGTTTTCTTCAGAATTAATCATGGACATGAATTCTTAATTGCTCATGTTTTCATTAATTCTATAAATCTGAATGCTATATAGAAATTCTTCACTGCTTCTAAATAATATTCTCACTGTTTCTCCATACCAGTTTGTTGGAAGATTCTTAATTGCCTTTCATAGCCTGGTTACATCACACTTAATCACAATTTCGAAACATTGTTTCTCAGACACTTATCTGGCTCTGCAGCATCACTACTGTATCAACACAACATATCAAACAACTAAAGGACCACTGACTCCATGCCGAATGGCCTAGAACACTCTAGTGAGCACATATATATCTTGACTGAAATCATCACCCAGTAAATTCCAAAAAACAAAACCTTGAGCATCATAGCTAGCCTAATATTTTATACAAACAAAGCTAAAGCATAAAGAGAGAGCCCTCTCTGGTCATAGGTAGGCTAGAACCTGTGACCCAAAGATTGGTTAGTGGTTACCTCGGCCGTATTCCCTTGGGAGTCAAAGGGAACAACCTGAGTGATAACACATTTCACCATCAAGTCATGAATAGTAACCTCAACGGTTATCTTTGGGCCCACTTGCGTGGTATCATCCTCTATGGTGCATCTCATGCAGTGCAGTTTCACATGTCGCACTCCTGTCATCTAGCGCGCAACCTATAAATTAAGCTTTTCTCCTGCACGAGAAACGTAGTTTATAGTCTCGAAATCCCTTGCAACTGCTTGGATTAATGAGACTGTCCTACTGTCATATAGTCATCGTGCAGGGGTAGGATCCCCTGTATATAGCTTCAACCTACTTCCATTTACTTTTCCAGGGAAAGGTTCCCCATTCAGCTTCGCGAGCTGAACTACGCCACCATCTGTAATCTCCTTGATGACATACGACCCCAACCAGTGCATTTGAAACTTTCCTGGAAACTTTGTGAACTTTCTATCATATAACAACACCAAATTATTTACCTTGAATGTGCGCAGCTTGATGTGCCTATTATGCCAATGTTTTTCACATTCCTTCTGGACTTGTTGGTGGAATCCCGCCAGAAATCGGTCCTCCTTTAAATCCATTAGTTGCGCGAGCCATTACTCCAAAGCCTTGTGATCCGCCATATCCATCGAAGTTGTTATGCATAGACTAGGCACAATGTACTCCATAGGCATCACCACTTCGACCCCATAAACTAATCTGAATGGCGTTTTCCCTATAAACTTCTTACAGGTTGTCCTATATGCCCATAGTACTATAGGTACGCACACATCCCAATCATTTCGCTGCGTGTTACAAATCTTTGTCAATGCATTCTCCAAAATTTTGTTAAAAGTTTGGACTGTCCCATTTGCTTGCGGGTGATATGGTTTACTCTTCTGATGGTAGACCTGGAATTAATATGTCAACGCGCTAATTTTTTCTTTAAGAAAGTGCATTCCCCTATCACTCATTAATACTTTCAAGAATCCGAACCATGTTAAGACATGTTCAAAAAAGAATTTTTCTATCATAGCCCCTGTACAATCCTTTTTTGGTTGTGCTTCAGCCTACCTGGTTAAATATTCTGTCGCAGTGATAATGTAGTGCAGGCTCGTCTTCTTTCCAGGTGGCTGAATTGGCCCAATAAAATTGATCGCCCATTTATCAAATGCCTGTAAAGATACCTAAGGATGGAGTGGTAGTTCGTCCCTTCACGATGGTCTGTTAGTCCTTTGACATGCATCACACGCCTTATAGTATGCTTTGGAATCCTTGTGCAATGTTGGACACCACAATCTTGCGTGCATAATCTTCTACGGAGTCACTTTCCCTGCATAATGGCCACCCGCAACTCCCACATGAGCATAAACAAGAATACTATCATGCTCAAAGTCCAGTACATATCTCTGCAATATTTCATCTTCCCCCATTTTGTACAAATGTCCTGCAACGATCGAAAAATTGGCTGCGCGAACTACTAGTTCCTTCTTGTACTGATTTCTATATCCTTCAGGCGCCATCCCTGTAGTTAAGAAGTGAATAATGTTAGAAAAATGGTCATCAGCTACACATATCGCAAAGAGCTGCGCATCGGGCAACCCTTCCTCCAAATTACTGGGTTCTTCGCCTGTTTCAATTCTCAACAGATGGTCAGGTCCAACATTCAACCTCCCCGGCTTCACAATTACTTCAAAATTGTACTCCTGAAATAATAACAACCACTTGCAAATCTTTCCCCCCAACACAGGCTTGTTGACTAGGTATTTTAAGGCAGAATGATTTGTATACATCTTGAAATGCCCTCCTAACAGATAATGCCTGAATTTTTGTAGCGCGTAGACCATGGCCAACCCCTCGTGCTCTGTCGTTGAATAATTTTTCTCAGCCTTTGATAACTTCCTACTTGCGAAGGCTATAGGATGGTCCAGTTCTCCTTTGCCTGCCTATGTGAGTACTGCACCCAACACAATGCAAGAAGCATCCACATGTACATGAAACTCCTTTTTCCAATTGGGAAATACCAGGATTGGCACAATCACCATTTTTTCCTTTAACACATCCAAGTTGCGCTGACATTCTTCATCCCAATCCTTCTTTAGAAGTTTTTCCATGGGCATAGTAATTTGAGCATAAGCTTCAATGAATTTTCTATAGTATCTCGTGCATCCCAGTGTCGTGCGCAACTGCTTGATGTTCCTACGGGCCTCCAAGTTCACAAACACCATGATCTTTACAGGGTCCACCATCAATCCTTGCTTACACACGACATGACCCAACAAGATTCCAAAAGGAACATAGAATATACATTTTTTCAAATTCAACGTGATCTGTTATCTTCGACATGTATCCAAAATGAGGCGTAGACTTGCTACATGGCACTTCACCAAGCCAAACATAGTTCAATCATCAAAGTATACTTCCAGAAACTTATGAATGAATTCTTTGAATGCTGCTATGACTACGCGGGAAAATATTCCAGGCACATTATTTAATCTAGCATAACAATGTACTAAAAGCACCCCCACTCTGTTGCGAAGGTGGTTTTCTTCTATCCTCTAGGGAAATTTTAATTTGATGATAACCGGAAAACCCGTCAGTAAAGGAATAAGCCTCCTGCCCTCCGAAATTGTCTAACACTTCATCTGTAAACAACATCGGAAATGGATCATGAACAATGCATCATTAAGCTTCCAAGGATCTATGCAGATCCTTATTTCTTCCTTTTGTTTCTTCTCTTGGACTACCATCGGGCTCACCCAATCAAACTCTTCAACAGGTTCTATAATGCGTGCCTCCAGAATTTTATCCAGCTCCTGGCAAACCTTATCATTATACTTAGGATTAAGATGATAAGGCCTCTGTTTAACAGGTTTCGCATCCAGCTTCAATGTGATCCTCATAACGCCCAAATCACCAAGTATGCCCTTTAAATCTAAAAACTTAGTGGGGAAGAGATCCTGGTATTCGCGAAGTAATTCAATAACTTTGTCTACTATAGCATCATCCCAATAGTCTCCAATCTTCATGAACTTTGGTTCTTCTTCAGTGCCAATGTTTACTTGTCTTGTTTTCAAAGGTGCGGAGATGTCTGGGTTTGCTACTTGCATTCCTTCTACTTCGAGACACCCTTCCGTCTCTGGAATATTGATATTCCTTAGGTCTTCGTCCTCCTCTTTAGTGGTCACATTATAGCATTCCAATGCGTGGCACAACTGGGTGCTCCAATTTAGTTGGGTCCATTCCATAGGTTCCTTCATTGTCCTGAAGATAACCACTTTAATTTCTTGAAGCACTTCATCAATGCTTGCAAACCTATCCTCGAAGCTGAAATTCAATAAGAACCCTTCCTTCAATACATCCCATTGCGCAGTGTCATGGCGGAGCTCTGTTTCGAGATACCAGTTCATGGGGACTGTATCCAAGATATGACAAAATATATGTACCCATTCTGGCTGCGGTTTCGTCCCCGTGCCTTAGTCCACTTTGCCAAGTGGTCGCGTGGACCATCCCTTCCATTATACTTCTTAGTCATTCTTGTATTAGCATGCCCAAATCGTAGCTTCATCATTCACCTATAATCTCGCCATCCAGGAAAACTATCCTTATGTGTACCCCACCATCATGTGGGCATAGTGCCAACTCCAATGCTTGAAAACAGTGGTCTTTAGGTACTTCACACTCAAATTCATCTAAAAAAATATCGACGTCAGTCAAATCGTCATAATAAGGTAGCTGTCTTACCTCCAACGAAACATAGCGCAGTGAATTCGTCATCATATTGCACCGTAATGTAGACACTTCATGTAAGCAGTTTTGCTAATGCTCTAATTCTTCAACTGAGTCAAAAGTATAGGAACTCTCCTGGTCCCGTTCGATCTGTCCATCCGCCATTGGATTGATCCAATCTTGATCTCGCGCTGTTATCTTTTATATTTGATCCAGCTCATCATCACTTTCTACATAATCACGGACTGGTTCAGTATAGCGCACCCCTTCTGCGGGATCTAGTGGCACTATAACCCTTAGCAACTTCCTCTCAAATGACATTATCCTCTTCTTCAAATTAAGGACCCCATTCATATCAATAGCCCAGTCAATTCCCAGGAGTGCGGGGTATGGATTACTGTCATTGACAATTTCTATAACTTCAAAGTCTGCTAATGCACTCGCACCTTCCATATCTATTATTACTCCATATAATTGTCCCATGGGGATGATTTTCTATTGATTCGCCATCCTGAGATGAATCGGAGACCACTGTAGTGCAGGTCTCCCCAACCTTTCCCATGTCTATTTCGGTAAAGCATTCACATTAGACCCTAGATCCAAAATGACCTAGTCCATTTATCATAATCACCTATCTATGTTTTTAGCCACATCTCACATCCTGTTTGCGCCTTATGCTTACCAATATTTCTAACTATGCACTGCTCTATAGAAGTCCTTTTCTTGTTGGCGCACTTGTCTATTACGTCTTGCAATCCTTCCACAACCTTTCTATCGTGCAGTAACTTCATGCAGGTCTCCAAAAAAGTAGTGAGTACGGAAATATCAAATTCTTGCGTTGCACCGGTCTCTAGCGTCTTTTCCTGGCTTCTTGAGGTGGAGGCCTCAACAAAGCTCTTCTTTGCTTCCATGAATTTTTCCTTAGTGCGATTAAGGTCAAAGGCGGCTTCTTTCTCAGGATCTTTGTGGACCCATCCATCTTCTTCAGGCTTCTTACCTTTGTCTGTGCTAGTCATCATACAACTTCTTAGTACAATATTAATGTTCTGATCCTCTTCGTGGGGCTCAGCCCTCATCATTTGTAAATTCTGCGTAGGCTGTTGAGGTTGTGTTTTCTTCTCTTGCATTTTAGCTATTAGCACCAGACATTCTTCTATGGCATGGTCGAATTGTCTACAGTATTGACATGAAGGGTGTGTAGGATTCGGGCAATCTCGCGCGAAGTGCCATGGCTGTCTATAGTTGTAGTAGATAATATGACCATGACCTCTACTAGGTCCTCCTCCTCCTCCTCCTCATTGGCCCTGAAAACCCCCATGCGCTCCTCCTATGCCTTGATCTGGAGGCTGATTTTCTGCTTGCATATAGTAAGTAGGGGTTCTTTCCATCATCAGCTCATAACTTCGACAATGATGCTCATCATGGCCCACATATTTATAGAAATTGCAAAACAGCTACTAGGGTGTCTGAACGAACTTCTAAAGTAAGTGGTAGTTATCTGTCGCATGTTGCCTAGTGACTTGAAAAATGGCGCACCATAGCGCAGCTCCCATGCTTGGCCTGACTGGGGCTTCTGGCTTCATGGGGCTGGCTTCCCCCATAAGATAATTAACATATACTGGAAAATGATCTTTATCTTTTGACTCAGTTACCGGAGAATCCACAGTATGAACATTTTTATGCCAACGTTTCAAATCCCAACTGGGATCCATCATTAGGGCTAATGAATGATGATAAAAGAAGAGCTGCTAAGAAGGAAATAAATAATAATGAGGAAAATAAATTTTTAGGATCAGTAGAATGTCGGCTGAATATTTATTATTAATTTATTTATTAATTAATAATTCATTCAATTATTTATTTTTATTTTTATTTTTATTTTTGAGTTTTATATATTCATTTTTTTTTTTTTTTACAGGTGAGTTAATAAGTTAATTTAAAATGCAAAACCTAAATGGTAATAATAATAATTATTTA
Organism: Pinus tabuliformis; assembly: GCA_031772625.1. Lineage (NCBI taxonomy): Eukaryota > Viridiplantae > Streptophyta > Pinopsida > Pinales > Pinaceae > Pinus > Pinus tabuliformis. Next base: position 245,851,412 of record CM062817.1, on the reverse strand, counting down.
ATATATGATAATATAATAAATTTTATTTATTTTATTTTAATTTTTATTTAATTTACTCATTTATTTATTTATTCATTTATTTAATTATGATTCAAGTTGGGAAATGTTTATTTATTGTTATATAATAGTATTAAAGATTAGAGAAATAAGAAGATTGTATCAATATTTAAAGTTATTTGATTTAAAATTATATTAATATTAATAATAATTAATTAATTGTTATAAATTAATAAATATATTAATTTAATCAAAATTAATAAATGTTAATAATCAATACTAATAAAGTTAATAGATATTAATAGGGTTAAAATATTAATAATACTTAATTAATAAAGTTAGTAAATATTAATACCTAATTAATAAACATTTAATAATGAATTAACAGTAATTAACATTAATAATAATTAATATATTAATTAATTGTTATATTAATTAATATATTAAGCTAATTAATATAAGTAAATGTTAATAATGTTAATAAATCAAAATTAATAATGTTAAAAGATATTAATAGAGTTAAAAATATTAATAATACCTAATTAATAATGTTAATATATTAAATTGGCAAAATTGGCTGAAATCTGCTTGAGGTCAACTGTGTTCACCTTCCAAGGAATATTTTATGAGCAGACATCTGGTGTGGCAATGGGATCACCCCTTTCGCCAATCGTGGCCAACCTATACATGGAATACTTTGAAAAGAAAGCCCTTGAATCATACCCTTTAAAACCAGCCTGGTGGAAGCGATTTGTCGATGATACCAATATAAAATGGACTCATGGTAAAGCAGAACTTGACAAGTTTTTCATGCACCTAAATTCTATCTCTCCTGAAATAAAATTTACTATGGAACTTGAAGAAAACATGAGCATCCCATTTTTAGATGTTCTCATCATTAGGAAAGAGGATGGCTCTTTAGGGCATAAGGTGTTCAGGAAGTCAACCCACACAGAAAGTTACCTCCATGCTAATTCCCACCATCACCCAGCCCAGAAGTTTGGTGTTCTAAACACTCTTGCTATCAGAGCCCTTCGAATTTCTGACTCTGAGCATCTGAATGAAGAAAAGAAGCATTTAGTTTCAACATTTAAGAGTATCGGCTACAAAGAACAAGAGATTAAAAGAGCCATAGAGAAAGCTAAGGGAAGGTTGTCATCTCATGAACCTAAGGCTCAAGACCAACCTCAGTGTGGTAAATTTTTTCTACCTTATATCCATGGAGTTACAGACAAAATTGCTAAAATCCTAAAGAAGAAAAACATAATCACGCATTTCTCAGCCCCTGGAACAATTAGGCAAGGTATAAGGTCTGTAAAAGATGATATTGACAAACATCAGCTTAAAGGAGTCTATAAAATAGATTGTTCATGTGGAAAAAGCTACATTGGTGAAACAGGTCACTCCCTACAGACGAGGCTCAAGGAACATGGCGCTGATATTAGGAATGAAAGGTCTCGTACTTCAGCCTTGGCAGAGCACTCCTCAAAAACTAAACACCGTATCTGCTTGGAAAGCGCCTCAATTGTCGCAAGGGAAGAGCAGCATCATAGATGAAAGATCAGAGAAGCACTTGAAATTATCAAACATCCTCATAATCTGAACAGAGACAATGGTGTGGAGATTAGCGGGAGCTGGCTTCCCTTAATCAGGGAAATCAAGATCGCCAACACGTCCCAGGTATAGCATATCTTCTACCTTATCATTATCTATTAAAAAATAATTTTCTTAACTTAAAAATAAATAATAATTATAATAATAAATAAACGAATAAATTTATAATAAATAAATAAATTCTTAATAAATGAATAAATAAATCTTAATAAAAAGTTATTATTTTATTTATTAATATTAATTATTAATGATGTCGTAATATTAATTAATATTAATTATCAAGTATTAATATTAACTTCTGTTCATTAATTATTAGTGATTAATTAGGTATTATTAATATTTATTAGCGCTATTAATATCCATTATCATTAATAATATTAATTTATTAACATTATTAACATTTATTAATATTAATTAGTTTAATATATTAATTAATTTATAGAGCAATTAATTAATATATTATTTATTATTAATATTAATTAATGTCAATTAATTATTAAGTGATTACTAATTTAATATATTAACATTATTAATTAGGTATTATTAATATTTTTAACTCTATTAATATCTTTTAACATTATTAATTTTGATTTATTAACATTATTAACATTTACTTATATTAATTAGCTTAATATATTAATTAATATAACAATTAATTAATATATTAATTATTATTAATGTTAATTACTGTTAATTCATTATTAAATGTTTATTAATTAGGTATTAATATTTACTAACTTTATTAATTAAGTATTATTAATATTTTAACCCTATTAATATCTATTAACTTTATTAGTATTGATTATTAACATTTATTAATTTTGATTAAATTAATATATTTATTAATTTATAACAATTAATTAATTTATTAATTATTATTAATATTAATATAATTTTAAATCAAATAACTTTAAATATTGATACAATATTCTTATTTCTCTAATCTTTAATACTATTATATAAAAATAAATAAACATTTCCCAACTTGAATCATAATTAAATAAATGAATAAATAAAATAAAAATTAAATTAAATTAAATAAAATTTATTATACTGTCATATATTAAATAATTATTATTATTACCATTTAGGTTTTGAATTTTAAATTAATTTATTAACTCACCTGTAAAAAAAAAAATATTAATAATACCTAATTAATAATGTTAAAGATATAGAGTTAAAAATATTAATAATACCTAATTAATAATGTTAATATATTAAATTGGCAAAATTGGCTAAAATCTGCTTGAGGTCAATTGTGTTCACCTTCCAAGGAAAATTTTATGAGCAAACATCTGGTGTGGCAATGGGATCACCCCTTTCGCCAATCGTGGCCAACCTATACATGGAATACTTTGAAAAGAAAGCCCTTGAATCATATCCTTTAAAACCAGCCTAGTGGAAGCGATTTGTCGATGATACCAATATAAAATGGACTCATGGTAAAGCAGAACTTGACAAGTTTTTCATGCACCTAAATTCTATCTCTCCTGAAATAAAATTTATTATGGAACTTGAAGAAAACATGAGCATCCCATTTTTAGATGTTTTCATCATCAGGAAAGAGGATGGCTCTTTAGGGCATAAGGTGTTCAGGAAGTCAACCCACACAGAAAGTTACCTCCATGCTAATTCCCACCATCACCCGGCCCAGAAGTTTGGTGTTCTAAACACTCTTGCTATCAGAGCCCTTCGAATTTCTGACTCTGAGCATCTGAATGAAGAAAAGAAGCATTTAGTTTCAACATTTAAGAGTATAGGCTACAAAGAACAAGAGATTAAAAGAGCCATAGAGAAAGCTGAGAGAAGGTTGTCATCTCATGAACCTAAGGCTTAAGACCAACCTCAGTGTGGTAAAGTTTTTCTACCTTATATCCATGGAGTTACAGACAAAATCGCTAAAATCCTAAAGAAGAAAAACATAATCACGCATTTCTCAGCCCCTAGAACGATTAGGCAAGGTATGAGGTCTATAAAAGATGATATTGACAAACATCAGCTTAAAGGAGTCTATAAAATAGATTGTTCATGTGGAAAAAGTTACATTGGTGAAACAGGTCACTCCCTACAGACGAGGCTCAAGGAACATGGCACCGATATTAGGAATGAAAGGTCTCGTACTTCAGCCTTGGCAGAGCACTCCTCAAAAACTAAACACCATATCTGCTTGGAAAGCGCCTCAATTGTCGCAAGGGAAGAGCAGCATCATAGACGAAAGATCAGAGAAGCACTTGAAATTATCAAACATCCTCATAATCTGAACAGAGACAATGGTGTGGAGATTAGCGGGAGTTGGCTTCCCTTAATTAGGGAAATCAAGATCGCCAACACGTCCCAGGTATAGCATATCTTCTACCTTATCATTATCTATTAAAAAATATTTTTCTTAACTTAAAAATAAATAATAACTATAATAATAAATAAACGAATAAATTTATAATAAATAAATAAATTCTTAATAAATGAATAAATAAATCTTACTAAAAAGTTACTATTTTATTTATTAATATTAATTATTAATGATGTCATAAAATTAATTAATATTAATTATCAAGTATTAATATTAACTTCTGTTCATTAATTATTAGTGATTAATTAGGTATTATTAATATTTATTAGCGCTATTAATATCCATTATCATTAATAATACTGATTTATTAACATTTATTAATATTAATTAGTTTAATATATTAATTAATTTATATAGCAATTAATTAATATATTATTTATTATTAATATTAATTAATGTCAATTAATTATTAAGTGATTACTAATTTAATATATTAACATTATTAATTAGGTATTATTAATATTTTTAACTCTATTAATATCTTTTAACATTATTAATTTTGATTTATTAACATTATTAACATTTACTTATATTAATTAGCTTAATATATTAATTAATATAACAATTAATTAATATATTAATTATTATTAATGTTAATTACTGTTAATTCATTATTAAATGTTTATTAATTAGGTATTAATATTTACTAACTTTATTAATTAAGTATTATTAATATTTTAACCCTATTAATATCTATTAACTTTTTTTTTTTGTAAGCTGAGATGGGACTCTTTCTATTACTATATAGAAAATAAAACAGTACATAGTATCAAAACATATTAACTCGCCCTCATGGGGAAACCGAGTATTTTAGCCATCTAAAGTTTTTAATGGCCGACCAAAAATAGAAAGCCCAAAGTCTGATTATCCTTGCAAGATGAACTAAACAGTCCTGAGAATTCCTAATCCTACTGGTCTGCATAAAGTATTTTTCCTTATCTAGAACATGCAAAAAACTATATTTATCTAGACTATGTACTTTCATATACATATCTTTTCTCAGACATCTTCAGTTGCAGGTTGCTGGTTTGCTCCTCCGTCTGCTCCCTGATGTTCTCCCTTCAATAGCTGCTGTAATTCATCCAGTTTCTTCTCTTGCCTCTCTAAAGCAATGTGGATGAACCTCAGTTCCCTACTCAATTCAGGGCCTCCCTGCGCTATTTCCACCATCTCAGTAGCAACTTGCTCTAATGCTTTTGCCAATAACCTTTTCATTACCCAGTAAATGTGGAGAGATTGCTTGAACAGAGACATTCTGCCTCTGGTGTTGCCTGGGTCATGCAGTAAGAATTCCCAATCCTCCATTTCTGTGTCAGATTGGCCTTGTAAAGACTCCTCCTCCAAATGCTGCATAATTCTTCTGACCTCTGGATTTGTATTCTGTTGATAGGCCCTCTCAGCCTGGTGAATTCTCTGCTCCATCGATCTCCTTGTTTTTTTGGCTGGTCCCACTTCCTGCTTCAGATTCTCACCTTTGTCACCTTCATTCCTGCTCTGCCCCCGACCTCTCTTACCGCCCGTATCTGTCCTGGTTCCCGCTCCCCTACCACTTCTTCTCCTGCCATATCTTCTTACGCATTCCACCTGCAGTGCTGGCTGATCCTCTTTCGACTGCGAGTTGACCCAACCGCCTGTTGCTTTGCCCTGTGCTTTATACTTCCTGTTAGCTTCGCGACGAGGTTCTTCATCCTCAGAATCGTCCTCAATCTCAAAAATTTCTGGCGGGAGCTCCTCTTTCGCAGCAGCCTTGCCTTTCCTGTCCCTGTTCTTGTCAGCTGTAATAGTCAGCTCCTCCGCCACCCTTGACCTCATCCTGGTTTCCATGCTATCTCCAATTATGTCACGGGGTATGTTCTGGTGCAGGATAAAAGTTTTCCTGTCTCGCTGTCTCGCTACTGTCCTAACCTCTGCACGCTGTATTGAAAAGAAACTAACCTACTGCCTTCCCTTACCAGTCTGGGTACTTATTACCTTTCTGCCATCAATGTTTGCCACTATATCGGCGATGCATTGCCGCCATTTATTATCTGGGATGTTGCCTCTCCTGGCCATCATTCCTTGTTTATCATTTACCGTTTGAAGTTCTGACATGCCGCTCCACCATCCTCTCCGATCGCATGCATTAATTATTTCGCGGTGGGAGCGATCCTGTGATGCCTTCCACACACGCCGCCGGTGTACTGCACTGTGCGTTTTCATCATATCATTCCTCTGTCCATACTGACCTGCATTAATTAGCCGAGATCTCCAGTCCCACTCACCTATCCAACTCATTAGTCCTGGCGTTCTCGCTCGTTGCCTGATCATGATCCTCATTAATAATCGTTGCCAAGTCTACCCAATCTCTGCTGGCTCGCACCGCTGTCCATTGGCTGTCTACAATGCTGCCTCGTCCTTTACAACCCCAATTCGCCAAGAAGTCGGCCGCGCGGTTCCCATTTCGCCTTACATGGTTAAATAATTTGTATTCTATCCTTTTTAGCAGACCCGCTATCTCTTGGACAATTCCAGCAGTTCTCCAACTGCTGGTAATTCGTTCCCAATCTCTTCCATTGCTAAGTTTCTTCAATATTTCAATCGTGATCTGAGAGTCACCAACTATTTCCAAGTTTGTATAACCATTTCTGATTGCGATTCTCAGCCCCTGGTGGATCGCCCAAAGTTCAGCCTCATTATTCATTATTTCCCCGCCCCATTCAGCATAAATCCACCTTACCTTCTTCTGACTATCGCGAAATATGCCTCCGAAACCACCATTGCTAGGATTCCCTTTCGATGCTCCATCAAAGTTTAATTTGATGAAGTTATCTCCAGGGTAGATAAATTTATCTGAATTTTGGGCTCGCGCGCTATGCCTGATGTCCTGCTTATGATACACCATCTCATACTTTAAGTTTAAACTGTTCAGGATCATCTCCTCTGTTTGATTAGCCTTCCAGTCCTCCACGTCCCATTTCTCCACCAAGATTGTTTCCCTCATTAGACTAACCACTCGTCTCCAAATAGTTTCTGAATCTTTTATTTTGTTCTAGAATATCCGACGGTTCCTTTCTTTCCATATCATCCATAGCACGAAGCCTGCAATAAGATCCCAAGCTCTGCTAACAACTTTACATTGGAATTTCTCCTTGTTCCATTGGAAAATTATTGCATTAATGTCTCTGGGAACTATCTCAGATTTGCCGAATATCTTTCTTGTATCCATCCATAATTTCTTAGTGAACGAACAATTAATTAGGAGGTGATTTTGGGTCTCCTCTTCATTTTTACAGAGACAACATCTTGAGGGTCCACTGAAGCCATTTTTTTGAGTTCTGTCCCAAGTTAGGATCTTGTTCTTAGCTGCAAGCCATATGAATAGGGAAACTTTCAGCCACCAGTTGCTTCCCCAAATAATTTTCCATTCGAGATTCTCCTCATTTATAGCCTGTGTGTCCGCTAAGTATTATGCCTCTTTGACGGTGAAAGATCCTTTCATGGAGTTTCCCCATCTAAGAATGTCCCTTCCTGTTCGAGCTCTAATTTTCCTGGAATCCACCTCTTTCATATAAGCTTCTTGTTGCTCTTGATTTAGCTCGCAGTCCCATTCAATTGGTTCTATCCATTTTCTCCAGATTCCATCCAATTCATTATCTTTCCTATAGTCTTTGACACATTTTCGATTTCCCCCTATTCTTTCCTGTAGCTGTTGGACCGTCTGAATTCTATTCATTTTTTCCTTCTGCTGCCATTTTTCATCCCAGAAGTTGGCTTCCTCACCTCCTCTAATTTCCCAGAATGTATGGTTTTCTACTATATCTCTGTTCTGTCGAGTTAGATCCCAGATTGTTGAGCCCTTGGGGGTTTCTCTCTGTCTCAAAATGTCCACTGTTGTGTCTGGAATATTGTAATTGAGTCTCCAAATGGCTTTCCACAGGTCATTACCCTCGCTCCTAACACTTTGTTGAGTTTTTTCGGGTCGCGTAAACCCAATCCTCCTTTTTCCTTCCTCTCTGTTAGGTGTTTCCAAGAAAATAGGGCCCATTTTTTCTGTTGATTCGCCCCTCCCCAGATAAATTTTCTCATGATCTCTCTAATCTTTGAACAGACTCCTAAAGGAGCCGCCATTATCGACAGAGGATATATGGGAATAGCTTGGAGGACTGATTTCGCCAGCACTACCCTTCCTGCCATGTTTAAAGTTCTAAAAGCCCAGTTCGCTACTCTGTTTCTCAATTTGTCCAAAACTCCTTGCCAATTTTTCAATTTTTTGGATGTGAAGTCCAGTAAATTCCCCAGGTATTTCGTAGGCAACTCTCCTCGTTTAAAGCCCATCAGTCTTGTAAGATGAGTTTTAATCTGTTCCATAGTGTTAAATATAAATACACAGGATTTGTCTCTATTAATTTCCAGTTCGGAGGCTTCAGCGAAGAAGTCCAAAATCCTCTTCAGCTGTCTCACTTCTTTTACAGTTGGTTCCCCAAATAAGATAATATCGTCAACGAATTGCTGATGGGTTAAGGGCAGATCATTACCCCATAGCTTCAAGCCCTTGATTTTGTTCACTGCTCATTCTTTTTTAATATATCTACCAAGGCCCTCTGCTGCCAATATGAAAAGAAACAGAGATAATGGGTCTCCCTGTCTAATTCCTCTAGACGCATTAAAAGTTTTTGAGGGGGTTCCATTAACAAGTATGGAGAAGTTCGGAGTTGTAATTAGACTATAAATCCATTTTGCCCATCTCTTACTGAAGCCAAAACTTTCTAGGACTTCTTCCAAGTATTTCCAATTCAGTCTATCATATGCTTTCGACAGATCTAATTTAATCATCATGCCCTTTTGTTTTTTCATTTTTAATGAGTGGATAACCTCTTGGGTTACTACTAGACCATCTAGGATTTGTCTACCTTCTACAAAACCCGTTTGTTCAGTAGATATTAACTTGTCCAACAGGGGTTTCAATCTTTTGGCGATCAAGGTTGTTATTATCTTGTAAATAACATTACACAATGCTATGGGTCTAAAACCCTTGGCATCTTCTAAATTATCATTCTTAGGAATCAAAGCATAGAAGGTAGAGTTAATGGCAGGCCATACCTTCTGATTCATCCGAGATTCTTCTATCAATTCTAGGATTTCTCTTCCCAAAAAATGCCATCCCGCTTGGTAGAATTCGATCGTGAAACCATCTGGACCTGGAGCTGTACCTTTTTTCATGGATTTTACTACTTCTTCTATCTCCTCTAAGTTGGTAGCTCTCATCAGAGCGTTATTTTGGTCTTCTGTAACTAATCGTGGAATGGCCGAGCATATTTCCTTTATTGCTTCCGATCTGTCCACTAGAGGCTCAGCTAGGATATCTTTGTGATGTTCCACCAGCACTTGCTCGATTCCTTCTTGCTCAACTACTCTTTCGCCATTCTGGTCTTTGATGGATAATATCCTATTTCTTTGTCTGTGTTGAATCATTGCCTGATGGAAGAATTTTGTGTTCCTTTCCCCTTCCCTTAACCATTTTATTCTTGACTTCTGCCTCCATAGAATTTCTTCTTGCTTTCGCCTTTCCTCTAGTTTTCCAAGAATTATCCCTTCTTCTCTAATGCTCTCCTCTGTCCTGCCTTCTGTTATTATCTTTTGTTGCAGTGATTCCATTTCTCCCTCTAGTTTTTGTTTGTCCTCCATAATGTTACCAAATTCCTCCTTATTCCATTTCTTGATTCTCCCTTTTAACTCTTTAAGTTTAAGTTGGAATGTATGCATCTTTCCTTTACCCTAAACTGTACTTTGCGTCCACCATTCTTCCATTTTCTTTATGAATCCCGGGTCCCTTAACCAAAAGGTTTCAAATCTGAAGGGTCTCCTTCCAAGATTCCTTTTAATATCCACCTCCAGTTCGATAGGCGAATGGTCAGATCCAAGAGATGGCATGATCTTAGCTTCAACGAAAACGTCCTTGTTCATAATAGTTTCTGATACTAGGAAGCGATCAAGTCTCGATGCTATCTGATTCTTGCCCCCCCTCCTATTGTTCCAGGTGCAGATTCCATTGATAGTTTGAATGTCTACAAGTCTTAAATCATCTATCATATCATTGAACATTTCCATGTATTGATCTGATTTTCTTATCCCTCCCTTTTTCTCCTCTAGGGATCGGATTAAGTTAAAATCGCCTCCTATAATCCATGCAGACTCTGGATAAATTCTACGAATTACTTTCATGTTTTTTATAAAGCTTTCTTTTTCTCCTGGGGTATGTGGGCCGTAAACCCCTGAAATAACTACCTTTTCTTTCGTTCCTACTATTCTACCAATGCCTGTAAGGATTCTGGTCATACTGGTCCAGCCTTCTAGGATTATGTCGTTTGGGTTCCACAAAATTGCAATTCCTCCCGCAGATCCAATAGCATCTTGCCCCATAACTTCGTATTGAAGCTTATTTTTGTTGATTATTTCTTCCAACTGCTGCACTGTAATTTTCGTTTCCTGAAGAATCATAATACTCGGTTTATCCTTTTTCAATTTCTCTTTCATGTACCTCTGTTTTCCTTTACTATTCAGACCCCTAATATTCCAGCTGATGATAATCATTTAAAACTTTTGAGAGGGGGGGAAGAATACCTCTGACAGAGGTATCACTTTACCTGAATTTATCAGCGTTTCTCCAACAGTCTGAATGGCTTCACTCAACGTTTTCCGTCCTCTTTTCCTGCTGTTTTTGCCAGAGCCGTCCATTCCCATCTGACTATTCTCCTGTTCACTTGCTATGGTTATCTGTTTATCCATGTTCTCCCCTTTTTTTTCCTTGTACTTTTGAAATGCTTCTTTGTACAGTTGTTTCTGTCTCTCTGGTATGAATCTGTTATCCAGGTTTTTCCATTCCTGAATTAATTGTTTCATGATTTTTTCCTCCTCCACCTCATTTTCCTTCTGGCTTTCCACTTCCATCTGGGTTTGGTTTGTTACTGCTTCTGACTTTCCCACAGCCCCTTCTTCAGCTACTTTCCCCGTATCTGTTTCTTTTCCTTTTATTTCTTTAACTATTTCCATTGGCGTATTTCCAAGATCTTCTTCTTCCTCCAGGTTCACTTCATAATCCTCGTTTTCTTCTTGGAGGATTTGAAACTTGTTTTGACTCGCTGTATTAAGGGGCTTTTCTTGTGTCTGAGTTTTGGAGCCATCTTTGCCTTGTTTCTTCCTTCTTATAACCTGTTGAAAATCCCTATCTGCCTCCTCCGTTTTTTCTGGTTCTCTTTGTTGTTCTTCTTGATTTCTATCAAACCTTTCCTCCTTATTCAGCGGACATTGTCTATATAGATGGCCGTATTCATGGCACTTTCGGCACCTGAACGGAATATGTTCATAGTCTATTGGCTGTTGCCAGATTTCATCATGATATTCTAGCTCAATATATTCTGGAAGGGGCTCTGCTATATTCATATATACACAGAGCCTTGCATATGATGTATACTTGCCTCGCTTTGTTGCCTCTGCTATTTTGACAAAGCCCCCGATTGTTTTCCCAATCCCCTCTAGTATTTCAGGATCCCAAAATTCCACTGGTAAACCAAACAATCTAACCCAGATTGGGGCGGCCAACATTCTTTCTTTTTCAGGGTTATATCTTTCTTCCCAGTATTTCATAAACAGACCCGCATTATTCATAAAATACGGTCCTTCCTCAAAAACCCTTTCTTTGTCCTCCAGATTCGCGAAGATGGCTGTAAAAAACCCTTTTGCTCCCAGTTTCAGATCTATATGTCCTTTTGGTCTCCACCTTTGATAAATCCACCTGTACAGTTCTTTCTCAGTTGGCCAATACCCTACAAACTTGCATATCAGTGCATGGTCCTTCATGTAGCAGTTATATTCCTCAAGTTTGTTGCTGGGTATGACATATCTAGGTTGTTTTTGTGCCCTTGGAAGACATTTCCCACCCATCCTCTTTTGCCATAGGTTACCCATCACTGGTGCGTTATTCTCCTTCAGATTACGCTGCGTTCCGCTTGCACTGGTTTCACCTGCTACAACATTTTTATAGGAGGGGATCTCTCCCCTCCCCTGCCGATTTTCCATTTCCTCCTCAGCTCTAATACTTTTAATGTTTATCCTCGTTCCTCTGCTGAATACTTATCACTTAATTCGTTTATGCTCCGAGATTACCTTGCTCAATCCGCCTGTCGTGCCGCTCTTCGACTTCTGCCCCACGATTTCCGCCTGCAGCTCTGGATTGCTGCCCTGTCCGCTTACCCTAGCCTGCAAACGCGCCCGTGAACCCTAGCCTCCCCTGTTTTTCATTGCTCACTATTACTCTTGTCATTAATATCTATTAACTTTATTAGTATTGATTATTAATATTTATTAATTTTGATTAAATTAATATATTTATTAATTTATAACAATTAATTAATTTATTAATTATTATTAATATTAATATAATTTTAAATCAAATAACTTTAAATATTGATACAATATTCTTATTTCTCTAATCTTTAGTACTATTATATAAAAATAAATAAACATTTCCCAACTTGAATCATAATTAAATAAATGAATAAATAAAATAAAAATTAAATTAAATTAAATAAATTTATTATATTATCATATATTAAATAATTATTATTATTACCATTTAGGTTTTGAATTTTAAATTAATTTATTAACTCACCTATAAAAAAAAATTAAAAAAATTAATATATAAAACTCAAAAATAAAAATAAAAATAAAAATAAATAATTGAATGAATTATTAATTAATAAATAAATTAATAATAAATATTCAGCCGACATTCTGCTGATCCTAAAAATTGTTTTCCTCATTATTATTTATTTCCTTCTTAGCGACTCTTTTTTTATCATCATTCATTAGCCCTGATGATGGATCCCAGTTGGGATTTGAAACGTTGGCATAAAAATGTTCATACTGTGGATTCTCCGGTAACTGAGTCAAAAGATACAAACCACAGATCTCTTAAATCCATGATCTTTATCGTTCCCATGGTCCTTGGACTTCAAGCACCAAACCTCTACACACACTTTTTTCTTAGTCTCCTTTTATTTCTTTAGACTCTGTAATTGTAGGTGCAGGCTTGCTAACTGCAAGTGAATCTATTGTACCCTTAGGTTCGTATCCTAAATAGGTGATGTGTGTAGCCTCATCATGATCTCCAAGGCTTCTGCTTACATAGATACGTTGGGGAAATTTTAAGGTCTAAAATGGGCCTCCGAAGGAAATGATAAAATAATAGTGAAAATAATAAAATAAGATTAGATTACGTCATCAAATTTTAGAGGGAAAAAATAGAACCTATTTTTTCAACTCGTATTTTCAACTTATCTCCCTATGGGTTTACTCAAATTTTGAGACGAAACATTCGTTGGATGAAGAATTTGATTCCTCATCCAAGGAGTGCACATGTTTCATACTTTCGATGGATCTTGCCATACAAAAAATGAGAAATACATGAAAAGTGTGATTGCAATCACATTTTTTCATGTATTTCTTATTTTTCGTGTAGCAGGGTCCATTGAAAGCATGAAACATGGGTACTCCTTGGATGAGGAATTAAATTTTGCATCCAACGAGTACTCCTGCTCGAAATTAAAGTAAAAACTTAGGGAGATAAGTTGAAAATACGAGTTAAAAAAGTAGATTTATTATTTTATTATTTTTTTTACTTTTTTACTCCAAAAATGGTGAATCACCCCCCATGGTTGACATCATCATCTTGAATCTTATTGGTTCTTATAAAGTTTCTTTTGGTTGTACATTTTTCTTAGGAGGCCCATTTTAGACCTCAAAATTCCCTTAATGTCTTCCGGTGTGACAGAGGGATTCTTTAATGCAGTAAAAATGATGCGATAAACCAGTCGCGATACTAGGTATCTGAAATTTGCATGTTAGGCTATCTGATCTGACACTTCAACCTCTGATCAAAGTCCCAAGGTGTCTCATTGACTCTCATTAGAATCTCCTTAAATTTAATAATTGACTGCACCTCAGATTTAAGCTTACTAAATTATTTTTTCAAAGATTTCTGAGTCTCTGCTAATGATGCCTAAGGATTATCAACACAATAATCAATGTACCAGGTCAGCGCACGATCTTGCAAGGTGGTAACCAATCGCACCTTCTTTATATTATCATTGGTGATTTGTTGCACTGTCCATACAACATTCGCAACAAACCAGAATTTCTCTAGATCTTCACTTCCTATTCCCTTGAAGATCGACATCTTCATTGTGTTTTCCATGATGAATGGTGGAGGTGGAGGTGGAGGTGTAGGTGAAGGTGTATGCGGTGGAGGTGGAGGTGGAGGTGGAGTGGATGGATGAGATATGCTCAGAATACTGTAGTCAACACCACCCCTTTGGTGTTTCTTGCAGGAGGTTCAATCAATGGACTATATTCCACACCTAATTCATGATTTCTAAAGAGTCTACCACTTTGCGTAGCTCTGAACATTAAGGTAATGGCATTACTTGCTTTTCACATAATAAAATTTTAATCCAAGTATTCAATGACCTTAAGTACTTACCTCATGATCCTTTGAAGAATCTTCACTCCGCCTCGCTATAGCTAACTAAGGTATCAACTGCAAATTCAATAACAAATCCCCCCAGAATTTGATCAAGCCAATGATTGACAACCCGCATGATCTTGTTTTCCAATGCCTCTAGTCATCATACCAATTATGGAGTCCACATTGTAGGACTATTGAGTTTCCACCTTCCTTGATTGTCTGCCAATTTAGCTAACCACTCATATAATTCAATTGGGAAAGTGCAAAAGAAGATTTTGTGTACCTCTGTATACAAATACCTATTCAACCAATCCTCCTTTGACAGGCATGGATTCCTATTTCCTTGAGGCACAAACTCATGAATCTTCTGATCTAACCACTTTTCAATCTCTTTCTTAGTTATATTCCAATGATGCAAAATCACACATCTCTTTTATCAGATCCTGGTCGTGGTAATGGAACCATTTGTTAGCTTAGGGGGTCCTGACCCAGTTTCAGAGTTAGATGCACCAACCAACAAAACCCTACATTGCTGGCCCTTTCGGAAACAACCCATGTAGTGCAGGCTGCAGTCTCACCCGAAGCAGTATTGGGGGATGCAAGAACCAATTTTTTGCATCCAGAGACTAGTGTGATATCTTCCATTGCCTTGGATCTACTTCCACGCAGATTGATAGAATTCTAGGGCTCTTTATTGTAACTAGGTTAAAGCTGCCTCCAGACCTTCGCGAAGGTCTACGATCAATCCTTGTGGACCATAAACAGTCAATTTACCTACTTTCTCGCATCAACAAGCGCACCTAGATCAAGTTCTGTGTAGATCTACTTGATTCATCATAAAACATAAGAGAAATAGCTTCTAACTTCGCAGAAGTGGATAACCATTCATTTGATATATTTTTTAAGACATGTTTAGTGAAATTGTGTAGCATTCATTCAATAATTCAAAAAACATATCATTTATCGACAACATATAACATAAACAAATTCAATGGAAATACTCAGTAATTCTTCAAAAAGATGCCTTTATTGATCTTCAATTCACCTAATACAAACTCTTCTACCTTGCGCACATAGCTGCAGGGGTCCGCACACTCAGCTGTAGACTCTACCCAGGCCTCTTGCCCACTCAGCTACAGGAGCCTTCCCTTCTCTACCTAAGCACAGGAATCAAAGACTTCCTGCCCTAACACTTGCCCAAGACAACTAAACTCTTCAATGTACCAAATTCTCCATCAAAAAGACTCGCTAAGACTCAACTATTTATAGCTTTTCTAATACAATACCATGGCCCCTGACTCATGGGTGAGTTTTCAAAACCGACCAAAACAAGGGGCTAAGACCCCTTTGACTCCTATCTATCTGCGCGCTCTGCATCCACATTTCATGGATACTTTACATCTTTTACAAAAATCTTTACAAAAAATGACTAAGTTAATTCAATTCTACCCCTGGGGACCCCATCCCAACAGATGGGAATATGTAAATAGAGAGAGAGAGTTGGGTGAGAGAGGTGTAGAGATAATAAATAGAGTGGGAGGAGGGGAGAGAGATGAAGGGAGGGATAGAGGGGTAGATGGAGAGATCTAGAGGGGGGGAGAGAGATAGATCATGGTGTTGGGTAGAGTGACAGAGGTAGGTTGAGTTTTGGCATGTATAGGAAGACTTGGATTTAGAGTGAAACAACCAACAAAAAACATAAAAAACAAGGCCTTTTGGCATAAATCAGATGCAAGTGAAGTCTCACTCGAGGCATCTATGAGGGACTATAAAAACCTATAGAGTTTTGAAGTGAGATGGAGATATAGATTTGACACTTTCCATTATCCTTTATCCAATACCTAGTGTTGAAAACAAAAAAAATTTAAGTACATTCCACTTTTGCACAACAACTCCATTACATTCAATAGAAATAAAAACATAGAAATTCAACACATCATGTGCAAACACAGAAAATACTTAAAACATATCTTTATTAATATGGGAAAATATCCATTACATTCTAGTTGTTACAAGTCACCAGCCTAATAGAGCAATTGTTACAATGCGGAAACAGAACATCAACTACATACTAAAAAACCTCAAGTATTTATGTTTAACCATATCCTCTCCTATTAAATTGCATATTTTATCTATTTTTAGATTTACATTAGGGCACAAAGATGACATACAACCTAATTTTACTATGGGTGGTAATTATTACCAGGGGAGAAAAACCTAAAACTTAAGCCTAACAACTCTCCTTGCTTCCCATGTTCCACACGCTAATCCTTAGAAAACTTTCTTACATGGAATCCTTCTATGCAAATCCCAAAATATCTCCTTAAAATGTTTCTCCAATAGGTCCCAACAATCACTTTTGGCTCGTCCTAAGACACTTAGTCCTCTATCGAACTGTTGAGGGCATTGTGTCTTTTTCCTTTACAATGTGTGCTTCCAAGCATTGGTTCATTGTAGTGACCTTTGTCTGGATGTCCTCTTATTTTTCCCATATATGATATGCAAGCTCAGCTTCCATGTTAGTCTTCCACTTATCTACATTGGCATGTATTTCTCGTGTGACTTCCTGGTGCACAGTCCCAATCTCTCGGTGACTATGGATGCTTCTTGTTGTAATATCTCAAACCTTTGTGCTAGTTGTTGCTGTTGGATTCTCATATTTTTTAGTTGTTTTACCAGGTGCATTTTTTTTCTTCATGGATTCCTTGTGTTCAACGGGTTGTAAAGTGCTCAATTTGTCTTGTAGCTTCTGAGCATTTTCCTATGCAGTCTAGATTTTTTGTACTATGTTATGAAGTTTTATTCTCTTCATCGATAATTTCCATAATTATTGCATTTTCTCATTCATTTTTCAAAATTATTCATCCAATCCTTTTAGTTTCTTGGTAGCCACTATGACTATCAGTTCCTTTCACAATGCTCCTACTCTTGTGGTATAGTGGCAGGCTTCATTTGTGACTCCATCTCTATAATCTTTGCCTTGAGGCCTTGTATGTCCTTTCCAATATCTATTATTTTCCCCTTGACTGATGTGTCTAATTCCATCAATGCTTTTGAGAGGTTTTTGTAAACCTCCTCAATTGTTGTCTTTATCTTATACTCTCTTTGTTCTTCTTGTTATTTTTCTACCAAAAAACACATTTTTGTTGTCTTCAATGCATCATGTGTAGTGGAAAATTACACTAATTCTTGTTTTTATTTAATGCAAATCTATATCTATTGGGGAATACTATACTAGAATTGATGTAGATTGTGCTACATTAGCTACGACAAAGTCAGTTCTATATGGCATATCTCTTATACTCATTTATTCATCTCTTCTAAAAGAAATCTCAGTGCGTGTGGTGAGATATACAGGGCACAATTCTCTCCTATTGTTGTTGATGGTTGCGACTTCATTGCATGCAATTTAATTATACTCAGGGTGCTCTAGTTTGTTCCTTGTGACTACTTTGAAATCCATGTTTATAATATAAATAAATATTGTAGTTGTGTTGTAGCAGTTACAACCACCCTCCAAAACTTTGCCTTAGCCTCATTTTGGAGCCTCCCTTCCAACCTTCACAGCAACTTGCCTTGCTTCGTCAAGTTCACAAGCTTCAGTGTCTTTCTTGCACAAAGGCAGCCTGTCAATCATAGCTTGATCCATTCCCCTCACAGGCTATTCACCCAAACTTGGTGCAGCTATAGGATGAGCAACTTCTCCTTGAAAATTGCACATTTCTGGAGGGCAACCAGCCTTCCCTCTAGAAATTATGCAATCCTCTCTGGCAGCCTGTTGGGCTCCAGGATTGCGTAATCTTTCCTGCCAACACTCCCAGCAGGATTTGTGCAAATTTCCCCAGCAAGGTTGCTCAACCAAAATTTGCACAAATCTGGGTAGCAGTTAGCTACTCTGCCCAGAAATTGTGCAAATCTCTTGGGCAGCCAGCCCACCTCCCAGCCAAAAATGCCCATTTTTCTGCAGTAGTTGAGTAGTCTCTTGCACGTGCAGCTGAGTTGACCCGTTCCCTCTGGGACTGAGAAAAATAGACTTGCATGCATGGGCTTCTTCTCCCAAGGCAGCATGCAAAGGCATCCCTTGTTTCAAGGATCTACGTTTAGCATTTGGAGGTTACATGCAAGGAGCAATTCCAAAACCTCCCACCAAGTGTCGCTTCCCCTAGATTCGTAGCATGCATGTCACAACCTCAGTGTTATCAAAAATCATAAATCAGACACTGTAGAGCTCATTCCTCACATCAACCCCGCATCTCTAACATCCCACATCACATATAGGAGCATTCGACACATTCAACTCATTTGTTTTGGGGGTAAGCCCGCTTCCCATGCTTTGTGATGCATTTCTGTCACTTTTTGTGTTTTCACTTGTAGGAGCATTGTTTGCTTGATTTATTTGAACGCTTGCTGTCATTTACATATATACTAGCTTGTCCTAGCTCTGTTTCAATTTTCATTGCTATCTCACTGCTGTCGCATGCATGAAACTATTTTGCACGGACATTCCCCCAACCAGCGAACTGCCTCACCCACATGCATGTTGATCCTTTTGCTGAATCTTTTATTCATGTTTTGTATGCACTGTCAATCACTTCTGCTATCACTTAGTGTCGCCATGCATTCACTTACTTACTTTCTTTCAGTCACGCATTGGCGAGTCGGGCCAACCTTGGCCCAGGCTCTGCCTTCACCAAGGCTGCATTACGCAATCTGGGAAAGGAAGGCTCACCTTCCTCCCCAGATTTTCACATTCCTACCTGACACTGGCCTCCAAGACTGTTTTATGCATTTCTGGAGGACAGTGGCTGCTTGGCCCAAGAAATTGGGAATATTTGTCCCTAGGCCAGCTGTCCTTCCTAGCTGGAATTATGCATTGCGAATCCCAATAGTCAGCAGCCAGACTGGACTGTGCATTGCACAGTTCCAATAGTCAACTAGTCTCCCAGTAGCCCAGACTGTGCCTTGAGCAGTCTTGGCAGTCGGTCTCCCGACCTCTCGACCGAAATTGCGTAACCTTCATGATCGTTCACCCAAATATGTTACAAATCAGTTCTCATGTTCATTTTGGTTTTTGACTAACAAATTGCTTGCTATGAGTGTTTCCATGTCTCCAGGTATCACAGGTGTTCATTTGCCTCTCATCAGTACAGGTACAATGGTTTCCAAGGGAGCAGAGACAAGGACAACATTTAGAGAAGGCTTGGGGATGCAATTGATCAAGTGTTTATAAGATTGCATACTCATGAAGACATCAAGTGGCAGCATCACAATGAGCAACATCATGAACAACAGCTGAAGACAACAAACCAAATGCAACAAATGCAAGATGAGGGTTGTTGACAACACGGAGGTGGAACAAGGTTGCAATCTCAAGCAGGTCCATTGATGATGAAAGCAACTTTGGAGACTCCAGCTATGAAGTGACGGCACATGAAGATCGCGCGAAGGCAGAAGATGTAACAAAGAAGGAGTTTCATGTGCTGAAGCAACAACTTAGGAAGAACATGAAGCTGCACAGACAGACGAATGAGTTGCAATAGGATCGGGAACTGTTAGAGTCGGTCTGGTCATCCCTCCGTCAGAGATCAAAACTATTTTTTCATTTCATTTTTAGGTGTCTCACTCGATTCACTCAGTTGCATTCTGCTAGGGGCATGCCATAATCTGACGGAAGGGATTTTTCATTCATCCCCCTCATGCCTTACACTGTTGGCTTAGGTCTGTTCATCAAAATCAAGTTTTCATGTCTTTTGATCAGCAAGAGTTATTTTCAGTCACTAGGTCTAGGGTTTCACAAGCTGTGTCTTCACAATGTCCAATAAAGCCAGCAGGCCAGAGGGAGGTTCTTAATAAGTTTTCATTTCAAATATTTTCATCATCATATGGATGGATTATGACTTTTCTTCAAAACTCTGTTTTGAAGACAAGTCAACATTTCGTTTTTTGTAATAATTTTCAAAAATTTTCAGTTCTTGAAATACTTCAGGCGCAGCCCTGGTCTCCTTTACCAAATTCCATGTCAGCTATTCCTGCAAAAAATTGCCAAGAATTTCATCATTTCAATCAAAAAATCAAGGAGGAAACAAAAATACAGAGTTGTATTAATTGTGAAAAAGTGCCAATTTCAAAACATTATAAAAATGGGTTTTGGAGAATCAAAAATCAAATCCATGTCTCCATGTCTTTATAAATATAATTCCATGAGGATCAATGTCATTTTACATGCTAAGGTCAAAGGGAAGCATTTCAAAGTAAATTGGGTGAGCAAGTGAGTAACTTGGGTGAAATCAGAGGAAGCTTGGCCAGCGCGGCGCATACAATAGGTGGCACGATGCACTGGAGGAGCACGATGCACTGGGATAAATTGCCCAGTGTAAATTTACACAGGCACGACGCACTGGGTATGTGGCGCAGCGCATACACCTGAAAGCCCGAAATTGTTTCAAATTTCACCAATTTGCTCATAACTTGCATGGATTTGCCAGGTAGTGTTGCTATTTTGATATTTCATCCAATGTTGTGATTAGTGATGGTGGTTTATGGATGACAATGGGTGAACACATATATCAAACCCTCCTTCTATAAACATAAGAAAACTTCTTGTCAGGGTTTCAGAACTCACTATTTTGCCACCAAAATCATTTCTCCTTCCCATTGTTCCCTTGTTTTCACCAATCCCTAATTCCCTATCACCTAAGTTTATTATTCCCTTCTCCTACATGCTCTATCCCAAATCCTCCAACCTCACACCTCAAACCCTATTCCCATACATAAATCCCTCAAACCCTCTCCCATATTTCCCTATCAAATTTCTCCCAATAATTCCCATTCCTCACTATTATTTCCCCTTCCTAACAGTCCCTGTTTCATTTGTTTTTTCCCTTTGGTGGCAGACTTTGCTGGCAGACCTTGCACTCTAAAGAGCAGTCAAAATAGTTTTCATACACTAGCATCTTTTTCTCCAAGGCAGTTTGATAAAACAACAATCATGGCATCTGAGCATTCATCGGACTATGAAGTGGAAACCCAAAGTGACTCACCCTTGGAAGAACAGGCACCCCGGAGGCCTCATAAAAGTGGTAGACATGTAAGAGAAGAACCAATCACCCTTACAGAATTGCAGGCCTGCCCTCTTGCCATGTTTTGTTTTCAACATCAATCATGCTATGAGTTTTGTCAAAAGGTGGCTAGTGTTCAATTTCATCATGAACTAGCTCATCTATTCATGCTGCACTTACATGGAGATCAAGCTATCTTAGCCGGTGTCACCTTCACACTTACACCAGAATCTGTCTCATTAGCAACCGACATACCGAACATTGGAGAACCATGGCACAAGAAGAAGAAGATTGACCAGCAGCATTATGAGCCATACATTAAAACCGGTTTCTTGAGGCAGCTCAAGAGAGTCTTCCCATTCCGATATCTGAAAGATGAATATGCTCCACTAATGAAGTTGATCATGAAATATTTCAGCTGTGAGGGACGATTCTCTCATCTCTATGCTTATCACATCAGGTTGCTCATGCATTTCACTAGGGTACGGATGATGAACGTTCCGTATTTCTTTTGCCAGAACATCGAGAGGATGACCACCCTTGTGTAGCACAAAACACCTCAGCAGCAACTTAACAGTGTCTATCATTTTGCTCTTATTAAGATTTTGGTGGTTCATCAACTTGGACTACAGGGCATCACTTGGGATGATTTCATCTCTCGTGACATCTTCAGATCTTCGTAGGGATTATCAGAGGTTAAGCATGAAGGTGAACCTTCTCATCAGTATGAGCGCCATGAGACCGCTAGTGTGCCGGTATTCATCACATATCAGAGAGGCACCAGACATTTGTTTGCAGCGGAAAAGCGTGTGTTATCTCCACCCGGGGTGGAAGGGGCCTCGCTTTCTCCATCAGCACCACCAGTATAGGACAAAGGCAAGAGACCAACGCAGGATGAGGGGCCTTTAGGTGAGCCTTCAAGTGAAAGAGAGACCGAATTCATTCTCATTCATGATGATGATACAGATACGGGCCCACAAAGTGCCAAACTTAGGGAGATCATCCAGGAGCAGAAAACAGAGATCCAAGCCTTATCTCTTGACTTGGAGAGAGCTAAGTGGACCATGAGATATTTGGAGCAGAGGAACAAACAACTTGAAGATCAGCAAGCAATCATGGAGTTACAGAACATCCACGAGAACCGCCAGGTTGCACAAAGGAGAAGAATTGAGCTCACGTCATTGGAGCAAGAGATTAATGAGGATTGGGAGTCTAATCTCGAGAGAGTTAACATGCACTTAGAGAGGCTGTTGGACAAGGCCAACAAGGACCATGCTTTGCTGAGACACATGGCTTTCCACTACATGGCACGAAACAAGGTGTGCAAGGCCCAAATCAGGAATTTGAAGGCAAAATTGAGGAAGGCAATAAGGAAGCAAAAGAGGCAAAGGGAGCTTGATCGTCTTCAGATATTTGCCGAAGCCTCTTTAGCCCAGCATAACACTTAATGAAGAAGCTCCAGCCCAAATTTCAAGAAATTTGGAGCATTTTTGGCATTTTGGCAATTTTTTTTACAAAAAACAGGGTTTTTCTCCCTGTGCGCTGCGCCACGTGGCGCGTGCTTATGATAGGATGCTCCAAATGGCAAAAATTTTATATTTTTGGATTTTTCATGAAAAATCATGACTGATGGTGCATGGCCAAGAAGTTTGGGCAAGTTTTGAGTCCTCAGGAGGTCAAAAACACTAAAACAATTACCTCTCTGCCCCTATTTTGACATGCAGGAAGCAATATTGGGAGATTGAAGTTTTGGAGGGGCAAATGGGCACCAAATTCAGAAATTCCTCTTGGGTTGGAAAGTAGACAGGTAGGGATTTCCAACAAGCACACTTGGGCTCAATTTGGACTTCAGGAAGTGCCTCAAACTCAGCCTCAAAGTGGTGCAACACACAGAGAAATTGGCGCGGCGCACAAAGGATTTTTGCTCAATTTTTCACCTTCCAGCTCAGAAATTCGGCCAGTTTGACTAGTTTTGCTTTGTGATGTAATTTTTGATCTATCTTGATGTAATTGGATAAACATGATGTAATTTTGGCACTTATTTACTTGTTCTAGAGGATTCATTCACTAAAAAGTGAAAATTTAATTAATGAATCAGTTTCCTACCTTATAGATGCAAGTTGTTTTGATTGCCTAGATTTTAGTGCTTTATTTAGAATTGGTTGAAACAGCTCCTAGAATGATGAGCTCAACCCCTAGAGGCAAGGGAATGGATTGGGCTAGTCTATATCATGTAATTTCTAAGTCATTTTCAGGGTTGGACACTTGAGATTGCTTTGGCATATCATTGTACATTCTATCTCTGCATTTTTGACTAAGGAAAGACCATGGTTTTGCAGCACTGTTTGGGATCCATGTGGCCTTATGTTTTGATGGTGTGATTCTCTAAGTAATTTTAAGTTCATTAGTGTTATGTGTATCATTTTCCTCTCTTTTCTTCTGAATTTGAACAAATGAGTGATTAAGGTAGAATCCATTAACTGCTATGCTCTTCCTTTGAATTTGTTTAAATTTCCATGTTTTCATCTGTTTAAGGAGAATTCTCGAGACTCTCTTGCTCTCCTTAGCTCCTCACCAGTTTGATCTATCCATTCACTCAATTTAAAGCATTAAAATGTTTTCCTTCCTTGCCCCAATTAGAACTCTGCAGAAACTGTCCCTCATCCTCGAGCCCAATTTGCCTTTCCCTGTTTCCAACACAAAACCCTCAAAAACTCAAATCAAATCCTTTGCACTTAATACCTAGCCTAAAATCAGTTGCTAAATTAGTCATCTCGAGCCCCATCACTTGTCTTTTGCCGATATCGACCTGGAGAGAGCCCTCTCCTGTCCTTGTAGGGCTAGCTACGAGGCTGAGCGTGGTTTGATGTGGACCTAGAACCTTGTCTTTTCAGCCTGAGACAAATCTAGGCTCTAACATAGTGGCAACTCCACTGGGGAAGAAAATGATTTGCTTGTTGATGTCATTGGTTTTCTAAGCTATAGACAGAGCCTGAAGTTATGCCAGGTAGCCTTTGAAATGCTTTTGCTTTGCATTAGCGCAAGTAGATAAACGCTGCTTCAGTCAATCTCCGGTCTAGCTTGTAATCGTGATACTTGACTTGTAAATCGCCCCAGTACCTTTGAGAATTCTAAGCTTTTGGATGATAAGTTTAGAATTTGAGAGGCTGAACAAGTTGTTTATGTCTCTTTGATTTCTTGAAAATAACACGTTGGCTTCAAAGAGATATACCAGAGCTAATCCAGATCCAAATCCTCCCCCTTTCTATGAGAATCCCAATTTGATTTCAAGAATTGTTCATCAAGAGAGTTCTGTGACTCCCGTGTTTAAATCTCATTCATGTCCTGCAATTTTTAAGTATCTTGAAGAGCTTGATTTTGATGAAAAGTTTGAATTGTCATTGTTTGAAACCAAATCCGAAAGTGCTCTTGGTTCTATAGTTCCAAATCCTGACTTTGCTGCAGCTCTTGAAGTTGAAAGAAATAATAAATCAATTGAGAATTTTATCTTAAAGCACCTCCAAAGTGAAATTCATGCTTCAAATATCGCTGATTTCCTAGAAGCTACATCAGCATCCCTTGGATCTTCCGTAACGGCATCCACTTTGAAAATCCCTATCGAGCCTCCTTTCATTCCCAACCTTCCCCCGCAACCTATTGTTGCTGATCAAAAGTCTGCTATAAATTCACCTCCATCTACTCCTTCTACATCCAAAATTGCTTCACCTCCGCATACACCTCCTCATACACCTCACACATCAGCTGCACCTTCTCCCCCAATATCTCCGAGGTTGATTGCCAATCCACCAAGAGCAATGGCTACTTGGTTTGCACCTCTCGCGCTACCTGAAGTTTTGGGTCACATGCCCGCAGATTATCAAAGTAAAATTCCTTTGTTTGACAGCACTCCTCAAAGTACCATGGCTTAGCAACATGTGGACAAGATGACGGATTTCTTTGAGCTTCATGAGATTGATGCTGAAAACGTGACCATGAGATTATTCGTGTAGACTTTCGCAGGTGAGGTGAGAAAATGGTTCAGAGCTTTGACAACTAGAAGTATTCCCACATTAAAAGAGCTTCAAAGGTAGTTCTTGGATCGCTGGGAAGTCAAGAAAGATCCTCTTCAAATCACTTCTGAATATACCAAGATCAAGCGGAATGCTGGTGAGTCTGTGCAAGACTATTGTACTAGATTCAATGCGGTTTATAATGCAATTCCTGATGATTTAAGGCCAACTAGAAAGTCAGCTTTGCTAAAGTTTCCAGATGGTTTTGATCCGGACATGGCTTATCAATTAAGAGAGAGAGATCCAGTTACCTTAGAAGAAATGCAGAAAATTGCCGTTAGTGTTGAGGCAAATGTGAATGAAAAGAGAGCTAGAATGAAAGCTGAAAAGAAGGTCTCAATAAAGGAAGAAGCTTCTACCTCAGATTAGGTGCTCTGCAAGGTAGAAAAGATGATTGAAAGGTTGACACTTGATAAGCCTGAACCGCAGATCCGAAATCCTAATTTCCGTGGACAGCAACAACCTCAATTTAGGATCAAACAGTGTGAGCAGTGAGCACAAGAACCGGCATCACAACAACAACAAGTAAAGACACCTCTTCAGTAGAATTTTGTTGGTCCTGAATCTGATGATGAAGACCATGTAATAGGGGAAGAAAATCACTTCTTTACTCCTGATGATATGCCCACTTTTATCACTGAAGATGATGAATATGCAGAAAGTTCAGTTGTACAGCAGGATGTAGATTTTATCTTGGCAAATGATACAACTCTTGAAGAGGAGTCAGATGAGTATCAGAGAGGGTATATGCATGCCTTGTCTGCCCATCAGCATCAGTATTCATTAAGAAACAGAAATGTCCCCATTAATCCAATCTAGAAGAGAAAGGAAGGTCCAACATCCAAGAATGAGCCACTGGTTGCACCAAATAAAGGGAAAGAAGTTGCTGATCCTATGCCTAACAAATCTCCATCAGCAAATGAACGAGTCAATCAGCCCACTGTATCGAAAGATAAAGCTGAGAAGAAAGAGGTTCCAGCCAAAGAGGTAGAGAAGACTTCCACTTTTAGTTTAGAAAATGAAATTTCTAAATTGAAGGTATCCATTCCCTTGACAAAGTTGATGAGGAACAATAGTTATAGAGGTCAGGTTTCCAAAATTTTGAATTTTGATCCAATGTCTGATATGGTGAGTGTAGAAGATGATCAAACTGAACTGATTTTTGGACCAGCATTGAATGGTGAGTCTCTAGACAGTGATGTGCCTCCTTTTTATATCAGTTTGAGAGTGCATGAGTTTGTGTTGCATAATGCTATGTTCGATTCCGGCGCCTCCCACAATCTTATGCCGAAGGCTATCATGGAGAAATTGGGTTTGGACATCACCAGGAAGTATCATGATCTCTATTCGTTTGATTCCAGCCAGGTGGGATGTATTGGGCTCATTAAAGACTTGGTGGTCAGTTTGGTTTAGATTCCTGCAAAGAATGTTTTGATGGATGTGGTGGTGGCAGATGTACCTCCTAGATTTGGAATGCTCCTTTCCCGATCTTGGGGAGCAAAGATCAAAGGAACTATGCAACTTGATTTCTCCTATGCAACGATTCCTGTGTTTGGCCAAATGAGAAAACTTTATCGGGAGCAAAAAATGAAATACATGATTACAAGCAAGGAGAAACCAATTAATCATCCGATTAATTATGTACATATAGATTTAGAGTCTTTTGTTTTGTATTTATATAGTTTCAATGAGATTGATAGTCAGTTAGTTGCAGCAGATGATATTCCAGAAATAGCAGAGAATTTTCGAGAAGTTTTGAAGAAAGAAAGTCAAGAACAGGGCAATACCATTCAGCGATCAAAAAAGGATAATGGACAGCAAGCAGAAAAAATATAGCAAATAGAGTTTCAGCACTTAGAAGAAGAGGAAGATGGCCTCTGGACTATGGATTTTGATGGAGCAGTGGGAAGTGATGGTGCTGGAATTGGAATTTGGGTACGCAGTCCTTTTTCTGCTCCAAATAAAGTGTCGAGTAATGTGCAGGTATGTTCTTACAAACTTGCTTTTGATTTCTCGAACAATAAAGCTGAGTATGAGGCTCTGATCGTTGGCCTAAAGATCCTAAGAAATCTGAATGCTAAGAGGATTGTTGTATATGGTGACTCCAAATTGGTGATGAAGCAAGTTAAAGGTGAATATCAAGCAAAGCATCCTCTGATGCGGGCATACCAGAATGCTATTCTAGACATCTTGAAGCTGTTTTCAGATTACACTTTGACGTGTGTGCCTCGTATTCAAAATAGTATTGCTGATGCACTTGCTAAGGCAGCGAGTAATTTGAAGATTCCTATGAATTCAAGTAATAAATTTGAAATCCATGTGAAACATCGTCCGACTATCCCGGACAATCAGAGATATTGGCAAGTTTTCCAAGATGATGAGGAGATTGATGATTTTCTGCAAAACAAAGGTAAGTTCAAAGATACCTCAATTGATGTACAACATGATGACGGAAAAGATGATGTGCAGATCAATCAAATGGAAGTGTTGCAGCTCAAGGATAATGTGATTCCTAAAGGCTTGATACCTTTAGAAGAACTCTTTGATCATGATGACGTAGCCCGCAAACCAACATTGCAGCCAACAGAGAAGGGAGTCGAAGAGGTGAATATTGGAACAGCCGAACATCCGAAGATGGTAAAGCTGTCCAAAACATTGCCACCAAAGGTAAAGGCCAAATATATCAGTTTTTTGTCATCTTTTGCCGATGTGTTTGCTTGGGACTATTCTAATTTGAAAACATATGATACCAATATAATTCAACACACAATTCCTATTAAGCCTAATCAAAAACCTTTCAGACAGAAGTTAAGAAGGCTTAATCCAAAATTGTTGCCATCAATTGAGAAGGAGATCAATCGGTTGTACAAATCAGGAATCATTGTTCCCATCCGATTTTCTGATTGGATATCTAATTTGGTGCCCGTGCGAAAGAAGACCGGTGAGATTCGTTTGTGCATTGATTTTCAGAATCTCAACAAAGTTTCATTGAAGGATAATTATCCGCTGCCAAAAATGGATCACATACTTCAGTGAGTAGTTGGAGCATCTTGCATGTTGCTACTTGATGGTTATTCCAGATATAACCAAATTTTATTCCATGAAGATGACCGAGACAAACCAGCGTTCACCACTCCGTGGGGAACCTTTCATTACGCCAAAATGCCTTTCGGTTTGAAGAACGCGGGTGCCACTTTTCAGTGGGCAATGGACTTGGCTTTCGCGAATGAGAAGGATGTCTTCTTGGTTGTGTACCTTGATGACTTGACCGTGTTTTCCAAATCAAATGAAGAACACTTGTATCATTTGAAAATTGTCTTTCAAAAGTGCAGAAAATATGGTGTGTCATTGAATCCAAAGAAGAGCTTTTTTTCCATGGCTGAAGGCAAGTTACTTGGGCACATTATCTCAAAGGATGGCAACCGTATTGATCCAGCACGTGTGGAAGCAATTCAGCAAATTGACCTACCCCGGAATAAGAAGGAGATTCAACCGTTTAATGGTAAGATGAATTTTCTGCTCCGCTCTGTTCCTAATGTTGCTGAACCTCTAAGAGAGATTACAAACATGCTTAAGAAGGACAACCAAGTGACATGGACGAAAGAGGCTATAAAATCTTTCAATTTAGTAAAATTGGCTCTTTCTTCAGCCCCGGTTCTAATCAGCCCGGATTATACTCAGGATTTTATATTGTTTTCATTTGCTTCGGAGCATACTATGGCAGCTGTATTAATGCAGAAAAAAGATGAGCATGAAAGACCCATTTCTTTCTTCAGCCGGACTATAAGAGATGCTGCGTTGAAATACAACATTATTGAGAAGCAAGCCCTTGCACTTGTTAAAGCACTGAAAGATTTCCGCATTTACATTCTGCATTCCCATATTTTAGCTTATGTTCCTAACGCTGTTGTCAAAGATGTTTTGGTCCAAACAGATCCTGAAGGAAGACGTGGCAAATGGATTGCAGCTTTACTAGAGTATGATGTAGAGATAAGGCCCATGAAGCTTGTTAAAGGACAGGGATTAGCAAAGTTAATGGCTGAATCAAATCTGCACGTCTTAGACATAAATCTGATTGCTGCTATGTCCGATGAAAATGAGGAAGGTTTGTCCATTCAGGTAGCTGAAATTTTTGTTCTTTCTCCATGGTATTCAGATATCATATATGTACTTCAGAATTTGTCCGCACCACCAGGTATGGCTAGAAACAAAGCTAGAACTCTTAAGTTAAAGGCTACTAAGTTTTGTATTTTGAATTCTACACTTTATTGGAAAGATCCCGATGGCGTTTTGTTAAATTGTTTGGTGGAAGAAGAAGCGAAGCAGGTCATGGAGGATTTCCATAAAGGAGATTGTGGCAGTCACCTTTTTTGGAAAACAATGGCAAATAAAATTCTGAGGGCTGGATACTATTGGCCGACATTGTTTGCTGATGTGTTCAAAACTGTCAAGAGCTGTCATAACTGCCAGATTTTTGAAGGAAAACAGAAATTACAGCCTTTGCCGCTTAAGCCTATTGAGGTGAATGCCCCTTTTCAGCAGTGGGGGTTGGATTTCATTGGTGAAATTCATCCCGCTTCTTCAGGTCAGCATCGATGGATCCTCACGGCAACAGATTATTTCACGAAGTGGATCGAAGCAATTCCCACTAGGCAAGCTACGGATGTGGTAATAATTTCATTTCTTGAGAATAATATTTTGTCTCGTTTTGGTTGCCTGAGTAAGTTAATCACTGATAACGTAGCAGCTTTCAAGTCAAAAGGGATGGTTGAGTTTTGTAATAAATATCACATTACTTTGGGGCACTCAACCGCATATCATCCATAAGGCAATGGATTGGTAGAGTCTTCCAACAAATCTTTGGTTAATATCATTAAGAAGATGATGGAAATCAACAAGAAGAGTTGGCATAAGAAGTTGGTTCATGCACTTTGGGCAGATCGAGTGAGTCAGAAGAAGTCCATTGGTATGTCCCCCTTTGAGCTAGTTTATGGAGTTGATACCGTGTTCCCTACCTCTCTTGCAGCTTCGGTAGTCAAACTTCTTCAGGAGGCTGGTAGTGAAGATGACCCAATGCAGAGAAGACTAAATCAAATGATCCACTTGTAGCAGACACGGGAAGATGTTTTTCAAAACACATTCAAGTTGCAGGAGAGAATTAAAAAGATTTATGACAGAAAAGCAAAGGCGGACACATTTTAGTTGGATGATGTGGTTTTAAAATGGGATGCAAGAAATGAAGAAAAGAGCAAGCACAATAAGTTTGAAAATCTCTGGAAAGGTCCTTTT
Source organism: Pinus tabuliformis (assembly GCA_031772625.1). NCBI lineage: Eukaryota > Viridiplantae > Streptophyta > Pinopsida > Pinales > Pinaceae > Pinus > Pinus tabuliformis. Next base: position 245,820,533 of record CM062817.1, on the reverse strand, counting down.
AAGATCGCAGCATATTGAGGTCAGAATACCTTTCTTTTGAAGGAGATGAACGGGGAAGATTGTCCAAGAGGGTTGGTCAATGGTCAGCTGCTCAAGCGGTACCATTTCTGAGTTATTTCTACTATTATCATTGTCATTGTAAATACCATTTTATTTCAGTTTCACTGCAAGTGTGTGTTGTAATATTTTCTTCAGTCTGGGGCCTGAAGTGAAGGCTATAATTATGAAGAAAGGTTTCAGTTTTCAGTTCAGTTTGTCGAGTCAGTTTTTCAGTTTTATCATTGAGTCGTTGTGAGTCAAGTTTAAGTCAAATAAATTGAGTCGGAGTCTTGTATTGTTTGTCGAAATATTGACTCCATAGCCCAATGGATGAAGGCACTGTCTAGCTCTCCCAGAGATCTGCCGTTCTTGGCACCTCCAAGGAGCTACCACCCCCATTGGAGCCAATGTTAGAGTCGGTCTGGTCATCCCTTCGTCAGAGATCAAAACTCTTTTTACATTTCATTTTTAGGTGTCTCACTCGATTCACTCAGTTGCATTCTGCTAGGGGAATGCCATAATCTAATGGAAGGGCTTTGTCATTCATCCCCTCATGCTTTGCACTGCTAGCTTAGGTCTGTTCATCAAAATCAAGTTTTCATGTCTTTTGATCAGCAAGAGTTATTTTCAGTCACTAGGTCTAGGGTTTCACAAGCTGTGTCTTCACAATGTCCAGTAGGCCAGAGGGAGGTTCTTAATAAGTTTTCATTTCAAATATTTTCATCGTCATATGGATGGATTATGACTTTTCTTCAAAACTCTGTTTTGAAGACAATTCGACATTTCGTTTTTTGTAATAATTTTCAAAAATTTTCAGTTCTTGAAATACTTCAGGCGCAACCCTGGTCTCCTTCGCCAAATTCCATGTCAGCTATTCCTGCAAAAAATTGCCAAGAATTTCATCATTTCAATCAAAAAATCAAGGAGGAAACAAAAAGATAGAGTTGTATTAATTGTGACAAAGTGCCAATTTCAAAACATTATAAAAATGGGTTTTGGAGAATCAAAAGTCAAATCCATGTCTCCATCTCTTTATAAAGATAATTCCATGAGGATTAATGTCATTTTACATGCTAAGGTCAAAGGGAAGCATTTCAAAGTAAATTGGGTGATTAAGTGAGTAACTTGGGTGAAATCGGAGGAATCTTGGCCGGTGTGGCGCATACAATAGGTGGCGCGACGCACTGGAGGAGTGCGGCACACTGGGAGAAATTGCCCAGTGTAAATTTACACAGGCGCGGCGCACTAAAACGACACGGCGCACTGGGTATGTGGTGCGGCGCATACACCTGAAAGCCCGAAATTGTTTCAAATTTCACCAATTTGCTCATAACTTGCATGGATTTGCCAGGTAGTGTTGCTATTTTGATATTTCATCCAATGTTATGATTAGTGACGGTGGTTTATGGATAACAATGGGTGAACACATATATCAAAACCTCCTTCTATAAACATAAGCAAACTTGCTGTCAGGGTTTCAGAACTCACTGTTTTTCCACCAAAATCATTTCTCCTTCCCATTGTTCCCTTGTCTTCACCAATCCCTAATTCCCTATCACCTAAGTTTATTAGTCCCTTCTCCTACATGCTCTGTCCCAAATCCTCCAACCTCACACCTCAAACCTTATACAACAATTCCAAACCCTAAACCCTATTCCCATACATAAATCCCTCAAACCCTCTCCCAGATTTCCCTATCAAATTTCTCCCAATAATTCCCATTCCTCACTATTATTTCCCCTTCCTAACAGTCCCTGTTTCATTTGTTTTTTCCCTTTGGTGGCAGACTTTGCTGGTAGACCTTGCACTCTAAAGAGCAGTCAAAACAGTTTTCATACACTGGCATCTTTTTCTCCAAGGCAATTTGATAAAACAGCAATCATGGCATTTGAGCATTCATCGGACTATGAAGTGGAAACCCAAAGTGACTCACCCTTGGAAGAACAGGCACCCTGGAGTCCTCATAAAATTGGTAGACATGTAAGAGAAGAACCAATCACCCTTACAGAATTGCAGGCCTGCCCTCTTGCCATGTTTTGTTTTCAGCATCAATCATGCTATGAGTTTTGTCAAAAGGTGGCTAGTGTTCAATTTCATCATGAACTAGCTCGTCTATTCGTGCTGCACTTACATGGATATCAAGCTATCTTAGTCGGTGTCACCTTCACACTTACACTAGAATCTGTCTCATTAGCAACTGGCATACCAAACATTGGAGAACCATGGCACAAGAAGAAGAAGATTGACCGGCAGCATTATGAGCCATACATTAAAACCGGTTTCTTGAGGCAGCTCAAGAGAGTCTTCCCATTCCGATATCTGAAAGATGAATATGCTCCACTAATGAAGTTGATCATGAAATATTTCAGCTGTGAGGGATGGTTCTCTCGTCTCTATGCTTATCACATCAGGTTGCTCATGCATTTCACTAGGGTACGGATGATGAACATTCCGTATTTCTTTTGTCGGAACATAGAGAGGATGACCACCCTTGTGTAGCACAAAACACCTCAGTAGCAACTTAACAGTGTCTATCATTTTGCTCTTATTAAGATTTTGGTGGTTCATCAGCTTGGACTATAGGGCATCACTTGGGATGATTTCATCTCTCGTGACTTCTTCAGAGCTTCGTAGGGATTATCAGAGGTTAAGCATGAAGGTGAACCTTCTCATCAGTATGAGCGCCATGAGACCGCTAGTGTGCCGGTATTCATCACATATTAGAGAGGCACTAGACATTTGTTTGCAATGGCAAAGCGTGTGTTATCTCCACCTGGGGTGGAAGGGGCCTCGCTTTCTCCATCAGCATCACCAGTATAGGACAAAGGTAAGAGGCTAATGTAGGATGAGGGGCCTTTAGATGAGCCTTCAGGTGAAAGAGAGACCGACTTCATTCTCATTCATGATGATGATACAGATACGAGCCCACAAAGTGCCAAACTTAGGGAGATCATCCAGGAGCAACAAACAGAGATCCAAGCCTTATCTCTTGACTTGGAGAGAGCTAAGTGGACCATGAGATATTTGGAGCAGAAGAAAAAATAGCTTGAAGATCAGAAAGCAATCATGGAGTTACAGTTAATCTGCGAGAATCGCCAGGCTGCACAAAGGAGAAGAATTGAGCTCACGTCATTGGAGCAAGAGATTAATGAGGATCGGGAATCTAATCTCGAGAGAGTTAACATGCACTTAGAGAGGCTGTTGGACAAGGCCGACACAGACCATGCTTTTCTGAGACACATGGCTTTCCACTACATGGCACGAAACAAGGTGTGCAAGGCCCGAATTAGGAATTTGAAGGCAAAATTGAGGAAGGCAATAAGGAAGCAAAAGAGGCAAAGGGAGCTTGATCGTCTTCAGATATTGGCCAAAGCCTCTTTAGCCCAGCATAGCAGTTAATGAAGAAGATCCAGCCCAAATTTCAAGAAATTTGGGGCATTTTTGGCATTTTGGCAAATTTTTGTACAAAAAACAGGGTTTTTCTCCCTCTGCGTCGTGCCACGTGGTACGCGCTTATGATAGGAAGCTCCAAATGGAAAAAAATTTATATTTTTGGATTTTTCATGAAAAATCATGACTGCTGGTGCATGGCAAAGAAGTTTGGGCAAGTTTTGACTCCTCAGGAGGTCAAAAACACTCAAAAAATATCCTCTCTGCCCCTATTTTGACACACGGGAAGCAGTCTTGGGAGATTGAAGTTTTGGAGGGGAAAATGGGCACCAAATTCAGAAATTCCTCTTGGGTTGGAAAGTATACAGGTAGGGCTTTCCAACAAGCACTTGGGCTCAATTTGGACTTCAGGAAGTGCCTCAAACTCAGCCTCAAAGTGGCGTGACGCATAGATAAATTAGCGCGGCGCACAGAGGATTTTTGCTCAATTTTTCACCTTCCAGCTCAGAAATTCGGCCAGTTTGACTAGTTTTGCTTTGTGATGTAATTTTTGATCTATCTTGATGTAATTGGATAAACATGATGTAATTTTGGCACTTATTTACTTGTTCTAGAGGATTCATTCACTAAAATGTGAAAATTTAATGAATGAATTAGTTTCCTACCTTATAGAGGCAAGTTGTTTTGATTGCCTAGATTTTAGTTCTTTGTTTAGAATTGGTTGAAATAGCTCCTAGAATGATGAGCTTGACCGCTAGAGGCAAGGGAATGGGTTGGGCTAGTCTATATCATGTAATTTCTAAGTCATTTTCAGGGTTGGACACTTGGGATTGCTTTGGCATATCATTGTACATTCTATCTCTACATTTTTGGCTAAGGAAAGACCAGGGTTTTGCAGCACTGTTTGGGATCCATGTGACTTTATGTTTTGATGGTGTGCTTCTCTAAGTAATAATTGTAAGTTCATTAGTGTTATGTGTATCATTTTCCTCTCTTTTCTTCTGAATTTGAACAAATGAGTGAATAAGGTAGAATCCATTAACTGCTATGCTCTGCCTTTGAATTTGTTTAAATTTCCATGTTTTCATCTGTTTAAGGAGAATTCTCGAGACTCTCTTGCTCTCCTTAGCTCCTCACCAGTTTGATCTATCCATTCACTCAATTTAAAGCATCAAAACGTTTGCCTTCCTTGCCCCAATCAGAACTCTGCAGAAACTGTGCCTCATCCTCGAGCCCAATTTGCCTTTCCCTGTTTCCAACACAAAACCCTCAAAAACTCAAATCAAATCCTTTGCACTTAATACCTACCCTAAAATCAGTTGCTAAATCAGTCATCTTGAGCCCCATCGCTTGTCTTTTGCTGAGATCGACCCAGAGAGAGCCCTCTCCTGTCCTCGTAGGGCTAGCTACGACGCTGAGCATGGTTTGATGTGGACCTAGAACCTTGTCTTTTCAGCCTAAGACAAATCTAGGCTCTAACAGGAACAACAGTGGGCGTAACATGTATTCACGGATGAAACTTCACCTGGACAAGTTAAATATCCATCCTAGTAGCTAACACGGAGCAGACATAGTGAGCAATGTGGTTGATCGCATGCAAGGGATTCAGTAACACGCATGTCATTATGCACATGCATGCAATCCAACCCATTCAACACACTCACAAAGGTGAAGACAAGAAGCAAGTCCAACTTGAGTCGAACGGGTACTTCGGAAAGTTGATGTGCATGACCACTATCACACACTTGAAGATCATCATGGACACTATGCATCAGTGTGCTTCCAGTTCAGTGCACCTAAGAAGACCATGTTCATGTTAGCAGACGAGTTGGATGAAGGGGTCGAACCAATGCACCGGTTGCAACGGAAGCAAGAGTTCGCTTCAACAAGATGTCACCATGAGGTGCATGCATACCATCACGGATGACTAAGCTTGACATCAACTCACCAGCTTCACCATCACAAGCATGTTAAAGATTTGGTCTCACCACAGCAAACCGAGTGTCACTGATGTCTTGCAAGGCTTTCTCAAGCCATGTTGTCTCATATGAGTACATGTGCATTGTAATGTTGAGTCATGTCAAGTGTAATTCAAGTGTCAACAGTTGGATGTAACAGTCATAGAGTAGGTGAAGAGTCATGAGGGTAGTTGAACTGTCGCAAAGGGGAATGTCAAGGGCCACCCCACTCTTTGCTATAAATAGTCCCTCATAACTCATTGTATATTTTTTTTGGTCAGCCAAGATTCTACTAAGACTATATTGAAGAAGGCTTGGACAATATTGTAACATGCCTTGGCTTCTCCACTGCATAGAGCTAGTACAACTCTTTGGAGGAGCAAGCAGATGTGGCTATAATGTTCCACTGTTGGGGCTAGCAAGTTTACATGAACGTATTGTATGATTGTGAATTACACTTCTTTATATAATAAGAACCAGCACGTTTTCATGCATATGTTGTTATTGTTGTTGGACTGCTCTAGTTGCTTTAATGATATATGTTGTTTAACTTATGTACTTGTGTCTGAACTGATTCACATGCAATTATCTGAATCTTGTTGTTAATGTGTTGCATATGTTGTTAATGTTGTCACTGTTCATGTCAATTGCTCTACCGACATCAAACATACCTTTCACTTGAACCTTGCTGTAACAACCTTCGCACTCATCTCAAACTTATCCATGAGTGTTGTACGTGTTATCTTACCTTGTATGATGTGACTACCGCATTCGAATGGACTGCTCCGTTGGAAGCTGTGCATGTCCTTTGTGTTGTGTGTTCCTAGTTGAGTTGGGAATGATCCCTTTCAACCTAGAACTCACCTTCATCTCCTTCCCCTTTTGAAGTGTTGGAACCTCTCATACAACTTCCTTGACTCACTGAATCAGTCACACCCTTTCTACTGATAGAGTTAGCTTACTTGCCTCTATGCAACATCGTGATCAAGACATTACCTTACGACCCACTACTGGGAATCCGAAACCAAACGGTTTGAGGTCTAATTGGGACTTCTTACGGGGGAGATCCCCTTGACATGTTGACGGGTCTAGCACCGTCAACATTTCTGGTGCTAGAAGGAGGGCCTAATGACAAGCAGTGCCCTCTCATCCAGTTTTGAACCTTTTCATATCTTTCATGGAGTCTTTCACTCTTCTTCCCCCAGGCTGTTTTTCGAATCGTGAATATGTCTCCATCTTGGGAAAGATTTTTGATCTCTTGTCCACTCACACGTATGATGGTGAAGGTGAAGTGCCCTGGTCTGAGCACTTACATAGCTTTATTTCCATGATTTATGAGGAAGATGAGTTTTCTGACGAACAGGTCAGTTTGCTGCTTGCAAACACACTTCACGAATCTCCATTTCGTTGGGTTCTTAGCCTATCAACTGACACCATGCACTCATTTGATCACTTCTATGATCTTATTGAAGACATGTTCTATCATTTTGATCCAGACCATCTTGACCGGAAACTGTTGCAGTAATGGAGGGCTTCGCATGAATCTATTTTTGATTTTTGGCAACGCTTCCATGACTTGTAGTTTCAAGCCTCAAAGAGCCAAATGTAATTTGCTTATCTTTGGGATCGGTTCGAGTATTTACTTAAGAAATCCACCTGTCCCAAGAGGAAGCTTGATATCAAGCCTCACTCAATATTCTTCATTGATGGAACTGCACAATCTCATGTGGGAGCAGACACTGTCTCAACTGACTGTCCGCCTCCCTCTCATTCAATAACTCCACCACTACCCAGTGATGTTGAGGATCATGCTCACACACGTGTTCATCCTTAACACTCCCAACATCACTCCACTCATTTTTCACGCAAATTTGGTTGTGAGTCCTTCGAGTTCTCATATGCATTCTTTTCTTCGACCTTTGTCTTCACACTCAGGTGTTCCTCTGGATGATGTTGTCTTGTGTTCGTCCATTCCGGACTCTTCACTTGTTGTGAACGAGGAACAACCTACTGACGGAGTTGGTGTTTCACAACCAACATGCACTGTCATTCATGAAGAGTATGAGTGGGAGATTGAGCATCAACACTCAGCGAAGGATGACTCCCTTTCGTCTGAGCCCCCTCCGTTCTTTCCTAATATCATTGGTGAACCTGCCATCCATGATTTCGCATGTGTGTCTTCATCCACGGATGAACCCATTGTTGATCTTTCACAGGACTTACCATATGTTAGCCCATCATCCAACAACACAGAGGACAAATCATTCATTAGAAATCCACTTGATCTTTCATCTACTTTTTCTGGAAATGCAGAGGGTGAACATCCTTCCTCCTCATCTACCCCTTTGTGTGATTCATCAAACCATGGGGATGCCGACCAACATCCTGAATTTTATGATCTTGGTTGTCGTGATCTCTTCACCTCATCATTTGATCACGATGTTGATTCACTCATTGTTAATCTGTCTAAGTCACTGGTCTATGAAGATCCATCTGTCAACAAAGTCGAAACTGCACAGATCGTCGAGGCACTTCATCCTAAGTTGATGGTTATGTCAGGCCCTCGCTGTCCTGAGGTTGGTTTCACTTCCAATAAGGAAATTGTTCAAACACTCAAGGCTACTCATCACTCATCTATATGCACTCAATATCAATCTAACAATCAAATTTTACTTCCTCCACTCGAACTACATGATCCCATTGCTCATGCACTGGAGGAGTCTTACATTGAAAGAACTCATGTGTGACGCAAGTTATCTTTGTTTCTTTCGTTTGCTTGCATGTCATAGTCAAGAGTGTGCTTATGCTTCAAAGTTGCACGTAGTGTCACGCAACACCATGATAAGTCCACGGACTGCCCGTGATGCACATGCACTCACTTATGTCCCGTGGGCACTTTGAATCACGAAGTGTGGTTGTCTTCATTGTTATATCTTTCTTGCTTGCTGGTTTGCACAACTAGGTTTCTCGCAGACCAAGCCTTCATCAACATGGGTCTACCAATGCACCGGTGGCTGCATTGGAAGTATCACTTCACGTGATCAAGCCCATTCACCATTAGTGTAGGAGTAGGAGTAGTGTTTGCTTTCAATTGTTTTCTTACATGCTTGCTTGCTTATGTGCTTTGTTTGCTTGTTTATTTACTTGCTTCACTTTCATTTTTGCTTCTGCTCTTTCTTTTCTTTGTTGATTGTTAGTTCGTTCACTTGTTTCGTTAATAGGTTAGTTTTGCATGAAATCATGTATGACTCTTGAGGAAAGCTGGGTAAAGTAAAAGAGGGCTTGTACAACTATCACTACTTGGTTATCTGTCATCTTGCCTCTATATGATGAGCTTGTTACTTTTAGTCCATGATACATCGAAGGAAAATATGTACTGTTCGAAGTGAACCTTGGTGTAAACACAATGCTTGTGCACTAACTAGTGTCACCTTCTCTAGCCGATTGTTTTTCGCTTAACCCTTGTTAGCTCAGTCAAGTAGAGTAAGGTGAGGGGGGAAACCTTAACAAGAATGTCAGAGATATAATAAACTACTTCTCTATTGGAACAACCTCTTCTGCTTTCAATAATTCGGGATCCCTCTTCTGCCTCTAAAATGAATAAGTGTTATGCACAGTGAAAATGAAAAAAATGAAAAATAAAAAAAAATCAAAATTCAAAATGAATAAGGTGAAAGAAGAAAAAGGCTTCCTACGTAGGGAGGTGATGCAAGTAACTCTGACGGGGTACTGACCAGGCTCGCTGGAAGTGAAGCCATGCTTGTGTTCCTATGTGACTCCTCCGGGGTACTGTCTAGGCCCGCTGGCAGTGGAGCAACACCAAAGATGAAACTAAGAATCTGACAACTATACTGCTTGTGCACCTATATACCCCTCAACCCAAATCAAAACAATTGTGTTGCGTTGGCTTGGAATGTGTGTCAATCGACTAAGGGTTTGACATATGTTACATCTTACAGTCAAGTTAGTGTGAAACCAACACAAGTTGAAAACTGAACAATACTTCCGGAGGTGTTAGACTTGCTTTTCACGAACAAGGTCCATTCAGAGAGATGGAGTTCTACCAGTGTGTCGCCAAGTATTGTAGTGGCTACAACCACCCTCTAAAATTTTACCTTAGCCTCGTTTTGGAGCCTCCCTTCCAACCTTCATAACAACTTGCCTTGCTTCATCAAATTCACAAGCTTTAGTGTCTTTCTTGCACAAAGGCAGCCTGTCAGTCACAGCTTGATCCATTCCCATCACAGGCTATTCACCCAGACTTGGTCCAGCTACAGGCTGAGCATCTTCTCCTTGAAAATTTCACATTTCTGGAGGGCAACCGGCCTTCCCTCCAAAAATTGCGCAATCCTCTCTGGCAGCCTGCTAGGCTCTAGGATTGTGCAATTTTGCTTGCCCACAATCCCAACATGATTTGCACAAATTTCCCCAACAAGGCTACTCAACCCAGAATTTGCACAAATCTGAGTAGCGGTCAGTTGCTCTGCACAGAAATTGTGCAAATCTCCTGGGTAGCCAACCCAGCTCCTAGCCAGAAATGCGTATATTTCTCCAGCAGTCAAGCAGTCTCTTGCATGTGCAATTGAGTTGACAGGTTCCCTCCAGGACTGAGCAAAACAGACTTGCATCTATGGGCTACTTCTCCCAAGGCAGCATGCAAAGGCATCCCTTGTTTCAAGGATCTATGTTTAGCAGTTGGAGGTTACATGCAAGGAGAAATTCCGAAACCTCCCACCAAGTGTCACTTCCCCTATATTCATGGCATGCACGTCACAACCTCAACGTTATCAAAAGTCATCAACCAGATGATGCAAAGATCATTCCTCACATCAACCTTGTAGTTCTGACATCCCACATCACATCTAGGAGCAGTCGGCACATCCAGTTCAGCTGTTTTGGGGTAAGCCCGCTTCCCATGCCTTGTGTTGCATTTATGTCGCTTTTTGTTTTTTCGCTTGTAGGAGTACTGTTTTCTTGATTTATTTGAATGCTTGCTGTCATTTACATATATACTAGCTTGTCCTAGCTCTATGTTAGTTTTCATTGCTATCTCACTGTTGTCGCATGCATGAAATTGTTTTGCATGGACGTTCCCCCAACCGGCGAATTGCCTCACCCACATGCATGTTGATCTGTTTGCTAAATATTTCATTCATGTTTTGCATGCACTATTAATCACTTCTGTTTTCACTTAGTGTCGCCATGCATTCATTGAATTACTTGCTTTCAGTCGCCCGTCAACGAGTCGGGCCAACCTTGGCCTGGGCTCTGCCTTCACCAAGGCTGCATTGTGTAATCTGGGAAAGGAAGGCTCACCTTCCTCTCTAGATTTGTGCATTCTTGCCTGGAACTAGCCTCTAGGACTGTCTTGCATATTTCTGGAGGACAGTGGCTACTTGGCCCAAGAAATTATGCAGATTTGTCCCTAGGCCAGAAGTCCTTCCCAGCTGGAATTGCACATTGCGCAATCCCAACAGTCAATAGCCAGACTAGACTATGCATTGCACAGTTCCAGTAGTCATCTAGTCTCCTAGAAGCCCAGACTGTGCCTTGAGCAGTCTTGGTAGTTGGTCTCTCGACTTCTCAGTCAAAATTGCGCAACCTTCATGATCATTCACCCAGGTACGTTGCAAGTCAGTGCTCATGTTCATTTTGGTTTTCGACTGACAGATTCCTTACTATGAGTGTTTCCATGTATCCAGGTATCACAAGTGTTCATCTTCCTCTCAGCAGTATAGGTACAATGGTTTCTAGGGGAGAAGAGATGAGGACACCATTTAGATCATGCTTGGGGATGCAGCTGATCGAGTGTCTATGAGCTTGCCTACTCACGAATACATCAAGTTGTTCATAGACAAGGACATCAAGCGGTATCATCACAACGAGCAACATCATGAACAAAAGCTGAGGACAACATACCAAATGCAACGAATGCAAGAGGAGGGTTGTTGAAAACACGGAGGCAGAACAAGGTTGCAAGCTCAAGTAGGTCCATTGATGATGGCACGACATGAAGATCGCGCGAAGGTAGAAGATGTAACAAAGAAGGAGTTGCATGTGCTGAAGCAGCAACTCAGGAAGAACACGAAGCTACGCAGATAGACACATGAGTTGTAGCAGGATCAGGAACAACAATGGGTGTAATGTGCACTCATAGATGAAACTGCGCTTAGACAAGTTAAAGATCCATCCCAGCAGCTAACACGGAGCATACATGATGAGCAGTGTGGTTGATCGCATGCAAGGGATTCAACAACATGCATGTCATTGTGCGCATGCATGCAATCCAACCCATTCAACACACTCACCAAGGCAGAGACAAGAAGCAAGTCCAACTGGAGCCAAATGGGTACTTCAGCAAGTTGATGCGCATGGCCACCAACACACACTTGAAGATCAGCACAAACACTATGCATCAATGTGCTGCTGGTTCAGCGCACCTAAGAAGACCATGCGCATGTTAGCAGACGAGTTGGATGAAGGGGCCGATCCAATGCACCGGTTGCAACAGAAGCAAGAGTTCGCTTCAACAAGATGTCACCATGAGGTGCATGCACACCATTAAGGATGACTAAGCTTGGCATCAGCTCACCAAATTCACCATCACAAGCATGTCAAAGAGTTGGTCTCACCACAGTGGACTGAGTGTTAGTGATGTCTTGCAAGGCTTGCTCAAGGCATGTTGCCTCACATGAGTACATGTGCATTGTAATGTTGAGTCATGTTAAGTGTAAGTCAAGTGTCAACAGTTGGATGTGATTGGCATAGAGTAGGTGAAGAGTCATGAGGGTAGTTGAACTGTCACAAAGGGGAATGCCAAGGGTCACCCCACCCTTTTCTATAAATAGTCCCTCATAAATCATTGTATAGCCTTTTTGGTCAGCCAAGCTTCTACTAAGACTATATTGAAGAAGGCTTGGATAGTATTGTAATGCACCGTGGCTTCTCCACTACACAAAGCGAGTACAACTCTTTAGAGGAGCAGGTGGATGTGGCTGTAACGTTCCACTATTGGGGCTAGAAGGTTTACATGGATGTATTGTATGATTGTGACTTACACTTCTTTATATAATAAAATTCAACACGTTTTCATGCATATGTTTTTATTGTAGTTGGACTGCTGCAGTTGCTTTAATGATATATGTTGTTTAACTTACGTACTTGTGTATGAATTGATTCACATGCAATTATACGAATCTTGTTGTTAATGTTGTCATCGTCTGTGTCGAAGGCTCTGCCGAACATCAGACAGACCTGTCACTTGAACCTTGCTATGACAACCATCGCACTCATCTCAGACTTATCCGTGAGTGTTGTACGTGTTATCTTACCGTGTATGACGTGTCTACCACATCCGAGTGGACTGCTCCACTGGAAGTTGTGCATGTCCTTTGTTTTGTGTGTTCCTACAACTCACTGCATTAGTCACACCCTTGCTACTGATAGAGTTATCTTATTTGCCTCTGTGCGACATCACGGTCAAGGAATTACCTTATGACCTGTTAGTGTTAGTCTTTGAAGCCTTCCACCAGCGATCAAACATGCTCTTACAAAGTGGTCTTAGGGTGTCAAAGTCAAATTTTGTCATTTCAGTGAGTCTTCAAGTAAAATTTGGTCACTAGGTATTAGGTCTAGGATTGTTTTCACTCCTTCCAAAGCTTTCCAAGTGTCGGTTGCTGCACCTCTGGAGTGACCTTGGTAAAATCAATTTTTCTCCTAGATGGAATAACCAAATGAATTTCTTGATGAGTCAATTGATAAGTAGACACAAATTTATTTCCAATGAGCTATCATGAGCTCAATTTGGAGTTGAGGAAGACCTTCACAAGTTGATTGCAACAACACTCTGCATTTAGGCAGCCTCATTCTGCACATTTTGACTAGTCTTGGGAGATTAGACGTTTTATAGGGAAAATGAACTCCAAATTGAAAAATTCAAGATGTTCTGGAAAGTAGACTCACTAAAATTTCCAACGCATTATCGCACACCCAATTTGGACACTAAGAAGGCCTTTAAAAGTGGTCTACAAAAAGGCACTGCGCACCTGGCAGGGTTTTCCAGTGTAAAATTGCACAGGCGCTGCGCACCTACCTAGCTAAGCCAAAATCTTTCCCCAAGTTGCTAAATCACCTCAAAATATTCATTTTCTCTCTCTCACAAGTAAGTACATCACTCCTATATTATGTGTTAGGGTTTGGTTTGCTAAGATTGGTGTTTTGTATTCCTAAAATTAAAACCCTAGTCTCTGGGGTGAAACCATAGTTTTCCTCATCTCTCCATTGTTTTATTTACCCTATCCTTTCCATTATTCCCTAAACTAAACCCCATTCCCATTTATATATTTCCTAAATCCCATTCCCCTCATACATTTTCCACATTCCTATTTACATTCTCCCCAAACCCTACAAACCCTATTCACATCACCAAACCTTACCCATTCTCCCTAGACCCTACTCATCCCTAAAAATATCTTCATACTCATCTTCATTCCATTCCTCCACCCTGTTTTCACTATATTATTCACTAATATAACCACAAGGGTTCACAACTACAAAAAGCAATGGAAAGAGACAGTGAGTATGAGTTTGAGGAAGACACCCTTAGTGATAGTTCCAGGGAGAGAAACATACAACAAAAGAAGCCTCATAAAGGAGGAAGAATTATCAAAGAAGAGCCTACTAGTTTGAGAGATTTGCAAGCCTATCCACTTGCCATTTCTTGCTTTAAACACCAGTCATGCTTTGATTTTTGTGAAATGATAGAAGAGTTAAACTTCATCATGAGTTGGCAAGGTTGTTTGTGACACATTTGCACAATAATGAAGTAACCCTTGTCGGAATTACATTCACCATATCACCAGATGTCATCTCAGAGGCTACAGGTATTCTAGATGTGGGTGAAAAATGGAACAAAGGTCAGGATATTGACAGGGAGTATTATGAGCCTTACATCAAGGCTAGATACAAAGATAAAATGAAAAGAGTATTCCCTTCAAGTTTTTGGAAGACAGGTTTGCTCCATTGATGAAAATCATTATCAAGTACTTCACTTGTGAAGGTAGGTTCTCCCGATTGTATGCCTATCACATTATACTGCTGATGAATTTCACTAGAGTAAGAATGATGAATATCCCTTACTTCATATTCAGAAACATTGAGAAGATGGCACATATTGTAAAGAGGAAGGCATACCCCCAGCAATTGAATAGAATTTACCATTACTCTTTAATTAAAATCATTGTTCTACATTAGCTGAAGCCTCACTATCCCATCAAAGCAACTAATGGTGGTGCCTTGTGCCAAATCTGGGCAAGTTTTAATGATTTTTTGTGTTTTTCAAGTTTTGAAATTTTGAAAACAGGAAATTGGGCTAGATGCGTAGCACCACCGGCACTGCGCTTTTCCCTGGAGCACTTTTTGGAGGAAAGGCTTATATATTTAGATTCAACATGATGAGAGCATCAAACCCAAAAAAATTCAGCAATTTTGGAGCAAAACTAGGTCACCAAAAGGTAAAAAAACTACCAAAAAATGACCTCTTTGCCTCTTTTTGGACACACAGAAGCAACCTTGGGATATTTCACTTTTGAGGGGGAAATAACCTCCAAATGCACAAATTAAAGATGTTCCAGAAACTAGACAGGAATACCTTTCCAATGAGATATCTTGGGCTCAATTTGGCTAAGGGGAAGGCCTCCAAAAGTGGGCGTGAAGTGGCATTGCGCATTGAGCCAGTTTGCTAGAAAATCCAATTTTCGCCTATTTTCACTGCAAGTTGACTTTTTCTCTCTTCATGGATGAATTTATGATTGTAATTGCTACCTTGGTATGTAAATGTAATAGTGAAATGATCTTTAGATTCATCAGTTTGAGGTGGTTTGGGGGTCAATGAATTAGTTTCCATGCTTATAGAGGCAAGTTGTTCCACTGCCTATATTCCTGTTCCCTGTTTGGAAATGGTTGTAACAACTCCTTTTCTCTTGGTTTCGACCCCTGATGGCTAGCATATGTGGTTTGATGTCTATATTATGTATTTTTTCTTTCATTAGCAAATTTTGGACTCTCTTGGATGATCTGAGCTACATTGTACACCTTTATCAGCAGTTTGGCAAGGAAATAAACCAGGATTTGCATCTATTTTTATGGGATACTTGTGGTATGGTGTTTTTGCATAGTTTCTTCTTCTATTATCAATTTATCTCATGTTTTATGTGTGCCACAATCTAATTCATTTCTTTTAGCTGAATGATATCAAGATAGATAGGTAGAATTCATTGTTACAGTGCTCTGCCTTTGGAAACCATTTAGTTTTTTATGTTTTCTACTGTTTGAGAAGGATACATGATCTTTGCATGCCCTCCTCAGCTCCTCACTAGTCTTAGACCTACCATCTCACTCAATTTCAAGTGCCAAAGCACCTACCTACCTCACCCCATAGAACACCCTGCATCCTGACTTGATTTCCCAGACCCAAAATTGCCTGCTCCATTTGATCCAGCAAAAAACCCAACAAAATCAATCAAAAACCCTAGAGCTACTATACCTAGCCTAAAATCCATATCTGATCCAGTCATCTTGACTGAGATTCACAAGGAGAGAGCCCTCTCCTGACCTAGTAGGGCTAGCTACCAGGTTAAGCTTGGTTTGTGGTTATCCTAAGATTGCCTTCTTTCAGCCTGAGGTCAATCTAGGCTCTAACACGACCCACTGTGGGACTCCTACACCAAACGGTTTGAGGTCTAATTGGAACTTCTTACCGAGGAGATCCCTTTGACATGTTGGTGGGTCTAGCACTGTCAACAGGTTGCTCCAACTACTCTTGTGTAGATTTTTCTTCATTGGTTTCATTTGATTGATCCCTAATTGTTTCTAAGTCACTGTCAATCAATGATTGGCTGTAAGTGTTTGTCATCTTGGTGTATTTTAACTTTTGCATGCATGGGAGGTCCCTTCATTCATCCTTTACTTATATTCCATCTTTTCCCTATAGGTTTTAACCTCGTACAGAAATTACCTGCATACAAATTCTAAGAACAGAAAATAAACAATGTGAGAGCATAACACATAAAACAAATATACACAGAGATTTTCCCCTGGATCCCAAAACTGGGACTACCAGCTTGATTTTTCATTATGTTCCTTTCAATGTTACAATACATATTTATACCTACCGAAGCATCCAATACCATGGATCGAAAACCATCGCGTCCAAAACCATGGACCGAAAACCATCACATCCAAAACCATGGACCGAAAACCATTGCGTCCAAAACCATGGACCGAAAACCATTGCGTCCAAAACCATGTGCAAAAACCATGCACAAAAATATACGTAGGTCCACCCAACCTAATATAGGGTCTGGAAAAATTTTCCCAGGGCGCTACTATTATACAACAAATTGACCCCCTCATCAGCACAGAGGGGAAAGACATGATAGCTAAAGAAAAGACCAAGATCACATGCATTGTTTCAACACTAATGCTGGCTATGCACTAACAACCTGCTTTATAAAGCTTATTTATAAGCCTAAGGGTGCATTAATGACCTTACTAACTCTAGCTGCTATTTTGGGAACAATGTTAGTGCATCCTCATGAAGTTCTAAGGGTCAAAGGAGCGAATTGACTCATAAATATCTAGATATTTGCTCCTAAATCTACTCAAGAAAAGCAAGGAAACATCTCAAGTTCAACCTATTTTGGGGATTTCTAATCCTAATGAAGGAGGCAAATGGGAAAGAGCTGAAAAGCATGGCAACTTCATTGCTTTTACCCTAAGGAACTCATGGAGGAACTTGACAACCCTAACTCAATTGCTACATAAGAAAAGCTAGGGCTATGGTGATAGAGGTCAGATCATTTGAAAGGATAACATACTTTATTGTCAAGCATTGTCTCAAATCAGAAGAAGTTGGTAAGAAGGGAGAGAGAGAGAGAAGCTAGAGGGGTAAGGGAAGGCTGATGTAACAGATGGTTGTAATCACTCTTTCGACATTAACATAGAACTGCAATTGTATTGTCTACTCCATGGTGTTAGTACTATCATTCATTAGCTTGTTTGTCCAATACCTTTTAGCATGAGTAGCTTAGTTATGTGTAAATAGATGTTCTTTTATGTATTCATGTATTAGTTATCAAGGTTGTATGTTGTGATTATGCTTGTCTCTTCTATGTGCAAGACTTGATTTGGAGCCGGCTCAGGGGACTTCCACCTAGCTGCATTGTGCTCTCCAACAAATCTACATGGTGGCTTGAGGTAATCTATTTGTCCTACTTTGATAGTTAGTTATTGCTTATGAACATGCATGTAACTTTGCAACAGTTGCAAATAATATTACAGTCTACCAAAGGTCACGGGAAGACCTTTGAGGGTATCTCCATTCTCCATACACTGTGCATTTTATCCTACAACATAATTGGAAACTATGCTGGGGACTATACATCTAGTTCCTGGTTTACCTGATAGTTCTCAGTTTCTTCCTCCTTCTAAGACCTCCCTATACTTCTGCATTCCCTTTCTGACCCACCAAAACCTTGCTGCATTCTGCCTTCACATATTCAGTCTTGAATCTGATCCAAAAGGCCCTATTTTGAGTTGTTTTCCCACACTAACGCAGGTTAGCAGACTACACAGTTCTTTATAAAGCTCTGTGTTTGCATACACAGAGCGTTAGTGGACCTAGTAACTCTCTGTGGCCACTGCTACAGAGCGTCAGTCCCTTAAAATCTTGATATACAGTTGTGTCTGCAAACTTAACGGGTAGGAAGCCTACTCATGGGCTGAAAGAGGGTCTGCAACTGCATTTCGTTAAGCAAGATTAGTGTCCTGAAAGAATTTTTTTTTTTTAGGAAATAAGTTTTTTTTCTTTCTTAAAACATTTTTTATGAAAGAAAGATCCACATTTTTTATTCATTCTTCTGTTTAGCTGGTTAAAAACTACTTTATTTTGGTTTCAAATAGTTGTTAGGAAAGCATTGGAAAGATTTATGTTGGTTATGCAAGTGTTATAATGACTAATATGCATGGAACAAATATGAATATGTGAAAGACTCTCACTTGTAGAATACAACTTGTTTTCATCGAATTGAATATTTTTTAAAGAATTGTCTTGTTAATGATTTTTGAGTCAGAGTCCCATCACATTTCATATGTCAACTCCCCTACCGAAGAAAATAAAAAAGTACACATAAAATTTACCTAAAATCAATCAGTAACTCTTTATTGAGCAAACAAACATTAGTTCAGGCTAGGATCTTGGGATAGGCAGTGTGAGTAAACTGCCCAAGATCAGAAACCAAAACTAGTGTCATTAAAAGAGAGAAAATTCCTTGTACACTTAAACTACCAGGACCACTCCAGTCAAAGTGGAGCCAAATACGAGACAACATTGGACTATAAGTGAAGGTAGCCCGCCTTCGCTTGCAAATCCTTTGGGTGTTCTATGTATTGGGGATCCCTTCGGGGATTTCAGAGCTGAGTCGGGGACTCAGGTATCCTGCCCACACAGCATACTGTCTGCAACTATGTCCCCCCCGGTAGTGTCTGTCATCTGAGGTATCCTTAGTGGCCAAGCTTTTAGGGACTTACAAAAGGTGACTGGGGCAGGCTGCCCTGGTACCTAACATAGATGGACCTACTCTATCTTCAGTTTTTGGGAGGGTGCTCATCTTCACGAGAGTACTTGGCCCCTCAATCTGAGGTTCAGGCGAAGCTCTAGAGTAACCGTAACTATACATTTGGCCAGCCCTCTCTGTTATTCATTGTGATACTGGGTTTCATCTCTAGTGATCGGTGCTTATCAGACAGGGTGATTTCCATCTGTTTTCTGATTGATCAACTTAGTGTATTTTTTATATTTTTTAGGTACCCGTGTGCTATCATTGAGACTTTAACAAATATCATGATAAAATTTATTGATAAAAATTAATGGTCACTGTGGCTACATCCAGCCCTCATCATCAATCTAGATGATTGTTAGGACTTCCTCCACTTCTTGTGGAAGATCTACCGAGCTCCAGTGAACCGGATTCCCCATCTTCAAGGAATCAATCTCCTAGATCTCACACGGAATCTGTTTGGACAACTGACAATTCAAGTTTGCTAGAGGATTTCTTTACTGAAGGATTTCTTCCTCCCTTTAACCCTCCGCTCATGAATCCGTTGGACCCACTCTTGGTTCTTGTGGAACCTGTACTCCCTGTCTCTTTAGTTGAAACATTTCCATCCATCCCATTGACGACTAATGGGTCGTGGAACTTTGTGGACACTTTTGGTCCTCCACCACTTCCCTAGTCGATAGTCACTACCACACCGTTGATGGCGAACCCCGCTATTCCATTTGTCCCAAGTACAAACACTCACATGACACCCTCCACAAGTGGAACCCAACCGATGCCAGGTTCCACCCCTTTAATGTCAAACTGTATACCTTCGACAAGTGCTACATACATCGCTCCTTATAACGCACAATATAGCACTATTAGTGCAGTTCCCATCCACCAACAATATGGTCAGTAGCCATTGTACAGTTCAAAACCCTAGATTCAAGTATCTAGGGGCATTCCCAATATGCACATATCAATCGAGAACGTAACAGTTCCCCCTCCATTCTCAGGCATGCATGGTCAGTCATTGATTGACATGAGCATTCCTTACGTTAATCAAGGACATATGGTTAGTTCTGTGGTGGGTGGTAATCCTCAAGAAGGTCCCAACCAATCCATGAGGGCACTCTACTCATAAATTCAAATGATTCAAGGGGGCACTGCTTACCCTTGGGGCAATTCTATACCCCAACATCAGATTCCCCATGGAAATCCACACTACAACGCCATACCCCAAGGCAACTACTATACCACACAACCTATGTATAATATTGGGACTTAAACGATGGGAGGACCGCAAGGTTCCTCAAGTCATATGTCATTGCCTTGGTCCGAGTCGGGGGCACCACACACTTTGCCTTTATTGGAAACGTTGGATATCCCCGACTTGTACAAACTTACAAGTGACCCCATCTATCATAACTTACTTTGGCCGCTGATCCTACATAAAATACCAACAAACATCCCCAAGTTCGAAGGGAAACAAAGGGAGGATCCGGGCACCCATATCACCACCTATCATCTTTGGTGTGTTTCCAACTCCATGGTGGATGATAGTGTCCAGTTACGTATTTTTCCCCACACCCTCACTGGCAACGCAGCTAAGTGGTACATTGAGTTACCACGCGCATCAGTAAATACCTTTGACGCTCTAGCGATGGAATTCCTAAAGCACTTCCAGCTACCCATATGCTATGAGACTGGGACAAAGCTCCTCACTTCACTACATCAGGATACCACCACCCACATCTCTGATCATATACATGAATGGAGACATAGGTGGAGGTTAGTCAAAGCTCCCCTCCCAGACTATCTCTTAGTGGATTGGTTCTGCAAGTCCCTACTCCTGCAAATCGCTAAAGATGTCGCTTTAGGTGGTGCGGTCACAAAATACCAATCCATACGTCGTACCATGCACTTAGATCTGATATATTCGTAGTCTGGCACTCTTTACGACGTAATCCCCAATGCCCCTCGCAACTCCAATGTTTCCGCTACTCAGCACCCCGGAGCGCATGCCTATGGGATTGTCGGTGCAACCTCTGGGGATGCTATAAAACAACTCAGCAGTCACATTGCCCAGATGTCAGTGGACCCCTCTACCAAATCGATTGCTCTTCCTACCACCATGATAAACTCTGTGCAGTCTATGTAAAAACTCAATGGTAAGAACAAGAAGAATAAGAAAAAGAATGCTCCTTCCAAGGAGTAGGCAACAAAGTAGCAAAACCAAAAGTAGAAGGTTGTTGCGCCTCCTGATGATGGAAAGGATAAACCTGCCTGATTCCCTTGCAAAATCTGTGCACAAGACCACATGACATATCTGTGTCTGCGTATTCAGGAAAGCACATATTTCATTGCTAAAAAGGACATTGGTAGGACCCTCGTTGTCTTTAATAATCCTTTCCCCACTCAATAGCAGCAACACCTCATTGCAAACCAACCCCAACCCCCACAAGGGGGCAATGGTGGTTCACAAAATCCTTCAGCTGGTGAAGGATATTCTAGCGTTTACACTTTTGAAACTGTAGATCTACAAACAAGAGAAAAATCCTATGGAGCTCCTGTCACTCATGCAGAGGAATCTTCCTCAAGTCAAAACCCGCTGCCGCCCAACGATTTGCATATCGAAAGGTTGGTTACTGAGCTTGTGATTCACCCTCCTAAAGGGGCCCTTCAACACAAAACGCACAATACATCTGCACATGCGCCCAAAACTACAACATTGTAGAAGACTTGGCACAAGCGTCGTCGGCAATGTTGGCACTCGAAGTATTATAAACATGTCCAGCACAAAGGAAAGCTTTGCTTTTGGCTATTGGTGGTATCGATCCACAGGATTCCATGCTTGCAATTTTCGACATGGAAAAATGTAAACCTCCCCTTTCTCACCAACTTTCATTTCAGGTGCAAATCTTTTTGAAAGGTAAAGGCTACATAGAACTATCATCGACGAGGGTGCTTCTACCTGCGTTATGTTGGCTTGCTCTGGGTTATCCAACCCTATCCATGCCAACGAATTCCCTTAAAGCTTTCGGCGGCCACACTTTCATCCCAAAAGGTTACCTAGCTAGCTACCCCATCACCTTGAGTGGGAAAATGTTAATGGTGGATATCGAAGTCGTGGATCATAAAATCGACTATAATCTGCTTTTGGGTCGCACTTGGACTTATGCCATGAATGCCATTGTGTCTTTGGTCTTCTGTATCATCCTATTTCCCTTGGATGGAAAGATAGTCACAGTGGACCAGCTGTCCTTTTGCACCCCAGATTACTCTGCGTTACCTAGAAGCTCTATACCCTTAATGGGTGGTGTACCTGACTGTTACGTTAGTATCGGTACCAGTCTACTGAAGGCTTCTTCCCTGATGGGTTGTTTCCCTCTCCAGCTGCCAGAGGTTCCACAGACAATCAATATTCTTTCATCCATTCCTCATGAACCGACCGATCCATGGATCCTACCATCTCCTTCAGACATTGATAGTTACGGAGAACAAATGCCACTATCACCAGCTGAATTGGCCTACGAAGCCATTCAATCTGCATCCGAATCTCCAGTCATTTTGGTTTCAGCCAACAGTACCACTACTGCTCCCATAAACGCTCCTTCTTTCGATCCACTCAATCAAGTCCTACCTATGGATGAAGCTATTAGAGAGATCATGAGTTTAGAAGAGTGACCTTGGAAGGACTCACACCATCGTGTTTCGATATCTAATTCGGACATGATGCCTCTTCAAATCCTGTCACCTGACATACTAGAAATTGTTTCCTCACCCTATACGACTATCCAAACTTTGGAGGCAGAAGGAAACATGGGCAATATTTCAAAAACATTGCTCATCGATATTTCTATCATGACAGGCATCATGGAAAACATACAGATTGGAGCCAATCACAATCCTAAGGAAATTGTGAGCTTCACCTGCCCTTTTAAGGATTTTCGTGATGTTTTCCCTTGGTCTTATGAGGAAATGCATGGCATAGACCCTTCTATTGTCAAGCATGAGATCAAGAAGTTTCGAGCATTCTTTTTATGGTATTTTTCTTGCTCGTTAATCTGAAAAATCCTTGAGTCTCCTTCTTCAGGCTCATTAAACTACCATGAAGAAGATAGTGCATTATTTTTATGGTATTTTTCTTGCTTGTTAATCCAAAAAATCCTCGAGTCTCCTTCTTCGGGCTTGTTAAACTACCACGAAGAAGGTCGAGCGTTCTTTTTATGGTATTTTTCTTGCTCATTAATTCGAAAAACCTCGAGTCTCCTTCCTTGGGCTTGTTAAACTACTACAAAGAAGATATGAGTGTTTTTTTTTTATGGGATATTTTCTCACTCTCAAACTGAAAAATCCCTGAGCTTGTCATCATTGGGCTCGCTAAACACATACGACGACGGTTCAAGCAACTCTTTTTCGCTCTTTTTCTAGCTCATTAAACTGAAAAATATCATTAGAGCATTCTTTTTAGGTGCTTTTTTCTCGCTCATAAAACTGAAAAATCCCAAATTTTTTCTTTAGGCTCGTTAAACATTTATAAAGATGACCTGAGCATTCTTTTAGGTACTTTTCTCGCTCGTTAAACTGAAAAATCCTGAGTTTTTGTCACTAGGCTCGTTAAAAATCTACGGCAACAACAAGAGCACTTGCTTTCTTGGGACCATTTCTCGCTCTTAAATCGAAAAATCCCCGAGTTTTTCCCCTTCTTCAGGCTCGTTAAATCTATGAGGAAGGAATGAAAAGTTCTTTTACCTCTTTTTTCTTGCTCAATAAACTAAAAAAGATACCTTGAGTTTTCTTCATATGAGTCGTTAAAATTTGATGAAGGTATTGAGTTTGTCGTCGCATGACTCATTAAAATTTCATGACGAAAAATGAGTTTATTCCATCTCCTCATACTCATAACAAAATGAGGTCGACATCTATTGAACATAGGTTTCTCTTTATCCGGATTCAATGGATTAACTCATGGAAAAGTAATCGATTTGGGTATACTATTAACCTTTTGTTGAACCTGGTTAAAAACTATGACAAAGGGACCACCATGGAGTCGTTCTTTACGATCTTTTCAGAATCTCTAAACATGAAAGACCATCGATTTGTCTAGTCTAGACTCATTAAATTACACAGACAAGATATAGAGCCGCTCTTTTTATGATCCTTTTCAGACTCTCAAAACATGAAAAAATTGATGAGTTTGCCTGTCTAGACTCATTAAACTAATCAGATAGGGCATAGAGTCACTCTTTTCATGGTCCTTTTCAAACTCTTAAAATATGAAAATACCGACGAGTTTACCCATATGGACTCACTAAACTAATCAGACAGGGAAAGTAGACAATACAACTACATTCAGTATTAGAAAGTGTGGTTTGGCAACAGTAGTTCCCTTGAACATGGCACTCCCTCAAATAAACCTTCCTTGTGACAGACTCTCAATATGAATCTTACCATCCTATGAGTTTATCCTAAATACCATGATGTTCTTACATCTTTGTATCCTAACACTCTTTAGTGTTCATGAGTCTAGAGCTGCATGGTTAAAATGATTTTCGTGCCTTCTATTATTCAAGGGTTAACATTTTGTTTCCTCCATCAACCCATCAAGCATATCCTTTCATCATGCCCTCTATTGTTTAGACCCACTGCTCAAAGATTCCTCAAAAAACAAATCATTCTTGTCCCGTTTCATGTCGATTGATGTAGGACACATTATTGCCTACCTTTCGACAGGTATCTTCTTATCGACTTCAACACTCTATCTAGGAAGACAACCCAGAAACACATTCAGTGCCTCAGTACTTGCAGACATTAGTGGCAAGTTGCCTTGTGTTTGATTAGGGGTTCTCATTATTGGCTCTTGGTTAAGTGATTCTACCGATGTTCGATGACAAAAACATCTTTCACACTCGTTAGATTGTACTGTGCATCTTGGAGACCATCACCATTATTGGTGGCCTTCCTCGCATCTATTAACGATCTCCATTATTGATTGGTAATCAGATGATTTCGTGCATGTTCGACATCAACACATATATTCACATGTATCAATCTATGCTGTTCGGTGAAGCGGAAATCAAGACCTTGGGTAGAGGCTTGCATCACTCAGCCTTGTTTCCTCTCCCAAGTTGCGTATATTGTTTTTTGGAGACAACTTATCAGGATGATTCTATTATGACACTAGATCCGCATTGTGCTTATCGGCGGCCAGCATCGTCATATCTCTTTCGAGAAAATCACTCTGACATAGCTACTGAGCATGGGAATGCTCGACTCAGGACATGATTTTAGTCGTTTTATATATATGTGTTGTATCCGTTTTCCCGTATCACCTAAAGCTCTGATCCTCTCTCTCTTTTTGTCGAAGAAGGAAAATTATAGTTAAGTAAAGTATTTTGGCCATCGTTGCAGCCTCTGATCTCACACTTTAGGGGGCATCTGTTATACATCATATTGACCCCCTCATCAGCTCAGAGGGGAAGACATGATAGCTAAAGCAAAGACCAAGATCACATGCCTTGTTTCCACACTAATGTTGGCTATGCATTGACAACCTGCTTAGTGACCCTACTAACTCTAGCTGCTACTTCGGGAACAATGTTAGTGGATCCTAATGAAGTTCTAAGGGTCAAAGGAGCGAATTGAATCATAAATATCTAGATATTTGTTGCTAATTCTACTTAAGAAAAGCAAGGAAACATCTCAAGTTCGACCTATTTGGGGGATTTCTAATCCTAATGAAGGAGGCAAATGGGAAAGAGATGAAAAGCATGGCAACTTCATTTCTTTTACCCTAAGGAAATCATGGAGGAACTTGGCAACCCTAACTCAATTGCTACATAAGCAAAGCTAGGGCTATGGTGATAGAGGTCAGATCATTTGAAAGGATAGCATACTTGATTGTCGAGCATTGTCTCAAATCCGAAGAAGTTGGTAAGAAGGGAAAGAGAGAGAGAAGCTGGAGGGGTAAGGGAAGGATGATGCAACAGATAGTTGTAATCACTCTTCCAACATTAATATAGAACTGCAGTTGTACTGTCTACTCCATGGTGTTGGTACTACCATTCATTAGCTTTTTTTTCCAATAACTTTTAGCATGAGTAGCTTAGTTATGTGTAAATAGATGTTCTTTTATGTATTCATGTATTAGTTATCAAGGTTGTATGTTGTGATTATGCTTGTCTCTTCTATGTGCAGGACTTGATCTGGAGCCGACTCAGGGGACTTCCACCTAGCTGCATTGCGCTCTCCAGCAAATCTACACAGAGGCTTGAGGTAATCTATTTGTCCTACTTTGATAGTTAGTTATTGTTTATGAACATGCATGTAACTTTGTGACAGTTGCAGATAATCTTACAGTCTGCCAAAGGTCTCGGGAAGACCTTTGAGGGTATCTCCATTCTCCATACACCGTGCATTTTATCCTACAGCAACTACCCCGGACCCCGTAGAGGGGGGCTACCCGCCCCCCTCAAACCCCCTGGACAGGGGGGGATTCTGCCCCCCTTCTAACCCCCTAAATAACTATGTAGGCTAGTGATGGAAAGAATATAACACAACCCAACATTCTCCCACTTGTTGTTTTCTTTCCATAGGGGGCCACAAGAGAGCTTTGTCATTTATCTAGCCCTACAATGCCCATTGTTTCTCTTCACCAAGAGAACTTCTTAGAGCTCACAGATTTTTTCAATGCATCTGCAGTATTCTTCAAAGTGTCCACCTTTACCAACAACACCTTTTTGTCTTCTATCATATCCCTCACAAAGTGATATGGAACATTAATGTGCTTTGTCTTTGAATGATAAGCAGAGTTCTTTGCCAAGAAAATTGCACTTTGGCTATCACAATATATCCTTATAGCTCCCTATACTGACCCCATACTTGAACACAATCTCTGAACCAAATTGCTTCTTTGCTTGCATGAGTGGCTACCATGTATTCTGCCTCTGTAGTTGATAGTGCCACTACAGATTGTTTCTTACTCATCCAACTGACTCCACCTCCAAATAGGTTAAACACATACCCACTTGTAGATCCTCTCTGATCCATATCTCCAGCCCGGTCTGCATCAAAAAATCCATGAATATCCAACACTCTGTCTAATCCCAGTCTTCCTTGGTAGCACAAGCCATAATCACTGGTGCCACACAAATACCTGAAAACTCGCTTCACTATTTTCCAGTGCTCCTTCCCTAGTTTTGACATAAACCTGATCAATACTCCCACTGCATGTGAAATGTTTGGTATAGTATAGACCATCGCATACATCAGGCTACCAACTGCACTTGCATATGGCACACGGGACATGTCCTCTTCCTCTTCTTGTGTCTTGGGACACTATTCAACAGATAACTTTACACCTACATGAATAGGAACCTGCACCATTTACTATCATGCCTA
Organism: Pinus tabuliformis; assembly: GCA_031772625.1. Classification (NCBI taxonomy): domain Eukaryota; kingdom Viridiplantae; phylum Streptophyta; class Pinopsida; order Pinales; family Pinaceae; genus Pinus; species Pinus tabuliformis. The sequence continues at coordinate 245,793,145 of CM062817.1, read as the reverse complement.
TTAAACCTCTGCAATATTGTCTTGACATACTTCCTCTGGTTTAACCAGATCTTCCTCTTTGCTAGATCTCTTTTAATTTCCATGCCCAAAATATAGTTTGCAACACCAAGATCTTCCATGTCAAATTTGGAGGACAATTGGGTCTTCAAATCCTGGATAATTTCTTTTTCATTTCCAACCAGCAACATATCATCCACATACAAAAGACCAGATAAATAACACAGTCACCAATTAATTTAAAATACACACAGTGATCTACTTTGCTTCTGGTGAAGCCAAGTCCCCGTATAAATGTATCAAATTTTTGATACCACATCCTTGGTGACTATTTTAACCCATACAAAGACTTATTTAACTTGCATACCAGTTCTTTCTTACCCTTCACCGCAAAGCCTTCAGGTTGCTTCATGTAGATCTCCTCTTCCAGATCCCTGTGAAGAAATGTTGTCTTCACATCCATCTGTTCTACCTCAAATCAAAAGCACCAACAACATATAAAAGTAATCTAATAGAAGCTACCTTTTGACTAATAGAAGTAATCTAAAGGATCCAGCATCATAAAAGTAATCTAAAGGATCCAGCATCATCCTGTGTTGACTAGATTATTCATCACCAACCTCCATGACAACCAGGTAACCCTTACTGGTGTCACCTTCACTATATCTCCTGCTATCATATCAGAAGCCTCTGGGATCCCAAATGTTGGGGAAAAATGGTTTAAACAAGGAGAATTGGATCATTTTTATTATGAGCCATATCTTAAACCAAGCTATAAGAATGAGAGAAAGAGGATTTTTCCTTTATCTTACCTCCTAGACAGATATGTTCCCATGATGAAAATCATCATGAAGTACTTCACATGTGAGGGTAGGTTTTCTAGGCTCTATTCCTATCATATTCGGCTACTCATGCATTTCACAAGAGTCAAAATGCTCAATATTCCCTACTATCTTTACTGGGACGTTGACAAGATGTCATTCATTTCCCAAAGGAAGGATTATGATCATCAAATGCAAAGTATATTTCACCACTCCCTCATCAAGATGATAGTCATACACCACCTTGATCAGCTTAACATTGCATGGGACACTTTCATATCCAATGAGATTTTCACAATCCCACCTATTCAACATGGCCAAGAAGTACCTTCATCATCTCATCCATCCACCTCCATTCATCCACCTCAGCCCATACATCATCCATCTTCATCTGATGAGTCATCCACACCATCACCTTCATCATCACCATCTCATGAGACTATTCATTCACCTGGTAGAGATGAAGTGAGAAAGAACACATTGAGCATGGTGAAAGTAGCAAGCATAAAGGGGTTGGTTTAGGTACCTTGACACATACCTATCATAGAGGGCATAGGAAAGTGTTTTCCCCACATATTGTGGGAGGGGCCTTGCCTTCTTCATCAACAAAGCAGGTATAGAAGTGTAAGGAAAAGGTGACAGAGGCAGAGATTCAGCAGTAGGAGGAGGACCTCCATGAGATAGAGCATGATTTTCAGTTAGTTGACCCAAATGAGCATGATGACAGTGAGAACACAACCATTGTCATCAAGGAGAAGAATGAACTCATAGGAGGGCTCTAGGTCAACTTGCAAAGGGCTAAATACATTATTTCATACTATGAGCAGGAGAACAAGCAATTTGAGTTCAAAAATGAGATCATGGAGATTCAGCGCATCAAAGCAAAGAGAGAGGCTGAAAAGGTTAAGGCCTTACTTGTTGAGGAATATGGACAATATGGTGAACAACTTGATGAACAGGTGCCAAGAAGAAGGCCAAGGACTAGAGGCCTAAAGAGAGCTTTGGAGCTAGAAAATAAATGGGAGGCAGAACTAGCCAATCAGCTCACCCTAAATGAGAAATTTGCCAAAATGGTAAATGAGAACCAAGAACATTGGCTTGAGAGGGTGAACACCCATCTTGAGAGCCTCTTAGACAAGGCCAAAAGGGATATTGATATTCAAAGAAGGATGGCAAAGTACTATGCCATGAGAAACAAAATTGCAAGAGCCAAACTCAAAAGAGCCCATGCAAAAATTGAAGCCTTGACCAAGCAAGAGGGGAAAGGAGGCTAGATATTCTTGCCGAGGCATCACTCCATGCCACAGACATATGATCAGCCATTAGTGCACCAATTTTGACAATTTTTGAACAAATTTTGCAAGTTATGATTTTTTGTGTTTTTTAAAGCATTTTTAACACAGTCAAAGGGTCAAACGCGCAACACCTAGGGTGTTGTGCTCTTTTTTGAGGCATATGATGAATAAAAGGCCAACATATTTGGATTTAGAGTGATGAGGACATGCACCTTATGCATTTGCTAAGAATTTGGAGGCAAATTCGTCAGCGAAAAAGGTCAAAAACCACCAAAAAAACCACCTTTCTGCCTCTTTTTTGGCATGGGCGCTGCGCGTTTACCAATATTGGGAGATTGAGTTTTTGACAGGGAAAATGAGCTCCAAATTGAAAAATGAAGGCATATCTGGAAAGTAGACTTGAAGGGATTTCCAACGAGCTATCTTGGAGCAAATTTGGACACCGGGAAGGCACCCAAAAGTAGCCCTGAACTTGGAGGGCGCATTTGACACTAAGAGGGCGCGTTTGACAAAGAGAGGGCATGTTTGACAGTCTTCTCCAATTTTCATTGTTTCTCTCCAAATTAATTTTCACCTATGGGAAATTGATGTTTTACTGATGTAATTGATAAGGATGATGTAATTATTATGTTTCTTACTATTATCTAGGGTAAATACATTAGTTAAATGGCCTACATGACTTGTAATGAATCAGTTTGCTTAAGTTAGGGATGAGTCACTTTGACCACCCTATACTCTAGCTATCAGTTCAGTTTTTCTTGCAACTGCTCCTCCTCTCATGGATTCGATCCCTGAGGCTAGGATGAGTTGGTTTGAGGCCTATATTATGTATTTTCTTAGTCATTTTACAGGTTGGACTCTCTTGGATGTTGTAATAGCTTTCAAACTTTGGCATGGAATATATTGGATGAAGTTGCAGCTATTTTGGTGGGATTCCAATGGCATGGTATTTTGATCTTGTTTCTTCTTAAGTTTCATATGTGTGAATGTTTTGTTCATTTCATGATCCATTTCACTCTAATTGTGTTTGATTTTCAAGGTGTGATAAGCAGAATTCATCTTTGTATGCTCTGTTTTGGGAAAATCATCATATATTGTTTCATTTCTTTAGTTTAAAAATAATTCATGACCCTCATTCTCTTTTTATCATCTCACTAGTATAAACCATCTCATCACTATACTACAAAGTTTAAAGTACCTTTCCTACCCTGCCCCATCACATGTCTACAATTCAGATTCAATTTTCCGTGACCTAGTTCATTCTCTCACCTAATTCACTCATCCTTGTGACTACCCAACAAAAATCAAATCAAAAAAGCCTCTGCACTTTACATCTAGCCTAAAACCCTAATCTATCCAGCCATCTTAGCTGTGATCCTTTGGAGAGATCCCTCTCCAACTTGGTAGGGCTAGCTACCAAGTCAAAAGATTGGTCTGTGGTTACGTCAGCTGGACTCTTCCTTAGCCTTGGAGATTCGGAGGAGTGATAACAGAAGGTATGTTAAACATAAGAACAAATAAATTAGAAAATTATTTTTATATGTATCAAGGGATTGCAGTCTACTTTCAAGTTGTAGCTTGATAAAGAACAGGTTGGAGTCTATTGAGGTGGGAGCAATTTTATGGATTGTAGCTTGTAGAAAATTGATAGGAGTTGGAGCTTCCTTGCAAGTTGAAGCTTGCAGAAGAAATTGAGGTAGTAACCTCGTGTAGGTTAGAGCCTACCAAAAATTTGATGTAATAAGGGAGTAGGAGCTTGCCTTTGCATCACAACTATAACAAATTGTGGTTTTCTCCCTTTATGGGTTTCCACTTATATATGGTGTTCTTACATGTTGTTGTTATGTGCTGATGTGATGTTTTAGTTTACATATTACTTGTTGTTCACATATTAAATTTTTTGTTCATAATATGTTAAGTTGCTCATTTAATAGTTTATTTGACCATTATAAATAAAATTAATTTATGTCCATGAATATACTAAATTGATTCACTCTCCCCCTCTCAGTTTAGTCTAGTTTCCAACAATTGGTATTAGAGCAAGTTCCTTCTGTGTAAGGCTAACAACTAGAAGGTAGATTTGATTGATTCATGGACTATCAAAGTGTACCTATGCTTAGTATAGTAAATTTTCATGAATGGGGAGATAAGGTAAAGGAAAAACTCGTAGCTTATGGACCCTGTGTATGGAAGCTACTGTGTGAAGGATACTAATAATACTCCCCCTCTACTCAAGAACAACAATGGAATGTTAGAACAATGTACAAATTATAATAACCTTCACAATAAGGATCTTGAGGCAGTGATAGATTTAAAGTCTACAAAAGAAATCTGGGACACTTTACAGCTCATGCATGACAAACATACCAAAGGAGAAGAAAAAGAGAAAGAAGAAAAAGTCATGTCAAAAGGAAATTGTCCAGTCAAATGAGACTTGTTCTACTAATGTGAATGTACCTGGTTCTCATAAAGAAAATAAATATGAAAATCAATCTAGGCTCGACTCAACATTAGTTGAAATAGACAAACTTGCAAATGAGAAAAGAGACCATAATAAACTATTGCAGATATGTGATGAAAAAGAACATGAGTACACAGAGGAAATTATTAACCTAAAGACACATTTGGAATAATCCAGAAGAACTAAAGAAATGATGAGTAGTCAATTGAAGGTGAGATACCTACAATGTGAATATAATAATTTGAGATTGGTTCAACAAGAAGTGAGTTAGAAGAAAACACCATATTATGTAAAAAGCTAGAAGAGGAGATTGTCTCCATGAAGAACTGAGAAAAGTGCAGTAGATCAAAGGAAACCATAAAGGATAATGAAACAACCTTAAAAATAACTATAGGAGAAGAATCCACCAGAAACATGATTGGTAGAAAAACAAAATAGGAAAGAAACATAATCAAAATGGAAATAATTAGGTGAAGAAAAGATTCTTTGCAAAAAGGTGATTTGCTTCTGATGATTAGTTGAGAAAATTTGGAAGATCCCAAAGGAGATTCCTTGCTCCCTTGAAAGGTATCAAATGTTTTTCTTTCCATGAACCTATAGATATAGCAACATAACCTAAGAGAAAGTAAATCAAGACTAATTAGTAGAAGTTGCAACAGATAGGAGGGTTACCTCAAACAAGTAAACCAAGAAGACAAGTATCCACCAGGTACAAAAATAATTTCTATGGTTATTGTTATGTGTGGAATGGATTTGGACAGAGAGTTGTTGAATGCTAAATATATACAAAGAAGAACATGAACTCAAAAATAAATACAACATTTACTCAATTTCTTGGCCACACAAAATGTTGTGTATGTGATATCCTTAGCCAAAAATCTAAAGGTTGCAAGCTACCATTTACCATAAAGAGTTGTAGATAGAAAATAGAATCCACTTCAAGCAAACCAAGGAATGAGACAAAAGGAAATGCAAGCAATAGAAGGCAACCCACTAAAATGTGGAAGAGGAAGAAAACAGAGGAACTAGTGTGACTTCAATGACATAATGAAATCATTATGGCCTCATGGGGAGCTGCTCAAAGAAATGAAAGTAGTCATCGAGTTAGTGTTAGAAGATAAGCCACATCTTAGGGGGAGAGTAGCCCCAAAAATGTGTGGAAAAGATATTAAATATATTAGAGAAAACCTTAATTAAAGTCTTAAATATGAAATGAAATTATTTATACAATACAAGATGGAAATGAGTTAGTTTTTCCTCGTTGACCATGCCATTTCTCCATTGAATAAGTCCTTGGATCATCTTGAAGAACATGAATAAAATAAAAGATCCCTGCACACACGCATCTAAAAATTGAGAAGTTTGAAGAAGCAATCTAATTGACGTACAAAAGAGTCTCGATTGAGCTTAGTTGGAATATAGTGAAGTCACTAGTAGGATAGATTCTCGTTAATGAACTTCCTTGGTTAAGGTAGTTAAGACAAGTATGAAAAGAAGACTCCTTGCTTCCTCGTGCATGTCTAGGATAGAGCATTGATTTCCTTTGGTCGATATAGGATAATACAAACTTGCTCTAAGTGATAGTTGAATTGAAGAATTTACGTTAAGGTTGTACTAATTGCTAGAATGAATTTGATTCGTCATTATAAGTTCTTGCTGGCTCACTTGCATTCTTAGAGAGGTTGTATTGGCTCCCTGTAATATAGGTGATAACAAGACGAGAGGTAGAATGACTTTAAGGCCATGAACAAACGTTCTTGGCCTTTCTTCACTCTAAATTTAGTAAGCAAGTTAATTGAAGTTATAACAAGCAAGCTCTCCTGGTCTAAGAAGCGAAGCGTTTTACTTGTTATGAGAAAATAAATAAGCATTGGAAACTCATTAGCAAGTGCCTTCCTTACATTAAAGTAGTTCTTATCCTTTATTTGTATTAATGCGAGTAGAGTTTAAAAAGTCATTCATAATAGAAAGACAAACACTTCAACAAACAATAAGGAGGGACTATACTGTACTAAGCTATTGAAAGCGGGGGAGGCTACTTGAAGATTTTACACAAAGGATAAAACAACCGAACTAAACAAAGGAATGAAGCCTTAGGGCTGGGAATAAGTTTACGGCATAAAGTCTAAAAGAAAGGGAGTTAGGTAGGCTACGCTCCACTAAGCAAGGAAGACCTAAAAATGAAGCATAGCCTTCATCCTAGTAGTGAAGCAAATGATAGTGAGTAGTTACATTCCAATATTTATTCCTAATGAACTAGGGAGTTCAAAATGAGAGTGGTTCTTCTCAACTCCAGGAAGATGATGAGAGAAATAATATTCTCTTTATTCGAGTTTTTCTGATCCTTTCGTAGGAAATAAAGAAGCCAAGGGATTGCATGCATCTAATTCTTCTCTTGTAATAAATATAATAAACAATACCTAGAAATTATATGCATATTTACCTCGATATAGTGCCTGGGCAATATGAACTGGCCCTCATAGAAAGGAAAGCCAATTACAGTGACGACGATACGCATAGAATTGTCTATAATATGAACTGTTTCACTCCATCAATTATTCGTAGTTCAAATAATATTCCAAATATATATGCTTCGAATAAAGATTCCAAAATATCTGCAAAATGCGTACATTCTATGGATAAATACAACGAACGTAATGGGGTGTCAGGCAGACAAAAGTATATGCCAGATGCTAGACCAGAGGTATGCCAACAGTTCTGAATCTTCAGCAACGACAGAGGTGCAGGAATATGATGAGGACAGGTATGCAGGATACATTACATGTTCATTAAGCATTGCATTTTAGCGTTATGAAGCCAATGAGATAGGATGCACAGAAAACATTAGAAAATGTGCATAAGACACAATGAACGCATAATATGTTACATGTTAGATAGAGTAATAACAAGTCAGAATGTGATAATTATATGTTAATAATTCCAGGAATTCATCGGATGCCATCATGCCATTGCAACAAAAAAATGTATCTTACCTCTAAGGAGCAGTTGGAGCACTTCTCGCTTATGATATCACACAAATGATTGAAGAATTACAAGTATTTCACTGGCCCATCTGTCAAAGCATTTCACTGGCGCAGTTGGAAGGCAGAATTTATAATAATTGTTCAAAGTCCAACCAATGAACGGTATTGTTTAATAATAATTTATCCAAATATAATCTCCAAACATTATAATTATTGGAGTTTCTTCATACTTTGGTTGGTGCATAGATGGTGTGATGTGGCATTTAAGTCATGTCCTTTAATATCTCTATGCACTCAAGCTATGCACTTAAGTCATGCGTATTTCTCAAGTTGTATCTATCATGTGTATGCAAACAAGTCGTATCTATCATGCATATGCACTCAAGTCAAGTTGTATCTATCATGTGTATGCAAACAAGTCGTGTCTATCATGCATATGCACTCAAGTCATGTCTTAGTGTCTTTCATATCTCCATGCACTCAAGTCAGTCTTTACTTTCCTCAGTTTTGAACGTGGAGGCAAATGGAAGCTCTTAATTGTATTGCAATTATAATTTATATTCTTATTGTTTATTACAATGCAGAACTTTAATTTCCACATTGTATTAAAGTATGTATCAAACAACAAGGGCACATTCAAATAAAATATTTCAAATTCAAGCTATCAAACTCATAGTCACAAGTTAGTATATCGTAGTTAGTGTGGTTGCACATTCTTGTCAATATTCAACAGCAATCACACAGAATCTATGTATGTTTTTTCATCATATCCAAAGCATATTCTTTCATGAGGTCGCCCAAAATAATGATGTTAGATGGTTGTTTATTCTTGAAGTATATTCATTTGAGATATAGGATGGTTCATGTAGAATTCCAATGGTTGGCCATGCATTTATTCACAAGAATGGCTTTTTCTCATTTAGTGGCTTAATTGCATCACCAGATAGAACTAAAATGATAGAGACGTCGACGAAAGGTGCATATACATATGAGGATATAATTTTCATGGATATAGAAGCAGGAAAAGAGCTCAAAGAAAAGGCTAATTCTTTTTATGGCACTTTATAAAACTTTATGAGAGAGTGAATGCAAGTGGAGAACAAGATTGTAAAACTTTTTTGGTAATTTAATATGTACTTAAGAGATTTAGTAGTCAGTACAAAGCAAGTATTGGTGCACACTCTATGTCAAAGGAACTTTAGGATGATGATATAATTGTAACATTGCAAATATTGGATATAGTTGGTTAAGAGAGACTCCAGATTTTGACTATTAATTTCTACAAAAGAGTAGACTACTATATACTTGTGTATAATGTAAATGTATTCAAAAGAGATATAAGAATGTGTTTGTTTGTGTAATGAATTTAGAAATGGCCCAAATGCCATAGTCTGGTATGATGAAGTTTATACTGAACTTACTGAGTACGAGAAATTGTACATCTAAAACCACTTAATATTTCCTTTTCAACTTTCATTGTAAAGCATAACCCCTTTTCATTGATGTTAAAGGGGGAGGTACAATAATAAGGAGAATGCTTCTCAAGACAAAAGGGGGAGGATAATTGTGTTGCCATAAATTCAAAAGGGGGAGATTGTTGACATTTTTGTCATTGATGGAAAAAGAGAAACAAAGGCAAAGGAGTAGCAAAGGAGCAACAAGAAAAGGAGCAAGAAAGGAGCAACAACGGAGCAACAAGAAAAGGAGTAGCAAGGTATGTTGTAGAGTCTATGTTGATCAGAGATGAAGGAGTTGAGCCTTGTGATGCTTGTTATGCTTATGATTTTTTATGCTTGCGATGCTTGACAGAGTATGACCACCAAATGTGCATGAGGAAGATTTCTGTTGTTGCATATATAGTTGATTGATTTGTTATGGAGATGTTTTTATGAAGGAAAACACATGAAGGAGCTTCTTGTTAGAGGCTATTTACTTATGTTTTGATCATATATTATGATGTTATGGCTTATGTTGTGAAATTGTTTATGTTGTAATGATGCTATATAGTATGATGCTAAGGGGAGTGACAAATGTTTTTGTGCATGTTATGGCTTGATGCATTGTACTTGTTGAATTGTTTTTTTAGAATTGTTGCAAAGATCAGTGTTGAAGAGGCGTTGCAGAGATGCTACGAAATGAAATTGTAAGACAAAGTTGTGATGCAAGGCAAAGGAAAAGGTATGAAGGATGTTGTTATGCTTGTGATGTTGTGATATTATAGTTACTGGTGTATTGTTGAGGTATGTTGCAAAATTTGTTGTTGTATTTTATGGAGGTCTGAGTTGAAGAAGTGGTTATAGTGTTCTTGTGAATACTGAAGGTTTCTTGTTTGCACAATGTGTTTCTTGTTCACTTAGTTTAGTTCCTATTCAAATGTTCATTGACAAAAAATTCAACTACAAAGGCATGCCCTTGGAGATGTTTGGTGATTTTTTTGAGGTGTTGTGATGAAAGAGAATGCAAGTTAATGCAAGAGAATACAAGTTAATGTGTTGCAGAAGAATATTAATGCATGTTATTTGAATAAGTTGAAATTCATTTTATTGGCATGAATAATATTAATGCATGTTATTTAAATATGTTGAAATTCATTTCATGTATTTTTATATTCAAAGAGTTGAAGCAGTTTTGGAATTGAAGAGATACCTTTGGAATGCAAAGAAACAAGACTTGGAAATTAAGATTCATACATGGAATACTAACAACCATTAAATTTTGTTTATAAAAATATGTGAGGTTGGAAGGTTGAAGGTATTAAACTATTAGAGATTGTGCACGAGTTGATTGAGTTATTGTTCATTAGTTCCCTGGCACATATGAAGCATATATGAAGCAAAATTGAAAATGAGAAGAGGAAGAAATAGAGATGAAGGTATGTTGTAATTAAGCCTAGGTAAATCAGAAAATTATTTTTATATGTATCAAGGGATTGCAATCTCCTTTCAAGTTGCATATTGATAAAGAACAAGTTGGAGCCTATTGAGGTAGGAGCCTCCTATGGGTTGTAGCCTACAGAAAATTATTGGGAGTTGGAGCTTCCTTGCAAGTTGAAGCTTGCAGAAGAAATTGAGGTTGCAACCTCCTGTAGGTTAGGGCCTACAGAAAACCTGATGTAATAAGAGAGTAGGAGATTTCCTTTGCATCACGAAAATAAAAAATCATGGTTTTCTCCCTTCATGGGTTTCCACTTATATCTGGTGTCCTTATGTGTTGTTGTTACATGATGATGTGATGTTTTAGTTTACATATTAGTTGTTGTTCATAATGTGTTAAGATGCTCATTTAATAGTTCAGTTAACCATTGTAAATAAAAGTAGTCTATGTCTATGAATGTACTAAACTGATTCACCCCCACCCCTCTTAGTTTAGTCTAGTTTTGAACAGAAAGAGTGAAGGGGTAGCAAGAGAAGGGGGTAGGAGGACAAACATGTGAAGATTGAAAGAGGGTAGGTATATTAGGGAAGGGACATAGAGAGAAGGTGGGGGGAGGGAGTGAGGGAGTGTTCATCTATGTGTGTGTGAAAGAGAGAGAGAGAGAGCAATGGGATTAGAGAGAGATAGAGTAGGAGAGTGAAAGAATGGGGAAGGAGAGAAGGGACTATATATAGAGAGAGGAAGTGTGGGGGAGAGAAAGAGGCAAGGGGGGAGGTTGGTAGAGGGGAGAGAGAGAGGGAGGGTGGGGAGGAGTGATAAAATGGGGGGGGGGAGCGTTTATGAAGGAGGGAGTAATGGAGGGAGGGAGGGATAAAGAAAGAGAGTATGGGAGGAGGATGGAGAGAGTGGGAGTGAGAGAGAGAAAGAAGTGGGGAAGAGTCAAAGAGAGAAGGGAGTAGGGGAGAGTGAGAGTGGGAAAGAGGGAGAGTGAGAGTGGGAAAGAGAGATAGTGAGAATGAGGAAGTAGAGGATTAAAGAGAGGGGAGAGAGAGAGGTAGAGATAACGGGGAAGGTAAAAATAGGAGGAGTGGATGAGATGGGTAGAGTGGGGATGAGAGAGAAAGAGGGAGAGAGGATTATAGATATGTGAGGGTATTTGAGAATGAGAGAGGGAGAGAGAGGGATAATGGTGGGAGACAAAGGGGGAGAGAGAGAGGGATAACCTTAAGAAATATTATGTAGTGGTTTGACGTGTTTATCATAGCCATGTATTCCAAAAATATTGCTTTAGGATCCAATCATTGCATTTCCTCCCATGATTATTTCAAGGGCCTCACGACTCATAGCCAGTGCTCAAAACATCCGAAAGATGTATTTATCCCTACTTGGAACACAAGGATTCCCTAAAGATGTCAAGTGTGTTGGTTCAAGTTATTGGTCCAAGGACCTTGATACTTAGAAACAACCTCTATTTCCTAAGGCCCAAGCCTCCTTCCTTTACCATATTAAAGAACCTAGTAACCATAATTAATGTTGAAATCCTCTAATTTCGTTGATATACCTAGTTAAATATGAGCCATATTAGGAAAGAAATAGCCACAATAGAACAATAGTCACACATGCGTTCCTGAAAGCTTGCACACACTTTTAAGAATGTGTGAGCATTCTTTTAAAATATTATTTCTAGGTGAGACCAACAACCCTACTGTACATGTTTGTTGAGTTGGTTACCTTAGACATAGGTTTAAAATGAAAAAACTAGTGATTTTGGATACAAATACATGAAAAACTTCACTTTTCAGAACACCTCTCTATATCTCTATTTTTTATGTTAGTTTTTTATTGGCTAGACAAATCCATTTTCCATGAAACTAGAGACACATATAGAGTTGATTGTGTAGGTTTTAAATATGTAATTTAAAAAAGAAAAAAATATATATATGGTACACTAGTAGAGATTAATATCTACAATCTAAAAAAAATTGTTTGATAATGTTAAGACCCTTTTATGTAGCACTAATGGAAGGCCTTGTAATTTCAAAGATATAATGACTTATATATATATATATATATATATATATATATATATATATATATATATATATATATATATATATATATATATATATATATATATATATATATATCTATATATATATATATATATATATATATATATATATTGAAAAAAATAGTTGTGTGCAAGAACAATGTATTCTCTACAATTCTACAAATTTGTATAACAAAGTTTCACTGTTTAGGTACTCAAAATTATCACTATTGAAAATATATGCATTATATTTGAATGAAAAATAGCATATCATTGTTAAGAAAGCCTAAATTTGACATAGTTATATATAATTTATATAAATAAAAAATGTATATTAAGAAATTTAGTTCATTTTCATACATTTCATTTTTCTACACCATATTTAAATTCATTGTGGAAGTACCTCAAATCATCCCTCCAAGTTAATATATTTTTATTTTTCTAAGTTTTCATTGCTACTAACGCATCATGGGAGACCATAATTAGCTTGTACCTAATTTTTAAATTATTTTTTTTCTTTTTTTTTAAAATCTATTTTCCAATAAAAAGAGTAATTTCTACATATTGAAGAAAGAATCATATTCTTCGAGTGCTCATGGCTTATTACAAAAGAAAAAGTATAATTAATAAGGCACTTACAACATTGCATATACAAACTACACCTACAAGAAACCATACATAATAAAAAATACATAGTAAATATACAAATCATTTCTTTCCCTTTAAAAAATAATATTCAATTCTTCCCTTCTACCATTCTTTGTTACCTCTTACCACATCTCTAAAGAAATATTTGTATTAACCAATTGTAAGTTTGAAAATAGAATATCAGGATTCTTTAGGAACTGATTCTTTATCTAAATCAAACATTCAGTTTTATGAAATTTCTTTGTTCCCCCAAAGAATTGTCAAGAATGACTCATTGTTGAAAATGTAGCAAGACATTCCTAAATTAATTTTTTCCTTTAATTAAATTAGGAGAAAATTTGTAATTCCACATCTCATGACAACTTGTATTAGTTAACTAAGTTAATTTGACTTAGTTGGCTCAATTAATTCGAGTTGAGGGTCTAACTCGAGTTAGGTAGAGTGTCTCCTACATTATAGGAGCCCTGGTTGAGTTTATTTTGATTTGTAATTAATTAATTCAGTCTAACTGAATTAAAGTCAGTTAAACTAGTTCCAATTGATGGAGGAACTAGTGGGAGGTCTGGTAGTGTGTTGTTGCCTGCAGTCGAGTGTGGTGATGCCTGAAGTGCAGCATGGTGTTGCTTGAAGTGAAGTGTGGTGCTACCTGCAGTGATCAACCAGTAAACTGAAGATTCACTCATAAATCACTCATACATGTCAGATCTGAGAATGACCTAGTTGAGATTGGAGTTCAAGGGCAGTGTACTATCAGTTGTATAATTATCTGAATTTTACAGATGGTGCATTAAGTCAAAGGAAGAACCTAAAGGAACTACACAATCCAATGGAGGAAAATTCCTATTAAATAGGGGCATAATTCTTGATTGAACAACACAAGGAAGAAGGAGCTTGGAAGATTAGGAAATTGGCTAAGTATTGGCTAGAGTCAGCCAAGGAAGTAGTGAGACAAATAGAGATAGTGTAGAGTTTTTCGAGCTTGAGAAAATCCTTGTAATCTTCTCATATTTTCTTACTAATGAAATATACAGATAGTAGGGGTTTTTAGCTCTGGATTTCCCCAAGAAATCATTGTGTAAGGTGTTTATTGAATTCTTTCTCTTGTATGCTTCATGATTTCTTGATCGATTAATTGTTTTCGCTGAAGAGTAGAGTAGATTCAAGTCTTTTGTTTTATAAAATCACATAAGTACTTTGAATCTACAAGGAATATCTACATGGTATTAGAGCAGGAATCACTATCAGAGTTGGATTCACATTAGATCAGGAATTTCAAATTGTAGATTGATGGAGCTCTAATTCAAGGTAGATCTAGAAGACCCTATGTGCAGACTTCTTAATGGAGCTAGAAGGCTACTAGTGGGCAGATAAATGATCCAATGTTTAGTCACACATAAGGAGTTGTGATAATTTATATTGGTAGATTGAGGAGCAGAGATATTTCTCGTAGGGAGATCGAGACTCAGAGGGAGAAACCCTATGGAAGCTAGTACTTCAGAATCTGGGGAGATCAAACTCATTATTGTAGTAGTTGTAGCAGAAACAACATAGCAGCAACATATCAGTAGCAGCAACAATGTGAGTAGATTAGATTTATCTCATGCATGAAAAGCCTTGAAGAGAAAGGAAAAGGTTATAGACTTGGTCGTTGAGAGGGAACATGAATTACCTCTCAACATGCAGCCTCAGAAAGTTTTGGAGCAACCACAATTAGAGAAGCAGAGAGGAGACAAAGTGGAACCATCCACTCAAGCATAGACCTCTAGTTGGGGGAAATTTCAAGCCAAGTGGGCAGAGGGAGCACATGCAACAATATCCCTATGTGAGAGGTGAGGCGATGTGAAGAAATAGTCCTAAGAGTGCAGAAATTTGGGCATGGTCCATTGAGGTATTTTTTGTCTCATGGATCATTACCTTGCTTCGGGGGCCCACAATATTCAGTAGCAGGGGGATCAAAGTCAATCATATACTGAGGAGTGTAGAGAAGATTTGACAACAAAGTAGGAGGCTTAGTAGCAGAGTCAGTAGCAACATAGTTTTCCCAGTAGACTGTTGCATATTGATTCAGTGATTATTTTTATTTATTTTTTATTCTCAGTTACAGACATTGCAATAGCAGTAACAAAATTGAGAGGTGTTGCATGGAGTCCATTCCAAAGGTGATGGATCAAGGTAGATGTGAATCCCTTTCTTGCTAAGAGGGAGTGTTGAAAATGCAGCAAGAAATTCCTAAATTATTTTTTTCCTTGAATTAAATTATGAGAAAAATTGTAATTCGACATCTCATGACAACTTGTATTAGTTAAATAAGTTAATTTTACTTAGTTGGCTTTGTTAATTCAAGTTGAGGGTCTAACTTGAGTCATGTAGAGTGTCTCCTACATTATAGGAGCCTGGTTGAGTTTATTTTGAGTTGTAATTGATTAATTCAGTCTAATTGAGTTAAAGTTAGTTAAACTAGTTCCAACTGATGGAGGAACTAGTGGGAGGTATAGTAGTGTGGTGCTTCTTGCAGTCGAGTGTGGTGTTGCTTGGAGTTCAGTGTGGTGTTCCCTAAAGTGTAGTGTGGTGCTTCTTGAAGTGAAGTGTGGTGCTTCCTGAAGTGCAGTGTGGTGCTGCCTGTTGTGATTAACCAGTAAACTAAAGATTCACTCATAAATCACTCATGCATGTCAAATTTGAGAAAGAAGTGCAGTGTGGTGCTACCTAAAGTGTAGTGTGCTACTTCCTGAAGTGTAGTATGGTGTTTTCTATTGTGATCAACAATTAAACTGAAGATTTACTCATAAATAACTCATGCGTTTCAAATCTGAGAAAGACCCATTTGAGATTGGAGTTCAAGGGCAGTGTACTATCATTTTTATAATTATCTGAATTGTACAAATGGTGCATGTAGTCAGAGGAAGATACTAAAGGAATTGCGCAATCCAATGGAGGAAAATTCCTATTAAATAGGGGCCTAATTCCTCATTGAACAACGCAAGGAAGTAGAATCTTGGAAGGCTAGGAAATTGGCTAAGTGTTAGCTATATTTAGCCTAGGAAGCAATGAGACAGATAGATATAGTGTAGAGGTTTCTCGGGCTTGAGCAAAGCATTGTAATCTTCTCATATTTTCTTACTAATGAAATATACAGATAGTAGGGGTTTTTAGTTATGGATTTCCCTAGGAAATCATTGTGTAATATGTTGATTGAATTCTTTCTCTTGTATGCTTCATGATTTCTCAATCAATTAATTGTTTCTTCTTATTAGCAGAGTAGATTCAAGTCTTTTATTTTAACAAATCACATAAGAATTTTGAATCTACAAGGAATTTCTACACTCATTGCTTCGAGGATGAAATCTTGGTATACATCTATTCTACATTAGCCCCTTAAGAAGGAATGGATTCCATTATTGACACTTATAATCATTGGTAGTCATGATTTTATTAAAAATTCCATCTTTTTATTTTGTTTTGACCCTTTTTTCCTGGGATGATGCACACAAGCATGAGGGTAAGAAGCTTGTGTATGTCCTAAAAATGATATATATGGTAACAATATGTTGTATTCTCATAATATAATATTTTTTTCCCATTGAGGTAGTATTTTGTTTAAAATACCCTTACTAATATCTATCTTAACACAAATTGAGCATATGTACTTAATCCACATAAGTTTTCTTAAGATTTAATTCAACATAAGTTCCCAAAGAGTTCCTAATATTTTGGTATATTGGAAAATGTTAAAAATGTAATCATTGATTAGAAAGACAAACTCATTATAGTATTCTAGTAATTGACATAGAGTTAGGATCAAAATCTATGGGCCAAGGAGTTATAAAAACCCCATGTTTCCAAAAAGATGAGCACCCTTATCAAGAATTATTTGAAAATCAACATCATCAAATACATAAATAATAAAAGAACCTTTGGAATAAAAAAAGATATCACATTTCTTTCTCCAAAACATATGAATTTAGTGATATAGACTTAAAATAAAATGCCAATACTCATTAAAATGAGATAGAGTGGGAGTGAGAGAGGAAGAGAGAGAGAGAGGGGTACAGATACGTGAGTGTATGTGAGAATGAGAGAGGGAGACAAAGGGTGAATGGTGGGAGACAAAGGGGAAGAGAGAGAGAGAGAGAGAGAGAGAGAGAGAGAGCCTATTAAAAGGAAGGGATAACCTTAACAAGTATTGTGTGGTGGTTTTAGGTGTTTATCATAAACATGTATTCCAAAAATATTTCTTTCGAGTCCAATCATTGCATTTCTTGCCATGATTATGTCAAGGGCCTCAAGGTTCATAGCTAGTGCTCAAAACATTCTAAAGATGCATGTATACCTACTTGGAAGGCAATGATTCCCTCAAGATATCAAGTGTGTTGGTTCGAGTTATTGGTCCAAGGACCTTGATACTTAGAAACAACCTCTATGGCCTAAGGCCCAAGCCTCCTTCCTTTACCAACTTAAAGAACCTAATACCCATTCTAAATGTTGAAATCCTCTAATTTCATTGGTATCCCTAGTTAGAGATGAGGGGTATTATGAAAAAAAATAGTCACAATAGAACAATAGTCACACATGCACTTCTGAAAGCGTGCACGCACTTTTAATAATTTGTTTGCATTCTTTGAAAATCTGATTTCTATGTGAGACCAACAACCCTACCATACATGTTTCTTGAGTTGGTTACCTTAGATATAGGTTTAGAATGACAAACCTAGTGGTTTTGGCTACAAATACCCGAAATTTTTACACTTTTTAGAAGACCTCTCTAAGTCTCTATTTTTGACATCAATTTTCTATTGGCTAGACAAATCCATTGTCCATGAAACTATAGATACATATAAATTCGATTGTGTAGGTTCTAAATATGTAATTTAAAAAAGAGAAATATATATATATATATATATATATATATATATATATATATATATATATATATATATATATATATATATATATATATAGATATATTTTTACTATTTTTAATATATTTTTGTCCTAAGATGTGTTATAATCTTAAAATACATCCATGTTTTATTTCTACTATATCTATTTTTCTTCTTAACCATTTGAAAATAATATATATGGTGCACTAGTAGAGATTAAGATCCATAATTTAAGACAAATTGTTTGATCATTTTATGACTCTTTTATGTAGCACTAATGGAAGGCCTTACAATTTCAAGGATATAATGAATTTCATATATATAGTTGTGTGTGAGAGCAATGTATTCTCTACAATTCTACAAATTTTTATAACAATCTATCATTGTTTAGGTACTCAAAACTATCACTAGTGAAAATATATGCATTATGGTTTGCATGAAAAATAACATACCATTGTTAGGAAAACCTAAATTTCACATAGTTATATATAATTTCTATAAATAAAAATTTTATATTAAAAATTTTAGTTCATTTTCACACATTTCATTTTTCTACACCATATTCAAATTCATTATGGAACTACCTCAAATCATCCCTCCAAGTTAATAGATTGTTATTTTTATAGGTTTGCATTGTCACTAATGCGTCATGAGAGACCATATCTAGCTTGCACCTATTTTTAATTTTTTCTCTCTCTCTGTTTTCCAATAAAAAAAGTAATTTCTACTTATTGAAGAAAGCATCATATTATTCAAGTGCTCATGGCTTACTATAAAAGAACATGTATAATTATTAAGGCATTTACAATAGTACATAGACAAAATACACCTAAAAGAAACCATACATAATAAAAAATAAATAGAAAATATACCAATCATGTTTTTCCCTTCAAAAAATAATAATCAATTCTTCCCTTCTTCCATTCTTTGTTACCTCTTATTACATCTCTAAAAAAATATTTATATTAACCAATTGTAAGTTTGTATATATAATATCATGATTCTTTAGGAACTAATTCTTTATCCAAATCAAACATTTAGTTTTCTGAAATTGCATTCTTCCCCCAAAGAATTGTCAAGAATGACTCACTACTTCGAGGATGAAAGCTTGGTATCCATTTTTTCTACATTATCCCCTTAAGAAGGAATGGATTCCCTTATTAACACTTATAATCATTGGTCGTCATGATTTTATTAAAAAATCCATCTTTTTATTTTGTTTTTGGCCCTTTTTTCTTGGGACAATGCACACAAGCATGAGGGCAAGAAGCTTGTAGATGTCCTAGAATATGACATGTATAGTAATGATATGTTGTATTCTCATAATCTAATGATTTTTATTTTTTTTTCCATTTAAGAAATATTTTGTTTAAAAGACTCTTACTAATATCTATCTTAACACAAATGTGAGCGTATGTACTTAATCCACCAAAGTTTTCTTAAGATCTAATTCAATATAAGTGCCCAAAGATTTCCCAATATCTTGAAATATTGACAAATGCTAAAACTGTAATTATTGATTAGAAAGACAAACTCATTCTAAGATTCTAGTAATTGGCATAGAATTAGGATCAAACCCTAAGAACCAAAAAATTATTAAAAACCTTATATTTCCAAAAAACAAACACCCTTTTCAAAAATAGTTTAATAATAATAATAATAATAATAATAATAATAAAACTTTTGAAATAAAAATGTATATCACATTTCTTTCTTCAAAACATATGAATTTAGTGATATAAACCCAAAGTAAAATGCCAATCCTCATTAAAATGGAAAGTGACTGCATCTTTTTCACATAAGCAATGTATATAGTTAACATATGATGCTACAATCTCCACGATCAATACCTCCTCATTTAGCACGATCCATGATATAAGTATTAGAAATAAATGAATAATTGGAGGCATTAATGTTATTATAAATATTTTATTTATTGTGTATCTAAAAATCACACATTGCAATACCATTATAAAAATTAAAACTTTATTAATATAATAGTTAAAAAACCTTAATCTAATTGTTTTCTCTTAAAAAACCATTAAACTTTCTAATAATATTCTAATTTTTGCTTTATATCTATAACGTTAGCATTATTTTATATGCATTTAACTTATTAACTTTTATTATTCTAATTTTAAAAACCAATTACCAAATTTTTCCGATTTCTCAAACGCATTCTCTCACTTTACTACCCAAATTGTGACATAAACCCTACGACAATATCCTCCCGACTCCATGTATATCCATATATATATATATATATTTGAGCTTTTGTTATTCCTCTATTTTATTAATTCAATTCTGCATAGTTCATTGCTACTCTTAATTAACTTTTATAACTATTCACTCTCATTATTTAGTTTTTTTTTTTTTTTTTTTTTTTTTTTTTCTTCAAAAGGTGGAAAAACCTATCAAACTCAGTTTGTCAAACCAACAGTGAGGACAGCCATCTCTGGCTGCTATCCGCAAAAGTCAGTTGACACATCACTGTTATCAAGGAAAACCACGCCACCTGAAATAACCCGCTGGTGGTCCGTAAGGGAGCAGGCTTTCACTCCTGCCAGATGCCTCTGGGTCTTGGGCCGTTAACCTGTTTCCTTACGTCCGAGGAAGACGAGCTCTTAGCCAAGCAGAAGCAGTTTTAGGGCATACTCCAGGCCCGACTCTCATTATTTAGTTACCTGTTTGTGTTTTTTTTTTTTTTAATTCTATTGATTTTTTTAGCACATTGAGTATAATTTTTTTTACATTAATATATATGTTAATAGATGTCTTGATGGTTAACCAGAGTGAGGATTCAAAAGGTGGATATCAAAAACATTGTTATGATTAATTTTAAAAAGTCATTCTCTTAATATTATAAATTACAAAAACCTGAATTATAAGATGTTAATTTAAATTAAATTCTTTGAAATAAGAATTTTAATAATTTAAAATAAATTTTGGATAATTATAATTTACAACAATTAAAAAAATTAAAACTTCGAAATTTTTTTTACAAAGATAAATATTAAAATATAATTTTTTAATTGTTACATACATAATATTTCTTTTTATATTATATATTTGAGTTGTTCAATGGGTTTAGTGATTGGAAGAAACGATTGTTATCTTTCCCTCCCAAGTTAGATTCATACAACTAACATATTGAACTCATAACAAGTATATTGCAACAATCATATCACTAAAAATAAATCAGTGTAGATTTATCTTAACTTTGGATCTACCAAGCACCTAGAGGGATCAAATCTCCTTTCGCTCTAAAAGAAATTTGCACATCAAGAGATTTGATCGCTTTGGTAAATTCGGAGTTAGAATGGATCTAGGTTGGTTTATATATATATATATATATATATATATATATATATATATATATATATATATATAGCTATAATTTGACAGAGTCAAAATGTTTTAATTAATAATTATAATAACTATATTATTTTTTAATTTTAATTTTATTTTGTGTAATTTGAGTGAGTCAAAATGCTTTCATAACATAACAAGATATGATAGGACGACATCTCTTCCATACTAGGTTGGAGAGCATCTCTCAGCGCAGCAAACTACACTCTACAACCTAATATTGAAGAGTTTATAGCATCCACTCATGTATATCTATCATCCATTCTTACTATACCAACATAGATTGAGAGGGATCAAACCTTTGGAGGAGCAAACCTTTCTTCAAGTTTTGTACTCAAAAGAGAGGTTTGCACTTTGAGAGATCTGATCCCTCTCCGTCCCTGATAGCTCCAGAGTGTTGATAGTGCTGGACTTGCCAACATCAGGGGATCTCCCCGATATGAAGTCCCAACTAGACCTCACACCGTTTGGTGTAGGATTCCCATCTAGTACGATGGCCCGGTTGCCATTATCTTAAAGATCTACCTCAACTCTTGCTTGTTAGCACAGGAGAGTGGTTTGCTTTGTCTTCGAGAAGTGAGGTTCGCGTGCTTGGTGAGTGTAAGTGTCACTTGTGTCAATGGTTCTTTCACTGTTGAGGGAGAGGGTGAGAGTGAGTTCCAGGTCGATTGGGAGCAGTCCCAACACTGCTAGGAACACACAACACAACAGGACATGCACAGCTTCCGGAGGAGCAGTCCACACAGATGCGGCAATCACAACATACAAGGTAAGATAACACGTACAACACTCAACGGATCAGTCCAAATGAGTGCAATGGTTGTTACAGCAAGCTTCATGGGAAAGGCCTATCTGATGTCCGGGAGAGAAGTCTACACAGGCGAGACAACATTAACAACATATACAACACATTTCCATTAATAGATTATGCATTACAACAAATGAAACAGTTTAGATGTAGAAAACAGGTTAAAGAAACATGCATTACAAGTGTTAAAGATCAGTCTTACAACATATACAATACATGTGTGAAAATGTGCTGGCTTGTTAGCAGGCTTCTGAATTAAGCGAAAGTTCCAAGACACATCATTACACCATACATCACTAACCCCGAGTGCGGGGCGTTGGAGCCACTACTTACTCCTCAAAGAAAAGATTATAGACTCTCTTGGCTCTATGGGAGGAGTTGAGGTGAAAATTCCTTTCATGTACAAATGAGCGGGTATTTATAGCCAAGGGTGAAACTTACCCTTATGGTTGTTCGACTATCCTCATCACCGTTTGACTTCCATGAATTTTCAACTTACATGTCTCTTTGTTCAACAAGTGGGTCTCTTGGACTTCCACATTACATCACATTGATTGGCAACAAGCCCGTAGTGGAGATGTGGGCGACATGACTCATGACATGACTCGACATGACTTGACATGACATTTTTGGTACATTTGTGTTGCTGTTGGAGTGCATGTCGAGCTACAGTGCTGCTGGGTGAAGGATGTCTTCATGGTGTATCATAACTTCACCTCTACATGGCGAAGTACGCAGAGTCTTCGATGGTCCTTGGTTCGCTTGATGAAGCTTTAACATGTTGTTCCTTGCTTGCATGTTGGAAGGCTTGATATGCTCATCTGTTCGTGAAGGTGCATGTTCGTTGCATTCATCCGTTTCGCATGCATTGTTCGTTTGTCCATTGGTGAACTTGTCCTTCTGCATGTGCTCCCTTTGTTGTCTTGCAATGTTTGTTGGTGTACTTGTACTTGCAGTCACTCATGACGAGATGACATCAAATCCAAAACCTCCTAGTCTACCATGATGCATGATCATTTCGGATGCAGGTGACCGAGAGAGGCAGCAAGGTTGTGAAGCAGGATGATGGCTCCGAGAATTGCTGATGAAAATTGCACAATAGTCACTGAGTGATGGAGACGGGCAATTTGAGTCAACAGTGACTTCCTACGAGGTCTGGCTCGGCTGGGAGGCAAAATTGCGTAATTTTTAGGAGGGAAAATCCAAGCTGCAGGAAGGCAAGGTAGGCATGCTCTGTGCATTTTTCAGAATGAAAGGGCAGCGAGGGTTAGATAACTATATTTGCACAATTTTCTATAGGAACGGGTTAGGCTCCATGAAGGGTCAGCGGACAGAAATTGCGCAATTTTTGGGAGGAACTACCCAGGAGACTGGCAGCCAAAACTGTGCAATTCCGAGAGGGAACTAGAAGTTGGCTACTAGGGTCACTAGCAGCCAAAACTGTGCAATTACCAGAGGGAACTGGAAGTTGGATGCTGGGATCACTGGCAGCCAAAACTGCGCAATTCCCAAAGGGAACTCACAATTGGTTGCTCAATCATAGGCAGCAAAAGTTACACAATTCTTGGAGGGAACTGGCAGTTTGCTGCTAGGAGTTACTAGCAGGGAAATTACACTGAAGCAGGGAGGTTAGCCTGCTGATCATCTTTGCACAATTTCTGAGCTGAGCGGACTATTGGATAGTAGAAGGTCTACTCATGAAAACTGCGCAATTTCTTGGATGAGCAGCCAATCGACTGTCCAAATGACTGACTGGGAAAACTGTGCAATTTTCTGAAGGAGACAGGGACGGGCACTTGGTGTCTGTCCGGTCTGTCTGCGCAATTTCCTCAGTTAGTTAAGCGAGTGAGGTAAGTGGCCTTTGTGTAATTTTTGAAGGGAGTCAATCCCGAGGTGACTGTCGGGTCCGACTATTTGGGTGGTCAACATGGAAGTTGATTGAACTGCTTGCGAGCAACGCAACTTGAAAAGACTAGCTTGGTGCTTCTATGTTGTTCTGGTTGACAGTCGATTGAGTCGATGGCAAGGTGATGGTCTGGTTGTGAGAGGGGAGTCTGGTCGTCAGGACTTCATGACTTCAGCAAAAATGACTAAGTGTGTGAAAGATTGAAAGATGCATAGGTGATCATGCAAAAACACACTCACATGACTCGATGATAAAACGACTCAAACCATCTAGACACACATGTTCAACATGACTGACCGACAGTGCAAGTGAAAAGCGCGGCACTCGTGAATGACCATTCATTGATAAAGATGATGCTTGCACGACAGTGAATGCGACTCTGTGTGTGAGTGCGACAAATGTTTTCATAGCGAACATAGCAAGCAGATACAAAGTGAAGAATTCAAGCATAACAAGAACATGGTCGCAAGCATGACTTATACACTAGCACGCAGAAACTTGAATGAAATGAACAAGCAAGGCAGATGCCGGGACTCACACAAGCTCACGGAGCGAACCTGCTTGTGTGTAGTCATCAAGTGAAACTCTCAAGGGAGGCTCCAAAATTGGTGCAGGCCAAAATTTTGGAGGGTGGTTGTAGCTGCTACAACACTTGGTGACACACTGGTAGAACTCCAACTTCTCTGTTTCGGTTCATTGCTAGCACAGGGCCTTGGTCTTTCGGGGAGTATTGAATCACTGTGTGGGTTACTTCAGCTTCCCCACTTACCCCATGGACATACATGGTTCACCCTTTGCCAACTCAGTCAAACACAATCAAAAGTTCAGCTTAGATCTCAATGTTTCGAATCTGGGAAGGGTAGTTTAGGTCGCAAGTTGAAGATTTTCAGAGTATAAGTTTTCATCTCTGGTGTTGCTTCGCTATCAATAGGCCTAGACAGTACCCCGACGGAGTCACGCAGGAACTTGCTCCACTTCCAGCGAGCCTGGTCAGTACCCCGGTGAAGTTGCATGCTTCACCTCTATACGCAAGAAGCCTTTCTCTTCTTTCGCCTTTGTATTTTACAAGAGGACTGTGCATAGGCACTTATTTATTTTTGGGGTAGAAGAGGGATCCCGACTTATGGAGAGAAGAAGAGGTTGTTCCTTCAGAGAAGCACATAAGACCTTTGACATAGGTTTTCTCGTTTAGATTTTCCCCTTCTCTGTTTCTACTAGTTGGATGAGCTTGAACACACAGAGCAAAAGGCTAAGTATAGGCATGGGGCTTCCCAGTGTGGGCATAGGTTTGCGGTTGGACAGAAACTTCCCTTGCATATGGTTCATATTTTCCGTTAGGACTTCATCGGCTGAAGGTCACAACCAAGCACAGAGAAGGCAGACACAAGACTGGTCGAGTGTTGCAGTGTCATGAGTTTTCCTCAAATTTCAGCCACATACTCTATTCAAAAGCTAGAACGTATTAGTTGGCAGCTCTTATTTCCATAAACAAAAATAGTAATACACCAAGCATACAAACAACGTAAACAAAAATAGTAAGAAAAGCAAACAAAGTGAAAACAACAAGATGTAAGCAAAGCAACCAAGTTAGCAAGCAAACAATCATGCAAACTAGAAATCAAAGAAAAGTGAAACAGCAAACCCTACTCCTACTCCTAAGCTAATGGTGAATGGGCCATCTCACGTGAGGTGATACTTCCAATGCAGCCACCGGGGCATTGGTTGACCCATGTTGGTGAAGGCATGGTTCGCGAACAAGACAGCTATGTGAATCAGTAGACAAGAAAGATATAACAGTGAAGACAAACACACTCCGAGTTTACGAGTGACCACATAACAGAGATGAGTGATCATGCATGACATGCACCCTGTGGAGCTTCCATGTTGTTGTGCTACATTGCATGAAGATGTTGAGTGTGTGCATTCTCTTGACTGTGACTTGTAAGAAAACGTGAGAAAGGTAGGCCACTTATGTTGTGCAAGTGTGCTTGCTGTGTAAGATTCCTCTAACTCATGAGTGATGGGATCGTGTAGCTTGACTGGAGGAAGTGAAATATAGGTGTTTGGTTGATCTTCAATGCAAAGCAGAGAGTGATGTGGAGCCTTGAGTGTTTCAACAATTTCCTGACCGGAAGTGAAACCAACCTTAGGACAGCGAGGGCCTGACATAACCATCATCTCAGGTTGAAGTGCCTCGATAGTCTGCAGGGTTTCAACTTCGTTGACAGATAGATCATCGTAGACCAATGTCTTGGATAGATTGACAATGGTTGAATTGACATCATGATCGGATGAGGAAGTGGATAGATCACGACAACCAAGATCAGAAAATTCAAGATGTTTGTCGGCATCCTCATAATTTGATGAATCAGGCAGAGGGGTAGATGAGAAGCAAAGATGTTTACCCTCTGTGTTTTCAAGAAAGATAAATGAAAAATTGAATGGATTTTCTGAGGAATATGTGTCCTCTCCGCACTGTAATGACAGACTGACATCTAAGGTGTCTTGTGAATGATCGAAAGTAGAAACATCTGGGAATGGTTTTCACAAGGGAAATCAGTAGTGGCAGAATCACAAGGGATGTTAGGATGAAGCAGATGAGGCACGACTGGAAGGGAGTCATCCTTCACCGTTGGTTCTTCTTTAGATTCCTGCACACACTCATCATGAATGATGGTGCAGTTTGGCTACATAACACCAACTCCGTCGATAGCTTGATCGTCGTTCACAACAAGTGAGGAGTTCGGAATGGGAGAACACAAGACAGTACAATCTGGAGGATCAACAGAAAGTGAGGACAGAGGATGAGGGAAAGAGTCCACGTGACAACCAACATGCTTGCAAGCCAAATCTGCACAAATCTCAAGAGAAAGTGGGGTGTGAGGGTGTGACATTTCAACAGAGGCATTTGCATGATCTCCCACATCACTCTGCGGTGGTGGAGATGTTTGATGAGGTGAAGGTGGATAGTCACTTGTGATAGTGACTGTGCTTTCCTATGATTGCGCAACTCCATCACTGAGGCATGCTGAGCGAGGTTCGGATATGTGAAGAAGATACTCAAATCTTCCATACATAAATTCCCTATCAATTTCATCTTCAGGGAATCGGTATGCAAGATTACAAAAACGTGTGTAAATCTGATCAACGAATTCATCGGGTGCTTTTCATAATTTCAAAATTTCTTCATCGAGTGCTTTCCAGTTAAAGTGATTAAAAGCACGTTCTATCTCTACGACCAGATGAGAAAGAGCACGAATAGATTTTTCCGGCAGCGTGGCACACTAGTGCATGGGGTGCCCTCGAAGTGTGTAGATGAACAACATGCAGCTCATGTATTCTTCAAAGAATCCATGTCTTTCACATGAGCCTACAATGCTGACTGTGTTCCTAACCAAGGCTATGTAGCCTCCACCATCAAATGTTTTATGAGACAAGTTATTCGAGAGCTTTTCCGAGATGATGAAATCGTTTCCATAAGACATACACTCCGGAAGAGCAACTTGGTAGTTAGTCATGATAGATATGTAGAGATTCAAAACAGATGTGAGGACTCATCTTGTCATTTGGCCCTCCTTCTCCTGCCAGAATGTTGATGGTGTTGGACCCGCCAACATCATGGGATCTCCCCGGTATGAAGTCCCAACTAGACCTCACATTGTTTGGTGTAGGAGTCTCATCTGGTACGATGGCCCGGTTCCCATTATCTTAAAGATCTACCTCAACTCTTGCTTATCAGCACAAGAGATTGGTTTGCTTTGTCTTCGAGAAGTGAGTTTCACATGCCTGGTGAATGTAAGTGTCACTTGTGTCAATGGTTCTTTCACTGTCGAGGGAGAGGGTGAGAGTGAGTTCCAGGTCGATTGGGAGCAGTCCCAACACTGCTAGGAACACACAACACAACAGGACATGCACAACTTCCAGAGGAGCAGTCCACACAGATGTGGAAGTCACAACATACAAGGTAAGATAACATGTACAACACTCAACGGATCAGTCCGAACGAGTGCAACGGTTGTTACAACAAGCTTCATGTGAAAGGTATGTCTGATGTCCAAGAGAGCAGTCCACACGGGCGAGATAGCATTAACAGCATATACAACACATTTCCATTAATAAATTCTGCATTACAACAAATGAAACAGTTCAGATGTAGGACACAGGTTAAAGAAACATGCATTACAAGTGTTAAAGATCAATATTACAATAGATACAATACATGTGTGAAAACGTGTTGGCCTATTAGCAGGCTTCTGAATTAAGCGAAAGTTCCAAGACACATCGTTACACCATACATCACTAACCCCGAGTGCGGGGTGTTGGAGCCACTAATTACTACTCAAAGAAAATATCACAGACTCTCTTGGCTATGTTGGAGGAGCTAAGGTGAAAATTCCTTTCATGTACAAATGAGGGGGTATTTATACCCAAGGGTGAAACTGACCCTTATGGCTGTTCAACTACCCTCATGACTGTTTGACTTCCATGAACTTTCAACTTACATGACTCTTTGTTCAACAAGTGGGTCTCTTGGACTTCCACCTTACATCACATTGATTAACAACAAGCTCATAGTGGAGATGTGGGCAACATAACTCATGACGTGACTCGACATGAATTGACATGATAGTTATGGTACATTCGTGTTGTTGCTGAAGTGCATGTCGAGCTACAGTGCTGCTGGGTGATGGATGTCTTCATGGTGTATCATAGTTTCACCTCCACATGGCGAAGTGCACAAAGTCTTCGATGGTCCTTGGTTCACTTGATGAAGCTTTAACATGTTGTTCCTTGCTTGCATGTTATAAGGCTTGATAGGTTTATCTGTTCGTGAAGGTGCATGTTCGTCACATTCGTCCATTTCGCATGTATCATTTGTTCGTCCGTTGGTGAAACTGTCCTTATGCATGTGCTCCCTTCATTCATCTCGTTCATCGTCTTGCCATGTACCTGTAGTCATTCATGACGAGACGAATTCAAATCCAAAACCTCCCAGTCTACCATGATGCATGATCATTTCGGATGCAGGTGACTGGGAGAGGCAGCAAATTTGTGAGGCAGGATGATGGTTCTGAGCATTGCTGATGAAAACTGCATAAGAGTCACTAAGTGATGGAGACAGGCAATCTAAATCAACAATGACTGCCTGTGAGGTCTAGCTTGGCTGGGAGGCAAAATTGCGCAAATTTTGGGAGGGACAGTCTGGGCTGTAGGAAGGAAAGGTAGGCATGCTCTATGCATTTTTTGGAACGAACAGGTAGCGAGGGCTAGAAAGCCAGATTTGCGCAATTTTCCAAAGGAATGGGCCGGGCTACATGAAGGGTCAGCAGGCAGAAATTGCAGAGTTTTTGGGTGGAACTGCCCAAGAGACTGGCAGCCAAAACTGTGCAATTCCCGAGGGAACTGGAAGTTGGCTGTTGGGGTCACTGGCTGCCAAAACTGCGCAAACCCAAGAGGGAATTGGCAGTTGGCTGCTAGGATCACTAGCAGCAAAAATTGCGCAATTCCCAGAGGGAACTGGCAGTTGGCTGCTTAGTCATAAGCAGCAGAAACTATGCAATTTCTAGAGGGAACTAGCAGTCTGTTGCTAAGAGCTGCTGGTGGGGAAATTGCACTGAAGATGGGAAGCTGGCCTGCTGATCATCTCTGCACAATTTCTGAGCTGAGCGAACTGCTAGACAACAGAAGGCCTGCTCATGAAAACTATGCAATTTCTTGGATGAGCAGTCAGTCGACTATTCGAATGACTAACTGGGAAAATTGTGCAATTTTTTTAAGGAGATAGGGACGGGCACTTGGTGTCTGTCCGGCCTGTCTGTGCAATTTCCTCAGACAGTTGAATGAGTGAGGTCAATGGCCTCTGCGCAATTTTTGAAGGGATTTAGTCTTGGGGTGACTGCCGGGTTCAACTGTCCGAGTGGTCAACATGGAAGTTGATTGAATTGCTTGCGGGAAACACGCTTAAAAAGACTAGCTTGGTGCTTTTGTGTTGTTGTAGTTGACAGTCGATTGAGTCGATGGTGGGGTGATGGTCCGGCTATCAGAGGGGAGTTTGGTCGTCAGGACTTCAACAAAAATGACTAAGTGTGTGAATGATCGAAAGATGCATAGGTGATCATGCAAACACACACTCACACGACTCGACGACAAAACGACTCAAACCATCCAGACACACATGTTCAACATGACTAGCCGACGGTGCAAGTGGCAAGCACGGCACTCGTGATTGACCGTTCAATGATCGAGACGACGCTTGCGCGACAGTGAACGTGACTCTGTGTGTGAGTGCGACAGATGTGTTCATAGAGAACACAACAAGCACATACGAAGCGAAGACTTCAATCATAACTAGCACATAGTTGCAAGCATGACTTAGACACCAACACACAGAAACTTGAATGAAATGAACGAGCAAGGTGGATGTGAGGACTCACACGAGCTCACAGAGCGAACCCGCGTGTGTGCAGTCATCAAGTGAAACTCTCAAAGGAGGCTCCGAAATTGGTGCAAGAAATTTTTTTGGAGGGTGGTTGTAGCCACTACAATGCAAAGTTAAGATGGGTCTATGTTGGTTTATATATCAGAAATAGTTACCTTTTACTTTGAGAAAATTTAACTCACACAAAAACGTTTTTAACTATGATATACTAATAATCTTTACTTTGATAAAATTTACCTCACACCACCATAATTTTTTCATGCAACATTTTATTTGTGTATGTATTCTAGTTCCAATTTCATGTAACATTTTACATGAAACACACAATATTATAGTTTTGTAAGTATTCCAATCTTATGCAACATTTTACACATAATAGGAGTTCGCATTTTAGTTTTGTAAGAGTTGGTTGTGATTTATTAGTTTCACATTTTTACAAATGATATTATATAGTTTTTAACATTACGAACAAAACCTAATCTAATTAGAATGAGGAATGGGATGTTGGGAAGATTTATAGTTTGGTGAGTTTATTTTCCCAATGTGAACCAAGGCAGAATTTACTAACAAATAATATCATTACATTACTATAGGTTATAGATTATATAAATTAAGAATTTTTGAATATGAAACATATCTTAACTTCAAAAACGATACTCCTTCTCCAAATGAACCTTATACTCTTTTTGTTTTCTTGAATTTTGTCCACACTTAATTTCCTTTTGTGATTAACAATATAATTGTATATGTGTGCTTTTTGTTAAAACGTTTAATTGATCAACATATTCAAATTGGCGTATATGTGTGTGTATGTATAACATAACATTACAACAACATCTCCCTCATGTATTGGCTTGTAGAGCCCCTCTTGGCGCAATAAACAGCCTAGTATCCTATACAAAATAAAATTTAATAACAATAAATTTAATATAACTTAAATAGTAATTATATATGTGTGTATGTGTGTGTGATGATAATTAACATCCACTAAGATCTATATGGTTTATTGGACCTTAGGAAGTTAAGAGATTATTTGTAATTCTTTAGTAGTTTATTCCTATGCTAGAAAAGAATTAAGAGAAGCATTCCAAGATCACCATAATTTTGCAAAATCCTCATAGATTTGATAACTTAAAAGGTCAAGAGGGTTGGTAGCGTGACAAATATTTTAAAAATTAAATTGAATGTGAATATAAGATGGACAATCTAAGAAAAAATGTCTTTTATCTTCAACCTTCTTAGTATATAACAAATGTGACAAACGCTTTCATCCCTTGGTCTTTTAGGAATTTGACCAACACCCAATTTCACTATAAAACTCGTGAGAATTTGTTCTTATTTTCACAATATTCATATTCCTCTTAACATTATTTAAGATAAAAATGTATTTTTAAAATTTTATTTTTGAGATTAAGACTTCTCTTTATAATATTTTGGTTCCTTTCTCCCCTCTAACTCTTTATCATCCCATAAATTTTCCAAAAACTTTAAATAATTTTTTTAATATAAATAAAATATAAATTATATTAAAAATACATAAAAACTAAATCATATCAATAATTAAAAATAAGAATTTAATCACATGAATTACTAATTAAAGAATTTTAAAAATATAAAATGAGAAATTAAAGTAAAAGAATGTGTTTCCATCCAACAAATAATAATATATATCACGTTCTCCTAGCCATGTCATTATTTACACGGATTAATGCCCTGAAAATAAGAATAGTAAAGTATAATTTTACTTTAAAGGTTCATTCCTCTCATTTATAATATAATTGTCTTATGAGATGTTATCCTCTCCACTTCGTTTCAATTTCATGGGACACCATAGCTCATCATAGTAAGGTTGGAAAGATAAGTGTCTCATTAGAGTCTAGGATCCCAACTCAAGTTTTTGATGATCTCCAAATATCTCGATCCTACACTAAACTATGATATCTATATGATTTGTAAACTATTGTATATATTTAGCGAAGTTGCTAATTCAACATCAACCATTTATCACAGACATGAGATGAAATCACGCCTATAATATGTGGTGGACATTCTTCCTCCCTGGCTATGGTTGAAATCCTTCATGTATCAAGTTGGCCTAGTTATTACATTTGATCAAGTCTGTTTAGTTATTACACACAAATGTAGAGAGTGAGGTTGTAGGAAGAACTCTGATATTCTGATCATGGTGCTTACAAGAGAAACCCAATCCTGACACTTCTTTCGATCCCCATCACCATCTTACTCTTTTATGTATATATCCATGTATATATAATATATTTAGATTTCCTCATTTATGCATAATTGAAGCCGTTGTATAGATACCTTGATTCGAAGAACGGGGCCTTAAGGAGCAAGCGCTCACTAATTAAGAGCATTACTCAGATTTTATTTTTTTCCGATGCTCTGTGAAGACCAATCCACTTGGATCTGGCAAAAACTATGAGCTATTGACCGTGTACCCAAAGGTGAGATTTCTAAAATCGAAAAGTACGTGAGCATCCATAAGCCTAGTAAAATAACAAAATATTCATAAGGACAGTTTATGAATAAAACCATACCCTTGAGGAATATCATATCCTAACTCTAAAGTAAGAGGGAGTTCATCATGCACTATTGGGCAAAGATAGTACATGCACATAAAAATTGGTTTTTGATTTCTTTGTCTAGGAGTACTTAGTTGTTCGATTCCTGGTTTATTTTTTGGTCTCTAGTCGAACATGTGGAGATTTTTGAACTACATGTTGAAGAAGTCATTAAACCTTGTGATTGTGACAACCAATAAATCTTGTGATTTAGTAAACTATTGCAAAAGATTCCATGGTGGAATTTGAGGACCAATTCTCTTTGCTCATCTTGGGTGGCACTAGAGCTTAGAGATGGAATTCGTTGGGCTAGTGTGCCTAGTGAATTGAATGACTAATTTTCCTTGCTCATCTTGGGTGAGACTAGAGCTGAAGGGAACATTGGTTTCGGTTGGTCTTCCTAGTGCAAGGTCATAGGGGTGTTGGAAGAATTTCAATGGTAGCTAGAACTTCTAGAGCCACTATTTTTTTTGTGATTTCCTAACCATTTTGCATCTCATGTTTGAAAGGAGTAGCAACATAGCACGATGGATTGCATAGGTAGTGAAGTGGTGCACTATCTTTGGTTGTGCAAGGTGGTTGATGTGGGGTGGGGGTCAAGAAGGTTGTTGAAGTTGACTCCTGGCCCAAAGTGTTTAAGACACTTCTTATGGTAGTTGGAACTTCTGGAGCCACATTTTTTTGTGGCTTCATAACCATTCTACATTGGAATCTTAAGAGGAGAAATGACATAACTTGACGGACTACAAAGAAAATGAAAGGGTGCACATTAGCACAACCTGATGGATTGTAAAGACAATGAAAGGGTGCACTCTCTTTGGTGTGTATGGTATGGCATGTGGGATTGTGCTTACGAAGGCTACTGAAGTTAACACTTGGCCCAATACTTGAACAATATTAACTACATGATGCAGTTGTCTCTAGCCAAGCCTAACAATTATGCAATTAATCCCTAGCTCAAGGGTAACCCATTCTTGAGAAATTATAAACAACGCAATCTATGGCTGGGAAGAATGTTGGAGGTTTGTAGCCATTTGGTGGTTCCTTAAAGGAGATAAGTATTTTAGTTATGCATACAAAAGCTTAACATGTGCATAATCTATGTTCCCATGTATGAATGTCTATTGTGAGTATTCATGTTCATTGTTTTATTCCTTCCTGGTTAAACATGTGGTTATGCAATTTGTGTGTTATGCATGACTATAAGGATTTCATGAAACTTAATTGGTGCATAATTAAATAAATC
The DNA here is from genome assembly GCA_031772625.1 of Pinus tabuliformis. Lineage (NCBI taxonomy): Eukaryota > Viridiplantae > Streptophyta > Pinopsida > Pinales > Pinaceae > Pinus > Pinus tabuliformis. The sequence goes on along the minus strand of CM062817.1, from coordinate 245,758,785 downwards.
ACATGGGATATGGGTCAACCCTAGGTAGGCAAAGGATGCATTGAATCTAATTCTTATGAGTTGTGGGTTCCACTGATACCCAAAAGACTAAGTAATTTCTATGCTAGAGTGACGACTTGGTGGAAGAAGTTTTCATAGAACATTTAACCCTTAAAGAAAAATAAACTTTTACTAAACTTAAGAAAGCTATCATGATCTATTAGCAAGTTCAATTGGGCTTATACAATGTTTTAAATTATTGGGACTGATAGAATTTATATGGAAATAGTTAGTGATGCTGTACTCATGGCCTAGGGAAACCCCTCCTTCCAGACCTGGTCCTAAAATTTAAAAAACAGTGTTTTATCCCTTATACGCGACATTGCCTTGAGTTAAACGCGTGTATACGCGGGTCTGTGTATATCCAACCCGCGTGTATGTACTAAAACACTTAAAAAATATAAAACTCCTTATTTTCGGGCGGAGATCGCGGGTTTTACCTGCTGATCACCTGTTAGTGCCCGTGGCCCAACTGTTCCTAACCAACTCCTAACTAAAAAACTACTTTGGAGATGGTATAAAAAGACCTCAAAGGGAAGGCCTAAGGGAGGAGAGAAGAGAGAGAAAGGTTATTATGCTGAGATTTTTCCCTTGACCAGGTCTGAAGTCCCTTGTGCCTTCTGCACTTCCCCCATTTTATACAGGAAACCTTTGTTTCCTTGTGTGTTGATGTTCATCCACCATTTATGACATCATGGAGAGAGTCATGGAAGGAGTTTGTTAGAGGCTTGAGGCTGGAACGGATCCGGAAGGAAGCTTTGCTTGGAGCCTGCTGAAGGTGACTCAGGTGAAAATATTCCTTTTTATGTACTTTATTTGTCTATAATAAAAGAAACACATGTCTTGGTTCCCGAAATGAATCTTCTTTATGTTAATGATATTCATGTTTGAGTTCATATGTAAATGGTTGTTTGGATTTCATAACTAACTACCTTCCTTTATAACATGAAGATGGTTTCTTTATAAGTTTTTGTCCATGTACTGCTGTGTTCTTTGAATTGGTTGTTTTGCAGGACAAAAGAGAAGAAGGGAACTCCAAGAAGGGTTTGGACCCTAAGGGCCTTCTCAAACGTAGGACCGAAGGTACGTACCCCTATCATAGAATTTGCTTATAATAGCATAATGGCTGTATGAATGCATGTTTCTTTGAATAGATAACTTTCAGTCTGCTAGGGTTTCACCCAAAAAGCCCTAGGGGAGCATTTCCCTCTATCAGTGGGAACTTAGTTTCCTCGGGAGAGCATCCATAATAAGGGGCTCCCCAATTGAAATAGATATAGGAAATGAATCATTGTGTTTTTGAATAGAATTGACTAAGGGAAAACACTCATTTAGGTAGAGTTAATGCCTTATTGTAATTTTTAGAAATTGCATGGAGGGTGGCTTAATTCCATGAGTTTGGATGCACTTCTAGTCAAAGTAGGATTTGATATCTTTAGAGGGATTTGGGGAAAATATATCCCTAGGTTAGATGTCAAAATCAATTAATGAAAGTAAGCTTGAAAGCAAAATTGAAATCTACAATTTTGCAAATTTTGGGGATAGAAGTTTGGACCTATCCCATAGTCATATGGGTCAATAGAAGTTATGAACATGGACCTAGTAGAGAGGGGTGTTGGAAACTAGATCACTACTTAGAGGAGCGGGGGGGGAGGTAGGGAGGGGAAGATGAATCAATAGTGGAGGAACTTATAAATTGGTCTTCAATTAATCAACCCTTTAAACCATGCATAAACTGAAGCACATAAGTATAGATCAGAGCATCAAACATAAACATAAAGCCGTGAAGACATTCAACACAAAGGACATAAGTATTTATGGTGGAAAACCCCCTCTGGGTCAAAAATCGCCCTTCTTGTTGTTGTGTTTCTCAAAATATTTATTTATGTTAAGCAAATTCATTACATAGAGATTTAATTGGCTACTATTATTAGGAAGTCTCTCTCTCACATGACTCTACAAACACCCATTCGTCGGAAGCCACCACAACCAACGAGCCTCACCCAACACTCATTGGACTCTCCAGCCACCATTGGATTGAGATATTTTCTCCTTATATTGATTTTCCTAGAGTCACCCAACTCCACTCCTCTATGCCGTTCATGTTTTAGAACGTTTAAAACTAGAACATTAGACCTACTCAACAAAAACACCACAACAATAATCTCTTGAAAGCACACAATAAAAAACTCCAATACATTACCACAAACTACAACCTGACCTCAATCAATACATCAATCACTGCATAAGATAATTTGATAAAAACTTCAGCAAAAACCCTCTCTGCAATAGATAAATATACTCACAGACAAATACTACACACAACCAACAAATTGAATAATAACCTAACCACTACCAATCACGAAGAAGATCTGCAACAAATTTCTACATCATCTCCTTGCTTTCTGCACAAAATTCTAACTGAAACACACTTCTACTACTCACTACAACTCTTGTAAATTGCTTCAGAAAATCTGCATAATAACCCTCACAACTTGCACACGCTTATGCACTCTCACTCTCACTCTCACTCAACACATAGCATATCCAACCATACTATCATTGAGATTTCTCCAATATATAGATGAACTGAGGCGATTAACTCAATAATTACCAAGAACTATTGAGCTCAACAAAACTCTATTCATACGCTTGATTTGATCTGGATTCAACTCCTTGACTAGATCTTGCCACTAACTCCACTTCATGAAGGATATTTTCAATGTTAATCACTTTCTAGAAGCTCCCTAACCTTTTCTGGCCTTTACACAAAAATTTCTTAACAAGGCAAGCCGAAAAAACCATAAATTAACTTGAGATGCATGAGGAATGCAAAGAAATTCTAGTTTAGGCTTCAGCCACACCCACAACAAAGACAAATCTCGGCCACATTTTCACACATAACATTGAGAAATTTCGTCTGAAGACTTTTAGCCTCATCGATGGGCCTATTTACCAGTGGCTAGGGTAGAAGTATAGGAGAAAACATAAAGTCTCTAGGTTTGCACTTCTCCTAGCTGCATCCACTCCTTCATCAACATTTATACACCCTTCAGAACATCAGTGACAAGCTCTACAACTATTAGCACAAGCCAAGAATCTTTGCAGCAAGTCAGGGACATGGAGACCTAGTCTACCAAACTCCTCAATAGGAGAAACACCTCTAACACCTGTAGCAGAATCAAAAACATGTCCAACTACTTCCATCACGTGTAGCAGTAACAATATACTGATCAACTACCTCCAACACATCTCTACTCAACCTCAAGTTCTTGCACTAGGTAGGCATATCCTACACTAGCTCATAACCATGTTGAGATCAATGTCAACAAATAAGGCCAACAATTGGATCACATCACTATAACAAACAATGAACGCAATACCTTTGCACAATTCCAACAATAGTTCATCACAATCATAGGGAGGACTACCACCATTAGGTTGACCTAAAGAATATGATTTACAATACCAAGACCTTGTTAACATCAATGCCAACAAAATCCCCCTTTGGCATTGATGTCAACCTCAACCTGATCTCCAACATCTGAGGGGTATCTCCATACACTCTCCAACTGTGAAGCTACAACTCTAAAGTTGATTTCCATCAATCCAAAATCTCTCCCCCTTTGACATCAATGGAAAAGGGCCATACCAACACTAAAGAACAATGTCAATAATGTGTTGGATGAGAGAAGTACTCCCCCTGTCATACTCAACACCATGTCAATATAAAACTGATACAAACCATGGATGCATGTACTCTAAGATAATCATGTAAAAAAAGGAACCTAGTTGTTAACATGTCTCTAGCCAATGCCATGCAATCTCTGAAGCTAAACGTGCTTCCCATAAGCATGTAATGGAGGTGCAATAACACTCTTTTTGTTGTTGTAGCAACATGTCCACTTCTATGTAATAAACCTCATTGTCAAGCACAAGAGACTACTCCTCATGACCCTTGACTCCAACTAACTATGAGCAATGATATACAATGAATTACCATGCATATACAAGGCTTCATTGAGCAAATACATGGTTGCGATAAGTACATAATACTAACATATGACACCTTTACAAGCATACCTATCATCAACCAATGACTCTAAGGACCCAAGATTACATCATTCACCCAATATAATGGGACTAGATTAATGATATACAACATAGAACATGACTTGGGCACCCATTATCCCATACATAGCTAATTGACAAAACATGCAAGACACTGTGGGCCTCTGCATGAGAAATACACCAACACGATAAAACAATAAAAAAATGGCTTTTACAACTGCACAAAAAGGTTTTATCCTCTATGCATGCCTAGAATAATGAAATAACATGAGTACATGATGTCAAAAAGCAACAATATATGCTCCATACAACAACACAAATAAGAATACATCATGGCATGTGCATAAGGTACAAGGCCTCCATGAGCAATGACATAAGTTCTAAATATGTAGCAACAAAAATAGGTGTACTAATGTTAGCATGTGCTAGTGCATGGCTACTCAACATCTCAAACATCAACATCCCATCAACGAAAATCCTGCAGCAAAACCATGATAACCATCAACAACCACTATGCTCCACATAGGCATGTACTACATACTCATCTAATAGCAACAACATAGCAATATGACATAGAAGCAGTAGAAAATATATCCTCATCATCACAAAACATCCATGAGGCTCATCAAAATAAAATCATAGTACTGCAACATCAACACTACCTTCGAGCAACAAATCAATAAGAAACAACAACATCACCAGCAACATCATCAATGTATGATCATATATGTAGTGCATCCAAGAAGCATCAAAAAATAAATAATCTATGCATCATCAAGAACAATAATAGATTTGGCAATATAGCACCATTAGCAACACATAAATCATCATCTCCTTGATCTCATGCCATGAAAGTCAACACACTCTCTCCTCATATAATGAGAACAAAATCTCAAGTAGTATCAACATAAAGACCAAAATACCATTGGAAATGAAATATATTATCCATGTAACACAAACATCATGACTTAGCCATATGAATACACAATATTTCATCAGCAACATGTATCATACCAAAACATCATAAGCAACAACATACTATCTCTCCATGCAATAACAACATCAGATTCAACCATCCAAATGCATATCAACAGAAACATGTATCATACACCTAGAGATAGAAAACATGAGAAATAACATCCATACTATAGATGAACTAACTCCAACATATCATCTGACTTCCATGGCAGCTACACATGCATGGAAATACATGACACAAATATGATCTACCCATATGAGCACCATCGATATGAAAACTATGTCATGCAAGCATTCTATCTCGCAACATATGTGTTGAAAATGCAACAAGAAATTCCTAATTTAATTTTGTCCTTAATTAAATTAGGAGAAAATCAAAATTCCACATCAGCAGATAACTTGAATGAGTTAACTGAGTTATTATCACTCAGTTAGCTTAGTTAATTCGAGTTGGAGGGAGAACTTGAGTTGTGTACAGTGATTCCTAAATTTTAGGAGCCTAGGTTGAGTTAATTTCAGTTGTAGCAATTTAATTCAATTAAATTGAGTTATGTTCAGTTAAACTAGTTCCAACTGTTGGATGAACTATTTGGAGGTCTAGCAATGGGGTGTAACTTTAGTGTTTAACCATTTAATGGATCAATCAACCTAAATTAACTCATTTATGCACAAAATTTGAGTTACCTAGTTGAGATTGGAGTTCAAGGGAAATGTACTACCAGTTGTAGAATTTTCCAAGTTGTACAGATGGTGCATGCAGTCAAAGAAGGACCTAAGGAAATTTCTCAATCCAATGGAGGAAATTTCCTATTAAATAGGGGCCAATTCCCCAGGGAACAACGCAAGGAAATAAGAGCTTGGAGGCTTAAAAATTTGACTAAGCATTGCCCAAAGGAAGTCAGTGAGGTAGAGGATAGAAAATACTTGTGTAGCTTGAGCTCAAGGTTGAGCAGAGCATATTGTATTCATCTAGATTATTTGATTAATACAATACAGATAGTAAGGGGTTTTGAGCAGTTTCTTTCCCCTAGATAAATCTCTGTGTATGTGTTTTGAATCTTGATGCATGTTAATGATTTGTGTTCTCGATCGTGATTTGATTTCTGCGGATAAGTAGAGTAGCTTCAAGTCTTGTGATCTAGTAAATTTCATGAGCAGTTTTGAATCTACACATTAATTTCTACATGGTATCTGAGTAGGAATCACAATAGAGGAGAGAATTTGAATTTTTCTTTGTAGGTGGATTGAATTTACAAGATCAATTCTTTAGAGTTAGTAATATGGATTTCTATGGTTTGAGACTCAAGTATGCCCTTGAGGGAAACTCAAATTATGTGGCTTGGAAGGACCACATGGAGGTAGTGTTGGAAGATAATGGATTGAGGGAATTCATAGATAGTAATGTTCTGAAACTAGCAACAGTCGATGCTTAAGATCTAGCAGATTGGAAGAAGTGTGTATCTAGGGAAAGGAGAATCATATTGGAGGGAGTACGATACCATATTGTCTCTAATATCCACATGAAAGAGACTCCATATGCTATGTGGAAAGCATTGATAAACTTATTCCAGAATAGTAGTAACCACGGGAAGTTAGCACTCAAGTACAAGCTTCGAAGTATCAAGATGCAAAAGAATGACACAATTTCGCAGTACCTGGGCAGGTTTACACAATGTTGTGATGAACTTGGCGGGGTCGGTGTTGCTATCCCTAAAGAAGATTTAGTAGCTCTATCCTAAGAGTTGGCATAGTTATCAAGTTTCAGTAAATGGTAGAGAGAAACTACCAAGCTAGGAGCGGTTATGGTTTGATCTAGTGTAGGAAGAAATAAGGTGGAGCAACAGAGATGGGGCCTCATCCAAAGAAGAGGAAGAGGGATTTTCATTAGTCAACAAGGGAAAGAAGGCCAAGGGGAAGAAGTCCAAAGGTGAGTCTATTTCCATCCAGGAGGGAAATTGAAAGACTTGTCCAAAATCAAGTGCTTTTCTATCATGAATTCAGGCACTATGCCACAAAATGTCCACAGAAGAAGGCAAGCAAGAAGGAGCCTATAGTAGCAGCAATAGGTGAAGCTCTAGCTCCATAGTTTGAGCTTTATATTACTCAACTCATGCATGGCAAGCACAACAGTGGGAAGCATGTGGTATCTGGATAGTGGTGCCTTGTTCCGCATGACGAGGAATAGAGATTTATTCAATGACTTGGAGGAGAAAGACCTCAAGAAGAACAATGAGTTTGGAGACAACGGAAGATATATCGTGATTGATATTGGTACAATTACTTTTCAGAGGGAGTCAATCTCCCCTCTTAGACTCAAGGATGTGATGTTTTTTCTAAGTCTAAAGATAAATATGGTTTCTGTCGCAATGTTGGAATACTGTAGCTATGATGTGATATTCAACAAAGGAAAGGAATTCTTGAGACGCATCGCCACGGGACAAGTGAAGTAGATCGGTGTGTGATTCAAGAACCTATATGAACTTGAGGTAGAAGATGCATGCAAAGCCTTGAGGAGCAAGGAAAAGGTTAAAGACCTGGTGGTTGAGAGATAGCATGATTTGCCTCTCAAAATGGAGCCTCAGAAGCAGCCACAAGAAGTTTTGGAGCAACCAGAAATGGAGAAGTAGAGAGGATACAGAGTGGAAACATCAATTCAAGCAGAGACCTCTAGTAGGGTGATATTTCGAGCTAAGTGGGTAGAGGGAGCACATGCATCTATACCTCTTGGTGTGATGTGGGGCGATGTAGAGTGCCAGTCCCAGGAGTGTAGAAATTTGTAGGGTCCATTGAGGCATTCTCCTAATGGATCATTACCTTGCTATGGGGGCCCACAGTATTCAGTAGCAGTAGGATCAGTTTCAGTTAGATACTGAGGAGTATTGATAGCAAAGCAGGAGGCTCAGTAGTAGAGTCAGCAACAACACAATTTTCCTAGTAGATAGTTGGAGACACAGTTTCTTCAGTATGTTTTGGATGCTTCTCAATTGCAAATGTTGCAATTTCAGTAGAAATAGTGAGAGGTGTTACATGCAGTACATTCCAAAGGTGCTAGATCAGGGTAGTTGAGAATCCCTTTCTTGCTGAGAGGGAGTGTTGAAAATGCAACAATAAATTCCTAATTTAATTTTGTCCTTAATTAAATTAGGAGAAAATCAAAATTCCACATGAACAAATAACTTGGATGAGTTAACTTAGTTATTATCACCCAGTTAGCTTAGTTAATTCGAGTTGGAGGGAGAAATTGAGTTGTGTACAGTGATTCCTAAATTTTAGGAGCCTAGGTTGAGTTAATTTTAGTTGTAGCAATTTAATTTCATGACAACCATCTGCAATACCATTAGGAAGAAAAAATGCCCCCCCTTAATGGATGATCCTCCATCATGCCATAACCATGTGCATAGGAATAACCATGTAACTATCATATCTTCAAAAACATCAATATGAACCAAACATGCAACTACACCAAACTAACAACAAAACATATATGGCTGATTTGAACGATGCCAAGCTAAAAATGAGAATAGATCATAAATAGAAACAACTCTTCAAACCTCATGAACTCACCATGAACACATGCATCTCTTTCATATGTAGATTTGTCTTCATGTGCTCTTCCTGATATGGTTTGACCCCCAAGGATCCACATGAAACTCAAGATGCAACCATATGCTCCTCTTAATACCATGCAGCCTCAATCTTTGGTGGGAATTCCTTGTTGCTCCTTTCTCCTCCAAAGTTTCATATGTCGATCTACCTTCCCTTTATGTAGTTGGCCTTGCATGTTCTTCTCTCTTTGATTGGATCTCCTGTAACACATGGGAAACTTGCAATCCTTGGCCTTATGGCCATTATTGTCACACACAAAACACATTATGTGACCAAGGAACTAAGGAATGGATTGATATATTCCGATGATCTGATTTCTATTCCTTGCATGTGCCCTGTAGTCAATAGCCCTATGGCCAAAATCATTTCATGAGAAACAATAACCATAAAAAGGACTATTATACCTGACTGATGGTGATCTTTGTGAAAATGGAAATCTTCTTTACATGCATGCTTGAGGTTGCTTCCCTTTGACTACTCCATTTGATGAGATGGTTTGATCTCTTCACTACTGCAATATGCTACTATATGTCCTTGATTTCAACAATTGTAGAACTTTCTCTTCCTACCCTTCCTTTTGGTTGCTCTTCTTCACTTGTTCTTTTGGATCTTGCATGGTTGTTATTTTTGTTGATGATTCTACTTTTTCATGCTACTACTAGCTGCTCCAACATTTTTTGATTTTCCTCTTGTTGCTTGAGCACTAGATCTGATCCTCTCTAATTATTCTCTTGCAAAATTTTCTTTAGCTTTCAACTTTTGACACTCATCCTCTGTTTCCTTGTATTGCTTCCTCATTCCTTCTTCCAACTGAGTTTTTAGATCTAAAAATTCTTCTTTGTAGGCACACTCCTTTTCATTAAAGATTTGCAATAGCATTCACTGATCTTTATTCTCAGTTGTGAGCCTTTTAATATCTTCTTCTAATGTTATTAGCTTATATTTCTCTTCATCTTTATTGTTGATATCTTCTTGTTGTCCCTCTAGATCAATGCTTGAGTCATCATTGCTATCACTAGTGCTTTCATCTTCTTCTTGTGAGGAGACTTGATTTTCCACTGCAATAAGTGTAGAATCCTTTGCATTTTCCTTCTCATCAGCATGTGAGTGGCAAGATCCTTCATTCTTCTTTGAAATATGCAAGTTTCCTCCATAATACAAATTCTGCAACTTCTCCAACATTTATTTTGTAGTTTCACAATGTCTCACATAAAGAATATCAGATCTTGAAATTCCATGCAGAATAATCTCTTTAGACTTATCATTAAATTCACCTTTAACATGATACTCTACTAACAACATAATATTTTCATCAAGAGATAACAAATACATTTCTAATTCCACCTTCCATGTTGCAAATTTACCTCTGTGAAGAATTGGAACTCCTTGCTGATCCATTTCAAAAAATTTACAATTTGTTTTCCAAATCTCCCGAGATCTACTCTCTAGTGATCAAGATGCAATTGAGATCCCTGCTTTAATACCAATTGTTGGAAACTAGATCACTATAGAGAGGGGGGTGGTAAATCAGAAGTGGAGGCACTTATAAATTTTTCTTCAAATAATTAAGCCTTTAAACCATGCATAAATTGAAGCATATAAGTAGAGATCAAAGTATCAAACATACACATAAAACCATGAAAACATGAAACTCAAAGGGCACAAGTATTTCTGGTGGAAAACCCCCTCTGGGTCAAAAACCATCCTTGTTGTTGTTGCACTACTCAACATATTTTATTATGTTAAGCAAATTCATTACATAGAGATTTAGTTGGCTACTATTAGTAGGAAGTCTCTTTCTCACACGACTACATACACCCATCCATTGGAAGCCACCACAACCAACGAGCCTCACCCAACACCCATTGGACTCTCCAACCACCATTGGATTGAGATATCTGCTCCCTATACTGATTTTTCCAGAGTCACCCAACTCCACTCCTCTATGTGGTTCATGTTTCAGAATGTTTCAAACTGGAACCATAATGTTGCTCAACACAAACACCACAACAACAATCTCTTCAAAGTACGTAATAAAAAACTCCAATACAATACCACAAAATACAACACAACCTCAATCAATACATCAATCATTGCATAAGATAATCTGATAAAAACTTCAGTAAAAACCCTCTCTACAATAAATAAATCTGCTCACAAAAAAATGTTGCATAGAACCAATAAATGGAAGAATAAATGGATTGCTTCAGAAAATCTGCATAATAACCCACACAACTTGCACATCCTTATGAAATCTCACTCAACACATAGCACATCCAACCATAATATCATTGAGCTTTCTCCAATATATAGATGAATCAGGGTGATTAACTCAATAATTAGTAAGAACTATTGAGCTCAACAAAACTCTGTTCATATGCTTGATTTGATCCAGATTCATATCCTTGACTAGATCTTGCTACTAACTCCACTTCATGAAGTATATTTTCAATGAATCATTTTCTAAAAGCTCCTTGACCTTTTCCAACCTTTACATGAAAATTTATGAACAAGGTAAGCCTAAAAAACCATAAATTACCCTGATATGCACGAGGAACGCTGAGAAATTCTAATTTAGGCTTCATCCACACCCACAACAAAGGAAAATATCGGCAATATACGCACACATAACACTGATAAATTTTGGTTTAAGGATTTTAGCCACACACATGAGCTTACTTACTAGTGGCCATGATAGAGTATAGGAGAAAACATAAAGTCTTCAAGTCAACACTTCTCCCAAATGTATTCACTCCTTTATCAACATCTGTACACCCTTCAAAACATCAGTGACAAGCTCTGCAACTAATAAAATAATCCAAGAACCTCTACAACAAGGCAGGGACATGGAGACCTAATCTGCAAAACTCTTCAACAAGACCAACACCTCTAACACTTGTAGCAGCATCAACAACCTATCCAACTACTTCCAACACTTGTAGCAACATGTCCTACACCTATAACAATAAAATCACACTGACTAGATACCTCCAACACATCTCTGCTCAACCTCTAGTTCCTACACTAGGTAGGCATATCCCGCAATAGGTCATAACCATGTTGACATCAATGCTAACAAACAAGTGGATCACATTACTGCAACAAACACTGAACATAATACCTTTGCACAATGCCAAAAATACTCATGATCATAATCATAGGGAGGACTACCACCATCAGGTTGACCTAAAGCATATGATATATAGTACCAAGACCCTATTGACATAAATTCCAACACTACAATGCCAACAAGGGACTAAAAGGGGCAAAATTATGATAAATGTGGATGTTCATGTTATCTAGATATCTTGATAACTAGACCTATGAAGTTATTCATTAATCTATTGATGGAAATATTGATTAAATTCACCTTTCCATATACCATTTAAAAACATGCTACTACCTAACAAAATTTGGCTAGTGGAGGGTTAGATAGAGTCCAAATACGAAGGTTAGATAGAATCCAAATAGTGGAAGATCTAGAATCTATTAATTCACCTCCTTGTCGATTACTAGGAGGAACCTTCCCATTGCCTAACATAATTTGGATGGGTTTAGAAGATCTAGAAGTTGGCAATTGTCATTCCGTTGAAGTTTTCCCATCTCCCAATAAAATCTGGAATTGAAATTCTAGAAGTGTGGGACTTCCTTAAAATGGAATTTTGTGAAAAACCTAGAGTTCAGATGAACCAGATGGGTGAAACCCCATATGATAGAACCTAGTGTGTAGTAACCATGATGGAACGGTTATGTATATAACATATGAAGCTTTACGAAATGCATAAAGGTGGGAATGTTTTGATTATCTGGATATCTGAGCATTCAAGAAAATTTATAAGTGGTAGTAAAAAAGTTCCCAGATCTAGATGCTAGTTGGCCATGAAACATGGCCAATTACATGTAAGACAATAGGGTAAACCCTTAATGTTAGAGTAAGAAGTGAATGAGTTATGGCATGCCATGTTGACATGACACTATCGACATCATGGTTTTACATGTCATTATCACCATGGTAGGTTGATATGTCATGCTGACATGGTATATGGGTCAGAATCAAAAGACTTTGCATGTTGATGTGTTATCTAGGGTGTGGTCACGCTGATGTGGAAGTTGATATTTTGTCCCTCATGGATGATGACATGGAATTTAGAAGACCATAATTTTAGACTTTGGTGAAAGGCCTTTTAAGGTTTTTTTCTAGATCAAGATGTTGGAATCCTTTAGCCTAGTACTAGGTCACAATGGCTAGTAGGTCATGACCATGAAATTAGCTAGAAGAGGGATAGAGATGTAAGGATTCAGAAATCTAGTTTTCCGTTAAAAGGAACACTTAAATATTTATCAGGATCTAGATTTTGACTATTGACAAGACTTGTCGTTCCACAAGATAGAATCCACATGTCTATCAATGCCAGATTCGAATAGTTGCATATTTTCTGTTGATACTTTTTGTTGACTGTTGAGTGTTTGTCCCTCTGCGGCTCTCCCCCTCTGCGGCATCGTTAAGACTCTGCGGCCCTTTTCGACAGTCAGCTGGAATAGAGACACAGTGTTTGCCGCCAATCTCCAGTCGGATAGGGACTGTGTTTGCCAGCAATCACCATCGCTAAAGAAGAAAATATATCAAGACATTTTGCGTGTAAAGATTGGAGTTTTCCAATTCTGGAGTTTACAATTCAGTTTGGGCAAGACCAGCAATAAAAGTATGCTAAGGGTTTCTTGCAAATTAAAAGGCTTATTGAGACTTTGCGGTTGGGTTCTAGATCTAATCTTCTGTGGCTAGATCTAGATCTAGATCTAATCTTCTTTGCAGCTAGGTTCTAGATCTAATCTTCTGCGGCTAGATCTAGATCTAATCTTATCTTCTGCCTTATTTCTCTGCGGCTGGGTTCTACGAGCAAGTAAAATATGGCTCCCAGCTTCGCGAAAATAGCTGTTGGCTCAGTTCCGTCTGCTTTTGGAGGGCAAGCTCCTGACCATATTGTCAGTGAAGCCCCAGCTCCCATTGTCCAGGTGGTCCAGGCCTCACTCAATGAGGCTTTGAAGTTTTCCGAAAGTGCCCTAATCTATCGGTTCAATGGTTTTTTGCCGCGGCTGATAGCTCTCCACAATTGGATCTTGGAGGTATGGAAGCTTGTCATTTCTAATGAAATTAATATCTACCCCTGTGCTAGGGGTTTCTTTATAGTAGATTTTGAAAATCTTGAAAGCAGACAATATATTCTAGATTCTGGCCCTTGGTTTGGGAAAAATCAGGCCTATTCATGAAGCCATGGAACCCATCATTCGATCCCTCAACAACAGTGATAACCTCAGCACCAGTTTGGGTGAGATTGCTAAGCCTACCCTTGCATCTCTGGAATCTCTCCTCGCTAAAAGCCATTGGAAATGAAATTGGGAAATTTTATTGCAGGTGCCTAGAAACAAAGGAATATGCCAGAACCACCTATGCACGCATCTGTGTGGAAATGGACTTCAGCGTTGGATTCCCAGCTGAAATAAACCTAACAAGTAAAGACTATGTGTGGAACCAAAAACTCGATTATGAAAGTGTCCTCTTCAGATGTCGATCCTGCTTTGAGACAAGCCATCTAGCCAAAAATTGCCCAAAAGCCTCCCAGAAAAATTTTGCTAGAAAAAACCACCACAGATCTACATGGTGGGAAGGAGCACAAAAAGAACACTACACTGTCATCAAAGAAGAATACTCTATAGAAAACTCTGAATCATAAGAAATCAGGCAAGAAAGAAACAACTCTCAAGACAAGCAGGGAGAAAGCCCCACCCAACAACAAAAAAGTGAACTCAACAACCCCTCAAGCATCAACAGTTATGAGGATTCGAATACCGCACAAAATAAATCTTCATTTAACAGTAAAGCAGATCTCCTAGACCAAAATTCTTCTCTGACTATCTTCAAAAGGACGAACACAATAGATCGCGAAGCTAAGACACCAATGTCCCAAGAACTAGAAGAGATGAAGGAGATGCAAAATAAAGGAAGTTGGAAGACCATAGAGAAAAAAAAGAAAGCTACAGCACTAATCTTGCCAAGAAAGACGAGGAGACAGATAATTAAAAACTAAGAAAATTATAGGTTCGATAGACCAATTTGGTCTCAGTGGATGTTAACCATCATCATCATCATCATGAACTTCTGGAAGTCCAAGACTTTAGTTGGAAAACCTAGATCTCGATGCTAGTAAGGAAAACAACATGGACGTTGGTGTGGCCTGATGATGTGGCATGTCAACATGGAAGAAAATGTTAGAGAGGAGTGGTTGTGGCAAATAAGTTAGCATATGATGAAGATTATGGGTTATCTAGATTTTTGCCTATTGACCCTAGCGAAAGTTTGGAAGTTTAGAACTTTTGTTAATGAGAATTTTTTTGGAAAAACGAGATGTTGATAGAATCTAGATAAGGCCCATTATAATTTGAACGGTTTGGCTTTGGATAATTTTTCTATCTCTAGCAAAATTTTGAATAGCAAGGAATCTAGAATATATTAATTGCCATCCTTGTTGGAATTTTCAATTCTTGGGTAGAATTTGGATATGGAATCCATCAATCTAGAATTTTAAGAAATGTGTCCTTTACAAAAAATTAGGATCTAGATGTGTCATGTTATTTGACAAGCCTTATTTGTGGAAATGGCACGTTATAATGGCAACGTGTGGGCATCCAACTACTATGTGTATGTCACATGTCTAGATGATGTGGCATGGTATGATGGTGACACATGGCAAGGTTACCTTGTATCAGCGATTTTGAGACTCAGTGGACAAAACCTAGCAAATATTTTGAGGGCCATAACTTTATGTCTAGAGCTAGAAATGAGATAAAATTTATATCATTGGAAAACCCTCAACCAACAAAATATGATATTGACTTCAAAATAAAGATCACAGTCATTTTGGAAAGATAAAAATTTTGTATACCCTACCTTCATAAAGTCATCTTAAAAATTAAATATTTACAATACCAAATACATATCAATTTTCTCATCACATTTTTAAAATTTCCTTCAACATTAAGAATAATTGAAAAGTATAAAAGCAAACAATATCCACATAATTACATAATATTAAATGTTATGATGAGTGGATTGTTTATCCAATACTCTTTATGCCATCACCATATCATTCAATAGTATATTGCCTAATAAATAATACACAGTGTGCAGGTAGCGTACAACTACTTTATTGTATTACAACACAAGGAACAAAAATGTTATTACCAAAGGTAAATGTATTGTCATGTGAATCGCATCACTGTAGAGGCTCACTATTATGAATATGTAACAATCACATTGAGATGAACCAAAGAAAAAAACAACTCATGAAATGACATTTTTTAAAACTTCACGTGACAGTTTTCAATCTAAATAAAAGTTTATGTCAAATCATTTAGTACCTTTATGTTCATGGAAAATTTGGCAGATGGCAAGGGAAACTCAAGAGATGACATTTTTGAGAACTTATCACATGTCAGTTTTTTTATAACTAACTTTTAGAACCAGGTCAAATAATTTTGTACCTTTATGCTCATGGAAAGTTTACCCATGTAAAAATGCTATAAATTTACATTTTCAAAATGCCACTTAAGGAGATGATAACTGCCTACCTCTGCCTTCTGCCTCCTTTGATCTCTCTGGCCTATCCTGTGCTACCTACATGTCAACTCATAAGGGGCTTTCATGTTTCCCTCGGCCACATCACACTAATTTTTTTAATATTATATCCCATTTTACTTTCATGTGTATCTATTTTTTTAATATCATGTCCCGCTTTACTTATATATATGTTATTTCATGTGTTGTCTCTGTCACGCCTTTTATTTATAATGGTTAGTGAAACTAACGTAATTTTTAAATTTTTTTATATATTAGTAGGTGTTTTTGTATTTTTTTAAGATTTGTTTTGTTATTTAATTCTAATATATTTTAATATAATGTGTTTTTGGAATCTAAAATCAAAGTATTATATAATTTTTAAAATTTTCATATGTATAGTTATATTTTACATATTTTACATTTTGATCTTTACTAGATCATTATATTATATTATATTGTGATGGATATTGATTTTATGTAAAAGAATGAAACTTGTAATCATTCTACTATTTTTTTATTCTCTGTCTCTTATTTTTTTTATGAAACCTCTTAGAGTTTATATCAAATTAATAGGTTCTTTGTGATTCTTATGTTTATTGAATCAATTTTGTTCATATTTATCATCTACAAAATATATTTGTGCATTTTTGTAATTATTTGTGGTAACAACTCTTTATCTTAATCACATATCGAAATTTCAGCGTCGCAGCAACTAAAAATTTCAATAAATTGACTTATTCACTAATTTTTATTTATCCAGAGCTTTCCAACAAGTATAAAAATGATCATATTTAGACACTTGCACACTTTGTTGTTCTTATATGAAGCTTCCAATGTAGTGCGAAATTATCTCCTTAATTCTACAAGATTAGGCAACTCTACTACTCTATGTTGACTTTGTAGCACTCCATTATACTCAATGATTAATTGTCCCTATAATTTTTTTGCCGGCATCAACTCTAGTGTTTGGCTCCAACTTATTGAAATTGACCCAACTTCACTTACTCTACAAACCTTACTGTATCAAATTCTAGGTTCACTAACTTCATTAAGATTTTCAAATCTTGTTCTACCAAACTCAAGGTTGAGTAACTCTATATGTCATGATGGATCTTAACCCACGCAAACTCCAAAATAACTAAACCCATCCATATTTGTGAACCTTACTCCCCCAAATTGTAAGCTAATTAATCTTATCCAACTTTGCAAAATTCATTCCTTCAAAATATTGTGAAACTCTCCACCACCACTAACTACTTTCTACTATCCAATCCCCCACTAAACTTACTTTACTTTATTTGTGACAGAGTAAAGAATTATATTACTTTTAATAAAGATTTTCCCTCACCTATTCCAAATCCATGTAACTACACTATGCAAGGCTCTATCAACACTAGGATAATTGGCTCTATGAACTGGTTCTACCACAATTCACCATAATTGTAATATTTATGCTAGTTTTTGACGTAAATATGTATACCTTGACATTAGGCTAGTGAGTTGGAGACAACTTTTGTCGGCTTGCATGCCTATGTGCTATTGTTTTATATATTTTGGGGGCTAGCATGCTCATGCTTATTTGTTGCTTGGGTATGTGGCTAAAGGGCCAAGATTGCAATATGATGTAACTAATGTACATATTTATAATAAATTAATATAAAATAGGCTGGTTGTAGAGCCCACTCCACGGTAAGTGTATGGGGGGTATACAACTCCACAATGACGTGAGGGCAAAAATAGTGGATGAAAGATGGACGATGAGAAAACTTGTCACCCACAAGGCTTCAAGGTTCCACATCGTTGAGAGAGACCATGAAGTTAAGGGAAGTATATACATACTTACATGTAGCCCTCCATTATTATCATTTTATTATTTTTTATTACCATAATGATTATGAGTATTATGAGGATTATGATGACAATGATTATTTTGAAGATGATGAGGATGTTGATGATGATTAGAATTTGGTCCAGCAAAACCAGCAAGTGGTCCCCAAGCTTGGGATTTAGACCAACTGGAAGTTGTATCGGTTTGTGGCCTAGAGGGTACCTGGAGCCATAGAGCAGCATGGTTGTTGGGTTGACATCTTGGTTGTGGAAATACAATTATTATGAGTACTATTTCATGCACTGGAGTTTCAACTCCGGCTCAGGGGTGACCCATGATTGAAACCCATGAACCACGTGGTATATGGTAGGGTGAAATGTGGAGAGCCCATAGCTAGTTGGTTAACTTAGCCATATAAGTATTCTATCTCATGTGTCGTGTTGTTTTATATGACTTTAATATTAAAACCTAGCTTCAGGGTTCATGTGTAAATATATATCATGCTTATAATTCCTCTGTGCAATTCAATTATGTGCCATATGTACATACTATTTAACTGTGCATGTTGGTGTGTTTTATGCTATTCCATAAACCCAAATGGGGGTTTTGTGTTAATATTATTCAATGTTGTCAATTAATGGATAATTATAATGTACAATGTTACAAATCTCATTCATATGTGTGGAAATTATATTTATAAGCATTCTCCAATTGCATTCATCAAAAACCAAAACATACATGCATAAAGATGATTAAGTTAAGGTTAGGGTTCTCGCTCCTATATAGGAATTGAGTATTTTGAGTATTATTGTTGAGGTGGTAGCGTCACCCCACAGGTGGTTGGGGATGTTATAGTACTAACCCCACCTTTTCTCCACAACACTTTATCTTCTCCATACTTTGTGGTACTTCACTAGCTTTGTTATGAAACCAACTCACAAAAAATATAGATCAATGACTTAAAAATTATACTCTTTGAGGGGGAAACCTCATTTACATTACATAAATGAACAATCCTTGGATGGTACAAATGACATGACCTCCTTTGTATATATAAGAGTCTAAGAGGTCACAATATAATTAGATCCTACATAACAATAATAATGTAAGGGCACAACAATAACAATAAGGGGGATACATTAGTATTATAGGGACCTAACATGCCCCTCCTTCAAAAAAGTGCTTTCCTCAACTGATCTGAATTGGATCCTTAAACATTTCCATGACTGTTTCAAATTATGTCAGGCTTCAAAATCTTATGAATAACGAGCTTATCAGAAATGACCTCTGGACAATGGCAATTTGTGGCCAGCACAGAACAACGAGGACCCTCGGTCAAAGCGCGTTGACTGTTGGCCCATGGAGACCGCGCATGGACGCAAATTGGCAATCGGAAGCCCAGATCCAAAAACAGAGGTAGTTTCTGATAATCATGTATTGCAGGGCAAAAATCTCAGTGAAGGAAAGCCCCGAGCGCTCGGTCACAAGAAAAATAGGAAAACCGTGCGGAAACTGTCAGAAGGCAGGTCCCGCACCCAAAACTGGCAGGATATCGTGTGCACTTCGAGCGGTAAGCGGGTTTGGCTGAGTTCAGCACGATGCCACACACCGGGTGACACGCATCCAGCAGATGAGAGAGAAAACCACTTACATCGCGTGAGTAACGGTCGAGCAACTTACCTGCGTGATATAGACGGAGACCGTAGGATCTGGAGGCTCTAGATCAACGGCGGAGAATCAACCCGATGGAAGACCAGATTTGACGGGGAAATAGACTGAGGTACATGATATTTGAGGTCCGACATGACTGATGAGTTGGCAGAGGAATCAGTTTCACGGGCGATCTTGGAGAAACGGAAATAATGACCGTTCAAAGAGAACTGACACTCAGTTCATGAGGGAACAGGCGGCCACCTCTCTATGAAGCGTTACACAACGATGATGACGCAGAGCAGGGGAATTCCAACGGATAGAGGCAGGCGACCCAGAGAGTCGGGAAGTAGAAATGAATAGTCAAGGAGCAGATTGGCTTTAAGCCATGAATAGACAAAGAGCAGAGGGGACAGAAGTAGAGAAAGAAGTGAATTGCAGAGAACAGAGAAGCTGAGCTGACCTGCAGAGCAAAGGCAACATCGAGTAGACAAAATAGAGAGAGTTCAAGAGTCTGTGAACTCCAGAGAAGGCTTGAGAGGTTCAAGCAACTCCTTTGTGTATACCTGTCAGGTATTGAGTACCAAATTGGACTCATACCACTGAGACCAGTTGAGGTCAAGACTTGGTAAGGGGGAGTTTGTGTACTCTAGAGGCTTGGGGAATCCAAGTACCACCCTATTGATCATCATCTGTTAAGTGAGACTCAAATTGAGCTCCTTATTGTAAAAACTCTGCTTTAAGACACAATAGAAAAGGCCACCACTGAAGGTTGGACCAGGAGACGTAGCCCAGGAGGATTGGGTGAACTCCTTATTAAATTTGTTGTGTTTTTGTATTTGCTTATTGTGTTTCTCTTACTGTTTCAAGTGCCTGTGTATTTCAAAATATTATCGATCCGTTTCTTAAAATAACATAGGCACACCTCAGCACATAGGTCTGTAATACCTTCATTAATTAACTCAGATCATTCACGAGTGATTTTCAGATCATCAATGCTTGAGTATTTTTGGATGATTTTATATAAAATTTTCATCCTCCCATGTGGAATCTTCAGTGGGTAATTTCTCCCACTTAATGAGATACTCTGAAATTGATTGATTCCATAGCTGTCGAGTTCTTGTTTCCGTGACTGCTTCAGGATCAAATATGATTTTTCCTTCTTTGTCAAGTTCTGGCAACACTGTTTGAATTGGACACTTGTCATAACCTTCTTTAAGGATGAAACATGTAAAACTTGGTGTACTCGGGAAGATGCATGCAACTCCAATTTGTATGCCATAATACCATTATTTTGAAACACCTTGTAAGGACCATTGTACTTGGGTTATGATTTATTATCCTCCTTAGCTTGCTTGAGAGACATTTGTTTATATGGTTGTAGCCATAAAAATACCCAGTCACCTACATCAAAACTTCTTTCATGTGATGCTGATATCGTTGTTGTTTCATTCAATTTTGCATCAGAGAGAGGTTATCCTTTAAGAGTTCGAGAACTTGTTGTTGATGCTCGATGTGATCTTCCACTGCTTGAACCTTAGAATTTTTTATTAAAGATGATGTGATGGCTGGTGGAAGATATCCATAAAGTGCCATAAATGGGGTCATTTCGCTGCAATATGGAAGGAGGTGTTATACCATCATTCATCTAGAGGTAACCACTTGACCCATTGTGTTTATTTGTCATATACAAAGCAACGAAGATATCCTTCCAAACATTTGTTCACTATCTCATTTCCCCCATCAGATTGAGGATGATAAGATGAGCTATGAGCTAATTGAGTACCAAGACAAGAAAATAATTCTGTCCAAAAATTTCCATTAAAAATGGGATCTTAGTCACTTACTAAAATCTTTGGATTTCCATGAAGCTTTTGAATTGTTTCCATAAATGCAATAGCAACTGTGTTGGCTTTAAAAGGATGAGATAATGCATAAAAGTGTGCATACTTGGTAAGTCTATCAACTACCACCATGATGAAACTCCTTCCTTCAGACTTGGGTAAACCTATGGTAAAATCCATTGATACCTCCTCCCAACGCTGACTTGGAATGGATAAAGGTTATAACATACCTGGGGTCTTAACTGTGTCAACTTTATTATGTTGGAAAACCAAACATTCTACCACAAATGTTTGAATATCAGATTTAAGGCCATCCCAAAAAAAATACTTCTTAACCCTATGGTAAATTTTTAAAAATCTTGAGTTCCCTCTTAAGGGAGAGGTGTGCAATTCCAAAAGAATCTTTCATTTGAGTTGGGAATTCTTACAAAGATATAAGCAATTTTTGTACCATAATGAATCATTTTTCCATCTAAATGTATCAAATGTATTGGGATATTGCTACAACTTTTGAATGAGTGACCACACCTCTTCATCATTCTTCCATTCATCCCTTGCTTCAGTTACCCACTCAAGTTAGGTAATATAAATGGCACAAAGTAATGCTTCCATGCCCTCATCCTTTCTTGAGAGTGCATCTGCAACAACCTTTTTCTTCCCTTTTTTGTAGATGATTTCAAAGTCATAACACAACATCTTTGTCACCCATTTTTGATGCTCTTTTGAAGATAATATTTGTTTCAAAAAGTGTTTAAGGCTATCATGATTTTTTTTTACCTTGAAGTGTCTTTCCATTAGGTAAGGTTTCCATTGATTTAGTGCATGTAGTATTACCAACATTTCCTTCTCATAAATAGGTTTGTGTAATTACTTTCCTTTGATTGGACGAATTTCAAAAGGAATGGGTCTTCCTTCTTGCATTAAAACAACACCAATTCCATTTTCTGAAGCATCACATTCCAAAAATAAATAAAAATTGTGAAGTCTGGCATAGCTAAAATCGGTGCTTAGCATATTGCCTCTTTAAGATGATTAAAGGCCTTCATTGCTTCTGGAGTCCAATAAAATGCATCTTTCTTCAGTAATTATATTAAAAGTGCCGCTATTCTCCCATAATTCTTAACAAACTTGTGATAATACCCTGTCAACCCGAGAAATCCTCGAATATGCTTTATGGTTGTGGGGATTTTCCATTCCTTAATGGCTTTAATTTTGTTAGGGTCTACCTTAACACCATCATGAGATACAATATGACCCAAATATTCCACCTCCTATACTCCAAAGAAACATTTGGAGGTTTTTGCATATAATTGTTTCTCCACCAATAGTTTGAGCACCCTATCAACATGTTGAACATGATCCTTCCAAGATTTGTTGTAGATTAGTATATCATCAAAAAATACTACCACAAATTTTCTAAGGAAGGGTTTGAAAGTGGAATTCATTAAACCTTGAAATGTGGAAGGTGCATTAGTAAGGCCAAAAGGCATGACCAAAAATTCATAATGACCCTCATGAGTTCTGAATGTTGTTTTCAGAATGTCTTCAGTCTTCATTCTAATTTGATGATATCCTAAACGAAGCTCTGGCATGGTGTAATAAATTTCTCAATTTAATTCATGAATGATAGGAATGAGAAACTTATCTTTAATAGTGAGCTTATTGAGCTCCCTATAATCTGGAAACATATGCCATGATCCATCCTTCTTGTGCACCAATACTACTGGAGCAGAGAAAGAACTTTGACTAGGTTGAATTATACCAGCCTCTAGCATTTCTGTAGCTAGTCGTTCAATTTCACTCTTTTGGGAATAAGGATATTTGTAAGGCCTGATGTTTGGAGGAAGACTTCCTAGAATCAAGTGAATCACATGAGAATGATCACGAATAGGTGGGAGGCCTTTGGGATTCTCAAACACCTTGGAATGATTGTCCAAGTATTTTTGGAGATCTGGAGAAATAGATGATTTCGATTTTTGAATCTCTAGTGAGAATAATTGTGCAATTACGCCCCGTTGTTATTTCTTCAGAATATTTTTCATTCCATTAGAGCTAATTATATTTCTTGTTTTCCCTGTGATGCCCCTTAATTCAACTTCCTTTCCTTCCCAAAAAAATTCGAGAAAAGTTCTTGAAAATTGAAAGTTATCGTCTCAAAAGATTGTAACCAGTGGACTCCTAGTACAACATCAACACCACCCATTGAAATGGAAAGCTTTGGAATATTCAATATATATTCCCCATGGTTATCTTGATATTATGACAATTTCTAGAGAAATTTATAGTTCCTCCATTTGCAACTATCACTTGACACTTTGGTGCTGGATATAGGAAGTAATTCAATTCTTTGGCTGTCTTAAAATGAATAAAATTATGGGTACTACCCAAATCAATCAGCACTATTCCCTTTTTCTTCTTGATATATCCTTCTATCTTGAGAGTTTGAGGAATGGTAATACTTGCCAATGCATTACAAGATATGGTAGGATTCAGTTCTTCTTTCTTTGGGGTTGGTTACTGGTGTATATCCTCCTCTTTTGATTTTTCTTGTTCCTTTTCGTCCTTCTCTACACAATCTATGTAGAATAATTTCTTCTCAGCACACTTATGACCTTTAGTGTATTTTCTATCACAACTGTAATAAAGCCCTTTTGCTATTTTTTCCTCTAATTGTTGTGGTGTCAACCTTGTAGGTTGTGGAAGACTAGGAGCAACAACACTTCCATCTTTATAGTTGTGAGTGGTAGAATTCCTTGTTTCCATAATTTTTCTTTCAACTTTTCTTGCCACCTTGAATTCCTTCTCCAATGAATCAGGTTCCCAAAGGCGAACCTCATGTTGGATGTTATATTTTAAATTCCCTATGAAGATATCAATCCTATGCTCTTCTATAATATTGGTGACCCTAATATTCAATTTTTGGAAGTCTTCAATGTGCTCTGTCATTGAACCCTTTTGTTTGAGATTTATCAACTGGATAAAGAAGGTGTTGCTATTTGTATCTTCATAATGTGTTATCGTTTCCTCTACAAAATTGACTAGGTGACAAGTGGTTTACGAGAACAAATCCATCTATACCATACAAATTGATTGGGTTCTAAATATAAAGATGCAATATGTACCTTTTATGAGGGTTTCACATCCTATAGATCAAAATATTTCTCCATCTGTAGTATCCAACTTACCGGATCCTTGCCATCAAGCTTCCTCATATCTATCTTTATGATGTGTTGGTTCTTAAACCCCACATTGGATAATCTAAAATCATAATTCATATTCCTTTTATCTTCATCATTATTTTAATGGATTACCTTGTCACCACTAGGAATCCTTTCTTCTAGCAACGTTTCCAAACCTTCCTTCAACCCCTCTATCTTGACATTCATCATTGCTTCCATGTCTCCATTCAAACCATCATTCAAAACTCCCACGTCCCTTTTCATACCATCTATATTAACTCCCTTGTCCCTTTTTATACCATATATCTTAACATCCATCATGGCTTCCAATTCATTTTTTGTTACTTTTTGCAAGAGCGAAATTTATTGCACTTGGTATCGTAAATTTGATATATCATGTTTCATTTCTTCCTCTTCTTCATGCATCATAGAATAGCTTTCTGGTTTCTTACTAGGTGTGTCCACTTTTTTTTTCAAGTAATTTTGGAATCAAACAATGATATCTATGCTTCAATATTCCCCTTGAATCACTTCAAACTGATTTTTCAAACAAAAGTTATGCACTTTTTTTAAAAAATACACACCTTTTTCTTTCTTTTTAGGAGCATGATATTGAAATTGTTATATATTTGTAATTTCGGATCTCTAAGATCTGAAATTCAGCCTTGTGATAGACCTTTGAGTCTTCTTTCCATAGTCACAAGTGAGACAAAATTTGGATTCTTCAAGGTAAGGTTATGCCCAATCTCCCATGATCACTTGATTATGGACTGGTTTAGTAGAGAAAACTTGTATGGAGTGCCACATGTCACTTGTTTGACCTTCCGCCTTGAAAATTATACCCAAACCAATACAGTTCGTATGATTTCTGTAATATTTTATGAAATTCAAACCCAATTCTCAAAGAGAAAGTTATGACAATTTTCCATAGGTCACTTGTTTGAGATGGAATTATCGAGCCTTCAAAAACCCTAACTTCCTCGGATCGTATATCCAAAAATATAGTGAGACAATATTTGAAATTTGTACATAAAGTTCACCACAATTTTGGATCCATGTGGTTGTAATTTCAGCTTCTGAAGCTTTGTATAAAAAGGTTATAGTGAAAATTCCACGATGACCTGTTTGAAGTAGCAAAACCCTAGAATCCAAAGCTCTAATACCAAATGTTATGCAACCAACTCACAAAAAAGATAGATCAAAGACTTAAAAATCATCCTCTTCGAGGGGGAAACCTCATTTACATTACATAAATGAATAATTATTGGATGATAAAAATGATAATACCTCCTTTGTATATATAGGAGTCTAAGGGGTCACAATATAATCAGAGCCTACATAACAATAATAATGTAAGGGCACAACAATAACAATAGTGGGCTTCTATGGGGAAAAACATTAATAATATGGTGGATACATGGGCACAACAATAACAATAAGGGGGATACACTAGTATTATAGGGACCTAACAATCTCACTTCATTTTACTTCACCCGTTTCATAAAAAAAAAAAAAAAAAAAAACAAAAAACAAAACAAAAAACTTCATAAATTTGAATGTTAAGTCTTCAAGGAAACACTACATGTGTGTCTATTAACAACAACTGTTTTGGGTCATCATTGTGGCACATAATTAAAAACATGATTAATAATGAGAACATCACATGTGTGTGTAAATCGGGTATAATGTGTTTACATTATATTAAACACTTTGGAAAATTTCAAAGAATCTTCTCATCTTTTCCAACTCATGGTTTCACTTTGCATGTTTCATACCTTAACACTCTAATGAACAAACACTACCTATAAGTTGTAGCTACAATTTAACAGCCACATGTGTTGGATTTAGTATTATACAGGGAGGGTGGGGGAGAGGTTGTTAATTAGTATAAGAAAATTTTCGCTCATATAAATATTCAAGCATCATAACAAATCATCTCATAAGTAGCACACGAGACATCGTACATGCATGGAAACCCTTTCAAGAGAAAACTAAAAACCTCTTAATATAATAGTTCTTGTAGGCACCAACCTATTAATACATCAATTCATAGGCATAAGCCACAGGAGACATAAATCCCCTTTGTTTCAAGACTTGTAACCACCAACCTACAAGAGACACCAATCCCCTCTACTGCAAGATTCGTAGGAACCAACCTATAGGAGACAACAATCCCCATTGTTACAATATTTGTAGGAAAAAAAATATAAGAGACATCAATCCCCATTGTTGCACATATTCATAGATATTAACCTACTTTAATAAGTCTTCTTGTTTCTTCACAATGTTTGTTTTCTACTTATGCCTTCACCAAGTCTACTTACTACTTCTACCTTCACCAAATATGTTAGTTGTTTTTGGCATCCTCTCAAGAACAAGCTTGTACAACATGCCATCAATCCAATTTTGCAGATGTGATTATGAAGTTTTTACTTGATGAAATTCTATTTGTCTCCTTAGATCCTTGAAATTTTCACATTTTGAAACATCCCAAAAGAAAAGTTATAGTGAAAATTCCTAGCTGATCACTTTGAAGTAGATTTCAGGAGCATTCGAGAAGCTTAACTTTCTCAGAGAATATATCCAAAGTTGTAGTAAAATATAATATAAATTTTCTATTACAAGTACAATAAGATCTCCTCTTTATATCCTCCAAGTTTCATGTTTGAAACATCCTCAAATAAAAGTTATAGAGAAAATTCGAAGATGGCTCATTCACTCCACAAATCACATTTTTGCTTCACCTTTAAGACCCCAAGAGTATTCCCCAACTTCTATTGCACAACTCAGATCACTTATTTCTTGGATTTTCTTCAAATGAACTCATGTATCTTTTTATTTACAGTGTTTGTACATTCACTTATTGGGTTAACTTGTAAAACTAGTTGGATTAACCTGTACTTTATGGTTGGGAAGAGTAGACATAATCTTTCATATCTCCTCATTCCTATGGAGTTTGAGGAATTTATATATATCATTCGAAAGGTAATAGAATAATCTATTCAAACATATACCTTATGCTCCAATTTGAGCTAATTATTTATAGTAAAATTCCTTCAAATATAAGGTATCCAAATTGGGCATGAAGAAAAAACTAGGTATCCAAAGAATATTTCCAACGACTTTCATATTTCTATCTTTATCTTGGATATATGTAGTCCCTCATATCTTTAACATCAGTGACAATAATGTTTCCAACAATCTCCCTATTTTTCATTGATGTCAACCCCATACATTTGTGCATTGCCCCTGTAGATATCCACTTTATTGCTTATTGCAATCATTGAATGTTTGAACAACTAAACTTTATGAATATTGGAGTTTCTCTTTTATATGCACTACAATTCAATTACTAGAGGTTTCATTTATGCACTATATTTTTGAAATATAACTTGATGACTTATTAAAGCTAAAGTGTTAGAATGAATTCTATAGGGATCTATGCATAGATCTAACTAAATGAGCGCATTGGTAGTTGAGTACTTATTGGAGGTATTCTTTCTGACTATAGGAACATTAGATCTATCAAATCGTTGAAATATGACTTAATATTGATTTGGTTAAGGGAATATGTAGTTTTTGACAAAGAAATATGTACAAAGATCATTTTTTTATAGGGATTATACATCTAAATGAGCACATTGAGACTATATTCTAGTCTATCAATACTCAGATCAACAAGGTCAGAGGAGTTTGTAGGGACAGAAAAACATTTATGAAGTTATTCATTTTTTAATCCGTCTTCATGTCTTAATAAACACATTGAGTATATGCTCGTATGTACTACATTTGTATTGGAGAAAGGTTTGACAAAGGTTTTGCAGTGGTTTTTTGTTAATGTATTTGATTGTAAGAGTTGAGTTTCGTCAATGCATAAATCAACATCTTATCCACCAAAATAAGGATAAAGGTTGTATATGACATAGTATTATTTTTCAGAGATCAGTGAGTGTAGATATTAGCATCTTGTATACTAGAATAATGGCATAAATTTGTATATGGCAGAGTGTGCTTTTAATATTGTGATGTTGTTGCTTGTCTTTAGGGATTGTATGCAGGATTGAAGGTAGAGACTGAGTTGGAGTGCAGGGATTGTTTTCATGATGTAGGGGTTTGATGTTTAAGAGCACTAATGTTATAAATTTATGCTGCCATAATTGTACTACATAGATTTGATTAGTGAAAGAGTAATTATTTTGTTTTCATTAATGCCATGTTGGGTATGTGTATGTTGAGGGGTGTGTCAGAGTCTTATGTTGAGATGCTTTGAGAATCATAATTTTGGTATAAGATGTTGATTGTATTCAATATTATTGAGAGGTATGGATTGTTAGTCGTGGAGTGATGAGATGTGTGAAGATTTACATGATGAGAATTTTTTATCATTGAGTACTACTTGTTATTGAGGAAATTTTTTGTTGTTGTTAATTATTGATGTTGATAAACAAACTAGTAAGGTGAGGCTTGATGATGACTAACTTGATGAGTAGAGTTGATATTGGCTACTAGGGTTTGATTAGATATCATTAGGGTTTTCTATTAGATTCACATGTTGATGAGAGCAGAGATTGATTGTTTATGTATATAATGAATGGTTTTTGATGTATGCAGCTATGGTGTTCCATTAGTTGATTTTATTATTGTAGAGAGTATGGTTTTTTGTCATTGAGTGCATGTTTGTTCCCAACATTTAACAATATTGATGTATAATGCAGCACTATGGTTTGATGTTCTATTGAGAAGATTCAATTATTTATCAGAGATTTATTGCAAAGATGTTTTTGGTATCATGTTATTCAGAATGAGCTTAATGTTTTATGTGGGTCCAATTTGAAACTTGGATGAAACATGGCCTGCTGGATTTGTGTATGAGTTAGGTGGATCCAATGTGAAAGATTATGAAACTATTAATTTTCCACTGTTCTATGCTATTACAATCACTTGGCCCAATATTTTCTTCAATTAGTGGAAAAATAAATAGAAATTGTAGATATAACAATACATGCAATGTACAATAGAAGACAATCAAGAGCAATAAAAAGAGACGCAAGGTTTGGTCAAAGACCATGGAAAATCCCCACAAGGGGGGAACCCTTTCAAATTCTTCTTCTATTAGATTTTCATCAAATGTTAAACAGAGAGATACAATGATTCAATTCATCAAAAAAAATTCAAAATCAATTCTTTGACTATCCAAGATATCAACGAACCAATATCCAATATATGAGCCTCAAAGTCAAATCTGTTCAAAAAGTCAAAGTTTGCAATTCAACCATAGTTAACACTAATCAAATATCTCCTGAATAGACCTCAAGTCAATAGTAAAACACCTCAAAAAATCTTGGTCAAGGAAACATCAAACTTGGCTTTCAAAGATCGATCATGTTGGGTGTTGAGCTTAATTATCTTCCTGATTCAGAGGTCTTGTTTTAGTTGGGTGTATACCCCAGGAAGACTGTACACCCTTCCACATAGGGGGGGTGTGGGGGCTAGTGAACCCTTAGCGGGGGTTCAGGGGAAGTGCCCCCAAAGCTAAAAATAGATGAAAAAATTACTTGTAAAATATTGTAATTTCGTAGTCAATTTGGGCCATTCATTAGGCTAATGATTTGATGGTAGAAGTTATGTTAATTTAGGGTTTTTTGCCCAAGAATTCAACCCTCAGTTTATATGAGAGAATTGTATTGTGGTTGTGCATTATTATTTTGAGTGAGAAAGAGAGAGGAGATTGTGTGAGAGCGAAGAGGAAATTACATTGGATCTTCTATATGTTATCTCTCTTCATTTTGTTGGATAATATAAAAGGACAAACTAATTGTTTCTCAGTGGACATAACCCAAATTGGGTGAACCAAGTATATCTGTGTCTCTCTTGTTTTATGTGTTTTTGTATTTGTGTTTCCACAATATTTTGTGTATTTCGTTGCCCCGTTAATTAATTTCTAACAACTGGTATCAGAGCTGAGGGTCTATTTGGTTGCTAAACTCGTAGGAAAGAAGGGTTTCTAGTTCGAGTGAGAGCAATAGCGGAAGATGGTAGGTTTAGGGTTGAGAAATTCAATGGCCAAGAGTACCAGCTATGGAATATGAAAATGGAGGATATTTGTGTAAGAAATATCTTTACCTACCATTGAGAAAAAAAGAAAAGAAGCAAAGAAGTATGATGGATGCAAAAAGGGAGATTCTTGATAGAAAGGCACTGTGAACAATACATATGCTTCTAACAACGTTAGTGGAATTCAAAATTTCAAAGGAAATAATAACAAAAGGCTTAATGACTACATTGGCCAAGCTATATGAAAAACCCTTAGCCTCAAATAAGGTATTTCTTATGAGTCATTTATTTAATATGAAGATATCAAAAGGTGCATCTGTTGTTGATCATTTAAATTAATTTAACATGGTTACCAGCCAGTCAAGTTATGTAGGGGTAAATTTTGATGTTGAAGTTAGGGCTCTATTATTTCTGTGCTCAGTGCCAGAAAGTTGGAATGGCTTAGTTATGGCTATTAGTAACTCTATCTATGGATCTATTACTTTAAAGTTTGATGATGTTCTTGGTGCCATTCTTAGCAATGAAATGTGAAGGAAAAGCCTCGGTGAGACATCAGCTAATGCTTTGACTGAAGAGACTAGGGGAATAAAAATGGAAAGAGGAAGGAGCCCAGGAAATCCTAGTAAGTCAAGAAAAGGAAAATCCAAATCCAGATCATGGACAGTGTGCTAAAAATGTGGGAGGAAAGGACATCTGAAGAATGACTACAAATATCAGAAGGGAAAAGGAGTTCGAAAATAAGAGAAAAATCATGAAGTGATTGTGACAGACGATGTGTTTCAAGATGATTTGATTCTTTCATTGGAGAATATTATTGATGCCTGGGTGGTATATTCAGGGGTTTCATTCCATGCCACACCTGATAGGAAACATTTTCATGACTATGTTCAAGGATATTTTGGCCAGGTCCATTTGGGTGATGATAAACCCTATAAAATCATTGGAATGGGTAAGTTTTTTGTAAAGCTACAAAATGGAAACCAATTGCTATTGAAGGAGGTAAGGTTTGTTCCAGATCTAAAGAAAAATATAATTTCAAAATGGAAGTTAGGTGGTGAAGGTTGTGTAACTACATTAACAGACAAAACTCGGAAGGTCACTAAAGGAGCCTTGGTAATAGAAAAAGGAGAAAAGGTTGGTACATTGCATTTATGTAATGGTATTTCTAATTTTGTTAATTCTTTAACCTCCATAGGAGAAGATATGACATTGTGGCATCATATTCTTAGGCATATGAGTGAGAAGGGGATGAAAATACTTCACTCAAGAATTTTTTTGCCAAGTTTGAAGCATGTTGATTTGGATTTCTGTGAAAATTGGTTTATGGAAAACAAAAGAGAGTCAGATTTCTCGGAGTTGAGAAGGAAAATAAGAGCAAAAAATTAGAGATTGTGCATATAGATGTATGGGGGCCTGCTCAGATATCATATCTCGGTGGCTCTCGCTATTATGTCACTTTTATTGATGACGTAACTAGGAAAACCTGGATTTATTGTATTCGAAATAAATATGATGTATTTGATACTTTCAAGAAATGGAAAGCTTTGGTTGAGAATGAGACAAGAAAGAAGTTGAAGTGTCTCAGATCAGAAAATGGAGGTGAATATTGCAACAAAGAGTTTGATAAATATTGTTCAGAGCATGGAATTCGTAGAGAGAAGACAATTCCATGGACACCACAGGAAAATGGTGAGTCAGAAAGGATGAACAGGACAATCATGGACCTTGCAAGGTGCATGAGATTTCATGCAGGATTTCCCTTAAAATTTTGTGCAGATGATGTAGATACTATTTTTTCTCTAATAAACATTGGGCCTTCAAGTTCCTTGGATGGTGGTATTCTAGAGGAGGCATGGACAAGTAAAAAGCTAAACTACTCATTTTTATTAAATATTTTCAGTTGTGAATCCTTTGTCCACATCAACAACTAAAATAGAAAAAAACTTGAAGAAAAAATGTACCTTTATTGGATATGGTGTTAATGATTTTGGTTATCGTTTATATTATTATGAAAGACACAAAATCATTAGGAGAAGAGATGTCATATTTAATGAAAATGCCTTATATAAGGATCAAATGCATGGAAAAAAACAAGAAAAGGAAAACAAAAATACACAGTGCTTGATGAGATCACAAAAAAAGTAAAGGTTCCTAAAAATCATAATGATCATCAGCCAAAACAACAACAACCACCTCGAACACCTAAAAGTGGTGTTAGAATATCTACCATGATAAGTAGACCCCCTGAATGATACTCAACTTCATTATATTATGTAATGTTGACTGATTTTGGTGAATCATAAAGATATGAAGAAGTAATCTAGGTAGAAACCAGGAGGAATTGGGAGCAATCCATGGAAGAAGAGACAGGCTCCTCGATTCATCACCAAACTTGGGACTTAGTCAAGATGTTTGCAGGTAAAACAACATTGCAAAATAAATGGGTTTACAGGTTGAAGGAAGAAGATGGAGGTAAACATAGGTATAAGGATAGACTTATGATGAAGGGGTTTTCACAAAATAAATGTATAGACTTTGATGAATTTTTTTCTCCTTTTGTTAAATTGACTTCAATCAGAACTATTTTAAGTCTAGTGGAAATAGAATATTTTCATCTTCAACAGTTAGATTAAAAGACAACCTTTATCCATGGGGATTAGGAGGAAGAAATATATATATGCAGTAGACACACAGGTATGAGGTCAAAGGGAAGGAAAAATAAGTGTGGAAATTAAAGAAGAGCTTGTATGGCTTAAAACAAGCTCTAAGGAAGTGGTATTTAACATTTGACAGATTTATGTCTAAACAAGGTTATACTAGATGTCACTCTTACCATTATGTTTATCTTAAAAATAAAAATGATGGCAACTATATTATATTTCTATTGTATGTAGATGACATGCTTGTTGCAGGGTTTAACATGTGGAAAATAAATGTGCTCAAAGGAAAATTTGAAAATTCATTTGCAATGAAGGATTTGGGTTCTGTAAAACAAATCCTTGGTATGAGAATAATTAGAGATAGGAAAAATAAAAAATTAATATTGTCTCAGAGTGAGTACATAGAAAAGGTGTTGGAAAGATTTAATTTGCAGAATGAAAAACTAGTTAGTACACCTTTGGCTATCCATTTCAAACTAAGTAAGGAGATGTGTCCCAAGACTAAGGAAGAGATGGATTATATGTGTGAAGTTCCATATGCATCAGCAATTGGAAGCTTATTGTATGCAATCGTCTGCACAAGACCTCATACTGCATCTACAGTGGGAGTTGTAAGCAGGTATATGAACAATCTGGGAAAAGATCATTGGATGGAAGTGAAGTGGATTCTTAGGTGTTTGAGAGGTACCACAAATCAAGCATTATGATTTGGTGGTTCAAACATTGCTCTATAGGGATATGTTGATGTGGATATGGAAGGTGATCAAGATAACAAGAGGAGCACCACAGGGTATGTGTTTATTGTAGGTGGAACAATTGTTATTTGGGTTTCAAAATTGGAAAACATTGTTGCACTTTCAACAATGAAAGTAGAGTATGTTTCTGCTACAGAGGCTAGTAAAAAAATGATTTGTTTACAAAGGTTTATGGATGAATTGGGAAAGAAGCAGGAGAATGGCAGGTTATATAGTGATAGCCATAGTGTCATTCATCTTGCATAGAACTTAACATTTCATTTTAAGACTAAACATATACAACTCATGTACCATTTCATACAGTCAGTTTTGGAAGATGGACAGATGAAGCTGGAAAAGATACACACTAGCCAAAATCCTGTAGATATGCTAACAAAGGTTATAACCAGGGGGGAAATGAGTTTCTTCTTAGTTTCAATTGGCCTTCAAGTAAGATGATGAAGATGAGAAACAACTAGGTTTGAAGTGGAAGCATTTTCTAGCAAGTCAAGCAACGATGGAGTTGCTATAATCATTGTTGTTCAAAATTAATTAACAAAGTAATGAAATACACAAAATATTGCAGAAAAACAAATACAAAAATGCATAAAAAAAGAGAGACACAGATATACATGGTTCATCCGATTTGGGCTACATCCACATAGACACATCTAGTCCTTCCTTTTATATTATCCAACAAAATGAAGAGATACAAACTATGACAAATCCATTGTAATTTCCTCTTCACTCTCACACAATCTCCTTTCTCTTTCTCGCTCAGAATAATAATACATAACCACAATACAATTCCCTCATATAAACCGAAAGTTGCCTTATAGGGAAAAAAACCTAAATTAAAATAACTTTTACCATCAGATCATCTGCCTAATGAACGACCTAGATTGACTACGAAATTACAATAGTTTACAAGGCAATTTTTCATCTATTTTTAGCTTTGAGAGCCCACTAGCCCCTATACCCCCCCAACTTGGGGGTTTCTCCCCCTCCATGGATGGGTGTACACTCTTTATAGGGTATACACCCAACTGAAACAAGACCTCTAAATCAGGAAGATAATCAGGCTCCACACCCAACAGGTCAAACCCACAAAAAATAGTCAGCAAGAACTCGTTCAAAGGAGAGAGAAAGTCCATGGTTAAACTTCAGATTCCTTGCACTTAAAGTTTGAGGTCAACAATAGTCAAACTACCCAAAAAGTATCAATATTTGTGATATTCAACTCATCCTTCTAGAAAAGGTCCAAATATTGTGAAATAAAGTCAAACTTTGGTTAACAGAAAGAGACCTCCTCCTCCTCGCATGTGTGACAAGAACCTGCAATTTTCAAAGTTGTACGAACCATAGAAGCGAAGATATGAACGTGTTGGTGATGCTAGAAAATGATATGCCTTGAGTTCTATTTATATGGGTTGTAGGAGACCCAATTTATCTTTAAATTCAGCCTATAATTTTAGTGCACATGTGGGTTTCACATAAAAAAATATATTTTTCCTTGATCAAATTAAATTATTCCAAGGGAAAAGAGGATCTTCTCTAAATGAGGAACGTTATCCAAAGGAGGGAATATGTCCTTGAGCTACCATATTAATAGAAACATGGTCCAAAAAGGTTCTAACGGTTGGAGCCCTCAGTGAGGCAGTGATAGCTTCCTTTTGGTGGTGGCCAGTAAATTTGATCAGGGAGTAGTGGCTTCCTTCCATTAATGGTAGTTGGAGAAACAAGAGGAGGTGGTAGCCTCTAGTAGGTAGGAGCTTGTGCACTAGTAATATTCTACGCCAGTGCAAGATACAAGAGAATATTTTATTTATAATAAGAAGAAGATGGAGGCAACAATAGCGGTGGTTTTTCTTAGTTAGGTTTTCCACTCAATATTTGGTGTCCTGTTGTCGCTGCTACAACACCCTCCAAAATTTCATTACATTCACATTTTGAATACTACCTTATTGTCGTATAAAATGTCGCCTTGGTCATCAAGTGTTGTTTTATGTTTTTTGATATGTCTCAAGTGTTATTGAATGTTCTCAAGTGTCGCCACATTTATTAGAATATCCTTATATGCATTTCATGGTCATAACACCTTTTTTGTTGTAAAACAACACTGTTAGGTCGCATTCACACACACTTCATTGTTTGTACTTGGGGAATATGCATAAGGTGGAGTTTTGATGTATATTAATTATTGATCAATATTTTCTAAGTGTTCTTGATGCATTAGTATGTGTCACAAATGGTTTTGTGTCTATAATGCATCTTGATCACGCCTCAATCAATCATCCAAACTTAAACAAAATTTGGTTGGAAAGTGAGCCCATTAAGGCCAAGAGTGCATGAGCACACTCTGAACCCTTGATAGGAGATCCTTTATTGTTCAAAAGTGCGCCTTGTGCCCTCTTGTAGATTTGGGCACACTCCAAAAGCACGAACCCCCTTCCTTGTTCCGTATTGCGCCCTCTAAAATCACTAATCCTTCCCTGGGTGCACTCCTTTAACTCGAAGAAGTGAGCTCTCCTTGAGTGCACTGGTGCACCCAAAAGACTTGAACCTCAATCCTTCAACCTTCCCCTATGCACCATGTTCCCTCCTGAACTACTTGAGTGCATTGGATCACCCTAAACATACGAAGCTCTAGCCTTCAACCTTCAAGAGTGTACCCTGCACCCTTCCTGAGGCCTATTGAGTGAATGAACATGCCTCAAAGGCATAGAGCCTCGACCTTCAGCCTTTGGGAGTGCACCCCACACCCTCCTTCTCTCCCTTGAGTGCATAGCACACTTTGGAATCCTAAAGCCTTCCCCTTCTTCCTTCAGACTTGTGACATGCACCCTTCCTTGACTTCTTTCTTCCTTTGTGCACATGAGTGCATGCCGAAGCCTCAAAATTCCTCCTCCCTAATCCTTCAGCCTTTCAAAGTGCGTCCTTGCACCCTGAAGCTTCTTTAACCGCTTTAAGTGCACCAAAAAGGCATAAATAGGAGAATATACATAAAACATGGTAGTGTAGGATATTTTCAAACTAATAATTACTCATCATGAGTGATTTTAGAAACGTGTATTCCAGGTTCCTCATGGCAAGAACACACAAGGAAGATCAGGCAAAGAGGATAAACAAAGGAAGAACAAAAAGAGCCAAGAACACACCTAAAAATTGATGATTGAATCACCATAAATACTCCAATATTGAAGACCCTTTGGAGGGTGTAAGCACTATGATCTGAAGATGAAAAAAGAACAGATATAGTGGAAGCTAGGTCACCACTGAAGTAGATCCATGTTATCAGTCACTGTCAGTCCTAATCACCAAGATAGTGATGTGTCTAGTTTCATCATGTCATCACGTGGAAGTCAAGATCTAATATTTTAATCATTGTAAAGGACAAACAATTATAATTCCAAGAGTCATGTGTGAACTCAAGAGTCATGGAATTCCAAAGGACATGTAATACCAAAAGTCATTTGGAAATCTAAAGGTTGTAGAAGTCCAGAGGTCACAAGAAGTTCGAAATTCAAGAGTCATGAGGATATGAAAGGTCACTCCTCAAGTTATAAATAGATTCTCATTTCTCATGTAAAGGAATTTTAACATTGGCTTATCCCATAAAGCATAATATAGATAAGTTAGTACTTTTGGGGAGTACGTAGTGGCTCGAACACTCCAATATTGGAGCAAGTGATGTTCCTTGTATTCATGCATCTTGGGACTTATACTTAATATTTGAAGCCGGATGGTCGCCATGTTTTCATACATGGATTATGAATGTTTGTAAGACTATTCTGTGAATGTTTATGATTCCTATTGACTTTCACCAGTGCTAAACTAGTTGAACTATTTTGGTTATTTTAGTGCTTATGTTATTTAGAATGTGTTGTAATGGTTGTAATGACCGTCACATATTTTTGGACTATTCTGTTGGATGTTAGAAGAAACATTTTTGTTTACGTGCGTATTTATTAGGTTGGTACTATTAATTCTTTGTTAGAGGCTCACTTTCTCTCCCCTCTATAGTAGAATAACCTTGATGCACCTGCAACTAAAAATTCACCAGGCACACTTGCTTGCTTTTAAAAGGAGGATATGTGATTCTCTCTCTTGTTGATAGCTAAAGCCAAGGAAAATATTTAAGTAGATGGAATTTGGGTTGTATTCTAGATGAGGCTCCTATCCCAAATGGTGTGAGGTCTAATTGGGACTGCATATTGGGGAGACCCTCTTGAAAGTTGTCAAGTCCAACACTGTCAACATTTCTAGTTCTAGAAGGAGGGAAGCCAAATTTTTGTGGTTGATAAATCCACCCACCCAAGTCATACTTCTTCTAGACAAGGAATCAACATTCCCAACACCTCCCTAACTCATATTCCTAAAGTACACAAATCTTCTCAACTTTCCCAGAACAAACTTGTGAAGTTTCCTATGAGCAAATCTAAGAAATTTGGCCTATAAATTGTCACTTTATGAAGGCTATTGGATTAATCCCTGGAGCACATAATCTTCCTAATTTTCGAAAGAAGAAAGAAACATTTTCTACTGGGATATTTGTTTCTATAGTCGAATATTTGGTTTTCATTACCCTTAAAGAGTTATTGGAGTTTACAAACAACATAGAAAAACCAGATCATCCTCCATCTTATAATGAAGGGGATGAGGATAATGTTGTGCTCTCAGACGACACTTTCAACGGGTTTGGTGGTCATGGGGAAGGCTCCTCATATCGTGAATAGGAGGAGGATCAAAAATAAAAGAACATGGAAGGCCAAGATCTAGATTGGATGACTTAGGGCCCACTTACCCTTAAACGTATTTTACATAAGATGCTAAGACACCCAGAAAATTTGTTCACAATATATGACCTTAACTAGGCGATCAAAGTGGAAGACCATTTTGATAACTTCTATATACACCTGCATATGCTCAAGGTATGTTATTATGATGTTGCATGTAGATTATTTCCTTACACCTTAGATGGTATATCAACTTCTTGGTATCATAGTCTTCCCGTGAATTCAATTCAAAATTGGAGGGGGTTTAAAAGGTTGTTAGTGGAAAAGTTCATT
The DNA here is from genome assembly GCA_031772625.1 of Pinus tabuliformis. NCBI lineage: Eukaryota > Viridiplantae > Streptophyta > Pinopsida > Pinales > Pinaceae > Pinus > Pinus tabuliformis. The sequence goes on along the minus strand of CM062817.1, from coordinate 245,719,458 downwards.
GATGACAAAAACCCACTCATGTTATTAAAAGAGTTAGGGAATCTAAAGATGGGAGAAAAATAAAAGGTCAAGGATTTTAATCCAAAGTTCAATTAGATATTGAACCAATTTCCCCCAGATATGACACCTCATGCCTCCATCAGGATTCATTACTATACTTTTTCCTTGCTGACAAGCATTTCACAATTCGTAAAGAGAGTTGCAAAAAAAACTTTGGCACAAAATTTTGAAGAAGCCCTTGCTGTTGAGAAGGAATTGCGTGAAATTGAAGTCAATGTTGATGATGAATCATCCAAATACTCCAAGGAGATAGGAAAAATGTCTTAGGCGTCTTCGAGCAAGGCCAAGGATAAAAAATGTATTGATCTGGAAATATTGAACCAGACTATCAAGGCTTTGTCCAATGAGTTGGCAGAATTGAAACAAAGGACAAGTGAGACCATTGTCAGTAGCAAGCCCCCAAAATTTAACTTCCTGAGAAGGGATAACAACAATAACAACAACAATCAACTAATTATTTATGCATAGAGCTTGAATTTCATGCTGAATATTGAAAGCATGGGCATGGACCAATATTGTTCTTTTCATCAAGAATATCATTCGGAAAAGACATTCCCATAGTGGAAACATAGCATGAATGATCTGGCTGCACATATTATTGACTCAATACTTTCAAATGAGCAGACTAATAAAATGGAAGAAAAGAAGAACGCACTGCAGCTGAAGAAATTGTTGGTGTCGGACACGTACTAAATACTTTTAGTTGTGTGTTCATTGTCGAGAAGAAAAACATTGAGGAACCACCACTAAATGAGGCCTTGACTTGGAAGAAGAAGAATCGATACAAGTTGAGAAGTCAGGGGCATGTTCCTGAACAAGAGCTAGCGAGGAAAAAATTAAAGGAATGTCTCTTAAGAAAAATCACATCACTCATCAACCAAACTCAAAACAAGTTTGGAGATGCTGCTACAACAAAGAACACATCCACCAACAATAAAAGCAAGTTTACCATTTTGGAAGTGGAAAACAAGGTTTCCTCTACAAGCACTTCAAGGTTTCCTGCTGCACTAGATTACAACATAGTGGAAGACATGAAGAAAGCTTGTGCAAACATTTCAATCTTTAAGCTTACAAGGATAGCAAGCCAGTAGGAACTGCTTGTCCGAGCCCTTGATTAGTCCTCATCAGGTGGTAATGCTTCATCTTCCTCAAGAGGTGTCTGGTAAGTCTTTTGGTCCCCTAGAATCAGTCGTTAATGCTCTAACATTAGAAGCTAATACTCTTTGCCCTCCATTCCTATCAACTTCTTAAATTTTTAATTATAATTTTCACAATTGTTTAGTTGATTTTGATGCATCTGTAAACGTAATGCCATTATCTGTTGCCAAGAAAATCAAAGGAAAATGGGATAAGACTGATGCACATATTATTCAATTGGACAGGTCTCTTATCCAAGTTATTGGAGAAATAAGAAACATTATTATTTTCTTATCATATGATCAATGGGTTCACTAATGTAAAAACATAGTGATTGTGGACATCCCAGGATCCTATGGAGTATTGTTAGGTAGAGACAGGTCAAGAAAATTACAGGGGTATTTTGCTATTGATTGGTCGCATTTGTGGCTTTTGTATAGGGGCAAGAATAACCAAATTTGGGTGGAATTAGAACCTTACATGAAAAACACTATTGCACCCTTCGAAGGGGAAATGAGCCTATTGCTTTCAAAGATCTTGTTTTTGGGAACTACATTTTAGAGACCGGCCTTGGGTGCTACCTTGCACAACCATCACCCATTCCACCAGATACACAGCTAGAAATCCTTCTTAGTTCTCCAGCTGGTGCAAATGAATTATGTAATATATATACATAATAGTATTAATAGGAATAATAATATAGGAAATAGCTTAGTAGCTTGTAATTTTTGGACTCTTTATTTTGATGGTTCTAAGATGCAAGAAAGTTCCGGAGCCAATTGTGTTCTTATGGAATCACATAGCAAGAAACATATACTTTCATGCCATCTAGAGTTTGAGTGCACTAATAATACTACAAAATATGAAGCACTCGTACTTGGATTGAAGAAAGCTATATACCTGAAGGTAGAGCTTCTAAAGGTAATCGATGACTCAGAGGTAGTCACTCGTTAGGTACGAGATACTATACATTGTGTTTCACCTCATCTTAAGAAATATCAGCAACATGTATGGAGTTTGATAAATCATTTTAACGCTTTCAATATTGGTTCTATTCCAAGAGTTAGAAATGTGGTAGAATGTACGTTAGAAAATGTTGCTGCTAGGATGTTGCCATTGAAAAATGGTTTTTCTATTGAAATTTTATATAAACCATCTATACCTGACAATGTTACTAATTTACATGTTTTCAATGATGACCAACATATACTACACTTTATGGCGAATGCTAACGTATTCAAAGATGCTGCCATAGAGGAGGATGAGCATGAGTCGGTTCTGTAGGAAGAATCCCAAGCACTGAAAGGAAACACCATGCCAAAAGGTGTGGTGTCCCTAGAGAAATTATATGACTTGCAGAACCAATTCAGAGGACCTACTAACACAAATACTAAAGTTTGAAGCTCGCATCTAAAAAAATCAACCTTGGAACCCCACAGGATCTGAAATATGTGAACCTCAGTACCTATTGTTCCTCATAGGAATGAAATTGTTTATTCACCTATTCAAGAAGCATCGAGACATGCTCACATGGATATATGATGATTTGAAGACATAACACTTGTATCATCCATCATGTAATTCCTATAAAAGAAGGGGTGAAACCATTCAAACACAAACTATGAAAATTCCATCCAACACTAGAACCCCTCATTCATAAGGAATTGAGAAAGTTGTTGGATGTCCGAATCATCTTCAAAATTAGACATTCTATGTGGGTTTCCAACTTGTTCCCAGTAAGAAATAATTCTGGTGAAATAGGTTTATGTGTTTTTTTTTCAAAATGTTAACCGGACTTCTGACAAAGATAACTATCCAGTGTCATCCATGGAACATATACTCCATATAGTATCAGGACTGAAATGTTTTCACTACTAGATGGATTTTCAGTCTATAACCAAGTGCTAATAGCAAAACCAGACATATTGAAAACTACATTCTGGACTAAATGGGGAACATTCGCCTTCAAAAGAATTCCATAGAGAATAATCAATGTCGAAGCAACTTTTCAAAGAACGATGGACATCACATTTTGTGGCCTTATAGGTCAAAGCCTTTTCATTTACTTAGATGATGTAACTGTGTTTTCAATAAAAGGTTGGATCATGTACGTCATCTGAAACAAATATTCAAGCATTTTCAGAAGTATGGGATTTCTGTGAATTCCAAGAAGAGCATCTTTGGTGTGTCTAAAGGGATTCTACTAGGGCACATCATAGCGAAGAGTGGAATCAAGATTGATCCCGAGAGGTTCAAGGCTATCACACAGATCCATTTCTGATAAACAAGAAAGCCATGGATTCTTTCTTAGGGAAAATCAATTTCCTCATCAAATTCATCTCTAATTACGCTTATATAGTCAACCCAATATAGGATATGATCAAGAAAGATGTAATATACAGATGGGAAAAATGGGAGAAAGATGCTTTCGCTCATATAAAATAGGTTATCGTTGATATACCCGCACTATTTAGTCCAGATTATGGAAAATATTTCTTTCTCTATACATTTACTTCAGATTTATCAATTGCATACATAATTACTCAGAAGGAAAGTGAAGGAAATGAGTGGCTTATTTCTTTTATGAGTGCTAGTCTACAACGCCCAATGTTAAATTACCCTTCCATTGACAAACACACATATGAAGTATACAAAGAAGTGAAGTATTTTAGGCCCTATTTACTTAAAGCACATAAAAATATATTTGTACCCCATCCAACAATGAGAACCCTACTTGTATAGCAAGAGTTTGGTGATAAAAGGGTTAATTGGATGATCCATCTTCAAGAATATGATCTAGAATTCAAACAAGTTCATACTATAAAGGGTCATGGCCTATGCAGACTAGTAGCCAATGCAGAGGACACTCCTGTTATTACTCCAATATTTCTCTAGAGTGTTTGAGAAAGAAATGATTAGAGGTAACCATGAACCAACTTTGGAGATTAGGATCTAGCCTTCCTAATTCTCAGAGAGGGCTCTCTCTTTTTTATTTAACTTTGTTTAGTTATTTGATTTTAGGCTAGTTATGATTGTACTTGGGTTTTTATTTGGATTTGGTGGTGGGATCACTTACTTAGATGAATAGAGGGATGTTTTTACCATTGGGTTATGGGGTCAAATGTCAAGCAAACAGGACTGGATCAAGTTCTAAAAACAGTGTCTACAGCGCAAGATAGCAGAGTTATTTCAAATCTCAAGGCTGGATGGTGAAGTTGTTTTCAATCAGATCCAAAGAGCAATTAAGGGTTCCTTAGGCTGGATTATGAAGAAAGTGAAAGAGGTCAACTGGGATGGTAGAGAAATTAAGGATTCTCAGATCTGGATATTAGAAGAAAACGTGTAAATGATCAATTGTTCAAAACAAAGTGTACTTAAACAAATTCTAAGATAAACTTCTAGTTAATTCAAACAACTTTAGATAACATTCAAGTTTGTGAAAAACATAAGAAAATAACAAATTTGACAAAGAAAATACTTCATTGTAATAGCTCAACACATGAATCTTGTAATGAAATCTCTTTATTACTTGTTTCAGTCTGCTGACTTGAAAAATTGGTATAATAACCATTAGGTTTATGATCAAAATAACTCTACAAATGTATAGAAATCCACACTCAATACTTCGAATTTATGAAGTATTTATACAAAAATAATTTACAAAATATCCCAAACTGTCTTGGGAACTAATCTAGGAGAAAGAAATATCTTCATGCAAGAAGATAGAGACAACTATTGAACTGTTGTTTGTTGTCCCTATTTATTAGGTTGTGCTGTCTTTAATCTTTGATATTTTTCCTTTTAATCTCTGCTTTGTTGTTTGGTCTTCATGCTGGATGTTCTATTCACTTTGACCTTTCAACTGATACACTTTCATCTGGGTGGCCTGTCATTTATCCTTTTACAGTGCTTTTCAATCTTACTATAGATTTTTACATTTTGACTGTGTATTTCTACAATAAATCATTTAATTTCTCCCATTTTTCAGCATATGGGAATCAAATATTTATCATCTTCCTGTAAATCTCATCTGCCTCTCTATACTTGGTAAAAGTAGGCTTATTCACAAAAAGGTGTTTTACCTCATGCTGGAGGTAAAACAAATTCTCAAAAGTTTGGTATAAGACCTTACCAGTAGGTATCCCCTTCATGGATGAAGTATTCACTTGATCTCTAGCCACTTTTCTAATTTTTCTGTTGTAGTCCTCCTGGGTCATTAACTTGTCATTTATTACCAAGGGATTGTGCAAACCCTTTTGCCTCAAAAATTCAAACTTAACCATGAATCTGTCTATAGCCAGTTGCATGGTTTGGCACCTATCTTCAAGGTTCAACATTAAATTCCTCTTGGTGAGAACCCTTTTCACTTCCAATATTGTACCTGTTCTGTTAGGTATCTCTAATTCCTGCAATTCATACTTATTTTTGGAGTTGAGGAAGTGAATGATCCTTGCAGCTTCCTCTGGCATGTCTCCCAGTTCTGCTTTTACTCTTTGTATGGATTTTGTAGCCTATTTTATTAAGTCAATCTACTCAAAAATTACTTGGATGGATGGCCAAATATCATTGACAGAGTCAATGATATTGGCCCACAATTGTTCCTTAGCCTGATCTAGGGGTTCCTTCAATGTCAGTTCCTTCTCCTAGCTTTTTATTCTTTCATTCATCCTGGTTGATTTATCCACTTATTCCTTGTGCATAATCTAGGCAAGCTTATAGTCAGTCTCCAGACTAGTCATTGTTTCCTTGAGCTTGTTCATTTCAGTGGTCTGAATGGACATGTCTTCCATTTCTTTGACCAACTTTCTTGCCTCATCACCTGTTGACCCTGTTGCTGATGTAGAGAGTGTAGAAGCTGGTAGTGTTGTAGCCATTGGAGCTATAGGAGCTAAGGATGTTGCCATAATGGAAGGTATTGCAGTAGTAACTGTTGGGATAACCATAGCAGGGGTAGTCTCAAGACTAGCTTGTTTCAGCTGTATCAAGCTATCTAACTCCTTTTCCATTTCCTTTAGCTGATCATACAATTGAAGCACACGGTCCATCATTTCCTCGTGATTTGTTTGGCTCTCCAAGACCTCTTTTGTTTGTGGGTCTTCTGAATGAGGCAGCTTTAGTTGTTTCTTGAGAACTGCTATATCCTCATTCTTCTTCTTGATCAACTTTTTAGTAGCTTTGATGTCATTTGGATCATGGCCCAGCTCAATTACCAAGTCCTCTAACGAATTGATCCTGTTTTCTTTTGCTTATGAGGAGGCCTTTTCCAATTTGTATTGGGTTGTAACGTTGTCTAGTGAATTTTGCAGCTTGTGTGTAGCCATGGCCTTTCCTGTCAAGGTGGAGTAGATCATCTCTCCAGCCTGTTTATGAAATTCTATTTGATCAATGGGATGAACATCCTTAGCCAACACTTCAAAATCAATTTTCTATTATCAGCAGATGTTTTTGGTTGTTGAACAATAGGCTGTATAAAGGACACCTCCATTTTTCCTGCTTTGATGTCAAAAGCTAACATCAATCTACTTTGATTGGCTGGTGTGTGCTTAAAGTATTGGGCATATGTTTCAGCCTTCAACTTCTCATTTCTCATTTTGATCTCCTTGTACCTGTCCTTAATATATTTTTCCTTGTCTGCTGGCCTGGTAAAAGAAGAAACCTCAACACTGAGCTGTCTCTCAATTAGTTGAGTGTTAGAAGTTGATGGTTGTTGTGTTTCTCCTGAAGCAACTGTACCTTTTATTCTTTCCACCATTGTTTCAGTGTCAGTGATTTCCACTGATTCAATGGTTTCCTCCTGTTCAGTCACAGGATTCAGATTGGGTCTTTTTTTGAGCCCAAAATGCTCATCTGTGGTTTCCATAGAAGAACTGGAACCCTCCTCCCTGTTTCTCTTTGGATTTCTCTCCTCATTTGTTGGAGTCTGTAAAACAAGAGGATTATTCATGGGTTCCCCTAGTTCTGGAACCTATAGGAAAGAACTTTGATCAATTTGCTTCTCAACATCAATTAGTGTATTTTCTACATCCACTACTGTGCTATCCATGTCAATTAATGTATTTTCCAACCATTTTGATTGGTTGGAAAACCTCTCAATATCAGGTCTCGGATGGTGGATGAAAGGTCCCAATTTGACCTTGATTCTTAACTTATTTATGACCCCATGAGGGTCATACTACCACATAAAGTTGTTCCTAAATTTCATTTGCTACAACATCTTGTTAGCCTCTGGTCCAACCTCTTTGTTATTACAAATGAAGGGGCCCAATGATTTTTCATTTTAAATTGGGTTTTCTTCCTAGCTTCTAGGAAGTTGACTTCATCTGAATTGATGATCTGCCTAAAATATTCCAGTGAAAATATCCTCATAGGGAGGTATTTGGGAAGTTTATAAGGGGCAAGTTGGCATCCATAAACTCTAATTTCTGTGTGGTTCTGGTAAAGATACCAGTCTCCCACCTTGTTGTTTTTGGCCAACTATAACACCCTTTTGATTTCTTGGCTGATTCTAGGCTGAGGGCTACTGGTCAGCATGTTCATGATCGGATGGACAAATGAATCAATGAAGTCCTTATAGGTGAATGTAGTGGAGTATTTCTGGATCAAGGGTGTCCAATAAATAATTGACGTTGGATTCCCTTTGGTATCCAACTTCTGGATGCTGACAGGGAATTTATCTGATTGATAATATAAAAACATATGAAGTAACACAGAGGAGTACTTGAAGACTCTCTCAGTTGGTAGTCTGGTGAACTGTTCATGCATCCCGTTTGCAATGAACTGAGCATAGTTGTAGATGACAGCAGGAGGCTTTCCTGGGATAAAAATGGAAAGAAAGGCCAGGATAACCTCACCCACATGCTCATCTAAGGTATATCCTAAGATACAAGAGAGCATGATAATAATATGTCTGCCTCTCTCTAAAAAAATGGTGGCAGCATAAGGAGGACTATCTGTGGGAGTATGGTGGTCTTCTATGATGAAAGTCTAGAAAATTTGTGTTATTTTAGCCAGGTCTAGTTTGGCATATAGGTCTAGCAAGTCACAAATAGACAATGGGGTCTCCTTAGGGCTTGGTTGGACCTACAACATTTGGTTAATAGGCTCTGTAGTGATGGTAAATAATAGTTGCTGGTTAGGGGAAAAAATAGCTCTTTGGCTAGGAATATAGCAAGCATGACAAAAATGGATGATATCTTGGAAAGGGTGCACTTCTGGAAACAAATATTTGGGTAAATTAGATTCCCAAAGGTGGATGTCATCATTCTGGTTTAGGAATATGTCCTTACTCCAACAGTGGAGCTTTAGAAGGTAAGCTGGTGAAGCAATATCTTTTATTTGAAAATCCCTGTCTGCTAATGCTAGGTGGTCAATGTCTAAGTGAGGGGTTGACAGAGGTCTCATGTCCGGAGAGGTCTGGGAAGCCATATTTAGGAGTAGATGTATGAATTAGGCTTGTGATGGTTTTAGAAGTAAGGTTTGGAATCCCTGGAACAATGGGTTGGTAGTTACACTCTGTAAACGAAGGGTTTGGGATATACAAGTAAATTACTCTTCAATTTAGGCAAATATATTAATTAATCTTTCAATTGGACTATATGCTTTCAACTTAAAGGGTCGTTTTGGTTTTCCAAGAATACCTGGAACTTGGTGGTATGGCTTGCAAACTGAGTTCAATGGTAAATGCAGAGGGTATGATGGCTTCAACTGTGAACTGGCTGCTCAAATTGGGTGTTCGGATCTTCTTCAGGTAGCAGATGGTGGTCAATTTTGGTCACAGAGGTTCAGGGTGTCACAAAATGGCTCGAGCAGCAGTTATAATGAAAATGAGTGAAAAGAGTGAATTGGGGCTTTTCTGGCCTTTTAACGGGTAACTGTTACATTTTGGCGCAGAAACTACAAATGAATAGTGGGTGGTTTTTGGTCTGGGCGGGGAGGTGGTTTTCTGGGCCATCGCATCACTTTTGGAGGGCAGGCAGTATTTTCCATGAGCACGCGATCTAGCCTTGGGCTGCCACGTAGTAGAACAGTGCCCATGCAAAACCGTGAATCTCTCATGCTCTTGGGCTGCTATCTGTTGAACAGTGAATGTGCGTGATATGTATGTGCACCATTGGATCTTGGGGCAGGAGATCAGTCAATTGTCATGTGGTTAAGATGCACGGAGGGAATCGGGACCAGGATTTGCGAGGCCCATGATTTAATTACAAATAATTGTAATTAATTAATACATAAGGTAGGGATTAAAATATAAGTAGCGGGTTTAATGGAGTGGGACCAAGGGTTATTGTGGCGGGGTTTTTTAACTGCACCGAGGGTTGGTGGGTTAAAAGGGTTTGTCGGGGAAATATGATTGGGGAGTTAATTAAATAATGCAGGGGGATAAAAACTTAGGATAAGGGGTTTTTTATGGGTTTTGAAGTGAAATAGGGAAATTAATAAGGGGGGAAGGTAATATTTGCAATGGGGAATGGGTTTCACACTAGGGAAAAGGGGTTTTGGGTAAGGGGGTGAGTTTTGTAGGGTAATTACCAGGGGAATGTGTGAAACCAAGGGGTAAGGGTTGAAATGAGGGGAAAAGGGGATTTATAAATGATAAAGGGATAATGGGGAAATTAACAAATAAGTATGTGGGGGTGAAATGAAATGAGGGGAAATTAATCAAACAAGCTTGTGAATATCTTTTCACTCTCATAAATTCTCCTGCACATGAAACATAGGATTAAGCATGATAAATGTGCTTTTGATTTAACAACCTTGTGCATCTGCAACCTTTCTTCTACCTACCCTTTATTTATCCTAACATTTTTTCTTCACTTTATTGGGTGCATTTGAGCTTGCAGACCCTTTATTTCCTTTTCTTTTGACAAGCAAACTATCTAATTCTAACCTTATAACTTCCAATGGTTTAGATTAAACTGATGAGCTCATTTTTATTCTCTACCTAACTATTGATCTGCCAAGGTTAAATAGTTTGGCTAGATCTTTATTCTCTATCTATCAACATAAAATTTAAAACATGAATGAGTCAAGATTAAGTTGTTTGACCATCATGGATTGTGGCATTTCTAACAAGCTGCACACAACCTTATTTTGCATAGTAAAGTAAAAAGTAGTGGCATTTGAATTTGCACACTTTCATGATCTGTTTTATTTCTTTTTGGGGTTCATATTTTTCACTTTTTTTATCCCTTTTCTCTTTCTTTTTGTCCTTTGATTATTCTTTTAGGACATACCCTCTTTACATTTTTTAATTTTTAATATGGAAAACATTTTGCAGAAAGCAAAAGTATGTACAATATTACAAGACTAACCATAGCCAATTCAAAATTATGAATCCTATTATTATAGGACCCTAACAGTGGCTCCACATGGGGATGGAATTTCCTAGTGAAATGTCAAGAACTTTAAGATCAGTAGCCTTTGAAACTGTGACTGAAGTTACCTTGTAAACTATTCTTTTGTGATTCTTCTTTATTCATACTTATGATGGTGAACCTTTCAAAGCTCAGGGCCTTCTCTCTGGGCTTCAACTTCAAAAGATTACCATCCAATCCAATCTAAACTCTGCACTGTTATATACAATGAGTAAAGTAAAGTGAACTATTGTTAATCTGTGGCAAAGTAATGCTTCAACATTCTACCATTGACAGGTCCTCCTAGTAGATCTGTACCATCTAACTCTCTCAAGAAAAATGCATTGTTACCTCTGTAACCATAAATGACATAAGGGCCTTGCCACAGAAAATCAAATTTTCCATGTTTTCCCTTGTCTTCTCTTCTAGAATCCCATTTAAGTACTTTGTCACCTATGTAAAAATCATCAGCTTTAGTCTTTTTATCAAAAACCTTTTTGATTTTATCCTGGATTACTTTTGATTTGACATAGACTTCTTCTTTGGTTTGCTGCAAGTGTATTGTTTGATATATCCTCCTCTGGACATCATTTGGTTCTTCCTGCAACTCCTGGATGATCTTCATTACTGGTACTCCTAAAGAGGATGGAAAAACAACATCCATACCATATACTAATTGATAAGGAGATGTACTAATGGACTTTTTGGTAGTTAGTCTGTCTGCACATAAGGCATTGACCAACTTTTTGTTCCATGTCTTTTTGTTGTCTTCCAATAATTTCTTAATGATATTGACAAGGCTTTTGTTAGAGGATTCTGCAAGTCCATTACCTTGAGGGTAATAGGCAGTGGAATGGCCAAGGGTGATGTGATATTTGTTACAAAATTCTACCATTTTCTTGGATTTAAAAGCAGCTGCATTATCAGTAATGAGCTTTTGGGGGCATCCAAATCTTGACAGGATATTGTTTTCAAGGAATGAGATAATGACAGAGTCTATAGCTTGTCTAGAAGGGATGGCTTCTATCCATTTGGTAAAGTAATTAGTGGCTGTCAAAATCCATTTATGTTGGGCTGAGGAGGCTGGGTGAATTTCTCCAATGAAGTCTAAACCCCATTGTTGAAATGGCACCTCTGTGGAGATGGGTTTGAGAGGTAAGGGTAAAATATTTATTTTTCCTTCAAATATCTAACATTTATGATAGGAGGTCACATGTTTCTTAACATCTACAAAAAGAGTGGGCCAGTAAAAACTAGCCCTCAAAATTTTGTCAACAGTAGTTTTCCAATACAAGTGTCCTCCACAATCTCCTGCATGAAATTCTTGCATAATTTTATCAGCTTCATCTTTCAGTAAACAATTTAATAGAATACCACCATTATCTTTCCAAAATAAAGCATTATCTATGATACAATATCTCATTGATTTCATTTTCAAAAATCTAGCTTTAGTTCTAGATAAACTAGGAGGAGCTTGTAAGTTTAGTAAGACAAATATGATATCTACATACCAAGGTGAATCTGTAAAAGGTTCATTGATCTGTGGAGTCGCCATCTCTTCCTGATCATCTAGGGCACCAATGAAATTTATATCTAGGGCCTGACAGTTCGATTCAGCCATGAGTTTGGCTAAACCTTGGCCTTTGATAAGTTTTGTAGGCTTTATTTCTATGTCATATTCCAAAATAGTGGCAATCCATTTGCCTCTCTTTCCTTCAGGCCCATTTTGTGTCAAAATGTCCTTTACTACTGAATTTGGAACAGAAGCAATGATGTGTGAATACAAGATGTACACTCTAAAATCTTTAATAGCTTTCACTAAAGCTAATGCCTATTTTTCCATTATGTTGTACTTTAGTGTTGCATCTCTTAAATATATACTGAAAAATGCAATGGGTTGTTCATATTTTGCAACAAGATTGCTGCAATAGTATGTTCTGAAGCAAAAGAAAAAATTATAAAATCTTTCTGAAAATCAGGACTTATGAGGACTAGAGTTTTGGTAAGGGCTTATTTGATGGCTTCAAAGGACTATTTTGCCTCCACTGTCCATTTAAGTGCTAAATCTTTCCTTAACATGTTATTTAGTTCTCTAATCAATTATGCTAAATTTGAAATGAATCTCCTAAGAAAATTTATTTTTCCTAGAAATGACTGTAATTCCTTGATGTTTTTAGGATGGGTGATGGTCAGGATTGCCTCTATTCTAGCTGGATCTATTCTAATTCCATCTTTAGATATTATATGTCCCAAGAGTTTACCTTCTTCTAGACCAAAGAGTGTCTTTTTGGGATTTAAGGAAATACCAAATTTTCTGCATTTAATGAAAACTCTTCTCAGGTGATCTAGATGTTCATTATCAGATTTGGAAAATATTGTGATGTCATCTTGGTAAACAACTAGGAAGTCATGGATTTCTTTAGCAAAAGCTATATCCATAGCTCTTTGAAATGTTGCTCCTGCATTCATTAATCCAAAATGCATTTCCAAATACATGAAAGTACCCCAAGGAGTAGTAAATGCAGTTTTTTCTTGGTCCTTTGTGTTGGCATTATGATATAGGTATTATCCTTGATGGAAACTCACTCAGATGAAAGTTCACAGTGCAGCAGGTCAATAGCAAAGGAATATAGATCAGACTCCAAAGAATGAAGAAAGAGAGGTATACGCTGCTTCACTTTGTCCAAGGCATGTATACACGCGGTTTAACAAATCAAAAGTAGCGTATAACGTATACACACACTTTCAGAGGAGGAAAAGTGTGTACATGTTGGAAAACCATGTTTTTGGTTCAAGGTATTTGATCTAAGGTATTTTGGTCCAAGGTAATTGGTTCGAGGCATTTGGTCCAACGTATTGACCCTAGGTATTGGGTCCAAGGTATTGGTCCTAAGTGGTTTTGGTCCAAGGTATTGAGAAAGGCCTAAGAGTATATAAGGAGGAGAAGATCATTAGGCCAAGGTGTGCAAGCAATGAGATTCTACAGAATACTTCTATCTGAAGTATATATTATGTTGCAGGGTTATGTTTGAGACTGGATCTGAAATATTCATGTGCACCTTGAGTTCAACATTGGATCAGGAATCATGAGACTTGAAATGACTTATTCTTGAAATATTTGATATTGGTTGTGACCAGATCTAATGTTTTGCGCCTGTTCTATTTGTTATCTATTAGGATCTAGGTTTATCTATTGCAACAAAGTTCTAAGTCAAAGTTAGCAGATTTGTACGCAGGTTCATCTCGGACAAAGCGTGTGTACATGCAGGTTCGACTCTTCCAAGTAGTGTATACAAAAACAAAAGCTTTTGTTCAGATTTGACTGATCTATTTGATCAAATTCTGTTATTTTACTGTTGTCTATCAATGAAGTCCTCTTAGATCTGAACATAGAACTTTTGTATAAGGAAATTGAGTCTGATTGATTGATTGATTGAGAAGGAAGGGTGATCCTTGTTACTATCTGTTTTGAACTCTGTAATATGATAGTAGATCTTTAGAATGTCACTAATTGGTACAGTCTATGGTTCAAAAGTTTATGATTCAGTATCTTTAGAGATATATCCAGGTTGGGTTAAAGGAAGTAGCGTATACACGCAAGTTGGGTTCAACCAAGTAGCGTATACACTCTAATGCATGATTTTTTAGGTTACAGCTAGTTTTGGATGATGATGCAGGGTTCTGGGTTCAGCACAGTGTTTTGGTGTCAGTGATCTGATTTTTCAGATTAACTGAATATTGGTTGATGCAGTTTAAGTTTAAAAGGCTTTGATGGGTTTAGTGTGAAAATTTGATGAAACGCCGCCTTCAGCTTGTGGTGTTGTGATCCAAGAGTATCTAGTCTGAAAATTCATGAAATGTGTTCCCTGGTGGAAGATTGGACTTTTCTGTAGGTTGGTACCTATGTATTAGTAAACATATTGGCTAGTACAAGAGCTAGGGGGTTGTAGCTCCCTTCTAGTAGAAGCTGGAAAATGAGAGAAGGTTGTAACCTTCTGCAGGTAGAAGCTTGCATACTGGTATGAGTCTGCACTAGTACAAGATTGTAAACAAATTTCTTATTATTAAAAGAAGACAGAGACAAAAGCAGTAGGTGGTTTTTACCCACGTTGGGTTTCCACCTTAAATCTTGGTGTTCATGTGCATTTCTTATGTGTGATGCTTTATTCTTCTTTTACTGCACTGTCTAATAAATCTCTGCTATACTGGTTTAAGCTCAACACATGATAAAATTTCTAAATAACAAGTTCTCTACATATATGTTGGTTTCTTTAAGCACAGTCTCATGTACACACTAGTTCACTTCACTGAAGTAGCGTATATAAATCTATTTGGAAAATAAAATTATTGATCTGATAATACTGATTCACCCCCCTCTTAGTGTTATTTCCAACAATTGGTATCAGAGCAGGTCCTTCAGAAGAAGCTTGATTGCTTGAAGGGAGATCCATCAACATGAATAACCAAGAAAGAAAGGGATCCATCAGACCGCCAATCTTCGATGGAAGCAACTTTGTTTATTAGAAAATAAGAACCACAGCCTATCTACAATCACTTGGAACGAATGTCTGGGAAATTGTGGAAGGAGGATATACATTTCCAACAACAATTCCTATAGATATGGCAGGTAAAAAGCAATATGAAACTAATGCCAAAGTTGTCAATACTTTATTGGGAAGTATTTCACAATCAGAGTTTTTCAAAGTCATGCAGCTCAAATCAGCTAAAGAAATATGGGACAAAATCGTTCTGAGCTACGAAGGAGACTCTCAGGTAAAATGTGCTAAGCTTCAAACTCTCAGAATTCAGTATGAAACTATTAAGATGCATAGTGATGAAAGCATAACTAGTTACTTCCTACGTATAGATGAGGTTGTCAATTGTATGAAGAATCTGGGTGAAGAAATTAAGGAAGTTACCTTAGTTGAGAAAGTTTTGAGATCGTTGTCTGCTAAATTTGAATCCAAAGTGTCTGCCATAGAAGAAAAATAGGATATGCAGAATATCACTATGATGTAGCCTCACGGAATCTTAACTGACTTTGAAATGAGAAAAGGAGGACCATCAGATATGAGAGAAGCCGCATTCAAAGCTTCAGCAAAAGGAAAGAAATAAAACAATGAATCAGGACATATTTCAGAAGAAGAAGATGAGGTAAACTTTGTCAAAAATCTTCAACAGGGTTCTGGAAGGTTTAGGGGTTAGTTACCCTTCAAATGTTTTTCTTGTGGCAGAGTCGGTCATTATGCTTCCAGATGTCCTCATATATATAAATTTGAAAAAGGAAAGGAATATGCAAAAGGGAATAGAAAACAAGTTATGAATAAAAGGAGTTACTATACTCATGAAGATAGTGATGGTTTATCTAATATTGATGAAGATGAAACTGGACATGATTACAGACTTCTCATGGCTTATGATGATGATAATTTTTGGGATGCTTTAGAAGAGGAAGACCTTCATAAAGAAATATCTAAACTCAAAATCTGTTTAGAATAAAAGAACATGATTATAGATACCTGGACATACCAACTTGCTGAAAAAGAAAAACACAATGAAAAACTTGAATGTGAAATTGTGGGTCTAAGAAAGGATCTTGAGAAAACAAAATCTCTCAATCTTAGATTTGCTAAAGGATCAAAAATTTTAAATCAAATTATCAAAGTTCAACGTTCTCGTCTGATAAAGACAGGTCTTGGATATACTGAAGAAGCATCTCAATCACAGAAGTCATCAACCAAAAGCTATCTTGATGTAGCAAAGACCAGTGAACAATATGACAATCGTCAGCAAAGGCATAAAGTGGATCACTAGGTAAATCAGACTCAATTTACTCCAAGAATGAATAGAAGCCACAACTGACCTCAGGTAAATCATACTCAATTTGATCCAAAGATGAATATCAATAGAAACTACAATCACTAGGTCAATAGATTCGATAATTGTAGGAACTTCTTTAATGGGAAATGTTTTTCATGTCATAATTTTGGACACAAAGCTACTCAATGTGTTTCTTACAAAACCATCATGAATAGAGAAGCACGAAATCAAAGGAATGTAACAGGGATCAAGAAAAGTTCCTATAATAACTTTTCTCTTCTTGAAAATGAAATAGAATGCTCAATCTGTAACAACTTCGGTCATGAAGAATCTAAATGCAGGAGCAAATTTCGGCAAACATCTCAAAAGGAGCAAACTCCATTAAATCCCAATATATGGAGAAGGAAAGAATCTCAAACAGAAATATGTGGTATAGCCTTGTATGCAGAAGGACAAGAAAATCAGTAGTACATCGACAGTGGATGCTCAAAACACATGACAGGTGACAAAGAAAAACTTCACTCATATAATGCCTTAGAAAAGGAAAAGAATGTCTCATTTCAAAATGACACTCCTGCTATCATAAAAGGTAAAGGCTCTGTTTTCTTGAAAGAAAAGGTTAAAGCTGGAAATGTTATGTATGTAGACAGTTTAAAGCATAACCTATTGAGTTTCAGTCAAATGTGTGATCAAGGAAATGAAGTGGTGTTTCGATCAAACATATGTGTTGTTCATGAGCTTGATATAGGAGAGACCATGATCAAAGGTACAAGAACTCCAAACAACTTATACATACTCAAGGGAGGACAACAACAGTGCTATCTAAGCAAAAATGATGAAAACTGGCCGTGGCATAGAAGATTGGGACATCTAAGCTTTTCTCAAATAAGAAAAGCATGCAAATTCAAGGCTGTTCGTGATCTTCCAGATATCAGCATCCCAAAAAATACAATATGCAAACCATGTCAAATCGGCAAGCAAACCAGATTTCACTTCATGGAAAAATAAGGGTCATCCAGTAAGCCTCTTGAACTTGTCCATACTGATTTATGTGGACCATCAAGGAAAAAGTCACCTCATGGAGAAGAATACTTTATTTTGTTCATTGATGATTTTTCCAGAATGTGTTGGATAGGTCTTCTAAAGCATAATGATGAAGCTTTTGAAAAGTTCCAAGCCTTCAAAGCTTTGGTTGAAAATGAATCAGATCGAAAAATCAAATGCCTCAGATTTGATCGAGGAGGGAATTTACCTCATATGAATTCTTTGACTTTTGTGAACAACATGGAATAAAAAGGCAATTATCCACCACAAGGACTCCTCAGCAAAATGGTGTGGCAGAAAGAATGAACAAAACAGTTCAAAAAATGGCTTGAGCTATGCTAGATGAATATGGAACTCCTGCAATCTTATTTTTATTGTCATCCTTACATTATTATTGTTATGTAGGCTAATTACTTTTTTTTTTGTTGACAGGGGAATTGGCAATTGGGACAGCCTCGCAACTCGCGTAACACGGGGTCGATTCTGGCTGCCACCACTATAACCCCTGGGAACTGTGCCTTCCGCTATAACACAACTCCAGGTAAGTCCGGGGATTTGAATTCGTGACCTCAAATACGGATTCCGCTTTACAAACGAACTACACCGCAGCGCGATTACCAACTTGCCTACCCCGTGGGGCTGTTATGTAGGCTAATTACATTATGACCCCTTAAACTCCTATATATACGAAGGAGGTCTTTTATTTTGTATCATCCAAGGATTGCTCATTATGTGATGTAAAAGGAGGTTTCCCCCTCGAAGAGGCTTATTTTGAAGTCATTAATCTATTTCTTCTTCTATTTTATGATATGGTTACATAACATTATGAAGGATAAATTTATGTAGTAAAGCAGGTATAGTACATTTTTTTTGTCATGAAATGCATCATATAACCTTGCTTTGATTTTTTAAATTGAAGTGTGTTATTATATTGCTTTCTCCTTGCAAAAATTGTTTAGTATTTTGTCCACCCACTCATGGAAATTCGTTCTCTAGCCATTTGTTAATTTTAAAATTAATTGGTCAACATCTTCAGTTCATCACATTAGGTGATTGGTTGATATATTTGTTTATCTCAACATGTATTGATTCAATAAACTTATCATGCACTTCAATGTAGATATGTGCTCTGGCTTCTGCAATGGATAGTCAATTTCCTCTTGCTTATTTTTTTAGGTAATTGCTAATCTTTCTCTCCCGCCACTCATGTATATCTTGTAGAGTTATCATTTGTCTGATCATATTGTATAGAATTAGGTTCAAAACTTCGACAATAGAACCTATGTTGTATTCTAGTGAAAAGTATGCATCAATTATTGGTAGAGTGGAACATCGAGTAAAATTAAAGAGCAATATGCATCACATGGAAGAGAGAAAGAGACACAAAAGTAGTAGAGAACAAAACAAATCACACTTATATTAGATATATATCTCAACAGACCACCAACTAACTTCATGGAGTCGAGTACATATATATTTATATCCTCGTAAATAGATACAACAATTTATTGTCTCAACTAACTTATCTTATCCAATTTGGTTGGATAACTTGATAGAGGAGTCGACCAACTTAAAATACATCTTTAATATATCGAATTGAATGGGATATCCAAAAGAGTCCAACCTCAATCCCTTAGGGATGAACACCTTTACACTTTAAATTTAAGTATTATGATTTTTTAAAGTGTTCTAAGAACTTAATTTATTCAAAAACTTAAAGTCTGTAAAATTACTCTTTGACTTTTGCAAAGAGTTGTTTTGAGGATAGCATATCATTTGTGGTTTCAATAATTTCATATAAGAAGTGGGATCTCATGAATGTTATCCTATGACTCTTTATTAGCTTTAAATGCATGAAATCAATTTAGAGCTCTCTAAACATCAAGACCATATTCTCCATATTATATCTATTGCTTTGCTTTAAATGTGTTTTCTTATTGATGTGTGAATGGATGAATACAATGGAATGAATATTGAAAGTATATTGATTTCCAATATCAATATTTTATTTTTCTATTAAAAAAATTGTTCCACTCATAGGTGAATGTGTTGAATATTTATATTTCTATGTTAGAGTTACTTGAACATTTGAGCGAGTGAAAATAGAAGCATCATCTATATCATAAAATGTAGAGAGGACCTAAAAAAAGGCCCTAGGAGGTTGATTCTTTCCCTTGACAAGAAAATACATCAACATTTTTTGAAACTCCATTAAGGAGATGATTCATTTTCAAGAAATTTGATACTTTATTTTAAGGATAATAAATTATTAAGAAACTATGAGTTCTCTAGTACAAGTTTTTATTTCTTATGAAAACAATTTGGTACATTTCTAGACATACATTTGAAGATGAACTCAATTATTGAAAACCTTGTTCAAAGAACATCATATGGCCTTCAAGATTATGGAAATTCAAGTAAATATATGTTATGGTGATTTCTTGAATACCAAGAACCATCCAAGATTTGGGAGAATGATCTCCATGGTGACTCCATTATTGAAGATTTTGATTTTGAAGAAATATACCCTGATGACTCCATTGAAAAAATTCCACAATTACATGAATATCTATATCGTGACTCCAATGAATATATTTTTCCTTCTTGTGATGATAATCCACCTTCCCCATCAATTCCATCAACATGTGTATAATTTATGGCAAAAGAATAAGGTCCACAATGGAATAGACTAGTGTACAAAAGTCCCCTCAATCAGTAAGGAGAGATTCATCCCTTGCCAAATATTTCCATGGAGAAGTTTCCCATATTATTTGGAGATACTTCAAAGGATTCTTAAAATCATTTTCTTAAGTTTGATAGTGCTTGTGATATTTATAATGTGTTTGAAGATGATTTCGTTTGCAAATTGTTTATCCTCACTCTATAAGGAGATAATCATGAATGGTTTGATTCATTTTTCATGGAACCATCACAAGCTAGGAAGTATTAGAAGATTTATTTGTTGAAAAAGATTTCTAAAGTAAAGAAACATATTCTGTTTTCTTGAAGTTGGCTTAAATCTAGATGAATGAACAAGAGACAATTAAATATTTCACTCTTTGATTTACGAAATTTTTTCACGAGATTCCTCAAGCAATGTTTCGAAAAAAAATCATCATTTTTACTACTATGAAAACAATTTACCTACAAATATGATATTTTTATTGAGGCAAACGAAAATTTGCAATTGGAAAGAGTTAATCCAACAAGCTCAAGTGATTGAAGAAAAAATTCATGAAAGAGGTGTTGATCTCCTAAAATTTTCAATATGGTTCCAAGAAAATAATAAGGGGATTTTAGAAGAGCTATTTGACAAAACATGTGGAAATTTATGTACATCAAATATGTTCCTCAAGCTGGGAATCAAAATATTTTAGAAGAATAATATTAGCCACATGTTGAGAGTGAATTCAAAGAGGGATTAAATGAAACTCCGCTAGATAAACATGAAGACTTCATTCAAAATATTGAAGTGGGTTCTCAAAGGCCATCACTAATTTATATAGAAACAAAAATGGAATATCAATATGACATGAACAAGAGTTATTACATTATATATAATTATTAGGGCATTGATTTCTATTATAGAGTAAAGATTAATGAAAAAGAGGTATTTCCAATATCAATAGAAGAGGGACATTTACAAAAATGGATGGATTGTATGTTTTATTTCCAAATACAACAATATTGTTGGTAAAAAACAAGAACCATCCCTCAAGCTCTCCATGATTCTCAACATCAATTCATTTTTTGCAACTTGATCATGCTAGAATTACTATTGCTTTATGGAGGGTATATTTGGAACATTTCCAATAAACGAAGACTTTAAAACATGGTTTGGAGAAAGAATATAAGTTTTCTATGTACATGGCTCCATTGGAAGTCTACTTATACTTGAGAGATACCATTTTAGACAAGTATGTTAGGGTAGGTAGATTATGTATATATTTTATTATTTTAGTCAAGTTTTTCTAATAAGCATTTGATAGAATCAAGAAAATGGTTTAGGATGACTCCATAACCTAATGGAGAAAGAAATTGGTTACATTCTAGTGTTCTCAGCAACACATAGGGGGTGTTGTCCCAAAGTTGGAGTTGAATGTTGGCATGTTTTCATGTCACATGCAAAATACAATATCTTGTTGCTGCAACAAACACCCTTCAAATTTTTGCATACACTTGAATTTTGGAGCCTACCGAGGATCTTGAGATCTGTCATCCCATGGTCATTTCATGGCCATCTAATATTTCACAAATCAGTAACTCTTCTTATGAGTGTCAAAGTCACTTTCTCACACATGTTCTGTCTATGATGAATCCACAAACAAAAATCTTTCTATGAAAGCCTAGATGAGCATTGTCAGCGCTTGAAGGTAAGGCTTGTGCAATCACAAGTGATAGTGACTGCACAATCCATAAGCACAGTCTATTGTGCAACACATATTGACAGTTACTATACACTCTCCATTAACAATATCCCTAACTTTGATTGCAATTGTGCTTTCATTTCGGTGAGTTTTCTCAACTATCACTCTTGCGCACCTTTGTTTTCTCAAACATCACTTTCACATTTTCAACTGTCATTTTTTCTCACATTTACTTTGATAAATGTCATTTTCATGTTATCTTTGCTCTGAAATGTGTTAGTTCCACTTTCTTCAAGCCTTTCTAAGTGTTGTTTGCACTTTTCTCTTACTTTAGTAAGTGTCATATTTTGGCATGGGAAGTCGCGCACATTGTGAAAGTGGTGTTTTGGTCTGTTTAAAGAGGAAAGTTTGGTATGATGGGTCATATATATCATATAGACATGTATTAGACTCATTTCCAAAGTTTTGTGCATTGTCGTACTAGTGTTGCCACTGTCGTCACAATGTGTATCTTAAGTGTCGCACCTAGTCGAAGGGAGTCAATTGTACATTCTTAAAGGGAAGTTATGATGCATTCTCCTTCAATATTGTGTCCTATTAATCATAATTAAATGCAGTAGACATATCCCCCAAGTCTTGAGAATTTTCACACAAGTGTCATTACTATCATCGCAAAGTGTACCCTAAGTGTCACACTTAGAGGAGAGTATTGTTTCATCGTTGCATTAAGGAGATCATGTTATTTCTAAGTGGTAAGTGTTCTATGTTGTGTCATCAATTTTTTTGAGTGTGTGATCATGCTCAAGCCTTACCGTGGTTTCACATTTGCTTCATTGATCCCACATTTAGTCAAATTTTGGAAAGTTTCATGCCCAACAAACTTGAGCTCACTCTGCTCTCTAGAACTACGCATTGCGTAGTTGCAAGCCTCAAGCATGCATGCCTGCCTCCTGGAACTGTAGAATTCATAGGATCTACCTCCAAGGACTACACATTACGTAGTCACAATGCTCCATCCTAGCCTCTTTCTCCCAACAACTACTTAATCAAGCCTCCCTGTCAATCTCTTCCTGTGCATTACGTAGTTGCAAGAAACAACCTACCTCGCTATCTTCCTAAATGACATAACTACGTAATCCATTGGCCTAGTTCTATCTTGAACTATGCATTTCGCAATCACAGTGCTCAATCCTACCCCACTATGATCTAGAACTGCACAATCTTATCTCCTAGACCTCCAGTGTTGTGCATTGTCACAAGCATCACCACCTCACCCCTGGCCTCTGGAACTGCGCACTGTGCAATCTCGATCCTCCTCCTCATTCCAATACCTTGTTCTGGATCATCCAATGCATTTCATGAAGAAAGTTATACTACGAGATTTCTGGGTTGATTTCGTCTTGTCATGAGTGAATTTAATCTACAGGTACTTTACTTTGACATAACAAGATGATGCTCAGAGAGGAGGAGAATGAGACTATGCTAGAAGACACTTGTGAAGTGGGAACCATGAAGAAGTCATCAAGTAAGAAGATGAAGCAGCACTCGTTAATGGGAGAAGAAAAAATATCATGACCACATGAAGAATCCATATCATTTATCCCCTTGGAGGGTGAAGATGAGGAACAAAGCAGATATTTCATGAAGATGAAGTATTGAGTAGACCTCTCATGAAGATTGAAGACAAAGCAGCAAGAGAAACAACTTGTCATTGCCACTTCATCATGATTTCCATGTCATCATTTTCATGTTGTGACTTGTGTTGGTGTCCAGGTATGAACAATTTATCCACCCCTTTTCCTACATTAATGTATCAATCTGGGTGTGTATTCTTTTCAAAGTAACACACAAGGTATATGTAGGGGCAAGGTTACAGTCTGTCCTCAACCAAGGGTTCATGATAACCAACCAAAACATTGTTGAAACAGATATAAAAACTCAACTGCAGAACTTAAAAAGGTATTCACAGTTACCTAAGAAATATGCAACAGCAATAAGAAATAAACACAACGATAGAAAATACACACAAAACAAGGAAACACGCAGCACCTGATTGGAAGAGCGGGCCCAGCTCTCTGATCAGGGCTGTGTTACTCACAACGAATGATAGATCAGAAAAAAGGTTTGTATCTTATTAATATGAATAATGTTGTTACAATATAAATGCAGGGTCTGACTCCCCTTGATACAGGAATGACCCGTCTTTTATATAGTACAAAGGAGAATAACATCTCTCCCCCAAAACGGCAACTATATGCCCAAAGAAATACATCAGTTCTATCACATCACTAGCTTCGAGAGAGAAAGAACAGGAATGGTCCAAAAATGGGTTGAGAATAAATGCAAATCAATTATGCTGTCTCGTCGTGGTCGATCGGCTGCTATGAATTGTAGAACTGCTGCGATATGTTGTGCGGTCAACACCTGCGCTCCATAATCTGTAGTCATCACATGTTTTTGTGGTTCACATAGGTAAAAACCTTCACGACTCTACTTCATTAATTAAATTATTCCAAGAGATGATAAAGGGGAATCACCTCATAGTTTTACACAGTAAATATATGCGAATGAATACAAAAGGGATGAAAATAGGAGTGGAAATGCAGGTAAAAGATAGGCCAATTTGGTGCCCAACATCTCCCCCCAACTAGCCTTCTACATGCCCTTGTGCAGCTCGTCGTCTCTATAGGTCTGGGTTGGATAGGCTGTGTACTTCCTATAGCCGGGTGAGATCGTATTCCTCGGTGTTGGCTTATTGGGGCCTGACCCAAGTTCAGAAGTGATTTAGCCAAACAAATCCTAAACTACCAGCCCTTTCGGCAACAGTCCGCGAAGCGCGAACTGAGGTCTCACCCGAGGTAGTAGGGGAGGGTGTTGGAACCAGGTTTCTGCACCCTAGGGATGTCTTGATGAGGACTAGTAAGTTCTTGAACCGATCTTGCACACTTGCCCTATTCCGTGCAGCTGTCTGATCTTCGCGTAGCTCTATACCGAGCATGAAGAGGTGCTATCTAGATCTTTTATCCTTATTATGTTATTATTATAGATCTAACCTACTTTTGTGGATCCAAGAGTCTTTATCAATTATTCAATATTCATACAAGTGAACACAAACATTAACTGTGAAGAGATGCATAAAAATATAACAGAAGCATAAACACCCAGATCTACGATCATATGCACAATATTTTAGAATCCACGTAACTTTTATTAAACTTTTGTTCTGTTACAATCCAACTCCACCATGAGGACTTAGCTGCAAGGGTCCGTGCACACAGTTGCGAACTCTACCAGGCCTCCGCGCACATAGCTATAGAGCCTCTTCTTACTACTACCTACCATGACTCGGACTTATAGACACAGAGCGAATTTCTCATTCAAAAACCCATAATACTTAAGATTAAGACTAGCCAAAAAATTGCCTTCTACCCTTAGAGCCTCACTCTTTTTATACATTCCTATGGTCCACAGACAATGGGTAGGCCGACACATTCTATATCAAATTACAATATTTTAGGGAGGACTACCCTAGAGTCTCGCGCTTCGTGCCCACATTTCGGGGGATCTTTACATTACATTGACCCAAAACTGGGCTTTAAGCCCCAAAAATCCGCTATGGGGGGATCCGCTGCCCAACACTCGGCCATTTCTGTTCTTGGAACCTTAAACCCTTCTGAGAGGAGTACTTCCTTCCACCAATCATTTGGCACATTATAGGCTGAGGTGTAGTGTTCTGCTGGCAACCATAGGATAGGGTACTAGGATCGAATTCCCATCCACCAGACCCCACAAGTTTGGATGCATGCCACATATCTTGGCACCCTGCTGAATGCTTGTGCAAAATTTGGTGCTCCAAACGGTTCCCTATTCCAAGAAGATGTGGGTGACATCATCCACCTTTTCTGACAACTATCCAGGGCCTCAGCTTGAAACGTGACCAATTGTTTGACACAGAGATCGATGCACCACTTTTGTGTCCTCAGCATCTGTTCCTTGTTTCCCATAATTTCCAAAAATGTAGTGTGCTTATTATACATAGTCACTGATCTCTCAGGTTATCCTCTTACCATAAAAGGCTTCGTGGCTTGATTTGACTCGAACATGTCAGAAGCCTTCTACCAGCTTATCTGATTAAAAGTGTAAGAGGTGAGGGACCTTAAATGAATGTCCCCCACATATGGAACCAGATTAAATTCTCTCTCAACACGCAAGAGATACCCATGCATGTAAAGCTCGCACATCAAATGCTAAGTTGGCACATCATGGGCTCTCAATATCTGGAGGAACTGTACACCATCCTCAATCTTGTGACTAATTTCTTTCTGTATGCTTTCCAAACAAAAGAAAAGAAAGCACTCATGCAAAAATAAAGAGTAACTGGAAGTGGGAGGGCGACATGCCATCACTTCCTATGCTAAATGGAGCATCTACTCTTTATCGGTTTCTAAATTTGCTACTTGCCTTTCCAGCTACTCCACCTTGAGTTGCTACTTTGCATGCCTCAATCGCATTATATCAATGTGCTCCACATATTCAAAGATAGCCGTGGATGCTCGCTCTTGGGCTTTCTTAGCTTCATTCTGATATCGTGCCATGGTGGATTTCCAGGTCTGTACCTCAGCCGACAAAGAAAACTCACGACCTTCAAACAAATATTCTATCGGGTCTGTCTGAGTGGCAACAGAAGTTGTTGCCACTTCATCTACCTATGTCCCTGCTTCGGTCGTCATGGTTTTGGGCTTCTTAGCCTACCACTTGTATTTCTTCACTTGGTTCTTCAACCGGTGCATATGTTTCCTTAGCCTCTTAACCTCTGTTTTAAGCCGCATCATTTCTTTAAACTGAAGATGGTATTTCTGCTTCATAGGTAGCCTTCGTTGTTCACACAACTCCACCCATTCTTGTTTAACCACCACCTCATTTGGTACTGCAGCTAGTTCAACAAGTGGTGATTTACCCGAGGGAGTATCCACAGGGTTACTCGACAGGGCTTCTTTGCTTAGTTTCTCTTCCTGGGGAGCAACCATTTCCTTACTATCTCCTACCTCGTCCTGTTGTGAAGCTATCTCGACAGGTGGCGGGCTCACTCAGTGGATGTCCATTGGTGGTTCAACCAAAATTTCCCTTCCAGGTTCCCTCGTTTCAAAAACATCTGCCTTTTCCTCTATTCCGGGTTCTTGAGAGAGGTCTTTGTGGGGATCTCTGGCCAACAAGCCTGTGGCAGCTGGTCCCTCCTTCGACCCATCATACTTCAATATCGAAGGAACCACCACATCCTCTTTTGTGCGTTGGGTAGAGCGAGACACCTTTGCCCCTTTTGGAATGCAAAAGTAAGAGGAAAATTGAAAGAATTTTCCTACCTGATCTATCTCGGCCCTAGTTGTGGTCTCTAGCTCTTTCCCTTTGTCTGCAGCATCTATGCTCTAGGTTAAAACCCCTGCCTATGCAGTCCCCTATTTTGAGGTTGACGCAGGTTCTTGTGGAACATCGTCAATCCCAACATTTAATTCCTCTGTGGTCTCCACGGTCGGACACGACCTTCCATGTCCACCTTCTTGTGGGAGACCACCTTCCATGTCCAGCAGTTCTTGAACAGACAATGCTTGCACTGTTTCTTCCAGCACGACATTGATACAGATGAATTCTTGCATAATCACATTGATTCCATCCATTATACCCATAGCCTCTTCTTCTGTTGGCCCCATGGTTCTTTCAGCTTCGGGCCCTTCTCGTCTGGTTCATCTTCCTCCATTGGTTCTACGGTCGAGGGTGGTTCTTGTGGGACACCCCCTACCACAATATTAATGAATTCTTCCACCTCAGCTTGATGTGGTCCCTATTCCCTTATTACAGTGCTGCTGATTTGCTCCACTAGCTCGATGGTTGAGGCTGGTTCTTGGAGGAAAACTTCGGTCGTGGTTCTAGTGGCCCTTTCTATATTGGCCCCTTGCTACAACACTTCTTCTTCCATTGGTTCCGTGGTCGAGGCTGGTTCTTGTGGAGTAGCCTCGACTGTCCTCCCTGGTTCATGCTCCTGATTCTGTTCCAGCCCTTTGGGTTCCATCTCCATTTCCTCTAGTTCCTCTTGATCTATGTATTCATCCTTTGCTCTAGTTCCTTCCTCCATCGCTTCCGGCTCTTCTTCTCTAGCAGCTCTAGCAGTCGTTATTTCTTCCTTTGTAGAATCCTGGAATGTTTCCCATGGGATTTGAAATCGACCGATTGCATGCATGACTAACAGCCGGACCAAACCATGGTTGGTAATGATTGCTGCCACTTGTCGCGAATGCCGGGCAGAGTGCGCCATCAGCTGGAGACTTCCTAACAGGAAGAAAGGCATATTCAGTGAGATGGCTTCTACCTATGGGAACCAGAGGTGAGCCAATATTCTGAAATGGTATTTAAACATGGTGGTATACCTCCCCTCGCAGGTTATGTATCTCATTACGAAACCTGCTACCTCACCTCATGGGTGTGGCAATGAATTTCGGTCGTACCCCCGACCTTTTTGAACAACATTTTCTCTAGCCTGCAAGAATGCTTTGGGGAACTCTGGAAGGGCTGTTATTCATGAAAACCATTTCTGCCTCTGTTGGGGTATCCCGTTGACCTCTGCAATGGTTTCTTTTGTAACAGGGATTTACATCCCCTGGACCTGAGAGCTCTCTTCCTCTAAATTGAGTGCGAATTCAATAGCAATTTCCTTGTTAAATCCTTGCAATCTGTCGAAATATATGTTCCACCCCGCATTTTCGAAAAGTTGCCATACTTCCGGATTGTTTTTGACCATTTTCATGCCCTCCGGCTCATGGTGCACATCCAACCCACCCATCACTGTAAGAACTAGATCAACACGATGGGTACAATCGGCTGGTAGGGAGAGAGTAACAACAACCCAATTGACGATGACAATATTGTTAGCATGGTGGCCATAGGGTAAAAGAATGATAATAATCATTGGTACACCTCGAAAAACATAGCAAATAATGGCAGGGTGTGGCAGTACAGGTGAATGATTATGGTAATTGAATACAGTGTACTGGGGAAATGACCGGTAAATTTCTTGGCGTACGATTTCAAATTCCAATGCGTAGGAATCATGATTACAAAATCGCACAATTTTTGGTTTCCGTTCTCCTTGGATTTGGTAATGATGTGATATGATTACGATTTTATGTATG
Organism: Pinus tabuliformis; assembly: GCA_031772625.1. Lineage (NCBI taxonomy): Eukaryota > Viridiplantae > Streptophyta > Pinopsida > Pinales > Pinaceae > Pinus > Pinus tabuliformis. The sequence continues at coordinate 245,690,496 of CM062817.1, read as the reverse complement.
CTGTCGTTTCTTTATTATGGGACCCCCCAACTTAAATGCGGTCGTCCGCAACACGTACTAGTCTCTTTTTTTGGAATATTTTAATTAAATCCATAAGAGTCAATGAAGGCATACCTGGCAACCGACCTGGCGGTGGAGTAACAGAAAAATAACCGGCGGAGTAATGGCAATCGGTGGAGTAACAACATCGGTAGAGTAACAGCAACAGTGGAGTAACAACACTGATGGAGTAACAGCAACAATGGAGTAACAACAACAGTGGAGTAACAACGCTACGGAGTAACAGCACCGGCGGAGTAACAACAACAGTGGAGTAACAGAACCGACGAAGTAACAACAACAGTGGAGTAACAACACTAATGGAGTAACAACACCGACTGTTACTTGAAAAATTTCTCCGTTTATCCTTGTCATAATTCAGTTCTTATTCCTACAAAAAGACAAACAAGTAGTAACAGCATATATATATATATATAGATATAGAAGGTAGAGGGAGCATTCTCTGCACCAACAACCATCAAACCAGATGTATCAGAAAGATGTTTAATGAAGGAATCTTTAGAAGTTGGACGGTGGTATAACTTCAAACAGTGTCCGTTCACTAGGAAGGAAGTATGATTTTCATCTACTATAACCAATATGACTGTGCCATTGTCAAATACAACGTCCAATTCATAGGGTCCCATCCAACGAGTGCGAAGCTTTCCTTTGAAATATTTGAACCGAGAATCATATAATAATGCCCAGTCCCCTGTATGAAACACCTTATTATTGATAAATTTATCGTTCTATTTCGTTCTCTGTTGTTGGATACCAGTGGTTCTCTAGACAGCTACTGAATGAATCTCGTCTAACTCATTGAGTTGTTCCAACCGGTGTTTTTGGGCCTCTGATAAGTCTAATCCCACTTCCAAAGTTGTTATGAGCGTACTGATCTCGAATTCAACCGGAAACAGGGGGGATTTCCCATAGACTAACTCAAATGGTGAAAACCTGATTGTATTATGCCATGTTGTCCTATACACCCAAAGAGCCTCTCTATCATGTGGGATGTGAATTGTGCTCCTCCATCTGAAACAATTTCTCTCGAGGTACCATATCGGGAAAAAATCTCTTCAAAAAGAAAATCTATCACCACTTGTTTTGTTGCTTTCGCAACCACTCTAGCTTCCACCCACTTAGCCACATAATCAGTATAAACCAGGATGTGAACATTCTGATGGGAAGGTAGGTTGATGGGTCCAATGAAATTGATGGACCACTTCTCAAAAGGTTCAAGGACTATTTGGGGCTGTAATGTCATTTCATTTGATTTCCCAAGTTGTCCCATCTATTGACAGCTGTCACATCTTCGGACATAATCTCTAGCATCACGAAAGATAGAAGGCTAGTAGTATCCCATTTGTAGCACCTTGTGGCCTGTTCTTTTATCTACAAAATTTCCTCCACAAGGTCCACTATGGGCGGCCTTCAATATCTCATAGATATCATCCTCTGATACACAGTGCCAAATCTGTTGATCAACCCCTATATGAAAGAGGTATCCTGCCATCCATGAATATCGGGTACTATGATGAATAATTTTCCATTGGTCCTTATATGACAAATGACGAGGTACCTTCCCTGTAGCAAGATAGTTAGCAATATCTGCATACCACGGAGTGTTAGTGGAAATTGCAAAAAGATATTCATCTGGAAAGCTATCTTTGATAGGTGTACCTTCGGCATTGTTTTCTAATCTAGACAAAAAATCAGCAACCATGTTGTCCTTCCCTGGTTTATCTACTATGGTAATATCAAATTCTTGAAGTAGCAAAAGCCATCTTGTAATACGACCAGGAGTAATGGGTTTATTCATCAGATACCTGATGGTTGCATGATCCATGTGTACAAAGGTGGGGTAACCAGTGATATAGTGCCAGAACTTGTTGATGGCGTAGATGACAACAAGGAATTCCTTTTCAGTCACTGTGAAGTTTAACTTAGCAGGGGCCAAGTTCTTACTAACACAGTAAACTGCATACGGTACCTTATCCACTTGCTACCCCAAAACTGCCCCAATTGCTGTCTGGGAAGCATCAACAAAGGATGCATCATAGTCATCTGTCCACACAAAGTCTGCATCTTTTGTCAGTAATTGAAAAAGTGGATGTGTTGTTTTAGAAATTTTTTCTATAAAGCGCCTGTAACTAGCATAACCAATAAAGCTACATACCTGAGTGGGTGTTTTGGGCATTGGAAAATGTTGTATTACCTTTATCTTGGCTGGGTCCATCCGGATTCCTGCAGCCTAAAGCAAGTGTCCCAGGACTATTCCTTCATTCATCATCATATGGCATTTTTCCGTACTTAAGGAGACATGTGCCTGCTTGCATCTTTCAAGAAATTTTTCTAGCTTCCTCAATGCTTCTTCGAATGAATCTCCATATGCCGTGAAATCGTCCATATAGATTTCAACACTATCATCCATCAGATCAGAGAAAATCCCTAAAATTTCCCTCTGAAATGTTGCAGGTGCATTACAGAGACCAAATGGGAGGACTCTGTATGCGAACGTTCCCCAAGGGCATGTAAATATGGTCTTATCCTGATATTCAGGAGCTATCTGGATCTAGTTGTACCCACTAAATCTATCCAGGAAGGAGAAAAAATTCTTCCCCGATAATGTATCCAAGACTTGGTCAATGAATGGTAACAGAAAATGGCCTTTCTGAGTTGCCTTATTTAATTCTCTATAGTCCACGCATATTCGCCATTTACCGTTTTCCTTAGGGACCATTACCAATGGAGAAACCCATTGGCTATCTGAAATGGGGTAAATAAAGTCCAGCAACTTTTGAAGCTCTTCCTTAACAAATATTTTTCAGAGCAGGGTTCACTCTTCTCTAGGGTTGCCTCATAGGATGACAGTCCTCCTTAATGTATATGTGATGAGTGCACAGATTAGTAGGAATTCCCTTCATATTTGAGTAGTCCCAGGCAAAGGCTTCTTTGTGTTTCCAAAGAACATCCAAGACTTATTTTTGGGGGGGGAATCTGACAGCTCTAGATTGATATTCAGGGCTTTTCCTGGTTCTATTCCCATAGAAACACTGTCATGGGGTGCAACTGTAGGTAGCTCGTCGAATCCATCTGTTGTTCCAATACTTTCCTGAGTCTCACAGCTCAAGATGGACTCCAGGATTTGCTGATTCAAATTTGAAACAAAACAAGGATCACTGATAAAGGTAGTAATTGCGTCATCTTCTGTTTTGGCTTTCAACTAGAGGGCCTGTCCAATAGTAAGAACTGGCCTTAACTCCTCATTTTCTGATTCAGACTCTTTCTTGTATAAAGATTTCTTGTGGCCTACTGATTTTGTTGATGGGTTAGGTTCTGCGGGAGGATATAACATTAGATTCTTAGTGTTTTTCCCATTCAAAATGATCATATGTCCAGACTGACACCCAATATAAGTGTCTGCGGTTGCCAGCCAAGTCCTTCCTAGAATCAAGGGATGGCCTCCAGCTGGAGATTGCGTTTGGAGTACTAGGAAGTCCATAGGGTAGTGCCATGAATCAATTGAAATCGTGATATCTTCTAACTTCCCTATTGGTTTCATTGTAGATCGATATGCTAGTTCTAACACTGTAGGTGCGTGTTTCAAGTTACACAGTCCTAATGCATGCATGGTTTCAGCAGTGATGACATTTATGGCAGCACCCAAATCTACCAGTACATTTGGAATTTTTACCCCATTAATTTGCACGGTCAAAATTGGGTTCTCGGGATCCCCATACTTTACAGGCATGGACCTTCCCATCATGAAATCTGATAGCTTCCCCATTATGTGAATGGTGAGCGGGTCTCTTGATTTCTTTTTAGGCTTCTTAGCACAATATTCCATAAGAGTTTTTGCATATATAGGTACATCCCTCATAGCTTGCAACAGGGGAATCTTGACAAATAAATTCTGTAACTCCCCTAACAGGTCAAATCCAGCTTGAGGGGTTGGTTTACTCATAGCCAACCTTTCTGGATAGGGTGGTTCAACTTGGTGTTTTTGAGTAACTGACGGTTGAGGAGGTGTATGATTTTTGTTAACCCGGTTTGGTTTCTCTCCAACCATTTCTGGTTCCTTCTCCTCACTGTCAATCTATTTAATGATAACTGGTGAGGGCTGAGCATCCACTGTCTGCCCAGATCGTAAATGCATCTCATAGAATTCTGTGGTGGAGATGTTGTATGAAGGTAGGTTGAGGGTGTTAGCTTGCTGAGCCCCTTTATTGTTAGGATTCGGATTGGGTTGGATAGGGAGTTGGGGATGAATAGGCTGATTACCAGGAGGCACATTAGAGGGCAACTGAAGTTGCTATTGTGGCACCGACTGGGGAAACTGACCAGGAGGAGAAGGTCCTCACCAGTTTGGAGCCCACGAGGAACTTTAACTAGCTTGAGGAGCCCACTGCTGCCAAGGTGAAAACTGGTATTGGGGCCACATGGGCGGATAAGGCATAGTCTAGGGACCCATATTAAAATTGCTAAAATATTGAGATGGATCCAGAAACATACCTTGATTTCCCATTGACAGTTAAGGTTTCCATGGATTTTTAGGTCCCATAAAGTACAACTACTCCATCTCTTCGCCTGTCCCTTGAAAAACCGCTTTTAGTCTCGGCAAGGATGGGCATGAACTTGTCGCATGCTTCAGTTCACAGATTGCACACTCCTCTACAGAGTTTAATGGACATTCCCTCTATGGGTGTTTCTTCCTACATGTGGGGCAAAATATGACCATAGTTCTTTCCAATTCTAGTTGTTTTTGTTTTACCTACAACGTGTCTATCTTTTCAGACAAGGTACTCAGGATATTAGTTCTCGGGCTGTCCAACAGATTCCCAATTTCTTCTTTTGTAACACCTCCGCCAGATAACTTCATTGATCAAATCCCTTGTTTATTTCCTGCAACTCCTCTTGAGCACTGGATACTCAACTCACAGATGGTATCAAAGTCCTCCTTTGATATATCTCCCTTTCCGACTATATTCAACAATTCCAAAGAGTCTTCTCGGAAGGCCCAAAGAAGGATAATTTTCAAAATGTCCTTATCCAGGTCAGAGTGACCTGATCTCTGCAATGTGTATTTAAAATGTTCCACACAGTCTTCCATATTTTCATCCTCTTTCTGTGTAAATTTAAAAAGCTCTTCTTTAATATCCCGTGATTTACAGTAGTCCTAGTATTTCTCCAAGAAAGCAGTTCTCATCGCCTCCCATGTGGTGATAGACCTTCCCCCAAGACCCATAAACCACCGCAGGGTTGTCCCTTTTAGCGTAGCAGGGAATATTTTCAATTTCTGAGCATCCGTTATGTAATCATACCCTCAACACACAATGTCAAATTCAAACAAAAATGTGTCAACGTCTTCTAAAGTAAGCCCATGGAAACTGGGTAAAGATGTTAAAGGAATGGGCTTTGTTAGTGCACCAGTCCCCAAATCCCCAATTGGTATGTCAATAGTAGAGGTTGTAGGTGCCATGAATATCCTCCAATACTCACTAGAGATTTCAGTAAGCTCCGCAGGAAGGGCTTTTATCACAGGGGTTCGAGTTTCCTTAACAGCGCTTCCTCTATCCTTTGGTGATAGAAATGTCTCTACAATCTCTTCCTGCCTGTCACAATGGCTAGACCCTTCGGATCTCCTCTCTGCAACTCTTTCTTCCCTACTGGGATGGACCGTTCCTTCGGACGATTTACTTGCAACTTCTTCTTCTTCTATTAGAAGCAACGAGATCCCTTTAACAGGCGTACTGTTGCTTGTCTCCCCGGCTGCTGGAAGGGTCTGTTGTATTGAATCAGCGGGGGCTGTTGTGAACAACACTGTTTGATCTACAGATTGTCCCTTAGATTTTGTCTGCGCACCTGGCCTCACAGCTACACGGGAAGACACCTCTGACTAAGCTTTTGCAATGATTTGTTGGATGTAGGTGTTCCTTTCCAAATCCTATCCTGCCTTCTTTGGGGCTCTCCCTCTACCCCTTTTATTTGGCTCTCTGTTCATACAAGTTGGTATGACAACAGATGTTGCAATCAAACCAAAATTCTCAAGGCCTAGAGTAGGGCGTCAAAAGACCATTCCCTCCCCAGGATAAGACATCACATTGAAAAGAGGGTAGTTAATGAAAAAAATAAAAGAAAACAAGAACCCAGGGTTCAAGACTTGGAGCAGGGTGTCAAAAGCCTCCTCCCTCCCTGGGACAAGAACCCAATCAAGAAAATAACACACACACGAGAAAACCTAACACTTCAAGACCTAAACTAGGGCGTTAGAGGACCCCTCCCTCCCTAGGGTGAGAGATTGGGTTTCTTGAAATCGAAACAACAAAAAAAATGCTAGGGAAAATCGAAGCTCAGGGCCTGGAGTAGGGCGTCAAAGGACTCCTCCCTCCCCAGGCAAGAGATCGGCTCTAATAAAACAGGAAAACAATAAAATCATGAAAAATAAACGAAATACCTATGCTCAGGACTTGGAGTAGAGTGAGAATGCTTGTTCTCTCCCCAAGATGAGAGATTGACCCTCTGGTTAATATAGATCATGTCTTGCACCTCGTTAGCCTCCTCGACAACGACACCGAAATGTTGGTGTCCAGGTATGAACAATTTATCCACCCCTTTTCCTACATTAATGTATCAATCCAGGTGCATATTCTTTTCAAGGCAACACACAAGGTATATGCAGGGGCAAGGTTACAGTCTATCCTCAACCAAGGGTTCGTGATTACCAATCAAAACATTGTTGAAACAAAAATAAAAACTCAACTGCAGAACTTAAAAAGGTATTCACAGTTATCTAAGAAATCTGCAACAACAACAAGAAATAAACACAGCGATAGACAATACACACAAAACAAGGAAACACACAACACCTGATCAAAAGAGCGGGCCCAGCTCTCTGATCAGGGCTGCGTTACTCACAGCAAATGATAGATCAACAAAAAGGTTTGTATCTTATTAATCTGAATAATGTTGTTACAATATAATGCAGGGTCTGACTCCCCTTGATACAGGAATGACCCATCTTTTATACAGTACAAAGGAGAATAACATATCTCCCCCAAAACCTAGCAACTATATGCCTAAAGATATACATCAATTCTATCACATCACTAGCGCCAAGAGAGCAAGAACAGGAATGGTCCAAAAATGGGTTGAGAACAGCTGCAAATCAGTTATGATGTCTCGTCATGGTCAATCAGCTGTTGTGAATCACGGAATTGCTGCGATATGTTGTGCGGTCAACACCTGCGCTCCACAATCTGCGGTCATCACATGCTTTAGTGGTTCACATAGGTAAAAACCTTCATGACTCTACTTCATTAATTAAATATTCCAAGAGATGATAAAGGGGAATCACCTCATAGTTTTACACAATAAATATATGCAAATGAATACAAAAGGGATGAAAAGAGGAGTGGAAATGCAGGGAAAAGATAGGCCAATTTGGTTCCCAACAACTTGTACCAGTGCCATCACAATGTCATGTGTTTCCATGTGTCTTGCCACATATTTTATGGATGTAGTGATGTAATTATCAAAAGGAAAGGACAAAATATAATTTGTGGAATTCGAAGAGTCATATGTGGAATACGAAAATTCACATAGTCAAATGTGGACAAAAGAGTCTTTAGGAAAGGTCCAAAAGTCATATGGAAGTTCAAAGGTCACATTAGAAGTCTAAGAGTCATGAGGGAAGCTCAAGAATCATGGGGATATGAAAGTTCATTCCTATTGTTATAAATACACCCTCATAACTCAAGCAAAGGGATTTTGGAGGCTTAGCCTTTGGAGATCTATCCTTGGCTTCTTTAGCTTAGCATAGGAGAGAAGATCATTCTTTGGAGAAGAAAGAAATGACTTAATGTTCCACTATTGGAGCTAGTGGCTCACCATTGTAACTGTTTACATGGATCTTTCACCTAATGTTATAAGCTTGTTGAGCCAACACATTTTCATACATGTATCATGAATATTCTAAGACTATTCTTTAGATGTATTCGGTATATGTTTTGTTCATATGTACTAAGGAAATTGAACTACTTCATTGGCTTTGATACATATCTTATTGAATGTGTGTCGTGTTTTATTTAATGTTTTTTGTGTCTATGTGAAATATTTTTCTAGATAACTAACAAATATTTTCTTTCTCTCGTGTACCTCTCTTAGGATAGTGCTATTAATTTCCTTCCAGAGACTCACTCTTACTTCCCTCTCATGAAATTCGCCTTTTACACATTACAATTGGTGTTTCACAATGTCAACTTTCTTATTGATTTCAAAGGTTATATGCATACTCTCTTATCTTCTTCATTGCAGTTGAGGAAATCCTTTAAGTTATGGTGGTTGGGCCAATACTCCAGATGGGGCTCCTACTCCAAACAGTGCAAGGTATAATTGGGCCTTCACATCGGGGAGACCCTCTTTGTTGACATATTTCTAGCATCCTCAACAATTGACACTGGAAGGAGGGCCAGATGAAAATTTGTGCCTGTTGAGTCATTTTTAAATCTCTGGTCTTAAATGGATCTTCTCCAAATCATACTCCCACGATGTTTTTCAAATAGATCCAATGGTGAACTGGCAATCCCTAATGAGTCTCTTTATAACTTGTCTCAATTAAATATTGATGGTGAGGGTGAAATATCCATAGCTAAGCACGTATTTGATTTTCTCTCTTTTTGTGAATGTTATGAAATCGATTATGAAGATGTTGCTCTTATACTTTTCTTCCTCAATTGAAGGTTTAGTTAATCGATGGTGTCATACCTTACCATATTCTTCCATATATTATTTTGAACAATTCATCAAGGAGCGTCATTTAGAATTTTATAAGTATGATTACCAGGATGTCCTTAAAAGGATTAATCAACTAAGAATGAACCTTGGTGAATCAATTGAGGAGTTTACTAATCAATTCCTCCACCTATGTTATGAACTTCCCAAGGAAGATACAGATTGGGATTTATTTAAACAAAAGTTTAAGTGTTTGGTTCATATCTATTTACACGGTGAGCCTAAACCCCCTAATGTTTCTACTTCCTTAACTTTTGTAAATCATGAGACACCTCTAATTTAAGAGGAGGAACCTATTATTCCTTTTTTTCTTTGTCCTCCTCCCTTTTTCAGTCCCGATGTGGGTGCCTCTTTGGGATGATGTCGAAGTTGGGAAATCTAAAAATAAAATGGTTGATATGTATCTTCAACCTTCATCCATTTCTCATTATTCGGATCTGATGGAGGAATATTTGGAATGGTTTTTGGATCCTAAGGTGAATACTAACCCCTCCATTCCACAAGATGATATTAATTCTCGTCACTTTAGTCTTCAATTTGGTTTGGATACCTGCCATCCTCTATCTCCTCTTTCTCATGATCCCTTGCCCCTTGATCAGTCTCTTCTAAATCCAAGTAGTGAACAGATGCATGGTAGTCACATTTCATCAGTAGAGGAGAAAAAAGGTGAAGGTTATTTCGATATTTCTTTTGTTTTTTAAAGTCCTTTCTATGTGAAGATAGAATTTCTCCATTCTCGGATGATTTTGAATATACTAATATTGGTAGTCAATCAAATTGGACTAATTGGATTAATCAATCAAGTAAATTCTTGGCTAACCATCATTTTGATGATGGTGATTTTGTTGATGTACATGGTGATGAATTCCCAAGTGCACCCACTGATCTTTCAATTTCTCAAGAAGATTATGTTTCAAAAGATTTAGATCTTGAATCTAATCCAGTTAAAGAAGATGTTCTTATGGAAAATTCCTCTTCACCACTATACCTTGAGTTATACTATTTGTAACACAACAACTTGGGAAGAAGATACTTCATGCTCTTAAAGTTCATCATCTAATCAGTTGGATTCTACGTTGACACAAGGTAGTAAGGTTATCCATGATGAATAATAAATAAATCAAATCATAGAGCATTGTTTCCATCCCTTATCATCTTTTGTTTTTCATAAGGACAACTCTTCAAATGAGGTTTCTTATGAGTTTCGTCCAATTTATACATATATATATATTTGCAATCAGAGGAATCTTATGGATTGAGTAATATATTTGTTGAAGTCAGAAAATTTGGTCAAACCAATGATGTAGATGGATTCCATACAGATAATAGTGTTCTTATTGATCCAACTGATAGTACCTATCCACATGTTATTTGTGATCTGACTCAGTTCTCAAAATGTTGTTAGCTGTCTTTTCAAAGTTACGGAACATGTCAAGAATTGAGACACTTCAACTCACATTGATGGTTATGTTAGGTTCTTGCAATCTCGATAAGATCTTTGAATCGTTCCAAATATGGATTTCCTTGCAAAATTATTTACTCTATATTGTTTCACTAGATGCAAACTCAATGGATTTTGGGATTCCTCATTACATATTTTCTAGCTCTCGAGATTAGGTTTCTGATCAGGTAGAGGATAATGTTGCAGTTAATTCATATTCATGTAGGCCTCTTGTATCTAACTTGGGATTGGAATGTATCCCTTTCATGGATACACAAAATTGTGAAGCTGGTCAATTTTAAAAATTTCTTTGGCTGGGGAATTCATATTTTTTGTGTGTTTTGGTGAACAATCAACTCCTAATATTCATCATGAATGTTATCAAACTAATCATTTTTCTTTTTTGGTCCAATCAATCCTTTTGAGCAACAATCATTGCTTGAATCATTTTAGTAGATCAACAACCCCATGTCGATATCGAAACTAGATTTTATTTGACATATCCTTCTAACATTTTGTCAGCATGTTGTTTTAATCAGTTTCTCTAATTTGCAGGCCAACAATTGATTTTAATTCCACAAGAGTTCATATTACTGGGCTAGTATGGAATTGGATATAGGGAACCAATTGAGAATTTGGAATTCCATATGTTGATGCATCAACCGGGGCTTAACATTGGTCCTAAAAACTATCATTCAATGAAGCATTTTCCCATTAATACATCTAATGATAGTTTTCCTACATTGGTTGATCCTATCAATTCCTCTTATAACTTGAGTACACTGATTGAAAGTTTATTTTTCCAAGAGTTTCAGGGTTTTCAAAAGGAATTTTTTGGATTGCATGATCAAATCTATGATTGGTTGGAGAGATCTTACTTAGCAGGTCCTTTTTCTAATAACAAGCTTCAATATTTCTTGATGCTTTCTGAGAAGGGAAACACCTATGAAGAAACAAGAAACCTTCGAGGTTTGTATGATTTTTATTCTTGTCACAAAGGTAAGGTTGTTGGATGGTTAAGGTTAATTGTTATGACACATATTTTTGCCTTTCGGCATGACCTTCAATATTTTGTGCAAGCTATTAAATTTCTTATATTTTATATTGCAAATCATTCTATATCATTTTTAATTATTGGTATCTTTGTGTTTGCAGGTCATGAGAAGTTACGGTGGTTACATTGGAAATCTCATTATACTTGACCCTGAACTTCTTGCTGGTTAGGTTAGGAGTAGGTCTGGTTGTATTCTAGTTTCCTTTTTGCACTCATCCTACATTTGCTCTCCATCTAGTCTTTGGATTTATTTTGTTTTCTTACTTCTCTCTGCATGTGCTTTATGTTCAACCTCCATTTTCTTTCCTTTGGATCTTGTTTCCTTGTTTTTTCTTATTTCTTTTCTTTCATTTTTTTCTTAATGAGACTTTGCATGAAAGATTCTCCTATTTGGCTCAAACGACAATGTGGCTAAATTTGAAAAGGGAATTGTGATGATGAGAAATGCTTGGATAATATGTTACCTCTTCTCTATTTTTGGTTTACATATCTTTAAATTCTATGATTTACAAATGGAAAATATGATTTGTTCCATACAAAAATCCTTTGGTTGAACTACGAAGCTCATATTTTTATTAGGATCTTCCATTCTGACTCATCCTTGTATTGAATGGTGTTTCAACATGTTGACTCAACCAAGTAGAGGAGGGAAAGGAGAAAAACCTTAAAATGAGCATATAACTTTAGTTATATTTAAAACCCCTTAAATAAGGAACAACCTCTCATGCTTTAAATAAGATAGGATCCCTCTTCCACCTTCAAAATAAATAAGTGCATTTGTACATTCCATTAGTAACTAAATAAATAGTTGAAGAAGAGAAATGCTTTCTATGTAGAGAAGTGAAGCAAGAAACTTAATCAGGGTAATGAACAGGCCTACTAGTAGAAAAGTGATGCTTGTGTCTCCTTGAGGTGACTCCGTTTGGGTACTGAATAGGCTCACTAGAAGTGGACAAATGCCAAGGAATGTGTTTAACTATGAATATCAAAGCTCGATATATTTATTATCCATATACCCTATCAAAATATTTGAGGTATGACTACTCTTATGTTGATGTGTTTCAAGCAGATCAAGTAATAGAAGAGACTATATCTTTATCCGAGATAAGTAGCAAAGCTGGGAAATATACATGGTGAATCAATACTTCCTGAAATATTGAGACCTTGCACTTAAAGATGAAACCTGAAACATGTCACCAAGTGTTGTCATTGCAACAAACAACCTCCAACATTTTTCTTGCACTTGAATTTCGGAGCTTACTAAGGATCTTGTGTGTAACCACCCTCCTCCCACATCTACCCAAGTAATCGGCCAACCAGGATAAACATGTGATGAGAGAGGCCACCATGAAGGGATTCAACCTCCTTAGTGACCTTAAGGAAATGGAATCGATGGAACACATCAACCATACCTTCCACATCAGCAACAACACCCCTAGACGACATCTCAGCCACTCAGGCATCCTGCCCTAGGTCCAACTGATATTTTAGACCTATTGGCCTCTGGACACTCTCATGCTTTGTGCATTCTAACATCCAAGGACCTCTAGATTCTCTCATAGGCCTGCAAGCTAGCATCCAAGGAATTTCCCTAGCAAACCTCTGCGCGCATCCGCGGAATTTAAGGCACTTTCCTAGCCTAGAATTCCGACCACTTCCCAGAACTTTTTATAACTCTCATAATCCATCAAAGACATGATGACAAGACTAATAAACCAAAAATCAACCTCGGGACTAGGTTTGACCATCCCCAACTGGGGCTGAAATTCTTTTAAACACTTGGCATCAATGCAATCTACAGGTCTAGGATACAAGAAAGAGAATGAATGACTGAAAACTCTTATGAAACCTAAGAATAAGGATCACCACCTTCTCCCTTGAACTACTATAACATCAATTAGGTCTTGCATCCATCATTTTAATAAGTAGAATTAAATACATGAAATGACCATGACATGAACCAGTTACTTAACCATGTTTATAAGCATTATAAAGCCATGTAAATAACAGAGATATAACATCCATTAAATCCACATATAAACAAGTGAAAAAGCAAGAGAAATTAACTTTCATTAATCATAGGGAAACCTGACCAGGTTTGGGACTTCTACGTACCAACTGACCGTAGACATGGCTAAACCAAATCTTTCTTTCAGCCAATCACCATCGTGCCATATTCCAAGCATGAATGTGGGATCTCATGGATAAAATGATCCAAAAAAAACCAAGGGAATCTAGATGTTAAAACACCTCCTCCCTAACCAAACCATGATCACACCAAAACTGGTGCTTCGATCATAAAACTGAACCGAACTTGGAATGCCATCCAGAATCCATCACTATCCTTATGGAATTTTACGTCTCCTTGTCTCTCAGACTTTACTGCAATTTAATCCTGGATCACTAGGCCCTAAACCAAGACCAGTCTCTCAGGCTTTATCACAATCCAAACCCGTATCACTAGGCCCTAAACTGAGACTTCTCTCTCAGGATTTCCCGTGTATCTTGCCAAAATTGGTCAAGGTATTTCGAGGCCTTTGGGAATGAAACTTGCGACCACCTCCACCCAGATTCTGAAATCCATCCGGCAAACCAAGTCTCAAAACCTAGATAAAAATCCCAACACGCCATGGTATCCAAAAAAGGCAAGGCTAGGATGAAAACCATTGTCATAACCCAGCAAAACCATGCCACCAACATCAAGAGAACCATACAACAACATGCAAACCCATGCATGTCAAAACCAGCTAGAAAATCACACATAAATATGTTACCTACAAGTATTCCTATTGAAGCTGCTTGATCCTACTCTTCCTTCCTTGATCCTTTCTTTCGTTCCTTTCCCTTTTTTCTTTTCCTTCCTTGATCCAAAGCTAGGGTGAACCAAGAAAACTCTGTGTGTCCAAGAGTGAGAGAGAGAGAGAGAGAGAGAGAATATTGAGATAGCTCCAAAACTGAACTGACTAATCTTTCCAACTGGTCCTTAGATGCCTTTTTATCAATGAGGCCTCTATTTTCTTCAATTTCCATTATTTTCCTTCATTTTCCTCCTCACATGAAACCTGTGACCTTTCACCTCCCTTTTCTCCTATTTTCCTTTATTTTAATAAATACATGTGCCAAAAATTCCTTTGCCTTTTCTATTGCCAATTTCCTTTAACCATAAGTACATCCAGTGATGCCCACTAGGATATCTTTTCCCAACATTCAGCTTGGAATAAGTGTCCCTTAACGGTGGTCTTATTTTTCCTTTATTAAATTTTATTACATGAAATTTTCATCGGGGCTTTTATAGAATGCCCCCCCTTAGGGGACACCGTCCTCAGTGTTAAACCACACCAAGACCTCAGAAAAACTACTGGTAATCAGACATACTGCTCATGTATCTTTATAACTTAGCTCATTCAAGTATTTATAATGAAAGACCTGCTCAAAATCAAAACATCATGACAAGATAACAACCATACGCTTATTGGAGCTTTATAACTTAGCTCATGGCATTATTTACATCCATATACATATACCAAAAAATCAGCAAAACATATGCCAAACATATACCAAACATCAAACCAAAACTGCTTTGCCTCAGCCGGAAAACAATGAAGGATACAAGGCTCACATCTGATCCACCATCTCCCATGTAGCTTCTTTAGGCACAAAGTGCTTCCATTGCACTTTAACTTGCTCTATGGATCTATTCCTGAGCATGAGATGATTCTGCTGCAATATTCATTAAGACTCTGGATGGAACTCTCCTTCTTGCTCCACTTGCAATACAAACCAATCAATAACATGATCAACATCCTTTATATACCTCTTAAGCAATGAAATATGGAAAATCTCACGGTCTTTCACTATTGGAGGTAGTGAAAGTCGATAGACCACTGTTCCAATTCTCTCAAGGATCTCGAAAGGCACGCAATACTGTGGTGCAACTTAGCACATGATCCAATTCTCAAAGAGCTCTTCTTGGGCTTAATGCACAAATACACATGCTCCCCAACCTAAAACTCCTTGAACACCCCGTGCTAATCTGCATAGCTCTTCTGTCTATCCTATGCTACCTTTAGATTCTTCTTTATAACCTACATTTCTTGTTCCATGTCTACCAACATATCATATCCAGTCCAATAAGTACCTTGTTCACTAGATCACTCCAGTTGATGGGAGTATTACAACTCCGTCCATACAATGCCTCGAAAGGACTCATCCTCAATGACTCTCGATAACCATTGTTGTATGCGAACTCAACCAATGGAAGATACTCTTCCAATTTTCTCTGCTAGTACATCACATACATCCTCAAGATATCCTCCAAGATCATGTTGACCCTCTTTGTCTGTCCATCTGTCTGTGAATGATAAGTTGTACTTAAGGTCAACTTTGTACCCAAACCTGAAAATAGCTCCTTCCAGAACTTGGAAGTGAACATTGCATCCCTTTCTAACACAATATTCTTCGGAACACCATGTAATATCACTATCTCTTTGATGAAAACTTGTGCTATCTCACTGGTTGAATATGTAGTCTTCATTGGAATGAAGTGAGCTACCTTGCTCAATTTGTCGACCATGACCATAATAGAATCATGTTGTCTCATTTTCCTTAGAAGACCTGTAATGAAATCCATGGAAATGACCTCCAATTTCCATTCTAGAATTGCTATATTTTGTAGTAGACCATCTGGATGCTTACACTCTTCCTTTTCCTGCTAACAATCTAAACATCTAGCCACAAACTCTGCCACTTCCTTCTTCTGATTCATCCAATAGTAGAACTTCTTCACCACCGTCAATGTCTTCTGATATCTTCGGTGACTCGTGTATGGCTTCACGTGAAACTTCCTCGAGATAAGATTCTTGAGCTCATTACAATTCAACACACAAATGTTGTCCCTAAAGCTCACCAAACCATATGTCATGAGACGATAGTCTACATCCTAATCACCTATACATGTACCTGCACCTACACCTGTGATTGTACTTGTACCTACACCTACACCTGTGCCTGTACCTGTACCTATACTCTGTTGTAACCTGTGAATGATCTCCATGTACTTGTCATCCCGATGTCCTGCCAGCAAGATCCTATCATGTAACTCTGTCCCATAAGAGCTCATAGCTGCTATGTGATTTACCATACCTTCCTGCTAAGAGCATCTGCAACTCGGTTCTCCTTTCCTTTGATGTATTTGATCTCTAAGTCAAACTCACTAAGGGTGGTCAACCATCTAGCTTGCCTGGAATTTAGATTTGGCTAGTCAAACAAATACCTTAACCCACTGCAGTTGCTCATCGATACAAACCTCCAACCAAGAAGATAGTTCCTCCACATATGTAATGCATGTATGATCAATACTAGCTCAAGATCATGCATCGGATAGTTCTGCTCGTTCTCATTTAGTTTCCATGACTCATAGCACACTACCTATCCTTCTTGCATGAGAATGCCACCAAGTCCTCTCTTACAAGCATCTGCACACAATACAAACTCCTTATTTGGATCTGCTATCTTTAACACCAGTGCATGTGTCAACAACTGCTTGAGCTTCTCAAAACTAGCACCACATTCTTATGTCCATTTGAACTTCTTAGCTTTCCTATTTAATGATGTGATAGGATATGAAATGTGTGAGAAGTTCTTGATGAACCTCCTATAGTAACCTGCCAATCCCATAAATGAACTCACCTCATCCACATTCTTATGAGCTGCCCACTCCATGATGGGCCTTATCTTTTCTGGATCTACTGATATGCCTTCCTTGGAGACAACATGCCCCAAGTAATGTACCTCAGTCTAAAAAACGCTACACTTGCTAAGCTTAGTATACAATTGATGCTCTCTTAACAATATTAATAATGAACAAAACCAGAATAGAATTAATTATATAAAATAAAAACAAAAACTAATATAAAATAACTAGTTACAAATAAAAATCAATTAAAATAAAAAATAATTAAAATTCTTATTATACAATTAAATATTTCAATATAAACCATTCTATTTTATTATTATTATATAATTAAATTAAAATCAAAATAAAATCAAAATTATAAAAATTCCTAGAAATAACACTAATATTAGTAATTAGTATTAATCAACACTAATAAGATTAAGATCAATCTAACTAGAATAAATTAATTATATAAAATAAAACAATAAACTAATATAAAATGACTAGTTACAAATAAAAATTAATTAAAATTCTTATTATATAATTTTAATATTTCAATTTAAATCATTCTATTTTATTATTATTATATAAATTAAAACCAAATTTAAATTACTTATAAAAATAAAAACAAAAACTAATATAAAATAACCAGTTACAAATAAAAATAAATAAAAATCAATTTAAATAAAAAATAATTAAAATTCTTATTATATAATTAAATATTTCAAAATTAAAACCAAATATTATAAAACAATTATGACAGGGTCGGCTTCCATTCCCTTTACATCCCCTAACTCTATTTATTCATACCAATGAGATCTGTCTTACACAATTACTAATCTATCCTGATGATGAGCCATGGTGGATGGCTTGAAACGTTGATGCAAACAATTATGGATGCGAGAACTTCGAAAGAAAACTACACACAAAGCACAAATCGCAGAAGCCTCAAAACAATAATTTTAACACTGCTGCTAAATGCTCGACATGTTCTTCCTCATTTTTAGAATATACCAGTATGTCATTAATGCATACAATAAAAAACTTGTCCAGATAAGGATGCAACACACTATTCATCAAACACATAAATGTAGCTGTAGCATTAGTCAAATCGAATGGAAATACAACAAACTCATAATTCCCATACCTAGCCCTAACGCAGTTTTGAAGATATCCTCTTCCTTGATGTGTACCTCATGGTATCCCGATCTCAAGTCGATCTTAGAGAACACTATTGCTCCCTTCAACTGATCAAAAAAATCATCAATCCTCGGCAATGGGTACCTGTTCTTAATTGTTACCTTGTTCAGTTGCCTGTAATCAATGCACAATCTGAGAGTACCATATTTCTTCTTTACAAACAACACTGGTGCACGCCAAGGCGATACACTTGGCATAATGTATCCATTGTCAAGAATCTCCTTTAATTGCAACTTCAACTCTACCAACTTAGGTGTGCTAATCTGGTAAGGTGCCTTTGATGCTGGAGCTTCCCCTGGCACCAACTTAATAGAAAATTCTACCTCCTTGTGAGGTGGAAACTCTGTAATGTCATCAGGAAATACATCCTGAAACTATTGTAGAACTGGGTATCTTCTCAAAACATCTGTATCCCCAACTTCCTTACCTTTGCCACTAGAAATGTCCACTGCAAACTTCACACAACCTTTTCTGGAATTACACTTAGCCCACATAGCGGTAACCATCCTTACTGATGTAGGCTTCTTCTTCCCCTGCAAAATTCTCTTTCTCCACTATCATCCACACACTCAATGGACTTGTCGAAGCAATCCACTTTGGTCCTGTGAAGGTACAACTAATCCATACCCAAAAGCATACTATACGAACCCAATGGCAATACATTCAAATGTGTTATTGTAGGCATGCCATTTAACTCAAATGCACAAGCTCTTACCCAATGGTGAACTATCTTCTTTGTACCTGTAGGGAACTATACCAACCAAGATTCTACATGCACTTCTTTTCTCAAACCACACTTATCCACCAGGTCAGGATTAATATAACTATAGTTTGATTCGGGATCAATCAAAATAGAAACTACTTGATCACAAATCTTATCGTCCATCTCAATGATAGATGCCTGATGATCCGCCTACCTATTTTCCACAATTGCATAGATACGAGGAATGTTATGACCAACATCACCAACTATATGCGCCTCCTGAACACTATATATTTGGGGTCTACCACCACTCTGATATTGTGGACAATCCCTCTTATGATGATCCTTACCACATATGCAACACTGTAATGGTTCCCTACCATCGCCTCTAGCCTGCTGTTGCCCATGTATTTTCTCAGTTGTATTGAACCTCTTGTAAGGAACTACATTTTCTTTCTCACTTGCATCTTGAGGTCTTCCTCACTTTGGTGGTCATTTTCCTTTATATTTCTCATTTCTTTTCAAGTCATGCTTAGGCTCAACTTTGCACTTCGACTACTCATAACAATGTTTCAAATTTCAGATGGCCTCCTCCAATGATCTAGGCTCATCGAACTCAACCCGGTCTCTGTATACTACTGGTAGTCCACTGATGAATCTTTGAACCTTAGCCTTCTCCTCCTTGAGGTAAGGCACATATCTCAACATCTCCAAGAACATGCTAGTATACTCATCATCTGTCATGGAACTCATCTGCAAATCATAAAAATCCTTAGCTCTATCATCAAAGTATCTTTCTGAAAAATACTTCTTCTTGAAGAGCCTCTCAAACTCATGCTAAGTCAAATCCTCCTCATGTATACCTTTAACATTCTTCACATCTTCCCACCAAATATCTTCTTTACCTTTGAGACTGAAAGTGGCTATCTTTGCTTTCATGTTTTCTGAATAATCATGCAATCTGAATAACCATGCCATTGCATCTTGTGATTTCTTTATCTGTCCATCAAAGGTAGGTGGATTTTCTTTCTTAAACACATTTAGAAAGTATCCCCTATCACTCCTCCTATAAGGATGATAACGATAACGATCATGATGCCTGCCTAAACAAGAACTAGAATAATACATGTGTCCATCACCTCTCCTATTTGGAGTGTCCAACAACCTACCATATATGATTGTGTCATATTTATCCGACCTATGACCACCATAAGACCTATTTCTATATGCCCCATTAGTTTTTTCATCCTGTCATGGTTGATCCGAAGTGGTCCATGTCACTACAATTCTACAAACTCTAAAGTAGTTTTGCATTAACCTCTTCTTGTTTCTCTTGTGCTTGCATGATTTTGTCATTGTTTGTCTTACAACTCCTTATTTCTTCCTTCAATATTCTCAATGTATCTTCCAAATCAAAAGGGAGCCTAACACCATGTTTCTCATCCGATTCATAGGGAGATTATTTGTAGTCTACCATCTTCCTATCCATTTGATCTCTTTCCTGCATGGCATACTATGTCAGCTAAACCAAATCACAATAAACCAACTTACCTTAGCATAGTTCGGGGAGGATATCTCATCTGTAAGATCATAAAATCAGCGTGATACATGTACAACATAATCATAACAACGTATAGACATATGATACATAACCACATAACCATGTAACCATCAGTCTAGCTAGAGTCCAGTCATCAATGCATGACCATATCAACCACACACATACCATGACTACATGCATGACAACAACAACCATAACACCACTATATACTTGACCACATGCAAACATTAACATGCATGAATGCATATGATCAAGCATGAACAATGATACTTGTAACCAAGCCTACAAGAATGATACATGTAATCAAGCATGCAAGACTGTAACCAAACATACAAGAATGTAACCAAGCATACAAAATAACACATGTAAGCGACATATAACAACATGTAACCAATCATACACTCATGAAAACATGCTTCACACAATGAAATCCTTATTCCCATGGTGAAATCACTACGACCATGACCAACACCATGCATATGTAACAAGCACATAGACCATAAGGATGACTAACAAATGTACAACCGGCATGAATGCATGACAAAAACATTCACCCAAGGAGAGATCAACCACGCTCTAATACCAATCTGTAACCACCCTACTCCCACATCTGCCTAAGTAATTGACCAACCGGGGTAAACATGTGACGAGAGAGGCCAATATGAAGGGATTCAACCTCCTTGGTGGCCTTAAGGAAATAAAATTGACGTAACACATCAACCATACCTTCCACATCAGCAACAACACCCCAAGGAGAAATCTCAGTGACTTAGGCATCCTTCCCCTAGGTCTCACTATTATTTTAAAACTATTGACCTCTGGATGCTCTCATGCTATGGTTATGCCATCTTCCAGGGACATCTGGATGCTCTCACAGGCCTGCAAGCCAGCGTCTAGGGAATTTTCCCAACAGACCTATGCCAACGTCTATGAAATTCAAGGAACTTTTCTAGCCCAGAATTTCAGCCACTGCCCAGAACTTTTTATAACTTTCAAAATCCATCAAAGACATGATGAAAAGACTAATAAACCAAAAATCAACCTCAAGACTAGGTCTAACCATCCCCAACCGGGACTGACATTCTGTCAAACACTTGGCATTAATGCAATCTACAAATCTAGGATACAAGATAGAGCATGAATGACTGAAAACTCTTATGAAACATGACAAGAAGGATAACCACCTTATCCATTGAACTATTATAACATCAATTAGGTCTTGCATCCATCATTTTAACAAGTAGAAATAAATAAATGAAATCACCATGACATAAACTAGTTAATTAACCATGCTTATAACCATCATAAAACCATGTAAATAACAAAGATACAACATCCATTAAATCCACATATAAATAAGTGCAAAAGAAATAGGAATTAGATTTAATTAATCATAAGAAAATCCGACCAAGTTCGAGACTTCCACGTACCACCTGACCGTAGACATGGTTGAACCAAATATTTCTTTCAGCTAGTCACCCCCATGCCATATTCCAAGCATGGATGTGGGATGTCATGGAGAAACCAATCCAAAAACAACCAAGAGAATCTAGAGGTTAAACCACCTCTACCATCAACAAACCATGATCACACCAAAACCGGTGCTCTAATCACAAAACCAAACTGAACTTGGAATGCCATCCTTAATCCATCACTATCCTTGAGGAATTTTCCGTCTCCTTGTCTCTCAGGCTTTACCGCAATCCAATCCTAGATAATTAGGCCCTGAACCGAGACCAGTCTCTCAAGATTTACCACAATCCAAACCCAGATCACTAGGCCCAAAACTAAGACTTCTCCCTTAGGCTTTACCGTGTATCCCACCAAAACCACTCAAGGGATTCCTAGTCCTTTGGGAATGAACCTTGAGACCACCTCCACCCCGGATTCTGAAATACATTTGGTAAACCAAATCTCAAAATCTAGATAAACATCCCAACACATCATGGCATCTGGAAAAGGCAAGGCTAGGCTGAAAACCATTGTCATAACCCATAAAATCCATGCCATCGAAAACAAGAGAACCATACACCAACATGCAAAGCCATGCATTTCAAAACCAACTAGGAAATCACACATGAAATATGTTACCCACAAGTATTCCTGTTGAAGTTGCTTGATCTTACTCTTCCTTCCTTGATGCTTGCTTTCCTTCCTTTCCCTTTGCTTGCTTTTACTTCCTTGATCCAAAGCTAGAGTGCTCCAAGAAAAATCTAAGTGTCCAAGACTGAGAGAGAGAGAGAATAATGAGAGAGATACAAAAATAAACTGACCAATCCTACCAACTGATCCTCAGAAGCCTTTTTATCAATGAGGCCTCTATTTTCTTTAATTTCCATTATTTTCATTCATTTTTCTCCTCACATGCAACATATGACCTTTCACCTCCCTTTTCTCCTATTTTCCTTTATTTTCATAAATAAATGTGCCAAAAATTCCTTCGCCTTTGCCAATTTCCTTTAACCATAAACACATCCAGTGATTCCCACTAGGATATCTTTGCCCAAAATTCAACTTGGAATAAGTGTCCCTTAATCGTGGTCGTATTTTTCCTTTATTAAATTTTATTACATGAAATTTTCACCAGGGATGTTACATTTTGATCTATCATCCCATGGTCTTCTAATGTTTCACAAAGTATTAAGCCTTCTTCTAAGTGTTAAAACCACTTTCTCACACATATTCTGTCTGCGATGAATCCACAAACACACATATTTCTATGTGTTTTGGAGAATTTGGTATCTACGGATAAATAATAATTTCCTAGATAAGTAGTTGTATCTAGAACAACAGTTTAAAGTGTTTTAGACTTTTCCTATAAGGAATAGATAAGATGAGAAGATAGAAGACCTACTTGTAGTTCCACTTTCCTCTCGTCTCCCTTGTATCAATCCTGTTGCTCCTTCCCGTACTTAATCCGCTTGAGAAGTACTCTGTAAACACAATAGAAAACAAAGAACTGATCAAAGCATACGATCTGTTGAATATAAGTGAAAGGAGTAAGATACAATTCACACATATAAGCATTATGAAACAATACAAACATATGGGAACAAGGTTCAAACACTTTATTAGATAAAAGAATGAATTACAACCATTGGTGTCTGATTCAAAGCCCTTCCTCTAGCTTGGATCCCATCCACATCACATCAAAAACATGACAAACTTGTAGCATTATAATACTTGCTTCAAAGCCAAATCTCATAGCAGCATTATCTCCTTACAATTCAACATAATCCAGCCCCTGATCACTTAGATGAGTGGTCAATTTATAGGAAGATGAAGGAGGTTTTGTCATAAATGGTGGCATTGAATGGCCTTCCATACCTAGAACTAGTTCCATGGAGGAAGGGATGAGAGGATAGGATTTACCTTAACTCATTCCTCATCCATTTTCAAGCTCATAGGAGTTGATAAGTGAGGGAACCTTCTAGATGACTCCAAAAGATAAGAATATTCCCCAAACCCTATGTGAAATTCGCTCATTCTCGCCCAGCGCGGGTGAAAGGAAGCCTAAGTGCTCTGCAAAGCACCCTTATAGTGGACTCAACTGTTCTGCAGCACACCTTTACAAGGGCTTACCTACGCTGGTCCCTCTAGAGGCTATTTTTGGATGTCTTAAAGTCATGAAACTGTCTGGGAAGGAGGCATTCAAAGGGGTGACTTGTTTAGGGCATGAAGCAACTAAAATTATGGTTTGATGAGCTCTAAAACACTGATCTGGATGTTGGGATTTGATGTGCCCAAATGGATCTATAACAGTTGCCCCCTAAAGCATGAAGTCGAAAAAATGCCAATTTCAAATGAAATGATTTATGATGTGATGAGGAGGTATCAAAGTGGAAGGTCACCTGCATCAATTACAATACATATATCATGATATTTGATTTTACATGAATTGCTTAGGGAAGGCATACCCATGCTCAGCTTACAAAATTTCATTACATGTACATAAACAGTCATCTACAGATATAGCCCCATGATCGGAATGACCATCAATGTAAATCCATTGTACATATGATTTATTACTCCTGAAATCGCAGCCCGGATGGATGAAACTAGATTCGGGGTCTTCTATCTCATTCAACCATTCACTCAAGTATGAGTCTAACCATGTCAATATGTGATCTGAAGTCGAACATGGGAAGAAACCATATAATTACTAGCCAATGATGTAAGTTGTTAACCGATGCGAGAGAAATCATCGATAATGATAATGATCCTCAAGGTTCTACAGTACATTCTGCATGGTGTGAATGGATGATTTGATGTTGAACACCATACAAATTCTTTCGGTCGAAGGCCATTGATGTATGCTTATTGTTGGAAGCGAGAAACCTGCCTTTAATGCATGTAAGCTTCAAGGTACTAAATGGGTGTTTCTAAGTCAACTTCTTGGATAATGAGTTGATGTCAACAAGAAGCGAATCGTCGCAGGAGGGCCTTGATGTATCCCACATCAACGACACGAAACAAGTGTAGTGATTTTGGAGATGCAATTTGACTGACGACACAAGGTTTAGGAATGGCGATCATGAAAATGAAGGTTTATGTTATTACAAAGGATGAATTTTAATTGAATGACTTCTCTTGAACATGTCGGCGACACTAAAGTGAATTGATAGCATTGACCCAAAAAAAAAAAGTGATGGATGGTATGATAGACCAATGGTGTGATAACCATCAAGCTAATAACCCAACCCAAATAGTCACAGTGATGGAGTGAAAGTGTCATGTTCAATAGTGACCTGCTACCATAAAGTGGTTTTCCATTTTTCCCATTTTCCCAGTCATTGCTGACTAGTACCTCTTTATTTTTATCAAGCTTGAGGAGGATAACATATGCTTGTTGTATATTTTCACCCTTCAGGCAAATCCATTGCTATTTGATGTTTTAACGAGTCTAGCAAAGGTGAAACTCGGTCTTGTCTAGATGGACAAGTTTGTTTCTATTTGATGTTTTAACGAGTTTAACGACAAAGATAACTCGGTCCTTTTCATGTTTAGAGAGTTTGAAAAGGGACAAAAAGAAACCCCACAAGTTCTTTTTCGTAAATTAATCTCTCAAGCCCAAAAAGCATAAAATAATACAAGAGAGATATCATTTCCAATCTGTTAATGAGATGGAAAGGACAAGCGCTTGACAATCTTTTCATATTTAGAGAGTCTGAAAACAACTTAAAGAGGACTCCATGGGGGTTCTTTTTTCGTTTTTAACAGAGCTCGAAAAAGAGATAAAAGTGTGCTCTGTGGTCAAAGCTACAATTTATAATCGAGCACGTTGAATTCTGTAAGTTAGTTGCAAAACCTGCTCAAAACACCACCAAATGGATTAAAATATCTATTTCATAGGAAAAAATAGGTAAATACTAATGTTTACTCGATTAATGAACATGAAATAAACATAAAACAAGTTTTTACCATGACATTTTACCATTTGGAACTTACCATTTAGTTTTGTGCTCTGAGCTTAGTTTTTACCTTGATCTTCACCAACTGATTGCGAGAGATTTTGCGGACCATTTCTTGAGCCATCCGGACCAGGTAGGAACTAAACCTCTCTACTTTCTTTTCAAGTCATTATTTTGTCATTTCATGCAAGTTTTAGGGTTTTTTGGGGCCCCTGGGGTTTCATTTTTTTTCCTTGGGATCAGCGCAGGCTTTCACATTGAAAAATGTGCTGAAGTGCACCCAGATAGAAGCCTGCGTGCTTTGCAGTGCATTGTCTCTGTGCCCTGGCTGCACTGGGTGAGTTTCCCAAGTTTCTTTTAGCTATTTGCTCCAAAATTTGTCTTGATTTTTTTCATGGAAAGGATCCTAATTAATCTTATGATTGTGTTTTAGGCTTTCATCAGATCAGAATGTCGATTACATGGCGAGAAAGAGAGCATGAAGAATAAGACATGGTTGCCCTAAACAATCCGAGTACAGTTGAGGCCCTCAAAAACTGCGAGTTACTCAAATACTTCAAGTTGTCCGGAAAGAGGCAACCAATAGAACTATTGCAGTTCCTTGCTCGTGCATGGGATCCGACAGATCAGAATTTTTACATTAGGGACAAGATGGTCCCTATTACCATTTATAATATTTACTTTCTTACCGGACTATCGAGGCGAGGTGCCCCCATCTCACTTTCTGGATTTTCACATGGAGGTGAACCGGTGAGAGATTATATTAGACAGTTTTGTTGGCCAAGTACACAACCTAGCAAGGATGGGAAAATAAACATCAGGGATGTAGGTGATTTTCCTTTAAGAACAATCCTCTTCACAATCGCAAAATTGGCTGGTAGTGTGACACTACATTTGGCGAACAGATCTTATATGCAGTATGCATTGGAGTGTCTAGAGCCAAAAGTTTTCAACTGGTGCGAGGTTGTGCTTTCTTTCTTGAAAGAACAACTGACTAAGGTAAAAAGCGATAAGATGAAGAATTTTTGTTATGGTTCGATCTTAATCACTTTTTCCTTAGAGAGAATCCCATTGATGCAACCACAACATGTATCATTGGGTGTGGCTAGTCCTAGAGATCCACGTATGTAGAGGTGGGTCGAATTGATGGCTCGACATGCGGGTCAGTCAACAATCATTTTCTCCCCTGCATTTTTCAGTTGGCTCAAGCGACAACACCTTGTCATCGAGGAGCATACATATTTAGGGATGGATTTCTGTGGAGATCTAGATTTGATTCTACCAGTTGGAGCACAATGGGGTGCTATGGGTAAGTTGTTTGACCAAAGTATTTTTTTATTTTCAAGTTTCTACATGTTTTTTGTGTTTTTTTTAATGTTTCCAAGACTAAACTAAAATTACTCTTATGCATGCAGATGTAGGTATTGTTTGACCTGTGGAACACCAACAGGTTGCAGGTGGGCCAGCACAGAGAAACATTGGGAGAGAAGTTCTCCAGGACTTGGATTTGGCCGAGACCTTAGCAGAGTTGCAGGATCACATAGAGGGATTAACCCTTGGTATTTTGGATGTCTAGATCGAGGAGTTACCTATGAGATTGTAACGCCACACTATTGGTGTTCCTAGCCCCCGGGCAAGGCTTTTGCGCATGATAGCATAGGCTGTGACCTGTGCTCATGAGCACCACTAGGTCTACTTAGGGTGTTTTGCATGCATTTTGAGTTTTTTGGGTCAGATGACCAAACGTGTCTTGGACACAAATTTTGAAAAAACTTTTGAAACACCTATCTATTTTACTTTCAGAGTTTTCTATGGTTATAAGCAATCCTATTCAACTAATGATGTGAATTGAAAATATTACTTTTACATGTGTCGCAAATGTCTATTTAACACATAATTCGCTAGAGAATCAGTTAATGTGTTAAGATTTCTAGAAATATGTTGATATTGAATGTATTCAAAATGTCTTTCCAAAATACGAACTCTAAGGAACATACGAAAAAATGTTGGATTTCGGATAGTATAAATGTTTGTTAGTTGTAGTACAATGAGTTGTGAGTCCAGCCTAACGATGATTTGGCGGATGCCAAGTGAAATGGCATCAGAGAGTAGTTCAATCAACGTGCTATACTCAACGATGTTATTTGTGGATCGACTGATACAAATCCCTTGGAAACTCACTAACTCGCCACTTGGAGTGAAAATATCCCATGCTATAGAAGACAAATTCTGTGTACTACGACTAGCACAAAGGTTTCGAAGATTCCGACATCTGCAACAAATGCAAAGCGGATTACTAACCAGATAAAAATCTCTAAAAGATACACACACACACATGCAATGAAAGAATATATACAATGAGTTTTACTACACTTAACCAAGCATAGTAACGTTTTAGGTACAACCCATTTTGGGGCCGCGATAATGGAATCCCATCATAATCTACTAACACGTAGGCACCTTTTGCCAGAACACGTTTTAAAACATAAGGGCCCATCCACATTGGTTCAAATTTCCTTGCTCCAAGTTTATCAACTTCCTAATCGTAAAGCAAGACTAGGTATCCTTCTAAAAAGATACGAGGCTTGACATTTCTATCATATTGCACCTTAATACGTTTCTTATGTGCTTTGTTAACCAATACGGCATCACAATGGGTTTCATCCAGATGGATTAATTCTAAGAAACGTGCTTCTTCTTCAGAAGTGTCAGGTAACAGGTCAATCTCGAGTTTAAGTGATGAAATTTCGCATTGTATCAGTAAGATTGCTTCCAAACCATACACCAACTGAAAGGGTGTGAATCCAGTTGCATTTCTCACCGATGTTTGATATGCCCACAAGGCAGAGTATAGGATTAAGTGCCAGTTTCACTTATAAACCCCTATAATTCTCTGCAACATCTTCTTCAAGACTTTGTTGATGGCCTCAACTTGTCCATTCACTTGCAGGTAATAAGGGGTAGAACTATCATGTGACAATCCTAACTTAGCAGTCAACTCAGCCATCATGTGATTGCGAAAATGTGACCCATGATCTGTAACTATGGCTTGTGGTACACCAAACTGGGTAACCACATGGTTAAAAAAGAAAAGAGCAGTCGTTTC
This sequence comes from Pinus tabuliformis, assembly GCA_031772625.1. Taxonomy (NCBI): domain Eukaryota; kingdom Viridiplantae; phylum Streptophyta; class Pinopsida; order Pinales; family Pinaceae; genus Pinus; species Pinus tabuliformis. The sequence continues at coordinate 245,661,517 of CM062817.1, read as the reverse complement.
GCCACTGTTGTTCAATGTTGGCATTGCCTCGGCCCATTTGGTAAAATAGTCAACAACGACTATAATATACCCATCCCCCCGGTCGAGGTGGGGTTACATGTCATAAAGTCAATGCCCCATTTGGTGAATGGGCCAATAGCAACGACTAGATGCAATGGTGTAGGTGGTAATCTGGTTTTTCGGTCATATATCTGGCATGCATGATAGTTTCTCACAGCAATAATATAATCTTTAAATATAGCTGGCTAGAAGTAACCAGCACGGAGAATTCTTTGTGTGGTTGCATACCCAGATAAGTGTCCACCACAGGCACTTGAATTGCAGTCATTGTTACACTAAAAAATGTCACCATGACTATTTACAGTTAGTATGGCTCAATCAACAGTCATGCTACCCTCTTAGGCAAGTCTTATGCCTCTGCTCTCCATGTCAAACTCCAAAAAAGAGAGAAAGTCTTGTATAAATGTATTTATCTCTGGGGACGCAGGTTCTCTCAACCTTACCTGCGGGGACGCTCCCAATGTTCACAAAAGCTGCGTCCAAAGACGCTCTGTATGTAAAGGGACAGGTGCGTCCCCCTGTAAAGGTTAGAATGCACAAGTTTCATCTTTAAAAAGTTACTTGTGGTCATTTCTAGAGCATTCTAGAAGGTTGTTCGACGTGTATTGGGCGCCTCCAGATGGTTCATGCACTCCTATCAAAGAGGAACTTATCCCATCAATAAAGGAGCTATCCCACCCAAAGAGGGGATTATCCCATTGATGGTGGACTTGATTAACCTCCTCTTGAGCACTATAAATACAGGCATTGGGCCAGAAGGAGGGGAGGTTGAAGCTATACATTTTCTAAGGGTAAATGCTGCAGGAATTAGGACTCCCATTTAGAAGCTTGTGAGGAGAGATTGTCATCTTTACTTGTTCTATTTGGAAGTGGGTGAGCTTTGTCAAAGTAAAGGAGAACTCTTGATGGACCCTGGGAGGGACTTGCACAACACCAAGGCTCAGGTTGTATTTGTTCCTTTTGTTACCTATTAATGCAAATGAGTCCATTCTTCTCAATAACTTGTTATTTATGAGTTGTTTCATGTACTCCTTGGTCTATGTGTTAAATATGTTTTATTCTATGAGATTATCAAGTGCTATTTAATCGTTTGATTGTTAGTGTATGCAGGTTTCAAAGTGAAGGAGGAGCTCATCTGGATCAGCGGAGCTGGACTGCTACAACAGCGTTGGATTACAGGTAGGATCTAAACACTTGATTTCCCATATAGTAAATGCATGTTTAGAGAAGGATTGCTCTTGTTTGTCTTGTTTGTCACTAGAGAGTCTTAGGCTCCTAGGGAGGTTGATTTGTGTCCGCACTATCGACTCTTTCCGCCTGACAAATTGGCGACTCCACTGGGGATCCCATTAATGTGAAAGTCTTTTCCTTTGTATGAACTTTGCTCTGAGAAAATTCGTTTATTTTTCTGGTTTTTGGCTCTGTGACTTTGTCTTTGGGTGGGTTAGCTTAGGGTTAGATTTATTTTGGTTTTTCTTGAATTTTCCAGTAGGACGCACCCTCTGAGTATTGTACAGTGCGTCCCTGGACGCACTATCGCTGTGTGCACAGAGCGGGCCCGCACCTGTCTTAACGGGTCGCCTGCGTCCCCTGCTAAAATTTGAAAAAATTCCATGTGTTCCTTCCAGAGAACTATTCTTCCTTCTGATGAAGATCTCTTGGAAGCCATGATCAAGATGTGCCCATTGACATGTCTTTCTTTCAGTTGGAAGCCATGATCAGTGTGTACGAGGATAGTTTGTTCCTGTCTCAACCTCGTTAAAAAATGAAACTGGATGCAACGAGGATAGTTTTTTCCTGTGTCAACCTCGTTAAAAAATGAAATAGGCTGTAATGAGGATAGTTTCTTCTAGTCTCAACCTCGTTAAAAAATGAAACTGGAAGTTATGAGCATAGTTCCTTGTCTTGTGTCAAGCTCATTAAAAAATGAAACAAGGGATTGTGAGGATAGTTTCTTCTAGTCTCAACCTCATTAAAAAATGAAACTGGAAGTTATGAGCATAATTCCTTGTCTTGTGTCAAGCTCATTAAAAAATGAAACAAGGAGTTGTGAGGAAAGTTCCTTTTACTGTGTCAACCTCATTAAAAAATGAATCAGGTACGAGGATAGTTTTTCCTGTCTCAACCTCGTTAAAAAATGAAACAGGCTAGCATGAGGATAGTTCTTTTACTGAGTCAACCTCATTAAAAAATGAATCAGGTAGATTTTAGGATATGTAGCTAGATTGTAGAAAGTAGGATTGTGAGGAAAGTTCCTTTTACTGTGTCAACCTCGTTAAAAAATGAATCAGTGAGTGAGGAAAGTTCCTTTTACTGTGTTAACCTCGTTAAAAAATGAATCAGTGTGTGTGAGGAAAGTTCCTTTTACTGTGTCAACCTCGTTAAAAAATGAATCAGTGAGTAAGAGGACAGTTCTTTTCTTGTGTCAACCTCGTTAAAAAATGAAACAACTCCCTTTTCAAGTCGGATCTTTACACGATCTTGAAAGTAAAGCTTCATTCCATCCAGCTGATTGAATGAAATGAAGCTTGGGGGGCATGTACCTTGATTTGCATCATTATGCTGGGGGCATGCGAACTTCTTGAGCATAGTTCCTTGTCTTGTGTCAAGCTCGTTAAAAAATGAATCAAGGTTTTTAGAGTAAAGTTTTTTATTAGGTAGATTGTAGTGAGTAGTTATGAGCATAGTTCCTTATCTTGTGTCAAGCTCGTTAAAAAAGATTGTGAGGAGAGATTGCCATCTTTGCTTGTTCTATTTGGAAGTGGGTGAGCTTTGTCAAAGTAAAGGAAGACTCTTGTGGACCCTGGAAGGAGCTTGCACAACACCAAGGCTCAGGTTGTAATGGTTCCTTTTGATTACCTTTAATGCAAATTGGTCCATTCTTCTCAATAACTTGTTGTTTATGAGTTATTTCATGTACTCCTTGGTCTATCTGTTGAATATGCTTTGTTTTATATTATAATCAGGTGCTATTTAATTGTTTGACTGTTGGTGATTGCAGGTTTTGGAGAAAAGGAGGAACTCATCCAGATCAACAAAGCTTGGACTTCTACAACAGCGTTTGGACAAAGGTAAGAACGAAACACTTGATTTCTCATATCACAATGCATGTTTAGAGAAGGATAGTTCTAGTTTGTCTTGTTTGTCATTAGAATGTCTTAGACTTCTAGGAAGGTCGTTTGTGTCCGCACAATCGACTCTTTCCGCCTGACAAATTGGCGACTCCGCTGGGGATCCCATTAATGTGAAAGTATTTTCCTTTGTATGAACTTTGCTCTGAGAAAATTGGTTTATTTTTCTGGTTTTTGGCTCTGTGACTTTGTCTTTGGGTGGGTTAGCTTAGGGTTAGATTTATTTTGGTTTTTCTTGAATTTTCCAGTAGGACGCACCCTCTGAGTATTGCACAGTGCGTCCCTGGACGCACTGTCGCTGTGTGCACAGAGCGGGCCCGCACCTGTCTTAACGGGTCGCCTGCGTCCCCTGCTAAAATTTGAAAAATTTCTATTTTTTGCATTTTTCCTCTTAGTTTTTGCTTTTTCTTAGTTTTTACTGCCCAGATCCATTAGTCTCTTGTCAAAGATCTTCACCTAAGCTTGTTTCATTAGCATTCCTACTCTAAGCTTTCATCAATTGGGTGTTTTGAGTCTCTTTTTTGAGAAATTCTTAATTTGATTTCCTTTGGTCATTACTTGGAGGTTTGTCTCAGTCTTTTCACAATTTTGCATCTTTTTGCTCTTGTTTTTGCAAAAAAAAATTCCCCCTCATTCGCCGGGGGGGGCTAAATTGCGTATGAGTGTTAATCGCCTCTAAGTGTTTTTATTTTTTGATCTTTGGAACTCTCACCCAATTTTCTCGACTTGCACTTGATTGGTTCTTAGATCACATTAGAATCGTCTTGTGTTTGAGAATTCTCTTGCAGAGATCACATTTGCATATTTAGAATTCTCATTTTCGGAATATGAATGAAAAATGTGCATAGATTACATTTGCATACTTTTCAAGTGAATTGTGCATAGATTACAATTGCATAGTTTACATTCTGAAAAATTAATCGTAGATTTAGATCAGTTTTCTTTGATTTGAATTTACACAAAAATAAAAAAAATGGTTTGGAATTGATTTGCATTAGTTTTTCTTGATAAAATTTTTGCATTAGAGAATTTGTTGTATTTTCTCTTAGTGATCAATTTTTTGCATTGTTGGAAGTGAATGGAAACTCTCTCCTTACTTTAGTTAGGATTCATCGAATTGAAAAGATTACATTATCATATTCGATTGCATTCAGTTGAGTCGAGTCATAACACCATTGGTTTCATATCCATTTACCCATTTGAGTAATAACAGCCTTAATAACACAGCGCTTAATTAAAATTCATCTAGTAATTTTTACATTTCTAGGGCTCTGAAACACCAACATAGCTTAGGCTAGTGTCTTGGAGTAGGAGAGTAATTAACTCTCCAAGACAACAAAACCAAACAAGTAGCTCATCTTGTGGTAGGATAAATCCAACTGTTTCATTTGTACTCTGGGAAAGCTCCTCTTAAAGGAGAAGCACGAGCTCGTGTCCGAACCAGTGAGGGGATCAATCCTCCCTCGTTGGGAACGATGCCAGACACGCACGTATTACAAACGGTAAACCTTGGATTAACCATTGTCGAGGAGCCAGGGGTCACTTGTCGGTAAACCTTGGATTATTGTCAAGGAGCCGGCAAGGGGATTGAGCTTGATACTCTGCCCTTGTGTGCTGTCGGAGTGTAGACTGTTCCCCCAGGTGCATTTGTTGCTGTTGGTAACCTTAGTGACCATTATCTTTAGGGTTCTACCCAAAGTGACGGTGGAGGGAAGATCCCACTGTACCTGGAGCAGACGTCGGCTAGACTCACTTGGATTTTCTGGGGGGTTCACTTCACTCGAGACGGTTAAAGTGGAGGAACTTGGTCCAGTCTATTCATTAAGCAGGTTTTCGGGGTAACTGTTCCACCCACCACTTCTGTACTGAATTCGGCGATGTTGGGTTTCATCACCAACTAGTGTTTTCGGTCCGGAAGGCTACTGTTTGTGTATGGTTTGACTCCTAGATTTGATAGCGCGTGTTAATTTGTTTGTTTTTACTTTTAGAGACCATAGGTGTGAATTGTGAATTTTAATTGTTAAGTGTGAATTGTGAATTGTTAATTTTAGTTTTAAATTGTTAATAAAATTCACTGAAGTTGAATATAATGGCAAATGTTCTGGAATTTACCAACCTAGGAACCCCTCCTAACGAGAATCCTAGTACTTTTCCTTACTTTGGAAATGTTGGTCCTCCTTATATGGCTACTTTGTCATTATCTGGATTTACAATAGGATTACCGATATGGTTATTTTCAACTTCGTTGGCCCAAAGTACTCCAATTGTTCCATCTCAACCGGATGCTTCACCTCAACAGAGTTCACCATCTCAACATCACCAACCTTCTGTTGACCCTTCACCTTCTTCACCTAATTTTTCTTCCTCCATTTCTTCCTCTTCGCCTGGTAAAAGCCTTGATGCTAGTAACCAGGAGGCTAAGAAGAAGAAGAAAGGGAAGAAGAAGAAGAAGCAAGATAAGAAAGAAGTCAACCAACCACCCATGGCTGTAAGTGTTAGTTGTGTTGAGGAAAATTCCGACATGCACCGTAAACCCAAATACCCTTGCAGGCTTTGTAAGGGTGACCACTTCCTTGTCAATTGTCCTGGTATTCCAAAGGTCTTGGAAGTATGGTCAGAAAAATCTCGTCAACTTTCCGTTGATCCATCAACCAGTGATAGTCAGGTTCCTGGGAAAAAGGGTAAAGTTAGGTTTCCTTGTAAGTTATGCAAAGGGAGTCATCAAACTCACATTTGCCCTCACATGGATGAAGCCTCAACATTGTTGGAAAAACTTACTATTCCACAGCAAGAATTTCCAACTGGTTACCATAAACTTTCTCCCAACCTACCGTCAACTGACGGAGTGATTGATCTAAATTCAAGTACAGTCGATCACACTCTTCCATTGGCGAGTGAAACTCATGTCACTCAGGTTGATGATCAATTAGTTGATCAAGTGGTCGATTCAATTTCACATTCGGTCGATCACACTCTCCCTTTCGAGAGTAAATTTCATACCGCTGATGTTCTTCTTGTTACATCGGATTCTTCAATGCCGGGGGGCATTTCAGCTGTTTCTACAGAACCCCCTCCAAGCACTGAGGTCTTTTCCTTTGATTGGAATAGACTAACAGAACCTCGTCTTCCTTCCTCCATCCCTTTCCAAATCATTATCAAGGCTGGTGGTAGGGACATACATCGTACTCAGGTAGATGAAGGTGCTTCTGTTAGTATTTTATCCTCAACTGTTTGGAAAGCTTTGGGTTCCCCTCAGCTTGCGCCTATTACGCAGAATCTGAAAGCTTTTAACAGAACCATTAGTGAACCGTTAGGGATCCTTCCTAAGTTTTCTATTACCTTGGAAGGTAAAACTGTCTGTATTGATCTTATGGTAGTTCGAGGTCCCTTGGATTTCAATTTACTCCTTGGACGAGACTATGTTTATGCAATGAAAGCTGTCGTATCGACACTCTTTCGCGTGATGTCTTTCCCTCACAATGGAAATATTGTGACTGTAGACCAGCTTTCGTTCCCTAGTCTTGTCTCAACTACCAATAATGTGACACCCCTAAATGTTCCTGATTCTAAAGTGGTATCTACCCTGCCACGGGTTAATTATGTGGCAACTGGTCCCATGTTTTCAGTTACCGATGTAAGTGAGCCTCTCACTGTTTGCTCATCTTCCTTTGATTTAGATCCGGTAATTGACATGGAAAACTCTATGGGATTACTTGAACACGATGTTCTTATCCCTTTTGAGTCCCTTGACATGTGTTCCTTCCAGAGAACTATTCTTCCTTCTGATGAAGATCTCTTGGAAGCCATGATCAAGATGTGTCCATTGACATGTCTTTCTTTCAGTTGGAAGCCATGATCAGTGTGTACGAGGATAGTTTGTTCCTGTCTCAACCTCGTTAAAAAATGAAACTGGATGCAACGAGGATAGTTTTTTCCTCTGTCAACCTCGTTAAAAAATGAAATAGGCTGTAGTGAGGATAGTTTCTTCTAGTCTCAACCTCGTTAAAAAATGAAACTGGAAGTTATGAGCATAGTTCCTTGTCTTGTGTCAAGCTCATTAAAAAATGAAACAAGGGATTGTGAGGATAGTTTCTTCTAGTCTCAACCTCATTAAAAAATGAAACTGGAAGTCATGAGCATAGTTCCTTGTCTTGTGTCAAGCTCATTAAAAAATGAAACAAGGAGTTGCGAGGACAGTTCCTTTTCCTGTGCCAACCTCGTTAAAAAATGAAACAGGTGTCCACGAGGAAAGTTCCTTTTACTGTGTCGACCTCGTTAAAAAATGAATCAGTGAGTACGAGGATAGTTTCTTCTAGTCTCAACCTCGTTAAAAAATGAAACTGGAAGTTATGAGCATAATTCCTTGTCTTGTGTCAAGCTCATTAAAAAATGAAACAAGGAGTTGTGAGGAAAGTTCCTTTTACTGTGTCAACCTCATTAAAAAATGAATCAGGTACGAGGATAGTTTTTTCCTGTCTCAACCTCGTTAAAAAATGAAACAGGCTAGCATGAGGATAGTTCTTTTACTGAGTCAACCTCATTAAAAAATGAATCAGGTAGATTTTAGGATATGTAGCTAGATTGTAGAAAGTAGGATTGTGAGGAAAGTTCCTTTTACTGTATCAACCTCGTTAAAAAATGAATCAGTGAGTGAGGAAAGTTCCTTTTACTGTGTTAACCTCGTTAAAAAATGAATCAGTGTGTGTGAGGAAAGTTCCTTTTACTGTGTCAACCTCGTTAAAAAATGAATCAGTGAGTAAGAGGACAGTTCTTTTCTTGTGTCAACCTCGTTAAAAAATGAAACAACTCCCTTTTCAAGTCGGATCTTTACACGATCTTGAAAGTAAAGCTTCATTCCATCCAGCTGATTGAATGAAATGAAGCTTGGGGGGCATGTACCTTGATTTGCATCATTATGCTGGGGGCATGCGAACTTCTTGAGCATAGTTCCTTGTCTTGTGTCAAGCTTGTTAAAAAATGAATCAAGGTTTTTAGAGTAAAGTTTTTTATTAGGTAGATTGTAGTGAGTAGTTATGAGCATAGTTCCTTATCTTGTGTCAAGCTCGTTAAAAAATGAAACAAGGGTTTTGAGGATAGTTCTTTTCCTATGTCAACCTCACTAAAAAATGAAACAACTCCCACAAGTCTTTCCAAGATCTTGAAAGTACAGCTTCATTCCATCCACCTCATTGAATGAAATGAAGCTTGGGGGGCATGTACCTCGTTTTGCGTCATTATGCTGGGGGCATGTGAACTTATAACAATCATAGTTTTTCATTTCAAGCTTGCGTAAAAATGAAACCGAATCCGAGCATAGTTCTTTTCCTGTGTCAAGCTCGTTAAAAAATGAAACAAATCCTCCTCTAATTGAGTCGAGAGTTTGACTAGATCTCGTAGATGTTAAGTTGTATTTTTAGGTTAGTTATTTCAGTTTTTGTTTTAGGTCCAGTCTTTCAAATGATCTCGTAACTCAACCTTCATTTCATCCAACCGGTTGAATGAAATGAAGCTGGGGGGAGCATGCGCTCTAGCAATTATGCTTAGGGGGCATCAAGCACAATTTTTTCTCTGTTTCAAGCTTGTTTAAAAATGAAACTATTTTGAAGCATAGTTTTTCACTGTTTCAAGATTTTGTAAAAATGAAACCTATCTCGAGTCAATTTCAGTTATTTTCAAGACTCGTTAAACTCATGAAAATACCGAGATTATTTTGCTATCTTTCATTCTCGTAAAACAAATGAAAATGCCGAGTTCTTTCCGTCTTTTCTTGCTCGTAAATAAAATTGAAAGTCAGCCATATGAGTACATTTTTATCATTTTTTCCAACTCATTAAAACTTACGAAAAAATGAAAACCATGAGTACATTTTTATCATTTTTTCCAACTCATTAAAATTTACGAAAAAGTGAAACCTTGGAGTTCTCGTTCAAGCCCTTTTCAGACTCCTAAAACATGAAAAGATTGCCGAGCGTTTCTTTTACACTCGTTAAAACGGAATTAAAAGACGGTCCCCTTATAGCTCTTTTCTGACCGTAAAATCAGGAAAATATTGCCGGGTTTTTGTCGTTTCAAACTCGATACGGAAATAAAACGACGTGTCCTTGATCGCTTTTTACTTTTCAGGTCAGTGGCACTAATTATGAAAGTACTCCTTGGTCGCAAGATCAAGCGGTTCCCCCAGGTATTATTTTATACTTTTTCGGGCTTGAGGGACACAAATCTACGAAAAAGTTCAACTTGGAGTCTTCTTCAGTTTTTCAGACTCTCTAAAATTGAAAAACGCCGAGTTTCTCCTATACTGGGCTCGTTAAACATTTCACAGTAAAGGACCTGTTCAATTACAAACAGGAACGAACCACTCCTTCCTAGGGTTCGAATCAAAACTAGGTTGGACTCATCCGAAGGATGAGCTTATAATCAAGCATATGTTATCCTCCTCAAGCTTGTTAAAAATAAAGAGGTACTTGCCAGAAATGGTGGGGGAAAAGAGAGAAGAATGAACCTGTTTGTTACCTTTTGTCTCAAAAGAAACTTTATTACCACTCTTGAACACGACACTTTTCATTCACCTGGGTTGGGAAATCTTTTACCTCACAGTTGATCAAACCACTTTGAAAGTCTTTAACCGGGTTCCGGGGATTAACTTTGAGTTATTCGTCACCAAGCCATCTGTCCTGTCGTTATGTGTTCAAGAGGTCTGCAAGCAAAACTTTCATCTGCAAAATACTTGTCATCCATTTGACCATCCCTGAGTCAGTCCTTACAGCAACATTTCTTCAACTTGAACAATGATTTCGTGTTGTAGGCTTGCCTGCAACGGGTCGCTTTCTATCGACATCAGCACATTATCTAGAGAGATGACTTAGAAATCGTCAGTACCTTGAAGTCTGCATGCATCAATGGTAGGTTTCTCGCCTTTGACGTCAGTTTACATCAATGACTTTCGATCGAAGGATTCTGTGAAATGTTCGACATCAACTCATTCATTCACATCTCATGGATTGTACTGGGTACTTTGAGAACCATTGACATTACTGGTGGTCTCTCTCATGCTTGTTAACAGTTTACATCATTGACTGGTAATCAAGTGGTTTCTACCATGTTCGACATCAACTCATTTATTCGCATGGCTAGAATCGTACCAATTCGAGAAGTAGAAATGAAGACCTTGGATCTAGTTTCTACCATCCAGGCTGCAAGGAGTTTTGTATTCATTATCTAAGTAGACTAATCATAAACAGATGGCTGCGTCCATACTGTGTCTACAAAAGTCTATGATTGTGATGTACTGCAAGATCATTCCTGTATCAGAGTAGTTAGTCTGTTAGTTAAAATTTTGATCTGAGTATGGGAATGCCTACCTCAGTGATGATATAATCTTATACATGTATTTTGTGTTGAAAATTGCAGGTTCTGACCAGGCTCTCCACGGGATAATCCTTGAAATGATAAATCACTTCACCCTTCCTAGATATTACAAACCCTAATCTATTCTAGGCTTCGCACTTTAGGGGGCAATCTGTTACACTAAAAAATGTCACCATGACTATTTACAGTTAGTATGGCTCAATCAACAGTCATGCTACCCTCTTAGGCAAGTCTTATGCCTCTGCTCTCCATGTCAAACTCCAAAAAAGAGAGAAAGTCTTGTATAAATGTATTTATCTCTGGGGACGCAGGTTCTCTCAACCTTACCTGCGGGGACGCTCCCAATGTTCACAAAAGCTGCGTCCAAAGACGCTCTGTATGTAAAGGGACAGGTGTGTCCCCCTGTAGAGGTTAGAATGCGCAAGTTTCATCTTTAAAAAGTTACTTGTGGTCATTTCTAGAGCATTCTAGAAGGTTGTTCGACGTGTATTAGGCGCCTCCAGATGGTTCATGCACTCCTATCAAAGAGGAACTTATCCCATCAATAAGGGAGTTATCCCACCCAAAGAGGGGATTATCCCATTGATGGTGGACCTGATTAACCTCCTCTTGAGCACTATAAATACAGGCATTGGGCCAGAAGGAGGGGAGGTTGAAGCTATACATTTTCTAAGGGTAAATGCTGCAGGAATTAGGACTCCCATTTAGAAGCTTGTGAGGAGAGATTGTCATCTTTACTTGTTCTATTTGGAAGTGGGTGAGCTTTGTCAAAGTAAAGGAGAACTCTTGATGGACCCTGGGAGGGACTTGCACAACACCAAGGCTCAGGTTGTATTTGTTCCTTTTGTTACCTATTAATGCAAATGAGTCCATTCTTCTCAATAACTTGTTATTTATGAGTTGTTTCATGTACTCCTTGGTCTATGTGTTAAATATGTTTTATTCTATGAGATTATCAAGTGCTATTTAATCGTTTGATTGTTAGTGTATGCAGGTTTCAAAGTGAAGGAGGAGCTCATCCGGATCAGCGGAGCTGGACTGCTACAACAGCGTTGGATTACAAGTAGGATCTAAACACTTGATTTCCCATATAGTAAATGCATGTTTAGAGAAGGATTGCTCTTGTTTGTCTTGTTTGTCACTAGAGAGTCTTAGGCTCCTAGGGAGGTTGATTTGTGTCCGCACTATCGACTCTTTCCGCCTGACAGTCATTTAATGCTTTCTCGGTTTCCTCATGCGTGAGGCACCTCCGTAAAACCGTATCGATACCACGACAGTAAAGAGTGTCGCCAATGATCAGATAATCTTTGGCTTGGTAGCGAATACGTCGCTGTTGCCAGTGAGAGGTATCAGGCTAGAAAGTTTGGGTCCGGAGATAGATCAGTATATCTCCATACCATATGTTAGATGATGAAATTAGAAATAGAGACTCATCCAAAATTGATGGTTCAGATGTTGAATCAATGGAGGTCGAGGGAAGGTCGCATAGTAACTCAGTGAAAACTAGAGATTTCTTTGATTTGGACTTGATGAATTCCAAATCAAATTCATATAAAATAACTATCCATTTTGAGTATTTGCACGTGACAAAATTTATTTCATAGGGTTGCAATCTGAAATGATAGTTGTTTTTTGTAACAGGATGTAATGGTGAAATCTTTGAACAGCTTTCACAGCTGCCAAAGCTAGTTTTTCAACATAAGAGTACTTACTTTCTGTATCATTGAGATTACAGCTCAAGTAATAAATCAGATGTTCAATCCCATTTTCTTCCTGGACTAAAACCATGCCAATGGTCGTATCTGCAGCGACGAGATACAGGTAATAGTCGTTTTGGTAATTTGGAGAATACATTAATGAAGCTCTAATCAAGGTATCTTTAAGACCATCAAAGGAAGCTTGTGCAACCTGATCCCAATGAAAGGGTATCTCCTTTTTCAAAAGATGTGTAAAACCTTTAGCCATTTTAGTGTAATTAGGAATGAACCTCTTCAGAAATTTTTCTTTCCCTTGGAGTCTTTGTAACTGTTAAAGATTTGAAGGTGGAGGAAAATATAGAATTGTCTGAACCTTTAATGGATTGAGTTGAATACCCTCTCTAGACACTACAAATCTGAGTAAGTGACCAAAACCAACACAAAACACACATTTGTGTGGATTGAGTCGTATCTTGTAATTTCGGCACTGTGAAAATATTGCTCTCAAATGTTGCGGGTGATCAATCCGCTTTCATGATTGAGCAGGTAAATCATCAAGGTAAGGTTGAACAATGTGCTTGATGTCATGGAAGGCATAATTCATTTCCCTCTGAAAAGTGGCCCCGGCATTCTTCAAACCGAGTGGGAGATTCCTATAGGCGAATGTGCCCCATGGACTAATAAATGTTGTTTTATATTGGTCCTTTGGGTGGATATTGATTTGATTGCAGCCGGAAAATCCATCCATAAATGAGAATATTTCGCATCTGGCACATTCATCAATAATCTGGTGGATAAAAGGAGTACGATAATTGTCTTTTGGACATGCCTGATTTACATTCCTATAATCGACGCATACTCGAATCGTCCCTTGTTTCTTCATGATAGGAACAAGGTTGGAAACCTAGTCAGTAAGAGGTACAGGGTAAATGAAACCAACCCACAAAAGTTTTTCAACTTCTGCTATAATTGCAGCGGCTTTCTTTGGATGAACATGACGAAGCCACTATCGAACTGGCTTAACATCAGGGTACATTTTGATTTCGTGTTCAACAATACTAGAGTAAATTCCCGGCATCTCCTCATAAGACCATGCAAAGATATCTCTAAATTCACGAAAGTGAGTAAGGTAATTATCGAGTTCTAATGGAGAACAAGATTTTTCAACATGAATCTTCTCTACAATATTAGGCTTGGTCGAAATATTGATAGAAATCGTTTCTTCAATATTTGACAGGTTTTGCTCAGATTCTATTGTGTCTATGAAAACTGAACTCGAAAGGAAATCAAAGATTGAAGGGTGGTTTAGTTCATTTGAATAATATTCGATGTCATCTGGAAGATGGGGACGATGATGATAATCTTCCCATGGTTCTTCTCCTATCATCATTGATTGGATGATTCCTTCATCCGTAGAATGTATACGTGAAAAAGGATCCAAAGAAGTACCATATTCTAATGAACGGTCTACCCATACAATTGTTGAGTGCGGATTTGGGTTTGCCGCACAAGCCCAAAAAATTGATTGCTATGCTAATTCAATGGGGCTTAGCGGCATCACCTCAATATTACTATCAACTTCAACCTTGTTGGTAATCCTCAAATCAGATGAGGTGGAGGAAATCATGTTGCAAGTCTCGACTCTTGCCACTTCCACCAAATTAGATGGTGACGGTAGCGTAAAAGTACCCATTAGGGAAGGATCTTTAAAGAGACCTACTCGAACACTTTGAAGTGACAGCGGGGTCTGTGTACCAATGGAATGCTTCCCGTAGCCTGTGAACTATTGGCAAAGAAGGTTAGCTGATCAATGATTGTGATTCCACCCTTAAAAGGGAATGCAATAGTACGAAAGTACGTGGAAACCACAACAGCCATAGCATATATCCATGGCCTTCCTAGTAAAATGTTGTAATCAAGGGGTGTGTCAACTACCTCAACTTTAACAGTAATTGTTTTCCCCCCTAGTTCAATTTTTAGGTTACTTAAAATCCCACAAGGAGTATATGTTCTTCTATCAAAAGCCTTTAACGTGGTTGGTGATCGTGACAACGGCGGTGAACCAAGTGTTTTCTAGCAGCTCATTAACATAATGCAAGTAGATTCCCCCTCATCAATAATAGTTTGGTGAACATTCTTATTGAGAGCTTTTACTTGAATTAGGAAAGCTAACTGCGCCAGTAACTGTGGTGTATATCCCGCATGGTTAAAAACCACAAGATTAGAATCTGTAGGATCTATTATGCTAATTGCTGACAGTAAAGCCTGCTTCTAGGAGGGATAGTTTTGCAACACCTCGAGTGTCGACATAGTAGAAGGTGATTGAGCAAGACCTTCCACAATGTTATAGTTCTGAGCTGCTCGAGCCCGAGGGTTAAATGTTGATTTGTGCACAACTCCCTAGGTGGTTTTTTTGTCAATTCTAGTACAATAGGTGGAATATTTTCAGATGAAGTTGAAGTCGAAGGATTAGGTTGATCAGTGGCCTGATTATTCGACGATGATGGTGGATTTCCATAATCTTTGTTTCTCGTTGACACCAAAGCTTCGTTTTGTGGCTTTGTGATGGATAACATGAGTACTTGGGATGTGGAAGCATGGTCTGTTGCAACCAAATGTGTCTTCGGGTTTGGAAATGGATCAGTCAACACTGCCGATGTGTTTGAAGTCTTTAAAAGTTTAGAGACCTCAGAGTGGTGTGGACAATCTCTCGTAAAATGCTTGTCATTAAAAATTAGACATGGATAACGAGGTTTCCTTGCCGAAGTAGAGGAATCAGATGATTTATTTGCAGAGAAATGATCTTATTTCTTTTTTTTTCCCCTTTTTCCTGCCTGCTAGTTACTTTTGATTTTTGCCTTTGTCAAATGACACGACATTAGTTTCGGAAGAAAGAGTATTTTCTGATGCATTGGTAGTTTGATTGGTAATGGCAAGAGTTTGACCAGATGGTCTTCCTGTCATTTGCGCGCTCGAAGAACTGATCACACCATCGTCAGCATGAGAGTCCTTACTCGATTGTGGAGGAGGAGGAACAATGAAAGCTGGTTGGGGTGAATTGGGAATTTTTTCGTAGTGTGCCAGATTGTGTGTAAATCAATTCCAAGTATTGGGCATGAGAAATTACTTCCTCTTCTGTGACAGTTCCACCTTTTTCCACATCCTTGTTGATTGATGGCAACAAGGATTTTATGAACCACTCAGCTAAAAGCTGATTGGGAACATATGTCTTAACCATTCGACGATGACACCTCCACTCATGAATATGATCTGATATATGGGTAGTAGTAGTTTGTTTAAAGTTGGTTAGGAGTTCCGTTCCAGTCTCGTATCTGTTGGGTAACTGTAAGTGGGTTAGAAATGTAGTGGCTAAAGTTGTAAAGCTGTCTGAAGAAGCTCTTGGTAAATCGATGTACCATTTAGCAGCCAGACCGGTAAGTGTTCTTTGGAAAAGACGAAGTCTAACTGAATCATCATTTAAGTAGTTTGATGAACACCACAAATGAAAGGTGATGACATGATTTGATGAATCTTCTCCAGGATTTCTGTTAAATTTTGGAATGTCAGATGGTAACTTATGCGGAATTATCGGCTACCAAGGTGCATATAAGATTGGATCATTAGTGAGTCAATTTAAATCTGGTAATTCTGAAGTTGCTACAAATGGCAACTATCGATTCAAGTCAGGTTGAGCATACCCAGGATATGATGGAATTTCCTGAGCAATAGGTCTTTGCATACCGACATAGGGCATCTGCATTTGGTAACCTTGGTAAGGTTGTTGTTGAACAAACCCAGCATAAGGTGGTTGTTGATAACCAGGTTGAATTTGTGGTTGTCCATAACCTGCAAAGCCTTGTTGACCAAGACCTTGGTAAGCTTGATATTGACCAAACCCAAGTTGAGCCTATTGGGCAAGTCCAAATTGGGGTTGGAATTGCTGGAATTGGGGTTGTTGAAATTGAGGCTGCCACGGTTGTTGAATCAATTGTTGTTGTTGTTGGTACAACTGTTGTTGATTTAACGGTTGTTGTTTCCCAGCAATGAAAGGTTGGCTAGGTTGTGAATAAACTATACCAGTGTAAGCTTGGGTCAGTCCAGATAAGGGTATACTAACCTGAGGTTGTTGTTG
Source organism: Pinus tabuliformis (assembly GCA_031772625.1). Classification (NCBI taxonomy): domain Eukaryota; kingdom Viridiplantae; phylum Streptophyta; class Pinopsida; order Pinales; family Pinaceae; genus Pinus; species Pinus tabuliformis. The sequence continues at coordinate 245,645,129 of CM062817.1, read as the reverse complement.
AACCCCAAAAACAAGTGGTTGTTGTACAACAACCTAAGAAACTTGAACTTCTTGACTTGAAACTTGTGGTTGTGAGGTAGAAGGACTAGTTTGTACCGGTTGAGAAACAATAGTTTGAACTTGTGACTGTGGTACAATAGTAAAAATAGGTGTAGTAGGAATAGCTGACACAGTTTGCATTGGTTGTGTTGGATACATAAGCCTTGGTTGAACTGGCATTGTTGGTTGCCATTGACAAACTCTAATTCCAGGTTGACCTGAATACTGCGGGATATTACCATATGATGGTCCTCTAGAATAAGGAGGATATGGTGAATAAGCATATTGCTCTCCATATGGTGGAAATCCAATATTTAATGGATACATAGGTCTTTGTTGACCATATTTCCTAGCTTGATATTGATATGCAAGATCAAACTGTTGAGTTCCCGTTAGAGAAGAACCAGGTAAAATTCCAGTTGAGGACATGGGTGATGACCATGGTGTAGAAGAAACCCCTGAGTGGGTTCTAGATAAAGATTGGTAACCAACCAGGATGGACGATTCACCATATAGGTGCGACTCAGGTGTGGTAGAAAACATCAAAGAGGTTGCAACAGAATATTCTGCTGCAACTGCATCAGATGATACAGTCTGGGATGTTGATAATTGTTCAACCATAGTTAACTGACCCAAAAGTTGTCCTAAAGAATCGATGGGTACTTGAAAATAAGCAGGATCAAACGGAGTGATAAAATGAGGAGTATGAGGGTAAAGATAAAGCCCAGCTCCAAAGTGGAATGGGGTTCCAGATGTGGAATCTTCTTCCAATTATTCCTCTATAGCAATTAAACTTGGTGGAAGAACTCCACCGTCTGGTCTATAAAAGATTTCTAGTTGATAAAGTTGAAGTTTCAGTAGTTACTGATGTCCGAGGGGTAAGCAGTTGATCGTCTTCTAGTAAAGTAACAACTTCTGAATGTTCAAATTCAAAGTCTAGATGTTCGAGTAAATGAACAACAGTTTCAGAAATAGGTTCCTGAACAACTTCAGGTTCAGATGTAACTTCTATTTAAACTAGGATAGGTACTGGATTAACTTCTGGTTGAACTGATTCAAGTTTAGAAGTACTTTCTTGTTGAGCAACTTCAAGTTGAGGATCAACTTGTTGTTGAACAACGTCGGTTACTGTTTCACTAGGATCAGTACTAATGTCCTCAGGTAATTGTGAAACTTCTTCTTTAGAAACGGATGTACCAGATATGGTTGGAGTAACTGGAGTATCAGTACTTACCGAAATAGATGATTTAGGTAATTCAGATGAAGAACTAGGAGTTCTTGATGTACTGGGCTTAGTTAAGTGAGACCGCTTTGACCGAATAGGTGTAGCTTCGGGCAGCAAAGGTAGTTTTCATGATGTTCTCCACGAACAACGGGGTAAGGGTTGATGTTCCTCCACGATTGCTGATTAATTTTATCATCAAAAAAGAAATAAACAAAAAGGGGTATACTAGGCAAAAGGTTTACCAAGCAACTGTGAACTACAGAATATCTCCTAGCGAACCAAGAAGTATGGGCAGGTAATCTCCCCAAATGCTATGTTCAGTCTATCATAGTTTACAAAGCAACCGACTCAGTTACTTAAGGATGGATAGCAACCTAAATTTGTCCTCCCATATATACCCGAAGGTACATGGAGGCCCAGTCCGTATAAGCGTTGTCTAATGCAAAACCACATAGTGAGAGCATTCCCATATAATTTACGTACTGTAACACCACCCTATATACCCGAAGGTACGTGGACGAGCTACGATATACTCACGTATGTGGAATGAGGTATCACACTCAGGATGTATTGTAGACAAGTTAGAGACAACTGCTTTGTTTTACGACACCAGAACATGTCTCTAGCCTAGAACCACTAAATGTTCTTGTTAATGACAATGCTCCATTAGGTAAATTGATGTTAACTTTAAGTTGATATTGTTTAGGAATTTTCCTTTCAAGTTCACCACATGATGTATTCTGAAATTCCTAGGAATTCAACTATCATGATAAGCATTCTTTCCATTCAATTTAACAATGAAAATCCTAGGTACTTAGGGATAGAGCAATCAGATTTCTTTCGATCAAAGAGTAAAGAGCACAATCTAATCGCAATTTCCCTACACTATTCATATGAACACACACAAACTTTTTCAATGCAACATGCATGTATTTCTTTTTGATTTCCTTAATGTGAATATGAACAAAAGGAAATATGCACATACAATCAATCAATCTTTCATAAGAACGAAGACTTTTACGACAGTTCTAATTCGAAGGAAGGGAAGACTTTACAACACTTTCTTTTGAATGAAGATTAATAAATCATATCCTAACTTTTACTATCAATTGATAATGACAAAGAAAACATTTAGAAACATTAATCAATCCAATCAAAGTTGGGCTAGACCAGGAGATAGAAACTTATTTTCTGAGACATAACATTCATTGATCAATTAGCAAACAAACAAACAGAGAAAAGTTGGCAAAAATTCTTTCCAAAGGTGGGAAATTGATCCTAGGTGGATTAGCTTAGCCCAGAGTGGGAGATAGTGCACTTCAGAGCACTGTCCGTAATCCAGGGATGCTCTGTAGCGCACTGTGTCCCTCACAAGCCTGCGCTGGTGATTGTAAGCCATTTCAAAGGTAATTTGACACAGTTTTGACCAATTTTTCAATGTAAAGAGTTGAATTAGAATCTATGAACACAAATAAGGTCTACAAGGATGTCTTAGGAGGTGGATAAGCTACTAGGAAAGAGGATTCTTTCCCCAGTGGAGTCGCCAATTTCTTTTGGAGAATTTGTTATCTACGGATAAATACTAATTCCCTAGATAAGTAGCTGTATCTAGAACAACATTTTAAAGTGTTTTAGACTTTTCCTATAAGAAATAGATAAGATGATAAGATATAAGACCTACTTTTAGTTCCACTTTCTTCTCGTCTCCCTTGTATCGATCTTGTTTCTCCTTCCCATACTTAATCCGCTTGAGAAGTCCCCTGTAAACACAACAGAAAATAAAGAACTGATCAAACCATACGATCTATTGAATATAAGTGAAAGGAATCATATACAATTCACACATATGAGCATTATGAAACAATACAAACATATGGGAAAGAGGTTCAAACACTTTATTAGATAGAAGAAGGAATTACAACCATTGGTGTCTGATTCAAAGCCATTCCTCCAACTTGGATCCCATCCACATCACATCAAAAACATGACAAACTTGTAGCATTACAATACTTGCTTCAAAGCCAAATATCATAGCAGCATTATCTCCTTACAATTCAACATAATCCAACCCCTGATCACTTAGATGAGTGGTCAATTTATAGGAAGATGAAGGAGGTTTTGTCATAAATGGTGGCATTAAATGGCCTTCCATACTTAGAATTAGTTCCATGGAGGAAGGGATGAGAGGATAGGATGCACCTTAACTCATTCCTCATCCATTTTCAAGCTTGTAGGAGTTGATAAGTGAGGGAACCTTCTAGATGACTCCAAAAAGTAAGAATATTGCCCAAACCCTATGTGAATGTCGATCATTCTCGCCCATCACAAGTGAAAGGAAGCCTAAGTGCTTTGCAGAGCACCCTGACAGTGGACTTAACTGCTCCGCAGTGCACCTTTACAAGGGCTTACCTATGTTGGTCCCTCTAGAGGCTATTTCTGGATGTCTTCAAGTCATGAAACTATCTAGGAAGGAGGCATTCAAAGGGGTGACTTGTTTAGGGCATGAAGCAACTAAAATTAGGGTTTTATGAGCCCTAAAACACTGATCTGGATGTTGGGATTTGATGTGCCCAAGTGGATCTGTAACACTATGCAAGGATAGATGAGAATTTTGCATCTCTTAAAGGTAATCCTTGCACAATCATAAGTGATAGTGATTGCAAAATACATATTGAATGTTAGTGCACATTATTCATTGACAGTTTCTCTCACTTGATTAAAATTGCATTTTCATTCAGTGAGTTTTCTCAACCATCGCTCTTGCGCACCTTTGTTTTCTCAAGCATCGCTTTCACATTTGTAATTGTCATTTTTTCTAGCATTCACTTTGATAAGTGTCGTATTCATGTTATCTTCACTCTAGCATGTGTCACTTCCCCTTTCTTTAAGCATTTGTAAGTTTTGTTTGCACTTTTCTCTTACTTTCGTAAGTTTCGTCTTTTGGCATGGGAAGTGGCACACATTGTGAAAGCAGTGTTCTAGTTTGTTTCAAGAGGAAAATTTGGTATTGATGGGTCCTATCTATCATATAGAAATGTATTAGACTCATTCTCAAAGTTTTATGTATTTTTGTACTAGTGTTGTCACTTTCATTGCAAAGTGTAACTTAAGTGTCACACTTAGTCGAAGGGAGTCAATTGTACATTCTTAAAGGACAATTCTAATGCATTATCTTTCACTATTGTGTCATTTCCATCATAAAGACATGCATTAGAAATATTCCCCCAAGTCTTGAGCATTGTCGTATAATTGTTGTTGCAAATTGTACCCTAAGTGATGCACTTGGAGGAGAGTATTGTTTCGCCATCACATTAAGGGGTGATTTTTCTTTATGAGTGTTAGGTGTTCTATGTTGCGTCATCAATTTTTTGAGTGTGTTATCATTTTAAAGTCTTACCTTGGTTTCAAATCTGCTTCATTGATCCTTCACTTAGTAAAATTCCGGAAAGTTTCATGCTCGACCAACTTGAGCTCACTCTGCCCTCTGGAATTATGCATTGCATAGTTACAAGCCTCAAACATGGATCCTCGCCTCCTGTAAATGTCCAATGTCCAGGCTCTGCTCCAAGGACTGCACATTGTGCAGTCATAGTGCTCAATCTTGGCATCCTGCTCCCTAAAACTATGTAATCAAGCCTCCCTTTATTCTCTTCCTACACATTGGGCAGTTGCAAGTAACAGTATGCCTCCCTTCCTTCTTAAATGGGGAAACTACGCAATCCATTGGCCCAATCTCTCTCCTAAACTACGCATTGTGCCATCTCAGTGCTCAAGCCTATCCCACTGTGATCTAAAACTGCACAGTATTGTCTCTTGGACCTCTAATGCTATGAGTTGCACAATCAAAATCATCAGCACCTCACCCCTGGCCTTTGGAACTATGCACTACATAATCCCTGAGCCTCCTCCTCAACCTAGTACCTTGTTTTGGATAAACCAATGCATTTCATGAAGAAGGTTAGACTAGAATATTTATGGGCTGATGTCATCTTTTCATGAGTGAATTTCACATGTAGGTATTGTAATTTGACATAACAAGATGATGCTTAGAGAAGAGCAGAAGGAGACTATGCTAGAATACACTTGTGAAGCAAGAACCATGAAGAACTCATCAAGTAGAAAGATGAAGGGCACTAGTTTACGACAGAAAACCAAAGATTAGGACCATATGAGGACTCCATATCATTTAGCCCCTTGGAGGGTGAAGATGAGGAAAAAAGTAGATATTTCATGAAGCTGAAGTATTGGGAAGAATTCTCATGAAGATTGAAGACGTAAGAGAAAAAACTTGGCATTGATACTTCATCATGGAGTCCATGTCATAATTGTCAAGTTATGTCTTGTACTAGTTCCACTACAATTTCATGTGTGTCCATGTGTCTTGACACATCCTTTTTGGATGCAACGATGTAATTATCAAAAGGAAAGGACAAAATGTAATGTGTGGAATTCCAAGAGTCATATGTGGAATATGACAAGTCACATAGTCAAATGTGGGCAAAAGAGTCTTTATGAAAGGTCCAAAAGTAATGGAAGTTAAAAGGTCACATTAGAAGTCTAAGGGTCATGAGCGAAGCTCAAGAGTCATGGGTATATGAAAGGTCATTCCTCTTGGTATAAATACACCCTCATAACTCAACCAAAGGGTTTTGGAGGCTTAGCCTTTGCAGGGCTAGCCTTGGCTTCTCTAGCTTAGCATAGGAGAGAAGATCAGTATTTGGAGAAGAAAGAAGTGACTTAATGTTCCATTATTGGAGCTAGTGGCTTGCCATTGTAACTGTGAACTTGGACCTTTCACCTAATAATCAAATTCTTTCTAATACAACACATTTTCATGCATGTATCATGAATATTGTATGCCTATTCTTCATATGTTTGTGGTATATGTTCTATTCATATGTACTAAGGAAATTGAACTACTTCATTGGCTTTGGTACTTATCTTATTGAATGTGTGTTGTATTTTCTTTAATGTTCATTATGTCTATGTGAATTATTTTATTAGATAGCTAACGAATCTTTTCTTGCTCTCGTGTACCTCTCTTAGGATAGTACTGTTACTTTCCTTCTAGAGACTCAATCTTAATTCCCTCTATAGAAAATATGATGGTAGGTCAACCCGATAACGCAATATAAATCAAAGCAGAATACTATAACCTAATTCTACTATCAATTTGTGGAAGCTTAAAGATCGAGCTGAACAATATAAGCAGAAGAAGAAGAATCAATCACACAATACACATGAAAATACTTTGGGGAAAGCCTCAACTAGAAAACCCAGACTATTGTATTATCATACATGGTGGAAATACATAGGAATTATACAAAGCCTTAGCTCTCACATCTAGCGAGCTCTCAGTACAATCCTCGCAGATGCTCACAAGAAATCTTGGCTACTCTCCAGCCTCCCTCTCTGCCCTCCAAGCTCCTATTTCCTTGCGTTGTTCCTTGTGGATGATTCATCTTCAACCAAGTGGATGATCTCCTACCAAGTGGATGATCAAGCCTCCAAAACTATGCAATCTTCAAGGATGATGCCTTGACTACATGCATGAGTTTTCTTTATAAGAAAACACATGTTACTGATAGTACACTATCCTTGACATTTAAATCAACTGGGTCTTTCTCAGAATAGACATGCATGAGTTTCTGATGAGGGAATCTTCAGTTAATTGGAGTAGCACTAGTTGAGCGCACGCATGCATCAATTGATTATTAACTCACTATTAGTTCCTCAAACAGTTTGGAACTAATTTTAACTAGACTTAACTCAATAAACTGAGTTAACTAATTACAACTCAAATATAACTCAATCTTATCTCCTTAATTTAAGGGATAACTCTGGCATGACTTCAGAAAGACTTCTAACTTGAATTTCTCCAACTAATTAATTAAAAATAAATTAATTAATTATTTCCAAGTAGCTGTTAAGACTAAATTCGATTTTAATTCACAATTTAATTCAAGGACAAATTAAATTGGAATATTCTAGTTGCCATATTTCAACACTCCCTCTCAACAAGAAAGGGATCATCTGCCACCCTGATCCTGTCTCTATGGAACTCAAATTTACACTTTGACAATGACTTTGTCAAAATGTCAGCATCTTGCTCCTTTGTCGAAATATACTGCAGCAACATGATCCTCCTCGCTTGTGAAAGTCCACGGGCAACAAATCTTTCCTTATGATTCTCCACACTACCATCAGCAGCTTGCTTTACCTTGTAAAGCCAATGGGAACTCACAACTGAGTTATTCTTCGGTCTCAGAACCACATCCCAAACACTGTTATGAACTATGGAGTCATACTCCTCCACCATAGCATCAACCCAAATCGGTTGTTGCACTGCTTCCTTAAAGGAAGATGGCTTAGTCTCAACAAATTCCCCAACAAAGGCCATGTATCCAATGTACCTCTCAGGTGACCTCCTATATCTGCACTGAGAAGATGGTGCTCCCACATTCTCTCTCGCATCCTCCAACAATTTGTCAGCTTCTCTTGTGCGCTTTCATCCATCTCTGGAAGACTCTGCTTGAGTGGATGTCTCCACTCCTAGAACCTCTGCATGCAGCTGCTCTACATCAGTCTGAGGATCCTCCTCCTTAGGAACCAACAGTTCTTCCATAGCCTATAGTTGGAGCTCCCTCTCAAGGGAAACTCGCATGGCCTTCTACTCATCAAACTTGAGATCTCTGTGAACCACTATCCTCCGACTGGTAGGCAAGTACACCCGATAGTTGTGAGGTGTATCAGTGTACCCCACAATATCCCCAACTCTGCTGTTGGCTCAAGCTTATTTTGTGCATCCATTGTCACATGGAAATATACCGATGAGCCAAAGATCCTGAAGTGACCCACATCTGGTCTCTTACCGGAGAAAGCTTCCTCTGGTGTCTTCATCCCAAGTACACGATGCGGGCTTCTATTCTAAAAATAGTCCGTTGTGTTGCATGCCTTAGCCCACAAGTGAAGTGGTAGGCCTTGGTTATGCAACATTGCCCGTGCTGCCCCTACAATAGTTTTGTTCTTCCTCTCGGCCACCCCATTGTGCTGTGGGTTATGAGGTTCCGTCAACTCTCATTTAATTCCTTCCGCTGCACATAAGTCCTTAAACTCTTGAGAGACATATTCTCCACCGTTGTCACTTCTCAAGGCCTTGTTCTTCTTCCCTGTCTCTTTCTCGACCAAAGCTTTGAACTCACAAAACTTTGTGAAGGTTTGGTCCTTCTTCTACATGAAATAAATCCATCATTTACGAGAATAGTCATCAATGAAAATCACATAATACCTTTGCTTCGCTATGGATGTCGTTGAGAATGGTACACACAAATTAGTATGAGATCGCTCTAAGATAGCCTCTGCTCGACTGTCTCACTCATGAAAGGAAGACTTGGTGTACTTTCCCAAGGTACAACCTTTGCATGTGTCAACTTGCTCAAGTTTACCTTTGGGAAGTCCTGTAGATATCTGATGCATTATCTTCAAAGCCCCATAATGCAAATGGCCCAACCACCTGTGCCAAAACTCGCCAATGTCTTGGCTTTGCACCAATTCTTCTTTCGTACTCAATGCTGCACAATCAGCTACCTTTAGTTTATAGAGATTCTTCACCCAAATCCCTATCCTCTTGGTCTGACCCATGGATATGTGTCTTAGGAACACCTTTCCTTTACTGAAGACAACATCATAGCTTTGGTCCTCCAACATCGTGACCGATACCAAATTCTTCTTCAGTCCAGGAACATACTTCACATCTGTCAAGGTGAGAGGAGCTTTGTGCTCCCTCTGAAAAGCAACCATGCCCACTCCTAAAACACTGTACCTTCTGTCGTCACCCATCTCTATGCACATCTTGAGGTCTTTCTCCTCCAAGGCACTAAATAAATTTTTATCACTAGTCATGTGGAATGAGACTCCACTGTCAAGATACCAGACACAACCCATCATCGATGACACCATGCATGTGATGAGGATAAAGTCCATTTCGAACTGAGAGGCTAATGCCTCACCTTCCGATCCTTCCAAGGATCCCTTCTTGGACTTCTTCGATGGGAAATTAGTCGCATAATCTCCCATCTTGTGACAATTAAAGCATCTTACTTTAGACATGTCACTCTTCTTCCCTCCATGAGAAGAATTCGATTTGGAATGGGAAGCCTTCCCCTTCCCTTTCCTTGCCTTAATTGCTAATGCTAGATTTTCTTCATCATCATTCTTGGATGAAGAACCATCTTGTGTGCTCCTCTTGATCTCCTCCTGCATAAGATCTGACCATAGTTATTCCCAATCTGACAGTTTCTCCCTTCCATTCACAGAGTCCTGGTAGCTATTCCAACTCTTTGGAAGGCCAAGGAGAGCGAGGCTCACCATATCATCATCGATGGTAGTTATTCCCACACTGCCAAGCTCATCTTTGCAGGTGGTGAGCTTGTTCAGATATGTGGAAATAGAATCTCCCTTCTCCATCTTGATTCTTCGAAGCTTATCCTTGAGCGCCAATTTCCTCTAGTCGCTACTGTTCTGGTAGAGGTCCTTCAATGTCTTCCACATTGAACATGGAGTATCCTTCCCATGGAGACTCGAGACAATATGGTCTCGAACTCCCTCAAGGATGATCCATCTCGCCTTCGCCACACACTTCTTCTACTCAGCCAACTCTTGTGCATTAGTTGAAGCTGGCTTTGGGATTTCTTGATTAATGAATTCCTCCAAGCCATTGTCTTCTAAAATAGCCTCCATTCAATCTTTCCATGCTATGTAATTCGAGCTACCTTCCAAGGCATACTCGAGTCTCAAGCCATAGAATGCCATTGGCCAACCTTGAAGTATGATATGAATTCGATTTGCACCTACAACCCTAAACTTCAAACTTCGAATTCTCTTCTTAGTATACTGTTCACAGCTCTAATACCATGTAGAAAATTTCTACAAATCCAGCTCTGATACCATGTCGAAATTTCTACAAATATCGCTTTGATACCATGTAGAAAATCTAATGGTAGGTCAACCCGATAATGCAATATAAATCAAAGCAGAATAATATAACCTAATTCTACTATCAATTTGCCGAAGCTTAAAGATCGAGCTGAACAATATAACCAGAAGAAGAAGAATCAATCACACAATACACATGAAAATACTTTGGGGAAATCCTCAGCTAAAAACCCCACACTATTGTATTATCGTACATGGTGAAAATACATAGGAATTATACAAAGCCTTAGCTCTTACAGCTAGCCAACTCTCAGTATAATCCTCATAGATGCTCACAGGCAATCTTGGCTACTCTCCATCCTTCCTCTCTACCTCCAAGCTCTTATTTCCTTGCGCTATTCCTTTTGGATGATTCACCTTCAACCAAGTGGATGATCTCCTACCAAGTGGATGATCAAGCCTCCAAAACTGCGCAATCTTCAAGGATGATGTCTTGACTGCATGCATGAGTTTTCTTTATAATAACATGCATGCAACTGATAGTACACTTTCCTTGACATTTAACTCAATTGGGTCTTTCTCAGAATAGACATGCATGAGTTTCTGATGAGGGAATATTCAGTTAACTGGAGTAGCACTAGTTGAGTGCATGCATGCATCAACTGACTATTAACTCACTATTAGTTCCTCAAATAGTTTGGAACTAATTTTAACTGGACTTAAGTCAATAAAATGAGTTAACTGATTACAACTCAAATATAACTCAATCTTATCTCCTTAATTTAAGGGATAACTCTTGCATGACTTCAGAAAGACTTCTAACTTGAATTTATCCAACTAATTAATTCAAAATTAATTAATTAATTATTTCCAAGTAGCTATTAAGACTAAATTTGATTTTAATTCACAATTTAATTCAAGGAAAAATTAAATTGGAATATTCTTCTTGCCATATTTCAACATCCTCTTGTGAAAGTCTCATTTTACACATTGCAATTGGTGTTTCACAATGTCAACTTTCTCGCTGATTTCAAAGATTATGTGCATACTCTCTTATGTTATTCATTGTAGTTGAGGAAAACCTTTAAGTTATGGTGGCTGGGCCGATACTCTTAATGGGTCTCCTACTCCAAATGGTGTGAGGTCTAATTGGGACTTCACATTGGGGAGACCCCCTTAGTTAAAAAATTTCTAGCATTTTCAACACAGTGATTATGAAACAACAAGTCTTAAGTTAGTTTTAGTGTTTCATATCTTCTTCACACAAGGAAAAAAATGATGGTTTCTCTTTTTGAATAAAGAGAAGAAAAGAAAAGACATCAAAAGAAAAGAAATTGCTCATTTTTATCTTCTCGTCTGACATGTATATGTCTTAGCTTCTTCTAGTATTTTGTGGAGACGAAAATAAAAAAAATATGCCAAAGATATGCCACTGTCTTCCCCACATATCTCCATCACTTACCTTTTTTATCATTATTTCCTTCATTTATATCATTTATCCATTTTCCATTTTCCCAACTAAGTATTACTTTAATAAGGAATTACCTTACCAAGTCTTCTCTTTTTACTTAGTAATTTACTTGAATATTTCCCACACTTAAGACATTTTCCCCCACACTTAGACATTTTCCAAGATGTATGAACATTACCCCACTTCACATTCATTTGTAAACTCCTACACCTCACTTCCAAATTATATTATTTCTCATATTATTTTTATCCTAAGTTATTTTCACATATCTCATTATGCCATATGGCAGCCAACTTGACATATCATAGGGAGAAACTTGTAAGATATTAGTTGGATATAGATAATTGGGAAATTACCTAGCACAATGACTGGGAAATGAGGTGGAAACCAAAGTATACACTATGCATAAGTTGCATAAAGTTCCATGGCTCTTTCTATTTCACGTAAAAATAATATAAAATGTCCATTTAATTATAATAATTATAAATCACATCCCATAATGCATGTGGGATGAGTAAAGTATATTTATAAATCAAAAGAATAAGATTCATGTGGATTAGATCAATGGTTCTTGAGTCACATCATACTGATAAACAATGGTTGAGTCTTGAATTTCTAGAGGTCGTAACTTGAGTTCTTGATTTTTGTTTTGTGAAAATGAGAGCTCATTTTAAAGCTATAAGATTAAATAACATGTTGGGACTAATTCCAAGGCTAAAATTATAGATATCAACTCATAAAATTAAAAGAAAATTCATGACCAATTTTGGGCCTATCACCATATTATTTTTTAAAATGATTTATAAAAAGATAAATGTGGAATATTCAAAGTGGGACCCAACATGGAGTATAGAATCATAACTTTATATGTTTTTAAATGGATATTTATTTAGTTATAACCAAGAGGAAAATCCTAACTGTCAAGTAGTTGCAAAGATGAAGACAAGATTTTAAATGGAGAAAATCACAATAAGGGAAGATAAAGAAAAGGAGAGGATAAAGACAGGGAAAGAATGGGAAGAGAGAGACAGGGAGACATATATATGGAGGGGGGAGAGAGTGGGGGAGAGAGAAAGAGAGAGGGAGGGAGATAGTGACAGAGTTGGAGGGTGGAGAGAGAGTGTGTGTATGATGGGGGCAGAGATAGAGGGAGGTGGGAGAGAAGGGGAGAGAGAGGAAGGAAAAAGAGAGAGGACTTGAGAGAGAGGAGAAAGAGAGGGGGAGAGAGATATGGAGTTGGAAGGGGAAGAAAGACATAGAGAGAGAAAGGTGGAGAGGGAGTGGCAAGGGAGAGATGGAGAGTCAGAGAGAGAGAGAGAGAGAGAGAGAGAGAGAGAGAGAGAGAGAGAGAGAGAGAGAAGGGGAAGAGATAGAGAGGGAAAGGAAGAGGGAGAGATAGATAGATATATAGATAGATATGGGGAGAGAGAGAGAGCGTGGCATATGTTTAGGGGGTTGAGATAGAGAGACAAATAAGGAGAGATGGAGGGAGGTATAAATATAGATGGTAGGGGGAGAGAGGAAAGAAGAGAAAGATAGAGAAAGTTAGGGAGAGGCAGATAGAGTGAGATGGGGGAGAGAGGGAGGGGAAGAGAGAGAAGGAGAGGAGGAGGGAGATAGACATAGAATGGAAGGTGGAGAGAGAGGGAAGAAGAAAGAGTCTCATAGAGACAAATACAAACATAGAAGTTAGATCTAGAAAGTCATGAATATTTTAGATTTTCACTAAAATAGATATATTGATTTTAATGTAGTTGTCGATTTCTAATCCTATTTCATCACATGCACTATATGCATTGATTTCAGTGTAGATGTCGATTTATAATTCTATTTAATACCTTACACTAGATGCATTGATTTCAGTGTCGATGTTGATTTCTACTCCTATTTGATTTCTTGCACATGATGCATTGATTCCAGTGTTGATGTTGATTTCTACTCCTATTTGATTGCTTGCACATGATGCATTGATTTTAGTGTAGATGTTGATTTCTAATAATATTTAATACATTACACTAGATTCATTGATTTCAGTGTAGATGTTGATTTCTACTCATATTTGATTGCTTGCATTAGATGCATTGATTTTAGTGTTGATATTGATTTATAATCCTATTTGATTGCTTGCACTAGATGCATTGATTTCAGTGTAGATGTCGATTTCTAATCATATTTAATACCTTACACTAGATGCATTGATTTTAGTGTAGATGTTGATTTCTAATTTGATGCAACAAGATGTATGATGTACATTAATTTCAAAGTAATTAGATTAATAGTGTGGATTGATTTCAGTGTAAGCACGTCTCTACCTCCTCCATATATATCTCTATCTCCCATTGTCTCTCTTTCTCTATCTCTCTATCTCAACCCTTAAACATACACATTCTCTCTCCATATCTATCTCTCTCTCCCTCCCTCCCTCCCTTTCCCCTCCCTCTCTCTCTCTTCCCCTTCTCTCTCTCTCTAACATTTCTCTCTCCATATCCATATCTCTTCCTCCCTCCCTGTCTTTGCCTCTCTCTTCTTACCTCCCCCCCCCTGCCATCTATATCTCTATCTCCCCTTGTCTCCCCTTCTCACCCCCAAAACATACACACTCTCTCTCAGTGTAAGCACATAACAATTATTCAACCATAAATACAATACTTGAATTTCATCCTAAAAAAAAGGTTTAGTTACTTGAATTTATAATTGGGTACATTCTTATTATTCCCATTTTCCATCATTCAACATTGTTAATTACTTTGCATTCAAACGCCATAATAGAAAATAACTACCATTGAAAATTATTTGGGATTTAACACTCCATAAGTCATAATGATTGACTTTGGAGAAAACTACTATTAATATAGAGAAACAGAGACAAGGTATGTTGTTTACTACAGTAGCTCAAGTTAAATATTTGAATGGCTTATGATTCCAACTACTCTTTTCATATGATCGATATGAGAAAATGAAAAAAATTAGTTTCAGATTGATCGCAATGAAGATTGTTTGTAATTGACTATATTCTTAGTATTCACATTTTCTATCTATCAAAATTGTTACATTGACACTTTGCACTTAAAATTTGTATTTCATCATTTTTCATCATTCAGGTTACTAATAGTCTCTCTCATCTCAACAAATTGAGGTAACTAAGAAAATTGTAAATTAAATTGACCAAATTAATCTTAGACATATTTAGCATATTTAAAATTATCAAAATAATTAGATTTTTAGCAAATTTTGTATGACCGCACATGACTGAAAGTCGGGAGATGTGTCAACACGCCTTGACGAGTGTAAATGATGGAATGTGCAACATTTATGATCCTTGTATATGCTATGTTGAAGAGACGATGACTTTCAGGTGGTGGGATGGATGAGAGGTTTACAAATGTGGTGAAGGAATTTCTCATGATGATCCTAGTAACATTAAATTGTCAGACAATTACAGAGCTTTCAGTCATGGGATGAGGGAATCAACAATAGGAAATTAGGCTCAATGTCAAAGGGGAGTCAAGGATTTTATGAGATTGAGCTTGGGGAAACCATGAAATATTTGATGCCTTAGTGAAGACGTATTCCCAGTTGCATGCTTGCCAGAGAAGGGATAATATATGTTTCCAAGCATGGCAGAGTCTGGTGGATAGAGTGGCCTTGTATGGGGTATAGATGTTGGGTGGTCTTTTTGGTGGGTTGTGCATCACCCTGAGGTTGGGGACTATTAGATCTTTCCCATTTTGTGTTAGTTATATTTTGTTTGTGGTCTTGAGCACTCTTTTATTTGGTGATTGTATCGTGGCACCTATGCAGTTTTTTTGTGGGGAAGGTGGTTAATTGGGGCCTCGATGGTGTGAGGAGTCTTGGTGGGTGAAGGAGTTTGGATCTATTTTTTGTTTCTCCCTTCCTTCTTAGTCTACGGACTAGCTTCATCTTTCTTTTATGGTGATGGATCTATCACTGATTTGTTTGCATGGGGGCTTCCTTGTCAACAAATAGAATAGTGGAATGAGATAAGCTAGTGGCTCGAGGTGTGGTCATGGCCTTCATATAGCCATTTTGTTGTTTTGGCTCTCATTCCAACTAGTTCTTATGCTATCCATTTTGTATTTTTTGGCATTACATGTTCTGGGCATCCCTAGGATCCTAGGTTTACCCTTGGTCAATGGAAAAGGACTTTATTTCGATATGTAGATGTCTAGTTCTTCATGTCGTGCCAACGGGCTCGAGTCTGCAGGGGGGTTGCTTCTTATTAGGAGCAGGTTTACTAGACGCGAAGTTATATGCATCATCGAATTGAAGGTTTTGCATCTCATTATTGGGAGCTCACTCATGCTCCTACGCAAGATAAAATCACTAGTATGGAGAGGGTAGCCTCTTCTAATAGAACCTCCCTTTTAAAAACAGAGGTTTTAACTGAATGGGAAAACTAGATCTCAGATGCTTGTCATACAAGAGGCAGGTTTAACTAGTATATGCATAAAATTGATCTTAGTTGGTTGATGAAATTTCTGATGTGGCTAACTATCTTAGATGTCATGAATCTCATTTGGATATCCTTCAATCCCTTGAGCACTTACACAAGCATATAAATGATCTCAATAGGAGGATGGAGAATATTGAGCATTACCTTAGCATCCCCCCAGTGACAGGATAGAATTTAGCAGACCCTACAACACCCATCTTGGTTACAGGATCATATTTAGACCCCTCAACCTGATTGTGATATGGTTTTGGTTTGTGACTACATATTTGTAGCTTCTTTTGTACAAGGTAGTTAGGCCAAAGTTTTAATTATAATCTGATCATTTTTGCATCTTTCATATTTCATTTGGCTCTCTCATCCTTAAAAAGAGTATAGTTTTAAATATGGTCTAAGCTCCCTTGTGAGAGACCGATCTGATTTTTGAAAACTGCTATATAATTTTCAATTTTTTCAAATAATATAATTCACCCCCACATATAAACAAAACTATGTATAAATAAATTCTAATTAAAATTTTGATTTTTAATATTATTTTTTAAATATTTTTAAATTTTGTATAAAAATATACCTATTTAATTTATTATAATGATATAATTATTATAAATATATATTAAATTAAAATTGAGTAAAGAAATTTTTTTTCCCAAACTACTGAAATTACATCCAATTAAATCAAGACACAATGCTACTCACCTTAACTTAAAAAAAAGTGTATTTTAATTTTTTATTCAAATTGTAAGCTCCATCACATCAATGACTTTTATCAATGACACTTTTGGTGCACATCACACCAATGACCTTTTCGGTTATGAATAGCTAAAACTTCACATCACGCATGCCATTAACTCTTCTCTCTTTAAAAGACACTTTCCACACATGATGGTCCACCACTTTCCACGTTGTTAGTTAAACATTAACATCACCTTATTCCTACCATAGCCTACCTTTAGTCATTACCATGATTTATTCAATGCAAAAATCAAAGTTAAGTAAAGCACATCCAAAAATCAAAGCAACCCAAGCTTACGATATTAATGGTATCTAATCATTGTGAAATATTTATATATTTTTCCATTTCCCTATTACTATTATATGTAATACAAGGATTTTTTTCCCTTTCAAAAAAATGGTAATTTCTATTATCAAAAAGAAAATTACATATGGTATTATAGGCATAAAGGATATCTAAAATATTAGAGATGGAACAAGTCATTGATCTATTGTCATCTTCAATTAGGTCTAAAAATATATATATAAAAAAGATATAAATATATATGTAAAGAACATCATAATTCATTTATTTAGTTCAAACAAAAAAACAAATATGTTAAAAAGATGTCGAATGATCATGGCAGATCATTCAGAATCATCCCTGGAAGTAATGATATATATCTCGATCTCGGTGTTCTTGTATTATCCACTGCCCCTTGTGTTGTTGTGCGGCTTTCTTGGAAAGAACACCAGGGATGAATTCCTTTCCCTGTATATATGTGAGCATACAATAAAATCAAATTGTGATTTTAGTGTGATGACTTCATCAAGTAAACCCCTGAGTATGTGCATGTGACAATGAGATGCAGTGTTGATCCAATTGATAGCTAGTTTTGAATCCCCAAAGATCTAAATCTTATCGCAGTTTTGCTCAAGTGCAAAAATGAGAAGGTGTTTGAGACGTTGAGTTCAGAATAATTGTTGGTGCCCCTCCCCAATCCCATTTTGAGCTTGTAAAAATGGCTTTCAGTTATGTATAGTACTACTCCACCCCCACATCTGGTGTCTTGTGCTGACCCATCAAAATATGCCCATCGGAAGGTATGATCAATTACTTCAAGAGTAATGACACAAGTGGGTTTTGTTGCCAGCTCCTCAGGAATCAAGTGATATAATGCGGCAATGTGATTGCAAATTGTTGCCCATTAGAAGGGAGATTCCTGAAATATGGATTGATTCCTGACCAGCCAAATACCCCAGCAGACTAGCAGGGGAGATTTCTAATTTTCTGTGATACTGCTGAATTCCACCAAGTTTACCAAGCATTTGTGAGTTGAGTTCCATTGCAACTGATCTTGATATCAAGGGAGATGTATATCTGATGCCACACCCGATTCGTCATTGGGTAGTGAAGGAAGAGATTGTTTATGTCTTCAACCTGATTCTTGTATAGACAACATCGAGATGGTCCATGAATAACACGACGTTTGAGATTATCATCGATATGGTGTACATTTTGGAATGGTCATTTAAAATAAATTTTATTTTAAAGTATGATTTAAACTTATTTTTTATTAACAAAATATTTACTTAGTATGTAAGTATTAATTATAATATAGAGCTAGAATAAGTATAAGTATGGTTTACCATGTAAAGTTGAAATTTTCATGTAATTTAATTAAAATGTGATTTAAGATTATTTTTTTTAGTATAGTGTTGATTTAATAAGGAAGTGTTATGATAAGATTTTATATGTAAGAGTTATTTTTTTATTAGTTTAGTGGCTAAAGTTTATTGCCTTCTTAAGAACATGCATGGCTATTAAAATATTGTTTAACATGCATGGTTATTAAAATATTGTTTAGGTTTTATTGTCATTAGAATAAGTTATCTTAAAAAGGCATATTGTATCTTCTATAATTAAACTTTTTAAAATTCAAATAATTTAGATATTTATTGATTAATTAGTTGTATTATAATGATATTTATAAGAAATATATATATATATATATATTGAAAAAAAATAAAAAATAAAAATGATTCTTAATTTAAATTTTTTCTTTAAAAAATTGTGTTTTCTTAAAAAAAAATTTAAAATATTTAATTATAAATTTATATTTGAATTATAAAAATTAAAATTAAAATTTTGCAGTTGAATTAAATACTTAGATTGATTTTCTAAAACCATACTCAAACAAAAAAATCTAAAAAAATAAATAAATCATTTATACTCATATTAATTTATTTGATATGAACCTTCCTTATTAGTTCTCTTAAGTTTTAGCATATTCAAAATTCTATAAACTCTTTACAACAATTTTATTGTCTCTATCTTTCCAATTCAACACTTCTTAGTTCACTATAGTTAGTTCATTAAATATTTAAGATACCCTTCCTCTCTCCCATTCCTCATTTTCTCATTTTAAAATTAAATGATCACTAGCTATATATAAAATTAAATGATCACTATAGTGTGAATATAGATTTAAATTCAAAATAATAAATGAACAAATTTTAGATTCAATATCTTAACATAATCTTGTTTTTGAAATTTTGCGAGTTTTAAATTAATTTAAATGGTCAACAATTTAATTAGATAAAATTTTATAATTTTAATTAAATAAAATTTTGGTTTTCTGTAATAATTGTGACAGGTATCTCATTTTAATTTTTAAAATATAATATTTTAAATCATATATAATGTAGTTTGTGATATAATAAAGCGAATTAAATTATGTTATATATAAATAACTAAATATACATATAAAGATTCATAACATAGAACTTAAAGCCAAATCCTAATTAATAAATATCATAAAATTACAGTGTACTTAACTAATAATAATTGTGGATCATAATAATAACTATATTATGGTGTGGTTCCTAGGTTTTCATGATTTACTGATATGTTATTCAATTTCAAACAAACCATGTAAGGACTCTCTCTATTGTTCTCTCTAGCCTATCACACTTTAGTTTATTTGTCTCTTTATTGTAATAGAAAAATCTTGAGAAATAATTACTTATGAGTGATAGAGTTTTCTTAGGGACCCATCCTTATTGTATCTTAGCTTGAGCTTAGGGGTGGCTTGTTATAGAGAGTGAATGTGCAACCGAGTCTATGATTGGATGGAATGTATTGTTAGACAAAAGATCACACTAGGGGGGAATCAATGTGGCAACAATTTGATCATTTCACAACAATTTTATAATGAACAATTATGTAGCAATGTGTCATGATTATTTGCAGCATATCAATAAATAGAACAATGCATCAAGAAGCCATCATCGCATCAACAATACATCAAGAATCCATCACATCAACATAAGAGGATACAATCTTTTACATGTAAACCCATACGAGAGAAAACCAAAAATTATTCTTCTTCTTCCTCTTCAATTCATTACATAGATTTGCAGGCATGAATCCGCTAGAGGCACCCACCCCCAAGATATGAAAGCAACTACTTATGGTAACCTGCAACCTGATTGAGGCATCAAGCTCGAAAATGTGCAAGAACCTACTCACTATACGCTACAACCTAATTGAGACACCAACCTCAAAGATGAGCAAGTGTCAACTTGCTTTAGGCTTCGACCTAATCGAGGCACCAAACTCAATGGAGGCACCCACCTCCTTCTTCATCTTCTCGTGGACCTCTTTTCAAAATCTTTCAAGCTAGATCCACTTGCTCTTCAAAATGAATCTTCAAACTACTATTGTGATACTGTTGTCAATAACTTGTTATACCATGTCCAAAATCTATTCCAACCTGCTCATCATTCTAGTCACATAAAACCCTTCTCAGAACCTGCTCTTGTGATATACTGAACATCAATTGCGACACTCACATAAGATCCCAAAACACATACCACCGATTCTGAACATCATGAAATCATCATCAAGGATTTTCATGCCTTCATAATTGTTCATTATTGAACCCAGATCACCATGCTTCTTCTCGAATCCAATCTAGCTTAAAAATAAGCCCAAAAACCATATAGAACTATATATATATTATACAAAAATTAATCATTCTATAGAATGACATATTTAGGGTGCATTCTACAAATTAGCATTTTGTTGGTGCTACAAAAGATCTAATTGCTCAACAAAATGGACAGATCAGTCGCGCCAATAACCCCTATACAAAAAAATATACCGAGACTCACCAAACTCAAACTCATAATTATCACTAAACAAACTATACCATATAACCAGCCAACCTATAAACTGAGTTTTGATTTGTGAGGGATGCATACTTACATAGTCAAGATTAGAGACCCGAAACAAAAACAGGTTTCAACCACTCAGAGTATATATGTCTAAGAAACAAACATGCCACTACTACAAAGCTCGCCCTTGGGCCTGATCACCAAACATAGCGCCTAAAGACTCGAATTATCATCAATCATAACACGATGAAACAAACATGCCACTGTTACAAATCTTTCCCTTGGGCCTGATCGCCAAACATCACCAAACACCATGTTTGAAGACTCAAACCATCACATAACAATCATGTCACTACTATAGAGCTTGCCCTGAGGCCTGATCACCAAACACAATGTTTGAAGACTTGAACCATCACACAACAATCATGTCACTGCTATAGAGCTCAGCCTCAAGCCTGATCATCAAACACAATGTCCAAAAAGTCAAACCATCATCGATCGTAACACAACGAAACAAACATGCAATTATTAAAGAGCTTACCCTCGGGCCTAGTCATAACAGACAAGTATGCCACTAGTATAATTCACCCTTAAGCTGATCATAACATAACGAAACAAACATGCCACTACTATAATGCTACTCTTCATGCTTGGTCATAACAAACAAACATGCCATTGCTATAGCTCACCCTCAAGACAATCATAACATAACAAAACAAACATGCCACTGCTATAGTACTCACCCTCACCTTAGGACTTGGTCATAACATAATGAAACAAACATGCCACTACTATAATTCTTGCCCTTGGGCCGATCATAAACCACCATCCAAAACCATCATTCCACAGATCTCAACCACGGATTATTCACTGAGAGATCTTTGTTAAAATCGTGTTTATCAATAAAGTTATGGCACGATATATTTGTCTACATAAATGTGGACCCAAGTTATAAAAGGTGAATTAAATGATGTTATATATAAACAAGGTCACATAACTAGCATTTCCTTCCGCTTAGTTTAATAAAATATTTTAATGTCATGATGTGTTGTATGTACTCCAAACAATAATAAAATTGTAAAATGAGTTATATGAATATTTGTTTAACCTTTTTTTTATTAATTTTTTTTAATATAATTACACAGTTTTTTGGTAGATAAAGGTTATATATATATATATATAATTGACATTGAAGAGAATGATAACAAGTTAATAATTATTTATTTAATATTGAATGATGGCAATGTTTTTTATATAATGCTCATATTATAGTACGCATGTCATGTCATTAGAATATAGATTGATATAATGAGAGTTGTACAAATTGTACACATGTTATTTTTACATATTTTTTTCAAATTACTTTTTTGTAAATTAAAAAATAAAACCCATAAAAATTGTTTATTCAATATTTTTCACCAATGAGAAAATGGAATTTTTGAATTTAGTTACAAATCATTTGTATTTATGGTACATACTAATTAGTGATATAGTACATAGTAATTACTAATAGACTACACAAAAGTCAATTCTTGTATCATTACACAATAAGAGGAGAGAAATTTCAACCAATCATATTTGAGATAAATAGAAATAAATTTTATTTAAAAATAATAAATTTTATTTCATAATATTAAACTTTGGATAGATTTTAAATTTGTTTAGCCAAAGAAAAACTAATAGAAAATTGTAAATATACATATAAAAATTTATTATATAAAACTTAAAGCCAAAACCTCTCTAATAAATATCATAAAATTATAGTGTACTTAACTAATACTAATTGCGGGTAATAAAATTATGGTGTGGTTCCAAGGTTTTCATAATTTACCAATATTTCATTCAATTTCAAACAAACCACGTAAGGACTCCTCTCCCTATTGTTCTAGCTAGCCTACCACACTTTACTTTTTGTTTATTTATGTCTCACTTTCTATATATATATATATATATATATATATATATATATATATATATATATATATATATGATGTCCCACTTTCGTGCATCTCTTCTCCAACCCATATATATATATATATATATATGATGTCCCACTTTCGTGCATCTCTTCTCCAACCCGCTTACGTGCCTTTTAACTATGCTTCCCACAATGTTTACAATATGCTTCACAGGTGAGTTTCTGTGTAATTTATGTGTTATTTTGAGAGTAAGTATATTTAATTTTATCTTTTGGGATTTGAGGTTTTCTATTTATTTTTGGTGTTCTTGTCTTTTGGAGAGAAAAATAATTTTATTGTAGAAATTCATTGTTAATGGCTATGTGAGAACCCTTGTTATGTTCTAGCTCATAACATTTTTCATATTTTCTAGTGAGATTGTCTATAGATGGAGTTTTTAACATTGAGATTTCTTAACCAATAGCACTAAATCCCTAGTGGGAAATGGAATAGCTTAAGGGAAATCATTGTGAAGAAAGATATTCATTTCCTTGGGTTGTGCAATCTAAAAGGGAAATAGAGCTAGAAACTGGAATTGTCTTGGGACTAGTTGAGTATGCTTGGTCGTTGTGACTACTGTGTAAACCTTGTGATAGAAAAAGCTTGAGAGATAATTTCCTTGGAGTGATAGAGTTTTCCTAGGAACCCGACCTTATGGTATCGTAGCTTGAGCTTAAAGGTGGCTTGTCACAGAAAGTGAATGTGAAACAGAGTCTATGATTAGATGAAATATTTGATGTCTACACTTAGTAGGTGATTATTGCATTAAAGTACAAGTGTTTTCTATGTTCCTTTGTAATTATACTTTCCCTATGTTTATTTAACAATTATTTATGTTTTAAGGCTAAATATGCCTTTGAGCATTTGCATTTCACATATTTAATGTTTCTTGGTCATTTGCATTATCTTGTGTATGACATGCACATTTCTTGCATTTATTGTATAATAAAGAGTTATATTAGAAGTTGAATTTCATGAAGAAACATTTTTTGAAATGCCCCAAACACAACTATGTTTTAGTTATGTGCCATGGGTATGTCATAGATTGGTACTAGAGCTTGGTTGCAACACTTGGGTTGTATGGGACAAAGTATAGATTAGATTTCATGCAGAGATTGAGCAAGGGGCATTCTTGTAAGTTATAATGGTTTCTTGAAATTATTGAAATTTTGGAAATTTGGGAATTTTTCCACATGATGATGTCAGTGATCATGTGGAAGCCACATGTATAATGACGTGGTGGTGGTGATGTGGGCGTCCCATGATTCAAGTGTCAAGGTGGTTGTTCTATTGTGATAGGCTCGAGGAGGGTATGCTTGTGTAGTGGTAGGGGTTTTTGGTCTAGTATGGAAGCCATGCCATGTTGACAGGTTCTAGTACTACCCAAGGAGTATTGAAACTCTTGTTAAATGGTCGTACAACTTTTCTAAAATTTTCATGGCATATAAATGTATTCCATGTGGTGATCAATAGATTTGGGGTAAACCATGATATTGGGTGGTTGAGAAAAATTAATTATTGTGCATTTCAAAATCCCACATAGTAATGTGGATCATAGATCTAGTGGGATTTATCACCATGGTTGGATTCACGAGGGCACATCTTGTATGCATTAGGAGAATGGAGAGGTAAAGGAGGAGATGGGATCCACCCATCCCTACAGTTAATAAAATAACTTCCATGTGGCAGTAGGAACAATCAATTTGCTAGATGGAATAGCAGGGCCCAGTTGGGACCAAAGATATAGAGGAGAAATATAAAGAAAGGAAAGAGAAGAAAGAAGACAAGACAATAAAAAAATGGGAAAAGGAAGAAGGTAAAGGAAAATGAGATATCATGATGTTAGGTGATGATAAGGAAGGTCTAGTGGTAATGGAGGTGACTTAGCACCACCCCAAGGTGCCATGTGGATTGAGATGCCACATATGCAGAACATAAGAACAACCATATTATGAAATTGTATAAACTTTTCCTATGTTTTTTAGGCATAAATTTAAGGGCATTTTTGAGGGCCTTAAAAATGTTTTTAGATGCTAAAACTAGATGACAATTGTGTTTTCTTTATCATTATATGATTTCAAAAATTTGTAATTTTTTCTAATCTAATAAAATGTACTTTTATGAACATTTTTGCAAAATTAGGGGTGTCAACAGAACAAGATCAACTCAATATTAAAAATCAAAGATATAAAGCAACATAAAATAGTTTATAGTCATTAGGTGAAGGATAAAATACTAAGTATTAATTTGTGTAATGCAAAGACAAAATATAATGGAATAGAAGTAGAGTGGAACCAACTAAATTGGTAAAAACTATGAGGAGTTTGAGAATATAAGCGCAGATTTACAAGGATGACAATGAAAGAATAATAAGGACACAAAAGGAGAAAAATCACATAAAAAATTAGCAATTGTAGAGCCTAAATCAACTGCAAAGACAAATAAGTAATGGATCAAAGTCAAGATATGAGAAATAAGGAAGAACTCATGTAAGGAGGAAATATTATAGAGGATCCATACTGAAGAAGTGCCAATAGAGATCAATGGTATCATCATTCACCAACTCATTCATCTAGAAGGTTATATGCATCCAATAATTCCAAGAGAATCCTATAAATGTCTCATTTTAGGCATCAAAGAAGAATAAATGAGTTGGAAAACTTGCAGGGTGCTTCAAAAGCTTAATTCACCTACTTTTGATGGTGAAATTAGGAGGGGAGATGATTCTAAAACTTGGTTACTTCGAATCAGGAAGTATCTTCAATGCTACTAATCTAACTTAGAAGCTACAATATCCAATATCATTCGCAAGGATATATATATATATATATATATATATATATATATATATATATATATATGGTGGGACAAATTAAAACAAGTCAAGCACATCGATAAGAAAATGATTTCTTGGAAGTAATTCAAGAAATATTTTTAGTAGTAATATCTTTTAGAGCACTAATATGATAAGAAGATGCAAGAGTTTTTTGAAATCAAATTTAGAAGCATGACCATGGAGGGGTATGAAAGAAATTTCTTGGAGCTATTAAGGTATATGGGCTTCATTAAGGAGAAGAAAATGAAATTCAAAGGCTCTTATGTGGTCTGACATCTTTTTACAAATACAAGATTCATTTTGATGAAACTAGGACTTTGGTTGAAACCATTAGAAAGACCAAGTACTTGTAAAAGAAAAATAAAGTCAAAGAGACTTTTAAAAAATCTTGGAGAGATAAGAAGGAAAAGTCAGATTAGAGGAAGAAGGGTTTCAAGACATTGTTCAAGAAAAATAGTCATAAGTGATATCAACAAAATCAACTTACCCAATATGAAATAAAAATGGAAGACCCACTAGGGAAAAGAGGAAGGCCATTACTCAAATTTTGGGATGTAAAGGAGACCATTTGAATAGATATTTCCCTTAAAAAGATGAAAAAATGAGAACTTTGCATTCAAGAAGATACAATAGTGAAATATATGGGTAGAAATATTCCAAGAATATATGAATCCCTAAAGGGTTGACAAATAAAACATCAATCACATATGATTGAAGAAAAAGGGAATATTACAAAATCTTGTTGTTGTTTTAATTGATCTAGTATAAATCCCTAGTCACATTGATCCTAAAGTAGTGAATATATTTCATTTGATGAAATTCAAGCTTGAAAGACCATGGTTGGTTCAATTAGTCATTGGAATCAAGAGAAGGACCAATGAAATTGCTAGGACTAAGCCTCAAATTTTTCAGGGAGGCTTAGGCGCATGCATTTCAAAGAACCCATAAACTGTTTTAGGAAATTCCACCCAGAGATGATTATATTAAAATAATTAATACTTTTAATGGGGTTCTTAAGTCTAAACTTAGGAAAATTAAAATATTAAACAGTATTAATCTAATTGTGGGTGAAACTTCTAGAAAAGGATGGAGATCAAGTCAAAACGATCTGAGCCTTTGATTAGGAGTTAATATAGGTTGTTGGTTGTCCAACAAGAAGATATAAGAAGGGGCTTGAGGGCCATTTCGAACATACACTGAGAGATCAAGAGATTGAATTTCTGAAGTGAGAAGTTCTTAAGAGGAAATTCTAATCGAAGATATCTTTTGCAGTAGAAGGGCAAGGACAATGATCTGGAGGAAGATTTCCATATCTGGAGAGGTAGTAGCAAGAGGCTGAGTTATTCCTAGTGCAGGAACATGTGAGTGCAGGAACTCGTGAGTGCAGGAACTTGCAAGTTCAGAAATGTGCGAGTGCAGGAATGCATGAGTGTAGGAACGTGAGTGTGGGAACGCACGAGTGCAGGAACACAAGTATAGGAATGCACAAGTGTAGGAATGCGAGTGCAGGAAACACAAGTGCAAGGGTTTCTTAGGGAATATCTCTACCAGATTTTCTTGTTATTTGGATTGTTAGTTGGGCATCCATAGATGTACTCAAATTTCACTGCTGCATAATAAAATAAAATCGTCAGCTGTTGCACCGGTTTTTCCACACTGGGTTTTTCTGGGGACATTTGTCCAAAAATAATGGTGTCCTATGTGTTTGTATTTCCTTGCTCAGTTTCTATGTTTCATAATCATATTTAATTTGGTGTAGGTTGCTTCAGTAATTTAATT
Organism: Pinus tabuliformis; assembly: GCA_031772625.1. Lineage (NCBI taxonomy): Eukaryota > Viridiplantae > Streptophyta > Pinopsida > Pinales > Pinaceae > Pinus > Pinus tabuliformis. The sequence continues at coordinate 245,617,526 of CM062817.1, read as the reverse complement.
CAATGTTTCAAGAAGAAATATGAAATAAGTTTGTAATGTAATTTACGACCTAGGTGAAGTAGATTTGGTTGGTTGCAGTAGGATTCCTGAGATTGTTAGATTTAGGAATTTTCACATGGTATCAGAGTTGTTGATGTGAAACAGGAAGAGCAAATCTAGCACTGAAGTAAGGGCCAACTTGATGTAGAAAGAAACAATTTGAATCCCATGAGGGATTGCGCATTTCTAGCCAAGAGGGATATATTTTCATGGGTATCTCTCTTTGAGTGAGCTGATAGAGAGGTAATATTGTCGGATTGATAATTTTCCAAGGCAGAGGGAACCATGTAGAGCATCAGCGTAGAGCTAGAGGGACACAGTTTTCTGCAAGCTGAGTGATGGGCAGTGTTATCTCAAAATCAGATCCTGATAGGCTGCTGGTCAGGTTGAATCTAAGTAACTATTTCAACCTACTTTAGGCTGAGGCTTAGCCTCCTCAACCTGAGAGGGCTCTCTCTTGATGGATTAATGATTTTGATTAAAGATAAGATGGCTAACTCTTATAGAACAACTGTGAAAAATATGAATGGTGGAAACACATTAAACAAAACTATCCATTGGGCTTATGGAGTCAACAACACCTCAATATAACAATGAACTCAACCCTACATGGAAGTCAGGGCATTCAGCATTTAAACATTCAGAACATAAACTCATATGGGACCACACAGTTTATAAATGTATACAAGAAGTCAGAGCACATTCAGTGAATTCTGAGTGATTATACATCCATACCACTGTAAGAATTAAGAAAAGGACAACATCACATATTCTGAACATAAAAAATCCTTCATGAATCCTGAGAAGTAAAGTCAAGCATGTATTACTGAAAATGAGTCTTACATAGGCCAAATACAAGCTTTTCCATAAAATTTCCAACCCTTTGTACATCAGATGTTCTGCTATATATAGAGCTCTTTACATGCTTAGATTCCTCTTCTAGGAAGAGGAAAATTCGAATTCTACCTGACCTGACACCTAATGACACTCAAAACTGACTATTAAATTCAAATGACACCTAACTAGCAGTCCTAGAGACCTAATACAACTAGGAGTGTAACTCCTTATCATGATTACAACAACCTTATCTAAGCATTAAACACTACTTTTGACACATAAAAATCCATGAAGTCGAATTTGATGAAGCCCATAACCTTCCAGCTGGCCCTTGATGACTCATCCTTTTGTTGTTCCTAGAAACTAGGAAACTGTCCCTTACTCTGTTCTGGCTGAAAAATAGGTCTTGGGACAGAGCTCATAACTTCTCATAAAAAATGTATTTGGAAAAACTGAAGGAGGCTTTTGTGAACCAATCCATTCTTAACAAAAACCTCTCTTGGTTTTTTGAAACACCTTTCCTACCGTCCAAAATATTACTTTGAAAAACAGGTGTTAAACAGAGAAATATGCCTGTGGAAAACTTGCACCTACAGCAGTTTCGTAGCGCAAGTTTGATCATTCATTTCTCTCAAATCATAATGGATTTGAAGGAAGTGGAAGAGGTTTTTGTATTTCAGTATCTTATGAATGAAAACCTCTTTCACGTTTTAGAGATAAGCTTTCAAATGCTCAGAAACGCTTCTAGAAGTTGACTAGTAAAAACAGGGAAACAAAACTCCTCCTTTTTAGAGTTTCATTCTTATGCTCATCTTCGAATCCTTCTGTTGACCAAGCTGTCTCTTTAATCATATGAAATGCATTAAATCAACCATGAAATCTGATCCCACACTTGAATTAAGACAAATAGCTCCTTTAATGCTGCCTGAAGCATCATCTAGCTATGAAACAATTTCCACTTTTATAACATGTAGCTTAGAATTCAACAAAAATGTCCTCCTTCTACTTGTTTTGCCCTTGCTGAATGTTGACACTTTGTAATTGATCTTTTGCAGAGATTCCCCTTTGAAAATATTTCCCTTTGTCTCTCAAAATTGGTCTACTAATTCATAATATGCTCCTACAGCAGTTTCGTAGCGCGCTACGAAACTGCTGTGTAATTACAAAAACACAGCTTTGAACCAAAATTTTTCATTTTGAGCCTTTTTCTATCTTCAAATGTCTCTTTTCATGTGCCTTGAAGCTTTTCAAACTGAATATATATATATATATATAGACCCCATTCTTCAAGGTATGTATGCAATATGTAACCTTGGCATTTGTGAAAGAATCTTCAAGTAACAAGGAAGACGAGATGTATGCCAATCATTTGCAATGAAGACAACATCCTCCTCATAAGGTCTACTAAATGTTCACTATTTTTCTCTGATTTAAAGATTGTTCAGCTGTTGCCACATCTACACAAGGCAGAATGCAGTCAAGGGCGGTATTTTCTATTGAAGGTGCTTCAGTGTGAACATTTTTCCCATTCTTTCCATATGCCTCCACATAACACCAATCAGGAACCATCCATTTCTTTGATATGCTCCCAAGAGTAATTACTTTTAGCTGTCGCTGCAATCTTAGCCAAATGATCATGGGTAAAAGTAATGCCGCATGGGTTGCTTGGATTGATAATAACCATTGCCACTGTGTTGCTATCTGCAATTGTATGAATCCCTGTGTAATGCATCAAACTAAATTGAGAGATTTTGGCATTAGTATTCTTAAGTGATAACAGTGGCTCCACTTGGGATAGTGTGCTCCTGTAGTACACTAAGAACTCGTAGGTCCAGTGCTTTGTCCATTTTATGAAAAACATAGATTTGCTTGACGAGCATTCCTTTCCAACTTCTTGGGCCTTCACCTCAGGCTTAAACTTGATGATCATTGTGAGAGAAAGAAATCTACCACTACTGAAAAAAAAAATGCTCAGTCAACCTTGAGCTTATTTACATTTTTCTACCTACCTACCCTATTAACTGCAAGCTCCACTTGTAGCTCAAGCAACATGATATTTCCAATAAAGCCAATCAATTGTCCTCTCTGATATTGGAGGCTCTTGACTGCATTCAACCTCAAAATAACCATGGTAGTGAGATGACCAAATCAACCTATAATGTATATGACCTTCATAATGCAAATGAAATTGAAATACTGATGTGCAAAACTTTGCCATGTATTCATTTATAGGGTCAAAGAAAACATGGTTATTTTGATAATCATCATAACATTCTATCTCTTTAGACAACTGATCCTTAGCCACACAAAATTCCTTTGATGTGCTATCCAACTGCCTTTCTGCATGATTCCCATAGACAATGTAATTTTCCTCACTATTGTGATCATTCTTTGATGTAAGCAGCTGCAAGGAATCACAAAAATGAACAACCTTTTCTTCTGCCTGAGGATTATAAAAAATTTCTTCCAGTATTTCTTCTTGGTGTTTGCAATCAATTTCATATTCTTTATGATCAAAAGACTGACAAATCTGCTGCATCTTTTCATTCATATCAAAGGATGAAACATGGTTTTCACAAATAAACCCCTGCTGATCTTCATGCTGCGTTTCATGAGATGTTATACTTTCTTCTTGGTGTTGAAATGCATTGTTATGAAGAGCCTCTAAAATTTCTTCATCCATAAATTCATCATCATCATAACAATCCTCCAAATATTGAATAAAACTCGTAGAATGTTTACAACAATCTTTGACCAGCAATAAGGAGGGATGACACTCTTTATACATGTCATAGAACACATCATGGAAATCAGCAAGAGAATATAATGAACCATTTTCCAAACTTTTATACCAAGACCATGCTTTTCCTTCTAAAGTGGTCATAAACATCCTCATGAGACAATCTTCAGGGAAATGAACCTTAAGACTGCGTACATGCATATGAAACCTAACCAAATGAAGAGCAGCATTGTCTTTCTTTTCATCTTTGAATATCGGAAGATCCTCTAACCAATCAACCTTTGGCATAGGATTTGGAAAACCAGGGATATGAGATCGATTCATAGGAGCATACCTGGCATTCATTTTTGTAGTGGAATTCATCTTGAAACTTCATCAAGCTACTGATCTTCTAGCAGTTGAGTCACCTTCCAATTTCTTATTCGATGTGTGGAGTCGCCAAGGTAGTTTTGCAGCCTCAAATAGATGTCTGAGCTCCTGCTACCTTCAGAAGTTCAACCTCTTAATTTCGGGAATGAATAGACTTCAGGCTCCCGGCAGATGCACCAACATGTTATCTCAAAATCAGATCCTGATAGGCTGCTGGTCAGGTTGGCTCTAAGTAACTATTTCAACCTACTTTAGGCTGAGGCTTAGCCTCCTCAACCTGAGAGGGCTCTCTCTTGATGGATTAATGATTTTGATTAAAGATAAGATGGCTAACTCTTATAGAACAACTGTGAAAAATATGAATGGTGGAAACACATTAAACAAAACTATCCATTGGGCTTATGGAGTCAACAACACCTCAATATAACAATGAACTCAACCCTACATGGAAGTCAGGGCATTCAGCATTTAAACATTCAGAACATAAACTCATATGGGACCACACAGTTTATAAATGTATACAGGAAGTCAGAGCACATTCAGTGAATTCTGAGTGATTATACATCCATACCAATGTAAGAATTAAGAAAAGGACAACATCACATATTTTGAACATAAAAAATCCTTCATGAATCCTGAGAAGTAAAGTCAAGCATGTATTACTGAAAATGAGTCTTACATAGGCCAAATACAAGCTTTTCCATAAAATTTCCAACCCTTTGTACATCAGATGTTCTGCTATATATAGAGCTCTTTACATGCTTAGATTCCTCTTCTAGGAAGAGGAAAATTCGAATTCTACCTGACCTGACACCTAATGACACTCAAAACTGACTATTAAATTCAAATGACACCTAACTAGCAGTCCTAGAGACCTATTACAACTAGGAGTGTAACTCCTTATCATGATTAAAACAACCTTATCTAAGCATTAAACACTCCTTTTGACACATAAAACTCCATGAATTCTAATTTGATGAAGCCCATAACCTTCCATCTGGCCCTTGATGACTCATCCTTTTGTTGTTCCTAGAAACTAGGAAACTGTCCCTTACTCTGTTCTGGCTGAAACATAGGTCTTGGTACAAAGCTCATAACTTCTCATAAACAATGTATTTGGAAAACATGAAGGAGGCTTTTGTGAAAAAATCCATGCTTAACAAAAACCTCTCTTGGTTTTTTGAAACACCTTTCCTACCGTCCAGAATATTACTTTGAAAAACAGGTGTCAAACAGAGAAATATGCCTGTGGAAAACTTGCACCTACAGCAGTTTCGTAGCACAAGTTTGATCATTCATTTCTCTCAAATCATAATGGATTTGAAGGAAGTGGAAGAGGTTTTTGTATTTCAGTATCTTATGAATGAAAACCTCTTTCACGTTTTAGAGATAAGCTTTCAAATGCTCAGAAACGCTTCTAGAAGTTGACTAGTAAAAACAGGGAAACAAAACTCCTCCTTTTTAGAGTTTCATTCTTATGCTCATCTTCGAATCCTTCTGTTGACCAAGCTGTCTCTTTAATCATATGAAATGCATTAAATCAACCATGAAATCTGATCCCACACTTGAATTAAGACAAATAGCTCCTTTAATGCTGCCTGAAGCATCATCTAGCTATGAAACAATTTCCACTTTTATAACATGTAGCTTAGAATTCAACAAAAATGTCCTCCTTCTACTTGTTTTGCCCTTGCTGAATGTTGACACTTTGTAATTGATCTTTTGCAGAGATTCCCCTTTGAAAATATTTCCCTTTGTCTCTCAAAATTGGTCTACTAATTCATAATATGCTCCTACAGCAGTTTCGTAGCGCGCTACGAAACTGCTGTGTAATTACAAAAACACAGCTTTGAACCAAAATTTTTCATTTTGAGCCTTTTTCTATCTTCAAATGTCTCTTTTCATGTGCCTTGAAGCTTTTCAAACTGAATATATATATATATATATAGACCCCATTCTTCAAGGTATGTATGCAATATGTAACCTTGGCATTTGTGAAAGAATCTTCAAGTAACAAGGAAGACGAGATGTATGCCAATCATTTGCAATGAAGACAACATCCTCCTCATAAGGTCTACTAAATGTTCACTATTTTGCTCTGATTTAAAGATTGTTCAGCTGTTGCCACATCTACACAAGGCAGAATGCGGTCAAGGGCGGTATTTTCTATTGAAGGTGCTTCAGTGTGAACATTTTTCCCATTCTTTCCATATGCCTCCACATAACACCAATCAAGAATATCTGTTGTGCCAATCAGGAACCATCCATTTCTTTGATATGCTCCCAAGAGTAATTACTTTTAGCTGTCTCTGCAATCTTAGCCAAATGATCATGGGTAAAAGTAATGCCGCATGGGTTGCTTGGATTGATAATAACCATTGCCACTGTGTTGCTGTCTGCAATTGTATGAATCCCTGTGTAATGCATCAAACTAAACTGAGAGATTTTGGCATTAGTATTCTTAAGTGATAACAGGCAGAAAAGTCGTCGAAAGAAGGAGGCATATCGCATAGTGAGGGAATACTTCATCAATGATTTCTTGTCGGGGAAATCAGTATTTCTCATTTGCTGAGAAGTAGAGGAGCAACAGACCTACTAGCTCCATGAGTGCGTAAGCTAGCCTGGAAGCTATGCAGTAAGGAGAAAGAGGGAGTTTTTTGACAGTTTTCGGAGGATATGGGAACTAATGGCTTGAGGGATCAAGATAGGTTGGATGCAGCTTCTAACTACGTCATCTAGAAGGCTAGAATGTCCTTCCTTCTAGATGAGCATGTCCTCAAGCCAGATGTTGATAGTGTGGTAGCTATCCCTGTGGATGTAGATTCGCTGAAGAAGTACAAAGCTGAAATAGCAAAGGAAAAGAGGATGATCCTAGATGGAGTCAAGGATCACGTGGCATACCAGGTGTTATAGACATTTTTGTGCCTTATAGCATGAAGCATGAAATGTCCATAATCTAAGGGATCCAAAGTCCCTAAACATGTTGTTCCTACCCCTAGAGGAACAAGGTCAGCAAACCACGGCACTAAATATCAGTTCTCCACCTGAAAACACTCAAAAACAAGCAAATTCTGGATCATGTCAACTGCTCCACTGAGCATCTGCGCTGAATGTCAAGTGCTCCACTCTGTACCTGCGCTGAATGTCAACTGCAAAGAAGGCCACCTGCGCTGAGCGTACTTGGACAAGTGGCACAGTCATTCCTCAAGGTGTCAGCGCCCAGTAAACTTCCAAAATGACACTTGGATCAAGGAATTTACCTGGTGATGAGTAAGAGGGTCTAGATCTCCAAGTGGAAGCAAGAACCTCCAAGTGGACTCAAGAACTGAAGAATAACTGAAGTGAGAGAGGACACTAGTCAGCTCTCAAGCTGACTCATCCTTTCTCCAAAACTCCTATATATAGAGCTCTCTCATGAGGTCTAGGGAGGCTGGAATCTTGTGAATGTAAGGAAGTGCTGTTGGTTTGAGTTTAGAGCTATTGGGTGATTTGCTTTGAAGGAGGTGAAGAGGAGATTTCTTTCTGTTGGGAAGGTGATGCTGGATTGGGCCTCTTATGGTTGTATCACTTCCTGAACTTTACTTCTTCCATTAATAAAGCATTTGAGGTTCTTCTATATGCATGTGTCTCAATGATGTATTGTCATACTTGTGTATTTGATTTATTCTAATCCTTGAATCAATTATGAATGCATGCTTCTTGTAGTTTCCCTCTCTTGCCATTTTGCAGGATCTTGGTGTAGCTGGGCCAGTGAAAGAGCAAAGAGCTGGGAGCAAGCAGCAAGGAGAGAAGATTGGATCAACCATTAGCGAAAGATATCGGTTAGTGGATCCCTTTCTCCCCTATTTTACTTTCATAAAGAAGAAATCTTAGATAGCTTTGCTTCGATTGTTGCTGAGGTACTATCACCCTTAGAGTGGGATAGGGTCATTCCGTATTGGATACTTTTCCCTACAACACCAGGCGTACCACATTACTAGCAGAGAAACTTCTAATGAGATGTGGGATGGTTTGGCCACATTGTATCAGGGATCTTCCGAGCAGCGGAAGATGTATCTAGAACAGAAGTTGATATCTGCGCAGATGCCAAAGGGAGAACGTGTGGATCCATTCCTCACAAAGCTGAAGGAGACCCGTGATGAGTTGTCGGTTGCGGGGCATACACCTCATGATTCAGAGTTAGTGTGACTGGCCCTAAATTTTGTCTCATATGAGTGGCAAGTCTTTGTCTAGAGTATCCTAGGTAGAGCAACATTGCCTAATTGGGATGAGATGTGGGCAGCTCTAAAACAAGAAGGGTGTTGGCTTAGGGGGTCCTGACCTAGGTTCATAGTTAGTTGTGCCAACCAATAAAACCCTACATTACTGTCCCTTTCAGTAACAACCCACATAGCATAGGCTATAGTCTCACCTGAAGCAGTATGGGGGGATGCTGGAACCAAGTTTCCGCATCCAGAGACCGGTGTGATGTCTTTTAACACCCTAGATCTGCCTCCGTGCATATCTATTAGCCCTTAGGACTTGGTACTACAACTCTGTTAAAATAGCCTTTAGACCTTCGTGAAGGTCCACAATCGGTCTTTGTGGACCCTTAATAGTCTATTCATCCACTTACGCGCACTAGAAAACAACCTTAGATCAGAGCTCGTGCAGATCTACTTAAGTATTTAATAAACATAGTCGAATTTATCACAGTCTATGCGAAATTACATAAACATGCTTGCGTATTTCATTTAAAATTTATTCAATAGGATCACGTACATTCAAATCAATATTTCATAACACAATATTCATCCACAACATATATCGTAAACAAATAAACACATGAATTCTTCAATAATCTTCTTTATTGATCTTTAGTACATTATTATAGACTCAAAACTACCCTGCGCACTCAGCTATAGGGGTCCGCGCACTCAGATGTAGACTCTACCTAGGCCTTTGTACACTCAGCTGCAAAGCCTTTCTCTCCTATCTGACCCACTTCTCTACACTAAGGCTTCCCAGACTTCGTTCATTCTTTTTCCATCGACCTGCCTTAGACTCTCTAAGACACACCTCTTGATAGCCTTTTACATACAATTTCATGGTCCACAGACCATGGGTGGATCTCAAAACCGACTCAAATTTTACATAAACAAGGGGTAAAACCCCTTTGACTCCTAATCATCTACGCACTCCACATCCACAAATCGTGGAGTAAATACATCAAAACTTAGGTTTTTAACCCCAAAAATGACTGAGGGGACCCCATCCCAACAAGCCCCCAACACAAAGATCGTGACTTGCCCTTGAGTCACTCAGTTGGCACTGCAATCTTGCTGTGAAGATCCTCCAACTTGACCTCTTCCTCTACGTAGTTTCCTGCTTGACCTCTTCCACTAGCTTCTTTGTAGCTAGTCTGTTTGCAGCCAGCCTCATCGTCTGTTGCGTTTGTTGTAAGCCCTTTAGCTTATCCTAGATGGTTGTTAAGATCTAATAATATTCTTCCAACCAAGGCTCCAGCTTGGCCTTAAGCAAGGCCTCCTTCTTCTGTGTTGATTCTACCTGCGTGAGGAGCTTCTTCGCCTCTTGTTACTTGGCCAGGCGTTGCGCTAGTGAAATGGAGCACACCGTTGCCTTGACTTCATCATAATGCTTTTACAGTTCCTGACCTCAGTATTCAATGTTTGCATATTTGGATCCTCCTGCAGATTGGTGACCAACTCCACGACCTGCTCAAATACTATTGTGCAGTATGCAATTGTGGCATCTAGAGTAGCTAGGCCTTCCTTGGTCGCGGCTCCGTGCTGCTCTCGGACCTTCGGCGGAGTCAATGGCTGCATCCTTAATTGTAGCTTGGTGATCTTCATGTTGAGTTCAAATTGAACCAATTAACCTCTGCCTTTGCTTCACGCACACCAGTGGCTAACTTCCTGATCTTCACTTCTGGCTGTGCATCTTCAGGAATATGAAGCTCTGGTATTGTTCTGCATGCCTCCGCGACTACTGACTCTAGTCATGAACTATGCACCTGGAGCACCTCCTTTTCCTGTAGAATTTGTGTCTTCTCTGTGAACAACTGTTGATTATTAACCTTGATCTCGCTGACATCACTAAGTGCTCGCTTATCCCGAATGCAAAGCTCCTCCACGACTCCCTGTAATAGTGCATGCAATGACTCCAGTTACATCACGGCAAGGTTCAGGCCCATCTTTGGGACCCTATCAAGGAGGGTGCGCTTATTCCTCAGTGTCGACATGGACTAAACCTACCAGCATGGGGAAGACACACACATCCATTGACAGCCACGAAATTATCTCTGCACTTGTACTTTGACCCTACATTGAATTGCCCAAAATTGCTACATGGCGCTTCACTAAACCGAACACCATCCAGTCATCAAAGTACACTTCTAATAACTTATGAATAAACTCCTTGAACACTGTTATAACTACATGAGAGAATATCATAGCCGCATTCTTGAGTCCAAACAACATCACAGTACACTGGAAACAACCCCATTCCATCGCGAAGGTTGTTTTTCTCCTACCCTCTGGTGCGATCTTAATATGATGGTACCCAGAAAATCCATTAGTGAACGAGTAGGCCTCTTTCCCTCCACGTTGTCTAATACTTCGTCTATAAATGGTGTCGGGAATGGGTCATGGACACACGCATTGTTAAGCTTCCTCAGATCTACACAAATCCTGATTTCACCCTTTTGTTTCTTTTCCTAAACCACCATCGAGCTCACCCAATCAGATTCCTCCATAGGTTCTATGATGCCTACCTCCAGCATCTTATCCAACTCCTGATGAAACTTTTCCTTGTATTTGGGATTGAGACGATACATCCTCTGCTTAATATGCTTTGTGTCCAGCTTCAGAGTAATCTTCATAATCCCCAAGTCGCCTATTATGCCCTTCAGGTCTGAAAACTTGGTAGGAAAGATATCCTGGTACTCGCGGAGTAACACAACAAGTTTATCCATTCTGGCCTCGTCCCAATAATCCCCAATCTTTGCAAACTTTGGTTCTGCTTCAGTGCCAATGTTTACTTGCTTTGTCTTCAACGACGCGTGATGTTCGGGTTCTCTATTTTCGGACCTTCGACTTTGCAATGCCCCTCTGCTTCTGGGATATTAATGTTCCTGGGCCCTCATCATCCTCTTCAACAGTCATATTATAACATTCCAGCGCATTGCGCAGCTGGGTGCCCCAGTCTGGTTGAACCCATTCCAAAGGTTCTGGCAGCGTTATGAAGATAACCACCTTGATTTCTTGCAGCGCTTCATCAATGCTCACGAAGTTGTCCTCAAAGCTGAAGGTCAATAAGAATCCTTCCCTCAATATATCCCACTCTGCAGTGCCATGGCGGAGCTCTGTTTCCAAATACCAGTTGATAGGGATTTTGTCCAAAGTATGGTAGAATAAATGTACCCATTCTGGCTGCGGTTTTGTTCCATATGCTTTAGTCCATTTCGCTAAGTGATCGCGCAGATCATCCCTCCCATCATATTTCTCAGTCAATCGAGTGTTAGGGCATCCAAATCGCAACCTCATCACCCTTTTGTAATCTTGCCATCCATTAAAGCTATCCTTCTGTGTACCCCACCACCTTGTGGGCATGGCACACAATGCCAAATCTAACGCTTGAAAATGGAGATGCTCAGGAACTTCACGCTAAAATGCATCCAAAAACTTATCCACATCAGTTAAACCATCATAATAAGGTATTTCTTCTCTGATGAAACACAACACAACAATTTAGTCATCATATTGAAGCACAGTGTAGATACTTCATGCAGCCGATTCTGCCAATGCTCCAACTCTTCATCTGAATCAAAGGTGCAGGAACTCTCCCCGTCCCATGAAATCCTTCCATACTCCATCGAGTTAATTGAGTTCTAGTCTCTCTCTGTTATCTTGTAGATATGATCTAGCTCATCCTCACTTTCTTCATAGTCATAGACTAGTTCAGTGTAGCACGACCCTTCTGCAGGGTCCAACGGCACTACAACTCGAAGCAATTTCCGTTCAAATGATATTGTCCTTTTCTTCGAGTTGATGACTCCATTCATGTCAATGGCCCAATCAATTCCCAAGAGCACAGGGTATGGATTGTTGTCATCAATGGTCTCTATCACTTCAAAGTCAACCATCGTGCTCGCACCTTCAATATCAACAATTACTCCATATAATCGTCCCATAGGGATGATCTTCTGCTGGTTTGCCATTCAGAGCTAAATTGGAGACCACTGCAACGCAAGTCTCCCCATTCTTTCCCATGCTTGTTTAGGAAAAATGTTCACATCAAACTCCAGATCCAAATTGACTTGGTCCATTTCATATTCTCCTATTTGCATGGTGAACCTCATCTCGCGCCCTGTTCTTGCCTTATGTTTACGAATTTTTCTAATTACGCGGTGGCCATCAGGGGCGTTTTCTTTGCTGGCGCATTTGTTTATCAGCTCCTGCAGGCCTTTCACAAATTTTCTATCACGCAGAAGTTTCATGCAGGTCTCCAAGAACGTGGTAAGGATAAAGGGATCAACCTCTGTAAGCATGCTAGTTTCTTACACTTTGTTCTGGCTTCCTGAGGTGGATGCCTCAGCGAAGCTTTTCTTGGCCTCCATAAATGTTTCCTTTGCATGCTCCAAATCAAAATCAATCTCCTTTTCAAGGGCCTTGTAGACCCATCCATCCTCTTAAGGCTGTTTTCCCTTATCATTGGCCGTCATTATTCCGCTCCTCAACACTATATTCACATTCTGATCTTCCTCGCAGGGCTCAACTCTCATCATTTGTAAGTTTTGCATAGGTTTCTGAGGCTGCGCCTTCTTCTCCTACATCTTAGATATCAATATCGGGAATTCTTCTATAGTGTGGTCAAACTGGTTGCAGTGTTGACATGACGGGCATGTTTGATTCTGACACTCCCACGCGTAGTGCCCTGGCATTCCACAGTTATAGAAAATAATCTGTCCGTGACCTTTACCAAGTCCTCCTCCTCCACGGCCTCATCCTCGTCCCTGATATCCTTCGCGCGCTCCTTCAGCACCTTGATCAGGAAGTCGGGTTTCTTCTTGCACCCTGTATGTAGGTGTATTTTCCATCATCAGCTCATAGCTGTGATAATGGCACTCATTGTGGCCCACAAATTTATAGAAGTCATAGAACAACTATTGTGGTGTCTAAACGAACTTCTGAAGAAAATGACAATTACCTGTGCATGTTTTCCAACAACCTAACAAATAGTGCACCATAGCGCAGCCCCCATGCTCGGCCATGCTGGGGCTTCCGGCTTAAGGGAATTGCCCCCCCTCCTGTAATATAATTCAAGAAGAAAGGGCAGTGGTCTTTATCATGCCCCTGGCTCTTGAACTTTAGAAACCAGACTTCCACGCACACCTATGGTTTAGTCTCCTTCTCTTTATTCAAGCTCTGCAATTCCAAGCAGAGGCTCTGTAACTGGGAGTGAATCTGTTGTACCCCCAAGGTCGGATCCTGAATGGGCATTTTATGGAATCTCATTGTGATTTCTAGAGATTTTGCCTGAGTTCCTATCTTCTGGTGCGATAGATAAATTCTCAAGTGGGGCATAAGTGAAGCTATAAACCATTCATGATGTTGTCCATATGTGAGATGCATGTTAGCTTCACGAATTACACATTTCAACCTTTGATCTAACTCCAAGGTGTCTCATCAACCCTCATCATGATTTCCTTAAATCCAACTACCGACTGTGATTCAGACTTAGGATTACTAAACTCATTATTTAAAGCAACCTTAGTATCTGCTAGCGAAGCTAGAGGATTATCAGAGCAGTACTTAATATACCAGGTCAGCGTGCGATCCTGTGGAGTAGTAACCAACTATGCCTTCTTTATATTGTCATCTGTAATCTGTTGTGTTGTCCACACAATATTCGCAAAAAACCAAAATTGATATGTATCCTCACTCCCTATTCCTTTGAAGATCGGCAACTTCATCATGTTTGCCATGGTAGATGGTGGTGGTGGAGGTGGAAGTGTGGGTGAAGGTGTATGTGGTGGAGGTGGAGGCGGAGGCGGAGGTGGAGTGGATGGATGAAACCCTTGAGTAATTAGCTAAATAGCGCTTTGCGACGGAGTCCGTTCCGCTCCTTCATCATCACTCATAGGGGGTCCAATGAAAGGACTATACTTCGGTCCTGATCCTTCACGATTTCTAAAGATTTGTCCACTTTACGTAGATATGAAGATCAATTCAATGACATAACCCGTTTTTCACACAAAAAAATTTTAATCCAGGTATTCAAAGATCTTAGATAGTTACCTTGCGGGCCCTTGAAAAACCTTCGCTCCACCTCGCTGTAGCTGAATAAGGTATCAACTACTAATTCTGTAACAAATCCTCCTATAATTCAATTGACCCAATGATCAACAACACGTGTGATCTTGTCTTCAGAGGCTTCTAATCGTTGCACCAGTTCTCGAGTCCACACTATTGGACCGTTAAGCTTTCACCTCCCTTGGTTGTCTGCCAACTTAGCTAACCACTCGTATAATTCGATCAGAAAGGTGCAGAAGAAATTTTTTGTCTCTCTGTATACAAATACCTGTCCAACCACTATTCCTTTGACATGCCTAGATTCTTGTTTTCTTATGCCATGAATTCATGAATTTTTCTGCCAACCACTTTTTAATTTCCTTCTTGGTCGAATTCCAGTGATGCGCCATCACACATCTCCTTAAGCAGATCCCGGTCCTAGCAATGGAACCATTTGTTGGCTTAGGGGTGTTACAGATCCATTTGGGCACATCACTCACATAATCCAGATCAATGTTTTAGGGCTCATCAAACCCTAATTTCAGTTGCTACATGCCCTAAACAAGTCACCCTTTTGAATGCCTCCTTCCTAGATAGTTTCATGACATGAAGACATCCTGAAATGACCTCTAGAGGGACCAGCACAGGTAGGCCCATGTAAGGGTGTGCTGCAGAGTAGTTGAGTCCATGCTAGGGTGCTCTACAGAGCACTTAGGCCTCCTTTCACCTGCGCTGGTTGAGTTTGAGCGAAATTCACATAGGGTTTGGGGAATATTCTTATCTTTTGGAGTCATCTAGAAGGTTCCCTCACTTATCAACTCTTATGAGGTCGAAAATGGATGAGGAATGAGGTAAGATGCATCCTATCCTCTCATCCCTTCCTCCATGCAACTAATTCTAAGTATGGAAGGTCATTCAATACCCCCATTTATGACATAACCTCCTTCATGTAGAAATTCCCACTGTAGATCAATAGATTATGCAATATACTGAAGCAAAATACAAGATCTACTTCTACAACAAACTTTGTAGAAGCTTAATCGAATATGAGCAAGATCAAATAGAACACATATAATTGAGAATGAGAAATCAATCACACATGAACATAGAATAATAACCCGGGGAAAGCCTCAACCTAAAACCCCAATCTTCGTATTATCATACAAGTGTAAATATGTTCAAGCTACAAAAAGAATCAGCTCACAAATTATCCTGCTCTCTCTGCAATCAAAATAATATAGCTCACAGACTGAGTAGACACAAGATATGCCTTTCCTCAACCCTCCAAGCCTCCTATTTCCTTGCGCAGTTTTTCTTGGGGTCCAATGATGCCACCTGTGTGATTGGCCTCATCACACACTCACTAAACTGAAGAAGTAACTGCACAATCTCCAAGGAATGAATTCCTTCTGCATGCAAGAGATATTCACAATGGAATATTCTTGCAACTGATAATACATTGTCCCTCCATCTGATCTCAACTGGGTCTTTGTCTGAACTGACATGCATGAGTTATTTATGAGAGAATATTCAGTTATGTGAAGTGCAACAGTTCCATGCATGCATGCATTAACTAACTGAACTCACAATTAGTTCAACAAACTATTTGAACTAATCTAACTAGACTTGAATCAGTTAACTGAGCCAACTAATTACAACTCAATATTACAACTCTTCCTTATCTCTTTAACTGATGGATAAATTCCTCAATCAATGGAGAAACTGTTGCATGTCCCCACATAGACTTCATGTTTGATTTTCCACATCTAATTAACTGAAGATGAATTAATTAATTATTTTACAAACAGCTGCTAAGATCAAATTCGAATTTTTACTTCTCTATTTTAGTTCATGGACTAACTAAAATAGGAAGGTATCCCGAAATTCTATTTATAGTAGTGTTAAATTTAACACTTCTATATTTAGCATTTCGTGTTGCTATTTTCAACACTCCCTCTCAACAAGAAAGGGATTATCAGTAACCCCAATCCTGTTTCTGTGGAACTCGAACTTGCATTTTGACAATGCCTTAGTCAAAATATCTGCATCCTATTCCTCGGTCGAAACATACAACAACAACATGATCCTCTTGACCACATAGTCTCAAAGATGGTGATACCAGATATCAATGTGCTTGGACCTGTCATGAAAAATTGGATTCTTAGAGAGTTTGATACAACTCTAATTATCGCAGTAGATCACAGTTGGATCCATCCTCTTACCAAACAATCCCATTAGAATCTTCCGCATCCAAATGGCCTCACATGCAGCCTGACTAGCAGCCATGTATTCAACCTCTGCTGAGCTAAGTGCAACTGACCTCTATTTCCTGCTGTACCAGGAAACTGCAGCT
The DNA here is from genome assembly GCA_031772625.1 of Pinus tabuliformis. NCBI lineage: Eukaryota > Viridiplantae > Streptophyta > Pinopsida > Pinales > Pinaceae > Pinus > Pinus tabuliformis. The sequence continues at coordinate 245,600,896 of CM062817.1, read as the reverse complement.
GAACCAAGGTTGAAGATTCCTCCAAAATTTCTCTTCCAGTCTAATGGACTCCCTACCCAATCCACATCTGTGAAGCCCTGAAGCTTCACTCCCTCTGTCTGTCTGTACCACAATCCAAACTAATATGTGCCTCTGAGGTATCTCAGTACATGCTTCGTTGCCTTCCAAAACAGCTTGGTAGGCTGAACCATAGCTTGACTTAGCTGGTTCACCGCAAAGCATAAGTCTGGTCGTGTGTTCACTAGATACATAAGTGAACCCACAAGCTGCCGATAAATAGTAGCAGCTATTACCTCACCTGAAGTAGCATCCTCCTTTCTCCAGTCCCCAGCTCGAGGAGTCTGCATGGGCTTGCACTTCTCCTTGTGAAAGCACCTGAGTATCTCACTGGCATACTTGCCTTGAGACACAAATACTTCACCATATTTCTGCCACACCTCCATGCCTAGAAAGTAGTGCATAAGACCCATGTCTTTCATCACCTGATCAACTGATCATCACCTGTCAAAATCAGATCATCGACATAAAGAATAATGATCAATGGCTTACCTTCTACCATGATGTGGTAAAGGTTCGCATCTGCTTCACTCTTGGTGAAGCCAAACTTGGTGAAATAGCTGTCAATCCTGGTGTACCAAGTACAGGGTGCTTGCTTCAGCCCATACAAAGCCCTCTTGAGTCGGTACACATGCGACTCACGATCAAAGGTCTCAAAACCCTCTGGCTGCTCAATGTACACCTCCTCCTTAATATTCCCATTGAGGAATGCTATCTTCACATCCATTTGATGGATCTTCCAACCCATATGAGCTGATAGTGCCAACATCAATATGATAGATGAGTACCTTACTATAGGAGGAAAGGTCTCATCATATTCGATCCCCTCGACCTGTGAGGAACCACGGGAAACAAACCTTGCCTTATGTTTCTCGACACTGCCATTAGCTATTTGCTTTACCTTGTAAAACCATCTGGAACTCACCACTGACTTGCCCTGAGGTCTTGGGACAACATCACACATTGTTCTAAATCATAGAGTCGTACTCCTCTACCATTGCATCAACCCAGACTGGTTGTTTCACTTCCTCCTCGAATGAAGAAGGTTTAGACTCTACACACTCCCCAACCAGGGCCATGTACCTAGTGTACCGCTCGAGCGACCTCCTCTATCTGCGCTGAGAAGATGGTTGTCCCACATTCTCCCGTGCATACAACATTAACCTGTCAGCTTCCCTTGAGTGTTTCCACCCATCTCTGGAAGTCTCAGCATGAGTGGATGTCTACACTCTCAGATCCTCTGCATGTGGCTGCTCCACATCAATCTGAGGCTCCTCCTCCTTAGGAACTGAAAGTTCCTCCTCTGCATGCAAATTGAGCTCCCTCTCAAGTGATACTTGCATGGCTTTCTTCTCATCGAACTTCAAATCCCTGCGTACCACTATCCTCTGACTGGTATGCAGATATACCCGATAGTTTTGGGGTGTATCCGTGTACCCCACAAGTATTCCCAACTCAGCTGTTGGATCTAGCTTCTTCTGGTCATCTTTTGTCACATGATAGTAAACTTATGATCCAAAGATTCAGAAGTGACTTACATCTAGTCGCTTCCCAAAAAAGGCCTCCATAGGTGTCTTCATTCCCAGTATACGGTGTGGGCTTCTGTTCTGCAAGTATACTGCTATATTGCATGCCTCAACCCACAAATGCAGTGGTAGGCTTTGGTCATGCAACATCGCTCGAACTGCTCCCACAATCGATCTGTTCTTCCTTTCGGCCACCCCATTCTGCTGTGGGTTATTGGGTGCCGTCAACTCTCGTTTAATTCCTTATGCAACGTAGAAGTCTTTAAACTGTTGGGAGACATACTCTCCACCATTGTCGCTATGCAAGGCTTTTATTTTCTTTCTAGATTCTTTATCTTCCAAGGCTTTAAATTCACAAAACCTCAAGAAGGTCTAATCCTTCTTTTGCATAAAGTAGATCTGGCGTCTATGAGAAAAATCATCAATAAAAATAACATAGTACCTTTGTTTAGTGGTGGAGGATGTAGAGAAAGGTCCACAAACATATGAGTGAACTCGCTCCAGGATTGCTCCAGCTCTACTGTCTTGATTTGGAAAGGGAGATTTCGCATACTTACCCAAGGTACAACCTTTGCATGTATTCGTCTGCTCTAGTCTTCCCTTGGGAAGTCTGGTAGAAATCTGTTGCATGATCTTCAGGGCTCCATGGTGCAAGTGGCCCAGTATTCTATGCCATAGCTTCCCAACATCTTGGCTCTACACCATCTCAGCTTTGGAACTCAATTCAGCAAAGTCGTCTATCTCAAGCTTATAGAGATTCTTTACTCGAATCCCTATTCACTTGGTCTGTCTAGTGCTGATATGCCTTAGGAATACCTTTCCTTTACTAAAGACTACATCATAGCCTTTACCTTTTAGCATAGCAATGGACACAAGATTCTTCTTCAGACCTGGTACATACTTTACATCAGTCAGGGTGAGAGGAGCTCCATGCTCCCTCTGAAACACAACCATACCTTCACTTGAAACATGGTACTTTCCATCATCACCCATCTCGATCCACATCTGGAGATCCTTCTCCTCCAAGGTACTGAAAAGATTCTTGTCACCTGACATGTGGAATGAAGCTCCACTGTCTAGGTACCACACACATCCCACCATGGATGAAACCATGCATGTGATAAGAGAGAAATCCAACTCAAACTATGAAGCCAGTGCCTCACCATCAGATCCTTTCGAGGATCCCTTCTTGGATTTCTTTTGTGGATAATTCATAGCATAATGGCCCACTTCATGACAATGAAAGCATCACACTTTCGATTTGTCAAAATTCTTCCCACCATGGGAAGAACCAGATTTGGGATGGGACACCTTCCCTTTCCCTTTCCTTGCCTTACTCGCTAAGGCTATATTTTCCTCATCATCTTGCTTCGATGAGGATCCATCTCTGGTGCTTCTTCTTATCTCCTCATGCATCAGATCTGACCAAAGTCATTTCCAATTTGGCAGATTTTCTCTTCCATTAACTGAGTCTTGGTAGCTATGCCAGCCCTTAGGAAGACTGAGGAGTGCAAGACTCACCATGTCATCATCAGCAGTCATGATCCCTACACTTCCAAGCTCATCCCTGTAGGTGGTGAGCTTGTTCCGATGTGTAGAGATCGTGTCACCCCTTTCACACTTGATTTTCTGAAGCTTGTCTTTCAGCGCCAACTTCCTCTAATCGCTGCTGTTTTGATATAGATCTTTCAATGTTTTCCACATCGAAAATGGTTTCTCCTTCCCATGGAGGCTCGAGACAATGTGGTCTCTAACTCCCTCCAGGAGGATTCTCCTTGCTCTAGCCAAACATTTCTTCCATTCAGCCAATTCTGTAGCATTAGCTGCTGCTGGCTTGTGGACTTCTTGATCAATCAAGTCCTTTAGACTGTTATCCTCTAATATTTCTCCCATGCGATCCTTCCAGGCTATATAATTTGAGCTGGCATCAAGGGCATACTCGAGTCTTAAACTGCTGAACACCATTGGTGAAATTGAGATGTGATAAGAACTCGATTTCTATATTCAAGAACCTCAAACTTTGAACTTATCCCTTCTTGTATACTATTCTTCACTTTGATCACCTTTGCTCTGATACCATGTAGAAATTTCCACTATAGATCAACAGATTATGCAATATACTAAAGCAAAATACAAGATCTACTTCTACAACAAACTTTGTGGAAGCTTAATCAAATATGAGCAAGATAAAATAGAACACATATAATTAAGAATGAGAAATCAATCACACATGAACACAGAAGAATAATCCGGGGAAAGCCTCAATCTAAAACCCTAATCTCTGTATTATCGTACAAGTGGAAATATGTTCAAGTTACAAAAAGAATCAGCTCACAAGCTATCCTGCTCTCTCTACAATCAAAACAATACAACTCATAGACTGAGTAGACACAAGATATGCCTTTCCTCAGCCCTCCAAGCCTCCTATTTCCTTGCGCAGTTTTTCTTGGGGTCCAATGATGCCACCTGTGTGATTGGCCTCATCACACACTCACTAAACTGAAGAAGTAATTGCGCAATCTCCAAGGAATGAATTCCTTCTACATGCAAGAGATATTCACAATGGAATATTCCTGCAACTGATAGTACACTGTCCCTCCATCTGATCTCAACTGGGTCTCTGTCTGAACTGACATGCATGAGTTATTTATGAGAGAATATTCAGTTATCTGAAGTGCAGTAGTTGCATGGATGCATGCATTAACTAACTGAACTCACAATTAGTTCAACACACTATTTGAACTAATCTAACTGGACTTGACTCAGTTAACTGAGCCAACTAATTACAACTCAATATTACAACTCATCCTTATCTCTTTAACTGATCGATAAATTCCTCAATCAATGGAGAAAATGTTGCATGTCCCCACATAGACTTCATATTTGTTTTCCAAAACTAATTAACTCAAGATGAATTAATTAATTATTTTACAAACAGCTACTAAGATCAAATTCGAATTTTTACTTCTCTATTTTAGTTCAGGGACTAACTAAAATAGGAAGGTATCCCAAAATGCTATTTATAGCAGTGCTAAATTTAGTACTTCTATATTTAGCATTTCTTGTTGCTATTTTCAACACTTCATCCTCGTATAAATTGAACACTCATCTAAGTGATCAGGGGCTAGACTATGTTGAATTGTAAGGAGATAATGTTGCTATGAGAACTGGCTTTGAAGCAAGTATTGTAATGCTACAAGTTTCTCATGTTTTTGATGTGATGTGGATGGGATCCAAGATGGAGGAATGACTTTGAATCAGACATAATGGTTATAATTCCTTCTTCTATTCAATAAAGTAATTGAAACTTTCTCCCATATGTTTGTATTTTCATATGATGCTTATATGTGTGAAATGTATCTAATTCCATTTACTTGTATTGAATAGATCTTTTTCTTTGATCGGTTCTTTGTCTTCTGTTTGTGTTTATAGGTACTTCTCAAGTGTGTTAATTACGGGAAGGAGTGACAAGATCGATACAAAGGAGACAAGAGGAAATCGGAACTACAAGTAGGTATTCTCATCTTCTTTGTCTTATCTATTGCTTATAGAAAAAGGCTAAAATTCTTTAAATTGTTGTTCTAGATATGGCTACTTACCTAGGGAATTAATATTTATCCGTAGATACCAAATTCTCCAAAACAAATTGGCAACCATACTGGGGACGATCATCATTCCAAGTAGCTTATCCACCTCCTAGGACACTCTAGTGGACCTTACTTCCCTTCATTGATTTTATTTCAACCTTGTTGAAGTGTTATTTGGTCAAAAATTGAGGTTAGATGACTCTTGAGTGGCCTCTCAGGAATCAGCGTAGGCTTGGTCAGGGGACAGTGCTCTGTAGAGCACCCGTGAGTGAGAGAAAGTGCTCTGCAGTGCAGTTAAGCCCTCTTTGACCTGCGCTGATCCACCTTAGGGAAAATTTTCACCTTTGGATTGGGTTTTTTCTCCAAATTTCCTTCTGTCTATGGTTGTTGAAAGATCAATGATTGTAGTATGTCACTGAAATCAACTTGTATTTCCTCTTTCCAGCCCTACTTTGACTTGATTGATTAATGTTTCTTAAATTATTTCTTTGTCATTATCGATTCATCGTCAAATTTAGATTATAGTTGATTAATCTTTGTTTGAAAGAAAGTGTTGTAAAAGTCTTCTTTTACTTCAAAATTGAACTGTTGTAAAGTATTCGTTCTTATAAAAATATTGATTGATTGTATTGAATTAGTTTCCTTTTTGTTCATCATAACATTAAGGTATTTGAAAAGAAAAACTTGCATCGTTCATATTGTAGTTTTTGAATTCTTGAAAGGAATATCTAGGGAAATTGCATTAGATGTCCTCTTTGCTCTTTGTCAAAGATCTGATTGCTCTATCCCTACTAGTTAAGGTTTTCATTGTTCAATTGAATCAAAATAATGCTTATCATATTAGTTTCATTTTAGGAATTGCAAATGTACATCACGTGGTGAACCTTGAAAGGCAAATTCTAAAGAATATCAACTTAAAATTTATCTAAATTTACCTAATGGAGCATTGTCACCTGATGAAAAACATTTAGAGGTATAGGCTAGAGACGTGTTCCGACATTGTAAAACATAGTAGTTGTCGCTAACTTGTCTACAATATATCCTGAGTGTGATACCTTATTCCACATACATGAGTATATTGTAGCTCGTCCACGTACCTTCAGGTATATAGGGTGGTGTTATAGTATGTAAAGTATATGGGAATGCTCTCACTATGTGGTTTTGCATTAGACAATGCTAATACGGATTGGGCCTCCACGTACTTTTGTGTATATATGGGAGGACAAAACTAGGTTTCTATGCATCCTTAGGTAACCGGGTCAGCTACCTTGTACACTGTGATACACCGAACACAACATTCGGGGAGATTTCTTGCCCGTACTTCTTGGTTCGCCGGGAGGTATTCTGCAGTTCACAGTTGCTTGGTAAACCTTTTGCCTAGATTATCCCTCTTTTGTTTTGTTATGTTACTTTGATTAAAATAAAATTAATTGACCGTGGATAACATCCTCCACACTCACTCCTTAGTTGATCTTAGGTTGAAACATATGGCGACAAATTCGGAGTCCACTGATCAAGGAATTCCTTTTGATGGGAATCCTAGTCCTTTTCCTCCTTTCGGAAATATTGGTGCTCCTTATATGGCTACATTATCCCTACTGGGATTTACCATTGGCTTACTAGTATGGTTGTTTTCAACCTCCTTGGTTCAAAATGTCGTGATTTCTCCGCAATCGAGTACACCTCCAACTAGACAAAATCAACCTCCAGTTGATCCTAAAGTTGACCCTTTACCTTCTACCTCAATTGTTTCTTCCTCCTCTTCTTCCTCTTCGCTTGGTGAAAGTATTGGTACTAGTAACCAGGTGGCTAAGAAGAAGAAGAAAAGGAAGAAGAAGAAGAAGAAGAAGCAAATTCAACAGAGGGGCAACCAAGCAACTATTGCTTTGAATGCAACATTTGATGAGAAACCATCCATCAAGCCTCACAAAGTTCGATATCCATGTAAACTTTGTGCGGGAGACCATATTCTTCGAAATTGTTCTAGTATTCCTCAGATATTAGAAGAATGGTCTTCCCATTCACATCATCCTATGTCATCAACTTCTGGAGATCATGCTGGTGACACACCATCAACTAGTGGTAAAGTTAAGTTTCCCTGTAGGTTATGTGAAGGGAATCACCCCATTCACCTTTGTCCCTATCTGGATGAAGCAAAAAATGTGTTGGATAATTGTCCTACTTCTCCGCAGCGATTTCCATCTGGTTACAGGAGACTCTCCCTTAATCCTTCACTAGTTGATGAATTGACTGACTCAAATCAACCGTTGGTCAAAAACACTCTCTTTGAAAGTGAATCCTATGAGTCTATACCCGACCCAAATCAATAGGTTGAGGTAACAGTTGACCTGATTTCACCTTCAGTTAATCATACCTTTCCCGAAGACAGTGAGTATGATACCACTCAGGTTCTTTTGGTTTCTTTAGATTCTAATGAGCTTGGAGACAAACCTCATGTTCCATCAAGATAGGAGGAAAATCCTCATGTTCTCGTAACAAAAGGGGATAATACTATCATTTCTATGGTACCCCCTCTAAGTCGCCTGGTTACTTCATTTGATTGGAATTGACTAGTAGGATATCTTCTTCCTTCTTATGTGCCTTTCCAGATCATAGGACAGGTTTGTAATATGATTGTACCCAACACTATTATAGATGAAGGTGCATTAGTGAGTATCCTTTCCTCAACTGCTTGGCAAGTGCTCGGTTTGCTACCACTTTATTACCCAGAATCTGTTAGCTTTTAATAGAGGAACTAGTTAACCATTAGGGATCCTTCCTCAGTTACCTATTTCTTTGGGAGAAAAAATCGTTTATCTAAATATGATGGTAGTTCAAGGCCCTTTAAATTACAATTTACTTCTTGGGTGCCACTATGTTTATGACATGGGAGCTATTGTTTCAACACTCTTTCGAGTGATGCATTTCTCACATGAAGGCAGAATTGTCACCGTTGACCAGCTTTTATTTCCTGGTACAAATATGGCTTCCAGTCAACCAGCTTCCCTAAGTGGTCATTTTGTACCAATGGTATCATCCCTGCCACAAGTTAATTATGTGGCAACCCATTCCATGCCTACATCGACTAACGATCAATTCCGTGATGTTGTACATTATGTACTGGGGGCATTGGAACCAGATCTCTCAAATGGATTCCTTGTTACAGATCCCTTCCAGAGGATTGTTCTCCCATCTGATGAGAACCTCTTGGAAGTCATGACCTATTATGAGTCCTGATCAAGGAAAATGAGGATAGTTCTTTTACTATGTTAACCTCATTAAAAAATGAAACAGGTCCATGAGGATAGTTCCTTGTCTTGTGTCAAGCTCATTAAAAAATGAAACAAGGAGTATGAGGATAGTTCCTGGTCTTATGTCAACCTCGTTAAAAAATGAAACAAAGGGTATGAGCATAGTTCCTTGTCTTGTGTCAAGCTCATTAAAAAATGAAACAAGGAGTATGAGCAGAGTTCCTTGTCTTGTGTCAAGCTCGCTAAAAAATGAAACAAGGAATTTGAGCATAGTTCCTTGTCTTGTGTCAAGCTCATTAAAAACTGAAATAAGGTCCCCTGGAGAAAAGTTCCAATTCGAGTCTTTGATTAGATCTCGTAAAATCCCAGTCGAGTCTTTCACTTGATCTCGTAAATGAACCTTCATTCCATCCACCTGATAGCCACAAGTAGTCTACTTAGGTGAATGTAATGAAGCTTGGGGGTCATGCACCTAGTGGTAAAGTTAAGTTTCCCTGTAGGATATGTGAAAGGAATCACGCAATTCACCTTTGTCCCTATCTGGACGAAGCCAAAAAGTTGTTGGATAACCGTCCTACATCACCGCAGCAACTTCCATCTGGTTACAGAAGACTCTCCCTTTCATCATGTTGGAGGCATGTAAACCAATCTCAAGCATAGTTCTTCATTTCAAGCTTGTGTAAAAATGAAACTGAATTCAAGCATAGTTCTTCGTTTTAAGCTTGTGTAAAAATGAAATTGAATCCAAGCATAGTTTGTCATTTCAAGCTTGTGTAAACATGAAACTGAATCCAAGCATAGTTCCCTATAGTTCAAGCTTGTGTAAACATGAAATTGAATCCAAGCATAGTTCCCTATGGTTCAAGCTTGTGAAAAAATGAACCCATCTCCATTTAACCCTCGTGATTGCCATTCTATCAGTGTTTTTTGTCAGATGAGCCTTGGTTGTTTTCATCCCATCACCACCATCCCTTTGGCCCATCATACGCTTTCACTTGGTTGTTTTACCCTTTTTTGAGGAATAGTTGCAATGAGTGGTCTTATTAGCCAGCCTCTTCACATAAATCAACATGTTTTGAGAAGTTCCAACGTCACCGGATCCAGTTGTTATCCTAGACACCACTCATTCCTCAAAGTGGAGCCCTCTTTAAGCTCTTTTTAGACTCTCAAAATATGAAAAGATTGCTGAGCACTTGTCCTTTTCAGCTCTTTAACGGATTGGAAATGACATCTACTCAGTATAAGTTTGACTCTTTTCTAGACTGAGATAGATTACTTACGAAAAAGGAATACATTGACTGAACCTAGTCAATAGGTTCTCTCTCATATTGTTTTATGCTTTTTCAGGCTTGAGAGACAAATCAACAAAAAATAACTTGTGGAGTTTTCTTTTTGTCCTTTTTCAAACTCTCTAAACATGAAAAGGACCAAGTTATCTTTGTCATTAAACATGTTAAAACATCAAATAGTGACAAACGTGTCCATCTAGACAAGACCGAGTTTCACCTTCGCTAGACTTGTTAAAACATCACATAGCGATGGATTCACCCAAAGGGTGGAATTATACAACAAGCATATGCTACCCTCCTCAAACTTGATAAAAAATAAAGAGGTAATGGTCAGCAATGATTAGGGAAAATGGGAAAAAGGGGAAAACCACTTTATGGTAGCAGGTCGCTCTTGAACATGACACTTTCACTTCATCACAACGACTACATGGGTTGGGTTATCAGCTTGATGGTTATCATACCATTGGTCTATCACACCATCCATCAATTTGTTTTGGGTCAATGCTACCAATTCATTTTAGTGTCGCCGACATGTTTAAGAGAAGTCATTCAGTCAAAATTCATCCTTTGCAATACCATAAACCTTCATTTTCATGACCGCTATTCCTAAACCTTGTGTCGCTAGTCAAATTCTGTCTCTAAAATCATTACACTCGATTCATGTCATTGATGTGGGATATATCAAGTCCCTCCTGCGACGAGTCCCTTCTTGTCGACATCAACTCATTATCCAAGAAGTTGACTTAGAAACACCCTTAGAGTACCTTAAGGCTTTTATACATCAATGGCAAGTTTCTCGCTTTCGGCGATAGGTTGACATCACTGGCCTTCGATCGAAAGAATTTGTATGGTGTTAGAAATCAAATCATCCATTCACACCATGCAGAATGTATTGCAGTACCTTGAGGATCATTATCATTATCAGTGATTTCTCTCGTGTCTGTTAACAACTTACATCATTGGCTGGAAATCAGATGGTGTCTTCACATGTTCGACTTCAGATCACATATTCACATGGTTAGGCTCATACTTAAGTGAACGATTGAACAAGATAGAAGACCCCAGATCTAGTTTCATTCTGGGCTGCGATTTCAGCAAATGTACCAAATCATCCATACACTGGCTTTACATTGATAGTCATCTTATAATGGGTCTATATCTGTAGATGGTTGTCTATGTACTTGTAATGAAAGTTTATGTGCTGAGCATGGGTATGCCTTCCCTCAAAGATTCATGATAAAAATCAAAATATCATGATATTTGTGTGGTCTAAAATGCAGATGCAAATTAGAGTTTAATTTAATGTCAACCTGGGAAGGTAAACTTAGAAGTGAAATCTAAAATATCTGAATCTAGAAATATTCCTAATTTGTCCAAGATCTTAAAGTCCCCTTACAGGAACATATTCATTAAGATCTCTTTCAATAACTAATCAAGCCTAGATCTAACAATTGTTTGAGATCTATGATTCTCTTACAAGAATATATTCTACAAGATCTCTTCCAAAAGTAGATCATCTAATTAGAACTTAAAAGCGGAAATGAAGTAAACCTAGATCTAATCATTGTATGAGATCTTATGGTTCTTTTACAAAAACACTTTCAAATAAGATCCTTCCAATATTAGAACATTTAATAAAACTTGAAAGCTGAAATCAAACAAAAACATAAAGTAAATTATAAACAAATAAGCATGCAAGTGAGGCCATGGGGCCCCTCCATAACTCCACCAGCACACCACTTCAATGGAGACTCAGATGTAGAAGCAAAATTGAAGTATGATCCTTTATTTCAAAATCTTCATTACAAACCAGCTCTAAGATTACAACTCTAAGCTTCTAAGATTACATACTCCAAAATTCTAAGATTACAAAAACTTCCAAATTACAAATGGAGGAGATTGTACTCCTATTTATACAATGGGATGAGTAACAAACTCATAATGATCATCCACTAATCTCTCTTTAGTTCCATAAATCTCGCAACCATTTTTAACTACTTTCCCATTATTACAAAATATGATCCCACAAATCTCTCAAGCATTTTTAACTACTTTCCCATTATTACAAAATATGATCCCTTTGAATCCTCCATAAATTTCTCACATATCTTGGATAAGATATGCCAACCAAATCCTCCATGATCTTCTCCTTAGGAATTGGATAAGATATGCCAACCAAATCCTCCATGATTTTCTCCTTAGGAATAGGATAAGATATGCCAACCAAATCCTCCATGATTTGCTCCTTAGGAATAGGATGAGATATGCCAACCAAATTCTCCATGATTTTCTCCTTAGGAATAGGCTTGCATAATTATCTCCTTAATATGGTGGAGGAGATATTAATTCTTCACATATTTCCTACACATCATAAAACTCACATATTCTTGAGATATATATAAAAATATGTATATTTTCTAATATTTAATCATAAATTCACTTGTAATACAAAAATGAATAAAATGGAAAATAAGAAGGTGAAACCCAAATGTATTTATGAAAATGATATGATAAAAGGTTAATGGGATGATGAAATGTAAGGAATAGTGAAGAAAAAGGTGGATGAAAATATGACATTTCTGAGTCCCAACAATATTATGTATTGTAATTGATGCAGGTCACCTTCCACTTCGAAACCTCCTCATCACATCGTAAAACATTTCATTTGACATTGGCATTTTTCCAACTTCATGCTTTAGGGGGCATCTATTACAGATCAATTTGGGCACATCACTCCCATCATCCAGATCAATGTTTTAGGGCTCATAAAACCCTAATTTTAGTTGCTGCATGCCCTAAACAAGTCACCCTTTTGAATGCCTCCTTCCCAAACAGTTTCATGACATGAAGACATCCTGAAATGACCTCTAGAGGGACTAGCGCAGGTAGGCCCATGTAAGGGTGCACTGCAGAGAAGTTGAGTCCATGCCAGGGTGCTCTGCAGAGCACTTAGGCCTATTTTCACCTACACTGGGTGAGTTTGAGTGAAATTCACATAGAGTTTGGGGAATATTCTTATCTTTTGGAGTCATCTAGAAGGTTCCCTCACTTATCAACTCCTATGAGCTCGAAAATAGATGAGGAATGAGTTAAGATACATCCTATCCTCTCATCCCTTCCTCCATGGACCTAATTCTAAGTATGGAAGGCCATTCAATACCCCCATTTATGACATAACCTCCTTCATCCTCCTATAAATTGAACATTCATCTAAGTGATTAGTGGCTGGACTATGTTGAATTGTAAGGAGATAATGTTTCGATGAGAATTGGCTTTGAAGCAAGTATTGTAATGCTACAAGTTTGTCATGCTTTTGATGTGATGTGGATGGGATCCAAGATGGAGGAATGACTTTGAATTAGACACAATGGTTGTAATTCCTTCTTCTATTCAGTAAAGTATTTGAACCTTTCTCCCATATGTTTGTATTATCATATGATGCTTATATGTGTGAAATGTATCTAATTCCATTTACTTGTATTCAATAGATCTTTTGCTTTGATCAGTTCTTTGTCTTCTGTTTTTGTTTATAGGTACTTCTCAAGCGTGTTAAGTACGGGAAGGAGCGACATGATCGATACAAAGGAGACAAGAGGAAAGCGGAACTACAAGTAGGTCTTCTCATCTTCTTTGTCTTATCTATTGCTTATAGGAAAAGGCTAAAATGTTTTAAACTATTGTTCTAGATATGGCTACTTATCTAGGGAATTAGTATTTATCCATAGATACCAAATTCTCCAAAACAAGAGGGTCCTGACCCATGTTCAGAGTTAGCTGCACCAACCAACAAAACCCTACACTATTGGCCCTTTCGGCAACAACCCGTGTAGCGTAGGCTACAGTATCACCCGAAGCAGTATGGGGGGATGTTGGAACCAAGTTTCCGCATCCAGAGATTGGTGTGATGTCTTTTAATGCCCTAGATATGCCTCCACACAGATCTATTAGCCCTTAGGACTTGGTACTGAAAATATGTTAAAACAACCTTCAACCCTTTGTGAAGGTCCATGATCGGTCTTTGAAGACCCTTAATAGTCTATTCATCCAATTACGCGCACCAAAAAACAACCCTAGACCAGGGCTCACGTAGATCTACTTAAGTATTTAATAAACATAGCTGAATTTATCATAGTCTACGTGAAATTACATAAACATGCTTGCATACTTTATTTAACAGTTATTCAATAGGATCGCGTACATTCATATCAATATTTCATAACACATTATTCATCCACAACATATATCATAAAAAGAAGTAAACAGATAAACACAAGAATTGTTCAATAATCTTTTTTATTGATCTTTAGTACGTAATTACAAACTTAAAGCTACCTTGTGCACTCAGCTATAGGGGTCCATGCACTTAGCTACGGACTCTACCTAGGCCTCTGTGCACTCAACTGCAAAGCCTTCCTTTCCTATCTAACCCACTTCTCTACACTAAGGCTTCCAAGACTTCATTCATTCTTTTTCCATCAACCTGCCTTAGACTCTCTAAGACACACCTACTATTTATAGCCTTTTACATACAATTCCATGGTCGATAGACAATGGTTGGATCTCAAAACCGACTCAATTTTTACATAAATAAGGGGATAAAACCCCTTTGACTCCTAATCATCTATGTGCTCCACATCAACAAATCGCGGAGCAAATACATCAAAACTTGGGTTTTTAACCCCAAAAATGACCCAGGGGACCCCATCCCACAAAGAGTTGAGGAGAGACCTGGTCAAAGTCAAAATTGACGGAAGAAGCAATAGCAATAGTAGTGGGTCGAAGCCCAAAGTAGAGGAGGAGGATAATGCATCCCTTGCATCGAAGGGGCAATAGGGGCAACAAAGACGAAATAAGGACATCTCCAAGGTGAAGTGTTTCAAATGTGGCGAGATGGTCCACTATGCATCTAGTGTCCCTTGAAGAAAAAGGACAAGGATGAGAAACATGATCATAAGGTTGCAACAACAAATATCGAATAGGAGGAGGAGTTTTCCATGACAACCAAGATACCTCCAGGAGGGAGGTGGGCTAATATAGAACTGTAGTTCGATAGAGCTACAGATGGCCAGGATCCTTGAGGAGCCCACCTCTTGGAACATCACCTTGCTACAGAAGCCCATGTTCAGTAGTAGTGGGATGGAGGAGTTTTCATTTGGTGCCATGGAGTGTTGGAGCAAAAGATGCAGTAGTTAGCAGCGCCATAACATGAGCAATGCAAAGAAGAGAGGCAATAATTCATGGAGGCACAATGCAGAGCTTCAGCAGCGTAGTGGCTTCAAAAGACATCGTGGGTCTAGCAGTAGCTAGGATTTCAACACTGAGGTGTATCCACGAGGTACGTATCTAGTTTTAGGTGTTTTCAGTTACTTCTCTTAGCAACTGAGTTATAGTACATATGCAGTGTTATCATTGGTAGTGCTAGTAGCATAACAAATGCAACATTTGAGAGGGAGATGTAGTACAAATGTAGCATTGGCAGTGGAAGTATCAAAAGTAGTAGTACAATAGTAGTAGCAACGTAGTAGTTGGTGGACAGCATGTTAGACATCAGCAGCGCAGAGGATAATGCTTCAAAGTCAAAGCATTATGCAGTAGCAATGTACTGCTAGAGAACATTCCTCACTAAGAGGGAGTGTTGATTTTGGGTAGCATAGAATGTGCTCTAAGCCTCAAATTTTGTAGGGAGGCTTGGGCACATGCATTCCAAAGAACCCAGAAACTGTTTTGGGAAATTCCACCAAGAGATGATTATATTAAAATAGTTAATATTTTTAATGGTGTTCCTAAGTCTAAACTTAGGAAAATTAAAATATTAATGGGTATTAATCTAATTGTGGGTGAAACTTCTAGAAAAAGACGGAGATCAAGTCAAAATGATATGAGCCTTTGATTAGGATTTAGTCTAGGTCGTTGGTTGTGCAACATGGAGATATAAGAAGGGGCTTGAGGGTCATTTGGAACATACACCGAGAGATCAAGAGATCAAATTTCTGAAGTGAGAAGTTCTCAAGAGGAAATTCTTATTGAAGAGATTTTTTGCAGTAGAGGGGCAAGGACAGTGATCCAGAGGAATATTTCCAGATCTAGAGAGGAAGTAGCAAGAGGCTAATTTATTCCTAGTGCAGGAACGATTGAGTCAAGAATGCGCGAATGCAGGAACTTGCGAGTGCAGGAATGCGAGTGCAGGAATGCACGAGTGCGGGAATGTGTGAGTGCAGGAACGTGAGTGTAGAAACGCACAAGTGCAAGAATGCACGAGTGTAGGAATGCGCGAGTGCAGGAACACGTGAGTACAGGAACGCGAGTGCAGGAACGCGTAAGTGCAGGAACGCAAGTGCAACCAACACAAGTGTCGAGGTTGCTTAAGGAATATCTCTGCCAGATTTTCTTGCTCTTTGGATTGCTAGTTGGGCATCCATAGATGTACTCAGATTCCATTGCTACATAATAAATAAAACCCTCAGCTACTGTACTGGTTTTCCCACACTGGGTTTTTTTGAGGACATTTGTCCAAAAATAACAGTGTCCTATATGTTTGCATTTCCTTGCTCAGTTTGTATGTTTCAGAATCATATTTAATTTGGTTTAGGTTGCTTCAGTAATTTACTTCAATTTTTCAAGAAGAAATATGAAATAAATTTGTAATGTAATTTACGATTTAGGTGAAGTAGATTTAGTTGGTTGCAGTAGGATTCCTGAGATTGTTAGATTTAGGAATTTTCAAAGTGTCTTATAAATATGAATAGAGTGGACACAAATACATGCTTGAACATCATACAATTGAAATCTTATTTTTTCCTCATTGGAATGGATTAGTTGGGAAAGCATCATGAAATACTATAATGTGATAACAAGACTTTCACATGTATTGATGAAAGAGTAAAGCCAATCATTGTGCAAGGGATTCCATGACCAATTTTTACAAGTGAGATTCCATCCTTACAATGGAAGAGATGTTTTTGGAAATGATTGCAAGTGTATGTAGCTTATGTGGAAGAGCCATAGAAGACCAAAGATACAAATATTGAAGATTTTCTTCTGTTGAAAGAGTTTGATGATGTAGTTGGAGAAATACCAGTTTTTCCACCAAAGAGGGATATGGATTTTTCTATTAATTTAATGCTCAAAACTACTCTAGTATCAACCACTCCATACTAAATGATTACAAATAAATTAAATTCATTACAAATTTAGCTAGAGAAATTGTTGAAGAAAGGTCAGATATGCCCAAGTGTTTCACCTTGGGGAGTAACGATGGTTTTTGTGAAAAATAAGGATGGAACTTTGAGGTTATGCATTGAATTTAGATAGTTGAACAAGGGCACAATGAAGAATGAATACCCTATACCCTAAATTGATGACCTCTTTGATCAACTAAGAGGAGAAAATATATTTTTCGAAGATATAAGTGAGATTAGGATGTTACTAGGTGAGGATCAAGGAAGAAGACATGAGTAAGACACATTTTTGAATAATGTATGGATATTATGAGTTTGTGGTGGTGCATTTTGGATGGAAAAATGTGGCAACTATGTCTATGTGCTTAATGAATAGTATATTATGAAATTATTTGAACAATTTTATTAATGTGTTCTTGAATGGCATACTAATCTATTCCAAATTAGACAAAGAGCATGCACAACATCTAAAATTGCTGCTATGAGTGCTAAGAGAGCTTCAATTGTATGCCAAGCTAAGAAAATGTGCCTTTTACTAAAAATAACATTTTATAAGAAGGAATAGTAGCGGGTCTAGATTGAGTAGATTAATGACATTAAAGGGTGGTTGGTACCAATGAATGTTTTAGAATTCATCTATTTTATGAGGCTGGTTGGTTCTTATAAAAGATTTAATAAAACAAATTCCAATATTGCTAATCTCATCACTTCTTTACAAAAGAAGGGAATACAATTTGTATAGACAATAGAATATGAAGAGATTTTTTAGCTATCGAAGGATTTCCTCACGAGTGCATCATATTGAAGATTGTAGAGATAAATGAAGATTTTGTGGTGTGTACAGATGCATGCAAAGAAAGACTTGGTGGGGTGCTTACTCGTAATGGACATGTAATTAGTTTTGTGTTATGAATATTGAAAGAGAATGAAATAAATTATGAAACACTTCATTTGGAACTTATTGACATATCATATGTAGTGAATATGTGGTGGCATTATTTAAGGGGGAGAAAAAATGAATTGAGGACAAATCATAGTGGTATGAAATATTTATTTGAGCAACCAAATTAAAAAGTGAAAAAACAAGATAGTTGAACTTTTTGAGTGAATATGAATTTGACATGAAGCACATAAAGGGAAAGGAAAACAAATTTGCAAATGCACTAAGAAGAAGTGTACATATTATGCATGCTATAACCATTAGTATTGCATACTTCATATTTGAAAATTTCAATTTTAGAGGCTATTATTAGAGATCAACATTACCTACTAGTAAATGAAAATCTACAACAATAGGAATTACCACATAAATGTAAGGAATGCAATCTATAGGAGGATGGCATACTTTTTTATAAAAGTAAAGTTCATGTTCCTACTTCTTAGGAATTGAGGAATTTAATTATGAAATAAATGCATAATGTCCCATATGCAATATACCTTGGTTATTAGAAAAGATTCCAATCATAGGAAGTGATTTTTTTGGTTGGGCATGAAGAAGGATGTAATTGGTTATATTTTAAATGCATGGAATGTTAAAGAGTGAAAGCTGAGCATGGAAACCAACTAGTTTGTTATAACCATTGCCAATTCTAAACTGGAAATGGGGTGTTGTGAATATTGGTTTATAACAAAATTTCCTAGGATAGCAATGCAACATGATCCAATAATGGTGGTAGTGGATAAATTGACAATGGATGTTCATTTTATTATATAAATGAAGCTCAACCATAAGGAAGCTAATATCACATAAATGTACATGAAAGAAATTGTAGATTGCATGGGGTACCAAAAACCATTGTTTGAAATATAGATCCTAATTTTACTTCAAACTTTTGGAGAAGATTATTTAGAGGATTTGGTACTAATATGAAATTTAGCAGAACAAATCATCCATAATTAGAACAACAAACAGAGAGAGAGTTAATCAAATAATTAAAGACAAGTTGAAAATGAATGGGATGGATAAACCATCCAAGTGGGAATATTACTCACATTTGAATGATTTTTATTATAACAATGGTGATGAGCCTTAGAATTGGCATCTTTTTACACCCTCTTTTACCTACTCTTAATTCTTTTTCATTAGCATATAACTCTGTATTAGTCCATTTCAATACTTATATGAGGGATTTAGACATAAAGTGTTTTCCATTCCATTTCCTTATAATTTTATATGAATTTATGATTTAACAATAAAAAATATTATCTTTATATTTATCTTTGAGTTTATTTGCAAATGTGATGTTCTAGACAAGATGTTTTGTAGGTTATGATGTTCCATAGGGGATGTTTTGGTTATAGATACTGCAACTTTGAACTCTGTTTCTACAACTGCGAACTCTATTACTGCAACTTATGTTGCTATAATTCTCGTTGTTGCCACTCCCATTGCTGCAACTCAGAGATCTACTACTACAACTCCTTTTGTTGTAACTTCATTTAATGCCATTTCTATAACTCTAGTTCGCATTGTTGCTGCACATCATGAATTACACTGTAATTTGCTGCTGCAACTCTGGTGCTACAACTCTAATTCACGACATTGTTGCAGCTCTAGTTTACATTGTTATCGCAACTATAGTTCATGTTGTTGTTGCAACTCTTGTTGATACACCTCTAGTTCATGATGTTGCTAAAACTCTACTATTCCAACTTCGAAACCATGATCCACTAGAACCTTGAGTTGATGTTGTTACTTAATTTTTATACTATTATTTCAATTGGGATCAATATTAGGCATGATTAATTTAGTTTTTAATGTTTATTTTGAAATTATGTATGAATTGTTTATTGTTTGCTAATATTAGGAAACCAAATCATAGATTTGTGGAGGCATATTTATTATTTGATAAGAGAAGTTCATGTTTCATTTCATTGGAAGGACTCTTAGAGAATTGTATAAATCACAATGAAATAATTAAATATTAAGTTTTTATTTTAATTGTAGTTTATAATTTCTATAGTTTATGATTTGATTAATTATTTTAAATTGTTTATTTTTGCATATTTATTTGGTTAATTAATTTGATTTATTTATTTTTGCGTGTTTATTTTAATTTCATATTTATGAAATATCAATTTCCTTTAACTAACTTAGTTAATTAAATTCATTCATGTTAATCAATGTAACAAGTGGTGGTAAATATCAACACTTTATTCTATGGAGGTAGGGCCCACTCTAGTACAAAGGTGATGTATGATTTAGATAGTTCTCTTTCCAATTGTGTAGTTTAACTCCATAATTATTTATATTATGTAGAATTTATTTTAATTACTATTGTAATTAGTTTTTAGTCGTGTGACTTTATCCACTTATGCAATTCATTATTCACGCACCAATTTATTTACACAATTGATTATTCACACTATTTACCTTTCAAATCGGCTTACATTCATTTATGTTAAACAAAGTCTTTTAGTAGAAATCACATGAGAGAATTTTTTGGCCAACGCGTTTCGAACCAACAAGTGTGGTTCATCATCAGGACCAGATGAAGAGGCAAACCATGGAAAAGGCTTAAATAGAGAGCAATGTCTCTACATTTCTCTCTATTTAAGACTTTTCCATGGTCTGCCTCTTCATCTGCTCTTGATGATGAACCACACTTGTTGGTTCGAAACGCGTCGGCAAAAAATTCTCTCATGTGATTTCTACCGAAAGACTTTGTTTAGTTCATTATGGATCACAGAAGCTTGAATACAGAAATTCATTTATGTTGTTGAATAAATGTTCTCAATGCAATGATTATATTAGTCGGTTGAGGTAAAGACAAGAATCATCTTGGTAAGGATTAGTCATTTCTTTCTTCTTATGTGATTTACTTCCTACAAGCGTGGATTTACTTTCTTGCAAGCATGAATTTAATTTCCTACAATTGTTCTCTTTACTTTCCTACAAAGTTTGGATTTGATTGAAAGTTTTTTTTGGACTTTGAAATCTATAGAACCTTGGTAAATCTTGTCAGTTTTCTGTATTCCCTCCACAAAAGTAATCATTGATACTACAACTATAAACCAAACGAATGAAAGTAGAAAGTGGGATCTGCATATATAGTGCATAGTAACTCATAAGTTCCATATGAACCCTAGGTTGAAAATTAAACACAGTCTCTTGGTTGTATTTACAAGAAGTAAGAAAGGTAATTAAAGGGCATATCATTTTGGGCACAATTGTTGAGGAGTAACAAAAGGTACATTTTTTATTGCATTACTTTGAATTTCATATTTTTGCATGCATAAGACATTGCAATTTTCTTTTTTATTTTTATTTTTAGAATACATGATGTAGGTCATTTAGATACATTGTTTGAATTAATAAATTTTTTTTGGTTCAGTAAGAGCCACTCATATTACTGACCTTTATTTTGCTGGAAGCTTGGAGGAAGGAAAAGAAAAGTATTTATGAATAAAGAGGAACTAAGGGGATGTTAAAGCCTTCAAGCTTGAGGTATGATATGCATTACAAATTTCATGGATTTGGTAGCTTTGCAAATAACAATTTTTATTTTAGAAAATTCTTCTTTTTTCATTCTTCTCACTCCTCCCTCCCACATGATACCTATTCTCTTTGTATTCGGGGAAATGTACACTAAATCAAAGAATCCATGTTTAATAAATTAATATTTGAGTCTACTTGGTAAAGTTTGATTACATGTCTCATGTCCCCCATTTTCTTCGTAAAAGACTATTGTAGGATTGGCATTGGTACATTTCGTATCTAGACCATTCTCCTATAGAATTAGAAAGCACCATGGTTGTGTACCTAGGTGTCTCGGTAGATGGGAATGTGTCCATAGGATAACTAATGGTTTAGTCCTTACATCAAGGTTGATGTTTAGCCCTAGAGTACAATAGACTCCCAGTCAACATGTACTAGTATACTAATGTTTGTCCCAAAGGTATGGTTAGTTCCCAACTAGTCTATTACCTTTAATCATCGCCTTCTAAGTGAATAGAGGAGTATCATCATTTGATAGATATAATCCAAGCCCTTTCCATATAATTTCATGTTTCATATTCTATTATTGTTTCTTTGCTAATGAATTTGAATAGGAATGGCATCGATATATCTTGCATCCATATCAATCTCCTATAGAATTGGTGAGTACCATGGTTGGGTACCTAGGTGGCTCGGTAGATAGGAGTGTGTCCATAGGATAACCAATAGTTCATTCCTTACATCTGGGTTGATGTTTGGCCTTGGAGTACTACTGGTTCCCAATCAACTTGTACTAGTGGTTGCCCCAAAGGTATAGTTGGTTCCTATCTAGTACATTACTTTAAATCGTAATATTAAAATTAAATAACATGAGAATCATCATTGCAAAAAAAATTATACATCTACATGAAAACTTAAGCCAAATTGTTTCCACAACATAATTTCTTTTCAATTTCCCTAAAAACAGAGTTCAACAACATCATATTCCAAGTAATGTGGTAGTTCATAGATTTATGTGATTGTTATGTCAAGATCCCATTGTTACAATCCCATTCCAACCATCTCATTCCTACCATACCATATTTTTAAAAAGAAAATGATTGATCATATTTTTCTAGTATGTTGTCTTGACAAATTTACTAAAACAAAGTTGGGACAATCTTATTTTGAGAGACCATAAGGGTATGTTTCTGAAATGTGTTTCTACTTGAAATAACCCTTGAAATATATTTCTAACACAATTTTTTTTTCTAAATTTTGATGTCAAATGAAAAAGTTATGGTCAAAATGCTCACTCATTGTCAAAATAGGGAATTCAGGACAAAGTTAGACAAAGTTGGGAAAATCAATTATTGGATGCCTAAATTGATGATATTTCAAATATGATTTTATGGTATATTCTCATATGAATCTAGTTTACAACATAATTTTAATTACTCACTTTTGATGCCATACAAGAAAGTTAAACAAAAAATACTAATTGTTTGTCCTAAATCTACACTACTTAAACTTTGTTTCCTAGTTTGTTCATTGGCATATCTGACTCATCGATTCTTATTTTCCTTAAAACATGTTTCTTCTAGAGATACATACATGAATCTACTTTCATCTCTATTTAATATCATATCAATCCACCATCAAATGAAAAAGTTACACCTAAATTAGTGGTTGTTGGTCTACGACAAAGAACAAAAATAGCTGTCATGTAGGTTGTTCCTAAGAATATTTGACATAACATCTCATGGACTTTTCAAAACATGTTTCTATTGGAGATAGTCATGTGAATCTACTTTATTTTGGCTTTGGAATCACTTTTGTTGAACATCAAACAAAGATGTTATTAGCAAAACATTGTTGGGTCTAGCTGGCCATCACTCCTCAACAGGTATAAAAATTGAATTTATTTGTTCATCTTTCTTTAGATCTATTTTATTAGAACCATTTATTATTTTTTTCCCATATGAATTGGGTGAATAAGGACTGATCACCTTTCTTCTCCCAAGGCCTCATGTTTTATTTCATATAAGTGCTAGTTTTTGTAGGTCTTGAGAAGAATAAGAAGGTTAATCCTTGCACAATGTTCTTGTTGAAGACAAAGTTGCAACTTTGAATGTTGTTGTTGCAACTCTGGAGCATTGTTGCTACAATTCTAGAATATTTTTGTGGAAATTATGAACATTGTTGTTACAGCTTTGGAGCATTGTTGGTGAAAATACACTACATCCAACAAAGAAATTTTTAATTCCTTATGGCCACCATTAACCAAAGTTCAAAATCATAGAATATTGGCCCAATAGTATCTCAACTAAAAGCAAAGATAAAAAAAAAATTTCATCAAATTTCGAGATGAGTCTAGAATATGAGGATGTCCTGCACAAGTACCTTTAGACATAAATAGGACATGTGTTGTAACTCACAATGGATAGATGCGACAATTACCCGATGCTAAGTGCCACAACTCCCTATTGCTAATTGTTGTGACTCACCATTCCAAGCGTAAGTGATATAATTCTCTAAAAAATTGCTACAACTCATGGTAAAGACATAAGTGCTATAATTCCAAAGTTTAGTTGCTGCAACTTTGCATGCTACGACTTTTGCCTCACCATTCTACAATTCTCTCACAAGTCTATTGTTGCAAATCTAAGACAACTAGTAAGGACATTTCCAATTCCCTTAATACATATGAATATCTTAAATGATACCTAATATTCATCTTAATCATTCATCAAAAACATGGTATGCCCATGGATTTCCTTCTTCCTGGCTCAAAATAATTACAAGTTGAATTTTATGAAGTTCTTGTGCTTATATGGTTTATGTTAAAGCTTAATATTTTACTACCACTCATTCACAACTTTAGCCTCATCATGTCCTACTCCCTGCTCCAACCATCCCTAACCCATGCAATAAATTCATTTAGCTCACTTAAAATGTTGAGTCACCTTGTTATCTTATTCTCTTTGATAATAAATTTGGTGATGAACAACAATATTAGGAATAATCAGACCTTGGAATATTTGAAAAACAACTTGGTGGTAGGAATTCCATGAAAAAATTAAAAAAATATAATAATAATTCTAACTATGAAAACCATCAGGGTGTAGTTAGACAAATATTGTTTGAAAACCAGATTGATTGTAGGCAAGATATTGCAAATAAAAATAAAATTTCGTCTTCAAGTTTTAGCTACTTTTTGAATAAGGATTCACAAGTTTCACACAGAAGGTTGTTCCACATCTTAGTCTACATCTCACATGGTGATCCAAGATTTGAAGCTCTACATTGTTCTTTCTCACATAATTTTACATCATTGTGGACCATCTTAGGCTATCAAATAAGAAAGTTTCTACAAGATTTGGTGCTACTATAGGTGTTGTTACATATTGTTGCATATCCTATCAGCTAATTATTTTGTCTCCCATCAGCCAGTTGCTGAAACACCCATCAGCCAATTGTTATAACTCCCACTATTTGGTTGTTGCAACACCCATAAAATAGTTGTTGCTACAAAACTATCAATTAGTTTTTTAACACCTCTTAGGTAGGCGTTGGAATGTTTTTCTTTTCTTTTATTTAAGCTAAGTTCATTGGATGCTATGTATTTGTATTTGGAAGGATACTTAGACTTTTTCCTACTCCCTTATCTTTTTCCATTTCTCAAGGATGGAAAATCTCTTTATTTTGGGAGGTACCATCACCTTTTCATTCCATACCATTCCCTAACCATTCTTATCCATCTTCACTCCAATATCCATGCATGAGAAAGATTCAAAGTTTCCAATAATAAAAGACCTTTATTTTTGCACACAAGAATTTGTAGTAAATACTGTAAAATTCCTTATTGTTGCCAGAAAAGAACCAACAGTAAGAACAAAAAAAGGCCTTGCTACTACCACATAAGAACCAATGTCAAAAGAAAAAAAAGAATTATTAGTGCTCCATAAGAACCAACAACACATAAAAAAAGAAGTAGCTAAAAGGATAGTCAAAATTTGTAATGTCATATCTCTCTTTATGGTCAGTGAGCATTTTTGAGTTAAACTACATTAAAAGATGGTTTTGAGCACCATATTCTCTAGTAAATTAGAGACCATTTATAGACTTTGGAAAGGATTAGGATGAACCACAAGAACCTATAATAGAAGAAGTTGTTCTACAAACCATTCTTATAAAACAATCATGAGTTGTTATCATTTGTTTTAATAGTAAGAAAGTATGATAACAACAGTGACACAACAAAACCTTACCGCCAGGTGTCCTATCAGAGGAGAGAGAAAGGGTCCCTTGGTCCTTTGGTTTTTCAATGAATTCCTTTATAAAATTTGTTTCTCGCAATCTTGGCACTTTCAAAAGAATTTAATTTACAAGGATTTACGAAACTCTGAGGTTCCAAAATGCCATCTTGCTTCCGATATTCCGATATGCCATCTGCTCCAAGGTTCTGATATTGGGTCTCGATGTTCTCTTGATCAAGTATCAGATCATAAATTTTCTCAAAAGGAATTATAAAGGAGTTAAGAAATTTTGATATGTCAATCATTTGATCCTTCCTATATCAGGTTCCAATATGATGCCTTCCTCTGATATTCAAAGTTTTGAGGTTCCAACTTTCCTCTGAATTCTTCGACCTACTTCTGATATTCAACCTTCAGAAATTCGGCTCTTGATATTTGGCATACTACAGTATTCACCCTTCTAATCTCTGAACTGCTGACCTGCTCCGACATTTTGGGTTCCGAAATCTCTAGGGTCTAAAATTCTACCTACCTTGTACTTTAAGACCCTAACATCAATAGTCAATAACTTTTGATCCCAATGGCCATTTCTAAACTTCCACATACCATTGGAAAGCTCCTTCAGAGCACTCTCTAGTGCAGAAACTGCGATGTAGGATTTGAGTGCACCTGTTACCTGAAAAATGGTTGTAAATATATCTTCCTCAATGCTAGTCTAGTTTATATAACCTTGAAGGCTTGCTATGCATGTCCCTGTATATTTGTTATCCTACTTAGCAAACATCAGAAAAGATTGAAGCTTTTTATTTGCAAAAGAGCTTTTTATTTAGTGATTGGATCTTGATATTCAAAACAACCAATTTGAAAACCCTTAGACTCGTGAGACAATGAATTTGAAAACCCTTAGACTCGTGAGACAATGAATTTTCAATTAATGCATTCGAATCACGAAGATAATATCTATTATTATGATCAAATTGGTCGATTAACATAAAATATTATTGATTCCCTATTGGTTATGTTTATATATGATTACATGCAAAACCGACAATATGAAATCTTAGGGCGTTAAAAACAATTATTGACATTGCAAATCTAGGAAACCGATTAGGATATTGAGTTGAGAAAATATTAGAAGCATGTACCAAGTCAAACCTAGTATTTGTGTCAACATAATGGTTTTGGTTCACTGAATGTTTTAAGAATTTGCTAACACTCAAGAAGAGATACTGTTTCATGAATATGATTAACTTCATAACATACACAAAAGAGATAAAAATATGATCAATCTCGGAAGAGTTTGACAGGGAAAATTCCTCCAACTCAAAATGACCTTTACCTTGACAATCATAATTATAAGATTTGCAACTGTAAGGATCTGTGAAAGAAATGCTCTCCAACCCTTGGTCTGATACAAGGGATTCACATGAAAATGGACAAACCAAACAAGAATCTTTTATTTGATCTTTATCTTGAGGATTAAGAAGATTAACTTGGAAACAATGAAAGTACTTTAAGAATGAACACACACCCAGTGGATGAATATTAAGGAAAGAATTATGTGTGCAAATTTGGATACATAATAGTTCTAAGATATCAACAGGATTTCAGGAACCTGAGATAACCATCAACAAGGGATGAAGTTCCTCAACTTCCTAATAGGTCCCTAGACTTTCTGATTGTGGATCGTCGAATTTGGGTGGCTTAGTAAAATCGACAGGTAGACATGCACCACTATCGTCAAACTCTTAATGGATAGAGCATTTAAATGCAATAATTAGAAAGCTCCCTTGAATAGATAGAGTTGGAACATCTTCCTCCTGACTTATGAAATATTTACAGTTGAACAGATCATGAATAATGGATTAAATATTTCAATCCTCTGATTGTAGAATCACACCATCCTCTACCTAATTGAAACCACAACCATCCAGACAAACATTTAAAGAATTTAGAGGAAAAACTGGAATAACAGACTTATCAAACATATATGGGTACGATGAGTAGTATGCTAGAGATGACAAAGGATTAAAAGGATGAGGTGTAGGAGCAACAGTTGGAACCGAATCAGACTGAACTTGTAAGAAAAACATATCAATATCATTTTCATCAGTATAATCTTGAAAAAAAGGCATACCAATGTGACATTCAAATTGACCTAGATATACCAAAGATTCAAAAATATGACAACTTACCTCTTGAGTAATTCCAAGATCATTTTTAATTAAAAGAACATCCCATCCCATAAATGGATATTGTAGACTATTAGAAGTAGGTTTTGGATCGATATATTGCAAATCCAAGTCTTCTAAAAAAAGGAAAGATATCATCCAATGTACTTGAGAAATCATCACCATATGTATCAAGGGGAACATGGATGTCAAGGTGTTGGTTATCCAAAATCTCAACTTGAATGCAATGCTTATAATTACTTGACAAGTTATCAAGGTTACAAGATAAATGATCAAATAGAGATGTAATATTATCATCTTGAAAGAGGAAACATATAGAGGTCATATTTTCAACACTTTTCTCATCTACATGTGAAATCCAACTACCTGTTATTGGTTACCACTTGAAACAATAGGTTGATAATTATTAAGAGTTGAAGTAGGTGGATCAAGCATACTAGGGAACAAGGAGTCATGACACACAAATGGTAGAGGTTTTAGGGTATCCCTACAGGTAACCACATTTTCAATTCGATTAGATTCAATATTAGGCTTACGTACATTGATATGATCTTGAAAAACCAAGGGATCAACTTTCACTTTAGGCTCCATGCCATTAATGAACCATACCAAGTTCTCCTGAATATGGTCAATGATCTAGGTGGATATTGGTGGCCACCTTCTTATTCCACCTAGATCCCCTAGTCAGTTTCATTAGTTTCCTTGTTTATTTCAGCATTTACTATTTTTAACAGTTTTTCATGTCTTGAACTTCTGGAGCAGTTTTGACCCCCCTAAACGATGTTTTTTTGGGTCTGCGGAAGGCTCATAGCCATCGGTAGGGGCCTGCAATGAAACCTGTAGTACTTGGCGAGTCCTTTCCAACAAGGTATCATACACACCAAACAGAGATAATATGACCAAGTTACGACCCTGGGAAGTTGGTTGCCCAACTAATCCCAACGGGGCCCACAAACTATTGATGTTACATCTCCTGGGGTGAGGGTTTCGGTTTTTTAGGGTTTTCTCATGTTTTCCAATAATAAATAGGCCCTTGAGCCTCATTATAGAATAGTTCAAAGGCATGTAGCTGCCACATCTCTTCTCATAGATAAGCTACCATTGCCCGAGCTGTCTTATTTCGATTTTGTTTGTAAGCATAGTTTAGTATTTTCTATTAATGAAATGAAGTTTTTTTCTGCTGCATCTCTATGTTTATGATTATATCTATAAGTTGTTGTGTTCTTGTTTAATTTTAGATTAGTGGTATCAGAGTAGTCTGCTCTTTCTCTATTTTTATTTGCATGTCCCCAACAAGTTCAGGGTATAAGGAGTTAGGGTTTGATCTGGTTGAACCATTACAAGATCAGCCTCGCAAACCCGACGACCTCCCATGGTAGAAGAAGAGAAAGATGAGGGGGTAGGAGATCCTTTCAAAATGTGTCTCGAGGAAGCCCTCAAGTGACAGAGGGATGCGATGATGGATAACTTGGCCCAGATCCTTCGATGATTACCCACAGGAAATGCATCTTCATCCAGTAGCCACTATGGAGGAACCACTCCTTTTAAGGTAGAAGTTAATTTCGATATTCCCATATTCGAAAGCCTGATAGATGAAGATGCTATAGATAAATGGTTAATTTTTCTGGAAAGATATTTTTCAATTCATGACTTTTCCAATCAGGAAAACATTACTTTTTCACTTCTCAAAGTCGCCCCACACGTCAAAGATTGGTGGGAAACCTACTGTGAACAAAAGGACGAGAGTGAACCCTCGTTGTTTTCAGTCGCACCCACTTGGAACTATTTCTGAGACACCATCAAGGAACAATATTACCCTATTGAGAGCTATGAAGACAAATACATAAAGTGGACCACGCTACGACAGGGAAGGGACCATGATGTGCTAGAGTTCACAAATATTTTCCGTACCCTTCGCACGAAGCTGGGTATCAAGGACATTGAGCGGCATTTGGTGCTCAAGTACCACGACTATCTACACAAGTACATCAAGGATGAGATGGAGTTCCTGGACATTTCCTCACTCGACACGACATATCGATACACTGTCAAGATTGAACAAAAGTTTAAACAAAAGAAGTGGGACTTTGGATCTGCAAATCCAAAGCAAGTAAAAGGTGCCCCAAAACCACATAACAAACGACCAAGACAAGGTAGGGCTACCCAAGATAGCTAGCTGAAGCAATAAGCAAATAACAACACCACGAAGATGAAGAAGGACATGGGAAAATGATGTGAGTTCCATAAGAGCTCCACTCACAATACAAGTGAGTGTCGGGCCAAGTAGTCAGTAGTGGGCGAGTTGAAGGCCTCTGAATCAGACACAGGTTCTGACTTTAAATTAAAACCTGATAAGGGAACTGACAATGGGAATGAGATCATTGATGTGGAGCCCAGTGCCACAATACCCACCACCAAGGTCTAGAAGATTGAGCCTAAAGATCTAGAGGAGGGGGAATGCCTCTTCCACTCAAAGATGTGAGTGAAGGGTTCTCCATTGCAGTTCATTGTCGATAGTAGGAGCCAAAAGAACCTCATTTCAGTAGAGGTCATGAAGCAGTTGGGCCTAAAGACTACAACACATCCACAATTGTACACCATTGGGTGGCTTCACCAAGGACGAGATCTTCGCGTCAGCCAACAGTGTCGCCTTCCCTACAACATCAAGCCCTTCACGGATGAGGTATTGTGTGATGTTGCTCCTCTTGAAGTTTGTGATGTATTGTTAGGACAACCATACTTGTTGAAGTGACATGGTGTATATGAGTTTAGACCTCGCTATGTGATTATTACTTTGGATAATAAGCTATACAGGATAGCGGAGGTAGCCCTGCCTACCACCATCTCTTTGATCACTGCAAGGCAATGTAGTAAGATCATTTACCAGACCAGGAAATTTTTTTTCCTTATGATTCGCCCCTAGGGCAAGAAGAAGGTTGTGGCCATGATTTCCAGGTAGGGCTTCTATGCACAACAACAACAGATGGACAAGGTCGTGGAGGAGTACAGGGATATTTTTGCCTCAACCATAGGGGTACCTCTGCACTGTCAAATAAAGAACTCCATCAATCTAACCCCAGGTGTGCCACTTCCAAATGGACCAATCTATCAACACTCTGTTATGGATAACGATGAGATCAAGAGGTAGATTTGGGAACTATTGCAGAAAGGACATATCAAGTCAAGATCGTCACCTTATGAGAGCTCGATTGTATTGGTACAGAAGAAGGATGGGACATGGAGGCTCTGTATTGACTATTGGGTACTGAACAAGATCACTGTTCAGAATAGGTACCCAATCTTGAAGATTGATGACCTTCTAGACCAGCTCAAAGGGGACAAATATTTCAGCAAGATTGACTTGAAGTCAGGTTATCACCAGGTGCCTATCGAACCCTCCAATGTGTTGAAGACTGCCTTCAAATACAAGGAGGGCCTTTTCGAATGGTTGGTCATGCTATTTGAATTGACGAATGCCCCTGCAACATTCGTGAGACTGATGGATGAAATCTTGTGACCCTTCACCAATGCATTCGTGGTGGTGTATTTAGATGACATCTTTATCTTCAACCAGATTTGGGAAGAGAACCTCAACCATATTTGACAGGTCCTTCAAACCCTGCAATAACACAAGCTCTGTGCTAACTTGGCGAAATGCACCTTTGGCCTGACCCAGGTTCAATATCTGGGATACAACATTGATGAGCAGGGTGTACATGTAACCCATACAAGATACAAGTAATTCAGGATTGGCCAACCCCAACCACTCTAATAGAGCTCCGCATCTTCCTAGGTATTGCCAATTTCTACCATAGGTTCGTGTTGGGGTTCTCTCATATCACTTGGCCTTTAAGCCAAGTCACTAAGGGTGGAGCGAAAGATTTTTTTTATGGTCAAAAACCCAACAAAAAATGTTCTCTGAGTTGAAGAATCACCTCTATTTTGCACCAGTGCTCACATTACCAGACTTGAAAAAACAATTTGAAATTGAGACAGGTGCCTTCGAGTGTGCTATTGGTGCGGTTCTTACTCAGCATGGGCATCCAGTGGCTTACCATAGTGAGACACTTTAAGAAACAATCTGAAAGTGCCCCACTTACGACAAAGAAATGTATTCCATTATGTAGGCCTGCCATTAATGGAAGCATTACATTTTGGGGAAGGAAACGATCATCCACATAGACCACCAACCTCTACAGTTCATATAGACACAAGGGAAGTTTCAGAACGATCGCCATTAGAAATGGTCCACCTATTTGCAACAGTTCCATTTGAACATTAAGTATAAGAAGGGAAGCACCAATAACGTCGTTGATTTCCTCAACCAACCACCGGTCATGGTGATGATCATTGTGCTCGACTCCTGTGGGCATGAGACATCAGGGTGGCTACATCTTTATAAGAGAGATCTAGAATTCGACAGCATATACCAGAAACTCTTAGAAGGGAAGAAAGTTCCAAATTTTCACCTTCAGGATGCACTGTTACTTGCTTCACCTCTTTGCGCAGGAAGCCTTTTTCTTCTTTCAACATTTATCTATTTATTTATAGAATTGTTCTTAGGAACTTATTATTTCACTGGGACAAAAGAGGGATCCTGACTTATTGAGAGCATAAG
Organism: Pinus tabuliformis; assembly: GCA_031772625.1. Classification (NCBI taxonomy): domain Eukaryota; kingdom Viridiplantae; phylum Streptophyta; class Pinopsida; order Pinales; family Pinaceae; genus Pinus; species Pinus tabuliformis. Next base: position 245,568,522 of record CM062817.1, on the reverse strand, counting down.
AGGTTATTCCTTCAGATAAGGTTATATATACCTATGATATTGGTTTTTGTGTTATTGATTTTCCCCTTTCCCTTCTATACTCAGTTGGATCGGAAAGAAAAACTCCATTTAATTACAATACTGAATTAAGTAACGAAGATCCTAGAATAGATATGGGTGTCATGGTTCTACTTATGTCTTTCCTTACAAATGGATTGTATCTTCCATTTAGACATCATTGACTTTAAAAGATACGTAACCCAAATAGAGAAGAAGCAATAGATTAGCCAAAAATTGTTTGTCATCACATCTTCCTTTTTAATCTTTGCCACATTGTCTTTTGAGACAAACAAGAACATCTTTCATGAAGGGTATTATTAAGAAAAACATAACAGGAAGACATGATAAAACCAAAAGGACACAACAAATGAAGGCTGAACTGAAAGCAACATGTAGGACAAAAGTGAAACAAAAAAGAGAGACTAAAGAGAGAAAACGTAGGATGAATGTACAAGGGAAACTAAAATGCAGTTAGACCTACTCCTAACCTAACCAGCTAGAAGGATGAGGCTAAGTCAAATGAAATTTTCAGTGTAGCCATTGTAGTTCCTGACATACAAAGACAAATATATGAATAATTAAAACCAATATAAAACATTGTGCAAAAGAAAAGAAAAGAAATTGAATAAATTTTGCAATGAACTGAAGGTCTTAGCTAAGGCCAAAAAGATGTCCCATAACAACTAATTATAGTTATTTCACAAATTTACCTTTTCACTTAGAACAAGAAACAAAAAACCTCGAAGGCTTGTTGTGAATGTCCCTGTATTTGTGTTATCCTGCTCAACAAACATCAGAAAAGATCGAAGCTTGTTATGTGTAAAAGGGATTGCCATGTAGGATTTCTCTAACCATTCAACGATTGGATCTTGATATTCAAAACAACCATTTTGAAAACCTTGAGACTCATGAGACAATGAATTTTCAATTAACACATTCGAATCACAAAGAGAATCTCTAGTATTATGATAAGATTGGTCGATTAACATAAAAAATTCTCATTCCCCTCTTGGTTCCATTTATATCTGATTACATGCAAAACAAACAATATGAAAGATTAGGGTGTTAAAAAAATTATTGATATTGAAAATCTAGGAAACCAATTAGGACACTGAGTTGAGAATATATTAGAAACATGTACCAAATGAAACCTAGTATTTGTGTCGACACAAGGGTTTTGGTTCGTTGAATGACTTAAGCATTTGCTAACACTAAAGAAGAGATATTGTGCTAGGAATATGATTAACTTCATAACATACACAAAACAAATACAAACATGATCAATCTGAGAAGAGTTTGACAGGGAAAAATCCTCCAACCCAAAATGACCTTTACCTTGACAATCAGAATGATAAAATTTGCAACTATAAGTAACCACGAGAGATGTGCTCTCCAACCCTTTTTCTAATACAAGGGTGTGATGAAAGTGCTAGACCCGCCAACATGTCAGGGGATCTCCCCAGTAAGAAGTCCCAATTAGACCTCAGACCGTTTGGTGTAGGAGTCCCAGCAGTGGGCCGTATAGCAATGCCTTGACTGTGATTTCACACAGAGGCAAGTAAGATAACTCTGTTGGTAGCAAGGGTGTGACTGCTGTAGTGAGTCAAGGAAGATGCATGAGAGGTTCTAACACAAGTGGGTTGAGATGAGTGCGCCCCTTGGAAACCTGTAACAATACTCGGATGGGAAGGGAACACATGAGTGTAGATACATCACAAGCTGGAAAGCAAGTCAGCTAGAAATCCAAAGTGATGGTTAAACCAATCAACACATTTCAGAAATATTCATATACACTCATACAGAATAATCCATACATGCATGCGTAAGAAAGAAAATACATATTCCATTTAGAGTAAACAAGACAGCTGGAATACAATACAACATATGCATGAAATGTGTTGGCTCTTATTATATAAATAAGTGTAAGTTCCAGTCATATAATACATCCATGTAGACCCGCTAGCCCCAATGGTGGAATGTTATAGCCACATCCGCTTTCTCCTCCAAAGAGATGAACTAGCTCCGTGTAGTGGAGAAGCCAAGGCACGTTACAATACTGTCCAATCTCTCTCCAAGATAGTCTTATCGGAAGCTTGGCTAACCAAAAGTCTTTACAATGAGTTATGAGGCACTATTTATAGCAAAGGGTGGGGTGACCCTTGACATTCCCCTTTGTGACAGCTCATCTACCTTCATGACTCTTCATCCACTCTATGACTGTTACATCCAACTATTGACACTTGAACTTCCACTTGGCATGACGTTACATTACAATGCACATGTGATCATGTGAGGCAAAATGGCTTAAGAAAGCCATGCAAGACATCAATGACACTTGGTCCGTTGTGATGAGACCAAATCTTTGACATGCTTGTGATGGGGAAGGTGGTGAGTTGATGCCAATCTTGGTCATCCATGATGGTGTGCATGCACCTCATGGTGACATCTTGCTGAAGCAAACTCTTGCCTCCATTGCAACAGGTGCATTAGTTTGACTCCTTCATCCAACTCATATGCTAACGTGCGCATGGTCTTCTTAGGTGTGGTTGAATCGGCAACACACTGATGCATAGTGTCTGTGATGATCTTCAATTGTGTGTTGGTGGTCGTGTGCATCAAATTGCCGAAGTACATGGTCAACTCCAGTTGGAATTGCTTCTTGTCTTTGTCTTGGTGAGTGTGCTGAATGGGTTGGATTGCATGCATGTGCACAATGACATGCATGTTACTGAATCCCTTGCATGTGATCAACAACACTACTCACCATGTCTACTCTGTGCCAGCTGCTAGGATGGATCTTTGACTTGTACGAGTGCAGTTTCATCTTTGATTGCATGTTGTGCCCACCGTTGTTCCTATTCCTGTAGCAACTCATTCGTCTATCTATGCAGCTTCATCTTCTTCCTTGAGTTGATGCTTTAGCACATGCAACTCCTTCTTTGTTTCATTCTCTTTCTTCACATGATCTTCATGTCATGCCATCACCTAATAGCCCGAGTCTCCAAAGTTTCTTTCATTGTCAGTGGATCTGCTTGAGCTTGCAAATTTGTTCCACCTCTGTTTTGTCAACAACCTTCCTCTTGCATTCGTTGCATTAGTTGAATTCGTTGCGTTCGTTGCATTCAGTATGCTGCCTTCAACTGTTGTTCATGATGCTGCTTGCTGAGATGTTACTATTGTCATATCTTGATTTCCTTGTCTACTAACAACTTGATATCTTCGTGAGTAGGCAAGCTCATAGACATTTGATCGAATGCATCTCTAGGTGTGCTCTAAACAATGTCTTCAAATCTGCTCTCTTGGAAACCATTGTACCTGCACTGCTGAGAGGCAGATGAACACCTACAATACCTGGAGACATGGCAATACTCATTGCAAGCAATCTATCAGTCGAAAACCAAAATGAACTTGAGAATTGACTTGCAACATACCTGTTTGACTAATCATGAAGGTTACACAATTTCGACCAGGAGGTCGTGATCCAAAATGGATCCTAGAAAACCCTCTAAGTCTTCTAAAGATCAAAACTATCGCAAAAGAAGAACTCTTAGAAATGGCGGATAACACTATCGGGAGTGAAAAACACAAAGAAATGACCAAAAACAGAGCTATCGGGGGCTTAAAACTATTTTGTACAAGAGCCATCAGATCTGGCCAATCAACGGTCCAAATCCGATCGTCATATCGCAATCGGTGGAGGCTATCAGAGGCTATCGGAGGTTGCCACATAAATATTGCAACAACGATCAGCACGGTCAACGAGGTCCATTGATCAAGCGCACAGATCGATGGCCCTGGTTAACTGGTGATATCGTGTCGGAGAAACACATGGGAGCACTTACCAAATGGCGTAGGGCCTATGCTATATGTGATTGCGATCAATCGCATCGCAATATCGTGTCGTAGCAATACAATGGAGCGGGGCCGATATACATATGACTTGCGATAGCTGGACCCGATGGAGTTATAGATGATATTTTATATATTTTGAGATCCGAAAAATGACATTTTCCTTTGTATTTCATATTTTCATTAAATTAACAAAATGCAAAGGAAATGTGCTCGATGCGATGAAGCAGACCTGATGGAACTTATAGATGAAAATATATAGAATTTCAAGTCCACCATAAAGCCATTTTGCGATATTTTCAGTGTTTTAATGTATTTTTCAAATACAAAGGGAAACCAAGAAATGAGCAAGATTTTGGGTGGGCCGTAAGCGGTAAGCAGTTTTGGCTGGGCTCTGCCCGAGCCCATACACTAGCTGCCATGTGGCTAGGCGCCGGAGAGAGAAAACCACCCTTTTTGGGCGGTTAACCCCCGTACGCATGAACTGCCTGAAATGGATCTCAACCATTGGATCAAGATCACTCATATTAATAGTGGATATGCGATAGCGATATAAAGGTAGACCCGATGGAGTTATACGGCGGAATTAATCATATTTCAAATCCGTAAATGGAAGATTAGCAGATTTTCATAGTTTTATGTGTATTTCTTTGTGTAAATAGAGAATGACTATTCTGAGGATTTCAAAGGCGCTGATAGTCCTTCCATTACAGAACAGGTGGCCGCCATCCCTGAAGGCGTTTAGCAATGGTTGCTAACACTCAGAGGGGGATTTGAGCGGACTGAGGCTGGGAAGCCAGAGAGCCCAGGAGAGGAAATGAACAAACAGTGCTGATTGGCTTAAAAGCCATAGAAGATAGAAGACAGAGACAGAGAGTGAGAGAACGAGTCTGTGTACTTAGAGAGGCTTGAGGGATTCAAGCAAACTCCTGCTGTATTTGTATCTGTTGTGTTGAGGCTCAATTTGAGCTTGCATTTTGTAAAACTCTACTCTTGAAGACATAATAGAGAGGTCGCCACTGAAGGCTGGACCAGGAGATGTAGCCCAAGATTTTTGGGTGAACTCCATATTAAATTTGATGTGTTATGTGTGCTTGTCTATAATGTTTCTTTAACTGCTTCATTGCCCATATTATTCGCAATCTTATCGATCCATTGCACTAAGTAATGTAGGTCAAATCCATGCACATGAGTCTATAATACCTTAATATTAGTCTAATATCTCATTTACAGATCAAGTGGTATCAGAGCTTTAGGTTTACTAAGGTTAGACAAGCTTGTGCTGGATTGTTGAATGCTAACTAGGTCAAAGCTCAAACTAGGAGAAGGAGAAATTGTTGAGGCTAATCCAAAAATTGGAAGAGTCTATCCTAGGAGGAGAATGGCAGAACAAACCCCATTGGAATCAGAATCTCAATTCATGGACAGTTTCATGACCATGAGAGCCATGGTAGAAGAGATGTATCGAGAATTCAAGAAGGGTCGAGGTGAAAGTACTTCAACCTCCAAACAAGACAAGGGAGTAGAAGAACCTTCTCTAGATTCCCCAGAGGGCAAAGGGAAAGGGGAAAAGCTTCCTCCATCATCTCCTCCACCATCACCTCCATCATCCTCATCTCCTAGCCCTAAAAAGAAAAAGAAGAAAACATCTGTGATTAAATTAGATGTGAAATTTGATTTTCCAATCTATGATGGAGAATTAAATGCATAAAAGCTAGATAACTAGATTAGATAGATTGATGTATATTTCGGGGTGTAGAACATCAATTCAGAAAGGAGAAAGATTTAGTTGGCTAGCCTTCACCTTGGAGGAACTACCGTAGTGTGGCGGGAAGGCATGACACAAGCTGATTTGAAGAAGCATGGTAAAATTCTTTCTACCTGGAATGAATTTGTTTCTGCCATTAAAAAAAATTCTATTCACTAGCTTATATGCAGCAAGCAATGATGAGTTGGCAAACTCTTTGCCAATTAAAGGGCCAAAGTGTACAAAGCCATACCCAGGAATTTAGAAAAAGAGCTTTAACTCTAGGCATTTCTCTAGACTCACCTGAAACTTTGTTGAAGTATATAGGTGGTCTACATAGCTATTTGAGGCACAACATTCTCATGTTTAATCCCACTAGCCTAGATGATGTATTAGTTCAGGCTACACATCTAGAGGCTAGAGTGTTGGGTCCCTATAATACTAGTGATTACCCCATTACTATTGTAGTTATACCCCTTATTTATATTGTTGTGCCCCTATTACCCCCATATTGTTATTTCTATGCCCCATAGAATCCCTCTATTGTTATTTTTGTGGCTTTATATTATTATTGTTAGGTCGGCTGGATTATATTATGACTCCTTAGACTCCTATATATAGAAAGGAGGTTTTTGTCATTTGTATCATCCAAGAATTGTTCATTTATGTAATTTAAAGGAGGTTTCCCCCACGAAGAGGCTGAATTCTAAGGCGTTGATCTATCTTTTCTATCTTTTCTTGAGCTGGTTTCATAACATTTGGTATCAAAGCTTTGGGTTCTAGGGTTTCGCTGCTCCAAATAGGTCATCGTGGCATTTCGCTATAACTTTTTTCCTGTGACGTTTCAGAAGTCGCAAAAAAAACCCATTTGAGAAGAAATCACGCTGAACCTTGGATCCAAATTTCAGATCTTTTTGCGCGATATTTGCGGAGATATGTTCTGAGGAAGTTGGTCTTTTTGCAGACTCCTAAATTACATTCAAAACAGGTGACCTGGGGAAAATCGTCATAACTTTCTCTCTGGGGGTTGGATTGAAATTTTGTAAGAAGGTACAGAAAGAGGACGGACTGTAGTTTCTTGTATATCTTTTTCAGAACCAAAGATCGAAAATTGTACACGTGGCACTTCATACAAGTTCGCTCTTCTGGAAAGGTCTATAATCAGGTCATCTTGGGAGATTGTGCATAACTCTTTCTTGGAGAATCCAATTTGGATCAGACTGGTGGCATTGGAAAGAGGACACAGAGAGCTACTACAGGTCACAAATTCAGAACTAGATGATTGGAAAGTACAGAGATACATCAGAGGCAATATCAAGCTCCTACAAAGTGAAAAAAGGTGTGTAGATTTTTTTAAATTTTTTCTTAAGCTTGGTTTGAAAATTTATTTTGAATGAATTCAAAGGGCATAGTAGAGCATTATTATCAGTAACTGATGCCCCGAGGAAAGAAAATGCAATAGTAAGGAACCTGAAAGCTCTAGCATGACTCATGAAGAAGAGGAAGAAATGCTACATGATATATCAAAATTACAAGAACAAGTGCAACAAATGTCACGCTCACAAAAGTTAACAGAAGCTAAGATAAATGGCGTGGAAGCTAAGATGAATGGCATGGAAGCTAAGATGGACAATTTGAAGATAGATTTGAACACAAAGTTGAAGACAGGCATGGCAGATTTGAAGACAGATTTGACAAATTTTCTACAAGAAATACTTACTAATGGTGAAAAGGTAGTAAAGGAAACTCATGATGAGAACAAAAGAAATGTTAATCATGATTCCATAGACACTAATGTTGGATCGAAGAATCACCATATTCCAAAAATCGATATGAGGAAGTTTGATGGCAAGGATCTTGCCACATGGATATTACAGATGGAGCAATTATTCGATCTCAATAATGTGCAAAACGCACAAAAGGTACGTATGGAAACTGTATATTTGGAACCAAATCAGTTTGTATGGTATCAATGGCTTTGTTCTCGTAAACAATTTATCACTTGGGTAATTTTTACGGAAGAATTGATAGCACATTATGAGGATACAAAAAGCAACACTTTTTTTAGCCAATTGATAAGTCTCAAACAAAAGGGTTCAATAATGGAGCACATTGAGGAGTTCCAAAAATTGAACATAAGGGTAAAAGATATTCCAGAGGAGCATAGGATTGATGTGTTCATAGGGTCTTTAAAGGATAATATCCAACATGATGTTCGCCTTTGGGAACCTGATTCATTAGAGAAGGCATTCAGGTTAGCAAGAAAAATGGAAAGCAAAATTATGGCAACTAAGAAGCATACCATTCACAACTATAAAGATGGAAGTGTTGTTGCCCCTAGTCTTCCACAACCTACAAGGTTGACACCACAACAATTGGAAGAAAAAAGAGCAAAAGGGCTTTGTTACAATTGTGATAGCAAATACACAAAAGGTCATAAGTGTGATGAGAAGAAATTATTCTACATAGATTGTGAAGAGGAAGAAGAAAAGGAGCAAGAAAGGTCAAAAGAAGAGGATATAATCCAGGAAAAAAGCCTAGATGAAGAACAAATAAATCCGACCATATCTTGTAATGCATTGGTGGGAATTACCACTCCTCAAACCATCAAGATAGAAGGACAAATCAAGAAGAAAAAGGTAATAGTGTTGATTGATTCAGGAAGCACCCACAATTTTATTCATTGTAGGGTAGCAAAAGAATTGAATTGCTTCCTATATCCAGCACCAAAGTGTCAAGTGATGATTGCAAATGGAGGAACAATAAATTGCTCTGGAAAGTGCCATAATATCAAGCTATCCATGGGAGAATATGTATTGACTAGCCCAATGCTTTCCATTCCAATGGGAGGTGTTGATGTTGTACTAGGAGTCCAATGGCTACAATCCTTGGGTACAATAGCTTTTAATTTTCAAGAACTTTTCATCAAATTTTCTATAGAAGGAAAGGAAGTTGAATTAAGGGGTATTGCAGGGAAACTAGGAAAGATAATTAGCTCTAATGGCATGACAAAGCTTCTAAAAAAGGAGCAAAGAGGTGTAATTGCACAATTATGTTCGCTAGATGTTTCCACATTGGAATCATCTATTTCTCCAGATCTCCAAAAAGTCCTGGACAATCATTCCAAGGTATTTGAGACTCCCAAAGGTCTCCCACCTATGCATGATCATGATCATGCTATTCATCTGATTCCAGGAAGTGTTCCTCCAAACATCAGGCCGTACAGATATCCCTATGTCCAAAAAAGTGAAATTGAACGTATGGTTGCAGAAATGCTAGAGGCTGGTATAATTCAACCGAGTCAAAGTTCTTTCTCAGCTCCAGTAGTATTGGTGCACAAGAAGGATGGATCATGGCGCATGTGTTCGGATTATAGGGAGCTCAACAAGCTCACTATTAAAGATAAGTTCCCCATTCCTGTCATTGATGAATTACTGGATGAATTGCATGGATCAATTTACTTCACCAAGTTGGATCTTCGTTCGGGATATCATCAAATCAGAATGAAGATTGAAGACATTCCGAAAACGGCATTTAGAACTCATGAGGGTCATTATGAATTTTTGGTCATGCCTTTTGGCCTTACCAATGCACCTTCAACATTTCAAGGTTTGATGAATTCAATTTTCAAACCATTCCTTAGAAAATTTGTGTTAGTATTTTTTGATGATATACTAATCTACAGCAAGTCTTGGAAGGATCATGTTGAACATGTTGACAAGGTGCTACAACTATTGGAGGAGAAACAATTATATGCAAAAAGATCCAAATGTTTCTTTGGAGTCCAGGAGGTGGAATATTTGGGTCATATTGTATCTCATGAAGGAGTTAAGGTAGACCCTAGCAAAATTAAAGCCATTAAGGAATGGAAAATCCCCACATCCATAAAGCATCTGCGAGGATTTCTTGGGTTGACAGGGTATTATCGCAAGTTTGTTAAGAATTATGGGAGAATAGCAACACCTCTAACAACATTATTGAAGAAAGATTCATTTTCATGGACTCCGGAAGCAACAAAGGCCTTTGAACATCTTAAAGAGGCAATGTGCCAAGCACCGGTCTTAGCTACACCAGACTTCACAAAAACCTTTATTGTGGAATGTGATGCTTCAGGAAATGGAATTGGTGTTGTTCTAATGCAAGATGAAAGACCCATTGCTTTTGAAAGTCGTCCAATCAAGGGAAAGTTTTTAAGCAAAGCTATTTATGAGAAGGAAATGTTGGCAATACTCCATGCACTTAAGAAATGGCGACCCTACCTAATGGGAAGACACTTCAAGGTAAAAACGGATCATGATAGCCTTAAATACTTTTTAGAACAAAGATTATCCTCTGAAGAGCAACAAAAGTGGGTCACAAAGATGTTGGGTTATGACTTTGAAATCATCTACAAAAAAGGGAAGCAAAATGTGGTGGCAGATGCACTCTCAAGAAAGGATGAGGATGTGGAAGCATTGTTGTGTGCCATTTCTATTATCCAACCAGAATGGATAAACGAAGCAAGGGAGGAATGGAAGAATGACGAAGAAGTGTGGGCACTTATTCGAAAGCTACAACAAGATTCCAGTACTTTGGATACATTTAGCTGGCAAAATGATTCGTTATGGTACAAAGATCGCTTATACCTCTGTAAGAATTCCCAGCTAAAACAAAAGATTCTTATGGAATTGCACACTTCTCCCTTAGGAGGGCACTCAACATTTTTAAAAACTTACCACAGGGTTAAGAAGGAATTTTTTTGGGATGGCCTTAAATCAGATATTCAAAAGTTTGTGGCGGAATGTTTGGTTTATCAACAAAATAAAGTTGAAACAATTAAGACACCGGATCTATTACAACCTTTATCCATTCCAAGCCAACGTTGGGAGGAGGTTTCAATGGATTTTATCACAGGTTTACCAAAGTCTGAGGGAAAGAGTGTCATCATGGTGGTAGTTGACAGACTTACCAAGTATGCACACTTTTGTGCATTATCACATCCATTTAAAGCCAGTACAGTTTCTACTGCATTTATGGAAACAATTCAAAAGTTACATGGAAACCCAAAGATTATTGTAAGTGACAGAGATCCCATTTTCACTGGAAATTTTTGGACAGAATTATTTTCTTGTCTTGGTACTCAGTTAGCTCATAGCTCATCTTATCATCCTCAATCTGATGGGAAAACTGAGATAGTAAACAAATGTTTGGAAGGATATCTTCGTTGCTTTGTATCTGATAAATAGACACAATGGGTCAAATGGTTGCCTCTGGCTGAATGGTGGTATAACACTTCCTTCCATACAGCAACAAAAATGACCCCATTTATGGCACTTTATGGGTATCAACCACCATCCATCACATCATATTTAAGAGAAAATTCTAAGGTTCAGGCAGTGGAACATCACATCGAACATCAACAACAAGTCCTCCAACTCTTAAAGGATAACCTCGTGTTGGCACAAAATAGAATGAAACAACAGGCAGATCAACATCACAGTGAAAGAAGTTTTGATGTAGGTGATTGGGTATTCCTACGGCTACAACCATATAAGCAAATGTCCAAAAAGCAAGCTAAGAAGGATAATAAATTATCACCAAAGTATTATGGTTCGTACAAGGTGTTGCAAAAGATTGGTACTATGGCATACAAATTGGAGCTTCCTGCAGCTTCTCGATTGCACCCAGTTTTCCATGTTTCATGTTTAAAGAAGGTTATAGGTGACAAGCTCCCAATTCAAACAATATTGCCAGAACTTGACGAGGAAGGAAAATTATATTGGAACCAGAAGCAGTCACAGAAACAAGAACTCGATAGCTACGAAATTGATCAATTTCAGAGTATATTATCAAGTGGAAGAACTTATCCGCTGAAGATTCCACGTGGGAGGATGATAATTTTATGCAGAAGTATCTAGAACTACTCAAGCGTTGAGGACAACACTTTTTTGAAGGAGAGGGGCATGTTGGGTCCCTATAATACTAGTGATTACCCCATTACTATTGTAGTTATACCCCTTATTTATATTGTTGTGCCCCTATTACCCCCATATTGTTATTTATGTGCCCCATAGAATCCCTCTATTGTTATTTTTGTGGCTTTATATTATTGTTAGGTCGGATGGATTATATTGTGACTCCTTAGACTCCTATATATAGAAAGGAGGTTTTTGTCATTTGTATCATCCAAGAATTGTTCATTTATCTAATGTAAAGGAGGTTGCCCCCTCGAAGAGGCTGAATTCTAAGGCGTTGATCTATCTTTTCTATCTTTTCTTGAGCTGGTTTCATAACATAGAGGCAAGAATGTGAACCTAGAGATTATGGGATCATCAAAACCATCTGCAAACAAGAACAAGGAAAAGAAGAAGCAAAAATGGAAGGAGAGGAATACAAACATTGTATAGAAAGAAAAACCTTCATGCACTCACTACAATAAGGATGGGAACGATGATGAACACTGCTGGTCTTTGCATCCAGAGCTGAAACCCAAGAAGTTTAGTGGTAAGAAGAAGAAGATTGTTGTTGCTATTCAGAAGGATTTGGGGTCAGACTCAGGCGATGAAACAACAGTCACAGTCACAGGTATAAAAGGTAAAAATTCTGAACCATCTACAAGTAAATCTGCACAATCTATTGATAATGAAGATAATGAGAGGAAAAGACATGAGCCTTTTCATATTAGAGTTATTTCCAAGCACCAAAAGATTGATACTTTATTTGATAGTGGTTCACAAGTAAACTTGATTTCTGAAACAATTGTAAAGAAGTTGGGCTTACTAACAACACCTCACAAGAAGCCATATCCATTAGGTTGGGTATGTGATAAAGCAAAGCTACAAGTGACTAGACAATGTAAACTTAGGTTTGCTATTGGGTCAACTTTTGTAGATGAGGTTGAGTTAGATATAGTTCCCTTGGATATATGTGGTATTGTTTTAGGAAGTCCTTACTTGTATGATAGAAAAGCCATTTTCTATAGAACTAAAAATAAGTATCAACTCACAAAAGATGGAATAGAATATATTGTAAGAGCTCATCAACTTAAAAATAACTATACTCTCATAAACTCAGGGCAGATGAAAAGAATTGTAAATTCATGCAAGCAATTTTTACTAATGGTTGTAAAGGAAAAGACCCCTGATAAAACCGATGCATTTGAAGGCTATGATGCTAAATAGAAAGCTGATTTAGATAAAGTTGTTTCAGAATATGATATCCTATTTCAAGAACCTAAAGGTCTACCACCCAAAAGGGAAATAGTACATGATATTCATTTGCAGCAAGATGTTCCATTGCCTAACATTGGAATGTACATGTTATCCACTTTAGAGAATGCAGAGATCAAGAAGAAGGTACAGGAGCTGCTCGATAAAGGGTTCATCAGACGAAGCACATCACCATGTGGATCTCCAATTGTGTTAGTAAGAAAGAAATATGGTTCATGGAGGATGTGCATTGATTACAGAGCACTGAATAAAATAACGATCAAGAATCGTTATCCTCTTCCTTGCATAGATGATCTATTAGATCAGTTGAAAAAAGCAGTTTACTTTTCCAAGTTGGACTTGCATAGTGGTTATCATCAGGTCAGAGTAGCAAAACAAGATGCATGGAAGACTGCTTTCAAAACAAATTAAGGGTTGTATGAATGGTTGGTTATGCCTTTTGGCTTAACTAATGCTCCTGCCACTTTCATGAGAATTATGAATGATGTACTCAGACCTTTTATTGATGATTTTGTAATTGTATATTTAGATGACATTCTTGTTTGGGAAGAACATTTGAGGCATGTAAAGCAGACTCTAGATGTTTTGAAAAGAGAAAATCTCTATGTTAAGTTATCAAAATGTGAATTTGGGAAAACATTTTTAAATTATCTGGGTCATATTGTAGGGGGTGGTGAATTGAAGATAGATCCCTCTAAGGTTGAAGTCATTGTGAACTGGCCTAAACCCAAATCTACTATAGAAGTTAGGAGTTTCCTTGATTGCAGCTCCCTTACATGTTTTAACAGGATTGAACAAGGTGTTTCAATGGGGAGGCAAACAACATAAAACCTTTGACACCTTGAAAGAAAAAATTAGTACAACACCAGTACTAGCACTGGCAGATCTTCAATGACCATTTGAGATTGAAATAGGTGCTAGTGACTATGCCATGGGAGTAGTGTTAATGCAACATGGCAAACCCATATGTTATCATTATGAGACATTTAATTCTGTAGTAGTTAATTATCCTACATATGATAAAGAATTGTATGCATTAGTGCAGAGTGTGAAAAAGTGGAAACATTGCCTATTGGGCAAGGAAACAATTATACATATAGATCATCAACCACTTCAATATTTGCACACACAAACTAAATTACAGCAATCAAGACACTATAGGTGGATGGGTTTCCTACAACAATTTCATCTTGTCATTAGAAATAAGAAAGACATACACAATAAGGTTGCACATATGCTATCAAGACCAATCATAAATGCATCTACTATACGTAAGCATAACTCAGTATTGCATGAAAGCTACATTGAACAATATGCTCAAGATGTAGATTTTAAAGATGTATATGCAACTTTAAGTCCTGGAAAACAAGTAGAAGAATTGGATTATCATGTTAAGGACCAGCTCTTATATCATTTGGGAAAGTTATGCATTCCTCAAACTGAAAGAGTTAACATAATCCGAGAAGCACATACTTCTCTAATATTAGGTCATTTTGGTGTAAGTAAAATAGTTTCACAGCTGCAAAGATTATGTTATTGGCCAAGAATGCATGAAACAGTTTCTAGATATATTAAAGGGTGTACCATGTGTGCTAAAAGCAAGCCCAGCAATAGAAAACTAGGCTTGTACACTCCACTTCCAGTTCCTTCTCGTCCTTGGGAAAGTGTTTCCATGGACTTTGTTGTGGGATTGCCAAAATCTAGAAAAGGTCATGATTATTTATATGTTATTGCGGACAGGTTTAGCAAAATGTGTATTTTAATACCTTATAACAAGCAAATTACAACTGAAGAAACAACAAAGTTGTTCTTTCAGCATGTATGGGTTCATTTTGGGTTACCCACTTCTATTGTATCTGATCAAGATTCCCGATTTGTTGGGAAGTTTTGGTCTAGTCTATGGGAGTTGATGGACACTAGATTGAAGAAGAGCACAACATTTCATCCACAAACAGATGGCCAAACAAAGGTGGTCAACAGGACAGTGATCCAGTTGCTCAGGGGCTATTGCAGCAAGCATCCCAAGCTTTGGGATGAACATTTATGTTATGTGCAACATGCTGACAACCGTGCTAAACACTCTTCTACAAAGAGATCTCATTTTGAGACTTGTTTTGGTTTTACACCAAGGTCTCCCTTGGATTTTATCTTTAGAAAAGAAATAACAGTTGATGGACACAATGATGTGGACCAAGCAATCAGGTTCATTGAATAGATCCAAGAAATTCACCAGGCAGTACAGGAACAAATGGAGAGAAGCCAGGCCAAGTACAAGGCAAGGCATGGCAAGAATCAAATTGAGCATAGCTTCCAAGTTGGTGATCAAGTCTGGCTGTCCATTAGCAAAGACAGAATGCAAGGTGAAGGTAAGAAGCTGAAGCCAATAAGGTATGGGCCTTTCAAGATACTTGAGAAAATTGGCGAGAATGCTTTTTGCCTTGATTTGCCAGCTTACATGCACATCTATTCAGTAGTTAATGCAAAGAACTTGAGACTGTTCGAACCTTCATTGATTGAAGATCTCGAAGAGCAAAGTCAGTTGCCTTCTATTGATGATCTGTCGCCTGAATATCTTAATGAGTTGCAGGAAGATACAGTTCTGGACAGGAAGGTGAGAACTACACGTAGAGGGGATGTTGAGTACCTCAGAATCAGACTCAAAGGTTCAAAACCAAGCAGTGCAAGATCGATAGAGATTGGACAAGTGAGGAAGCTGTATCCTCACTCGATTGATGCTTGAAAACCAACTTTTGTTGGTCCAAAAGCTTTTTTAGTGGGAAGGCATGATCGAAAATGGATCCTAGAAAACCCTCTAAGTTTTCTAATGATCAAAACTATCACAAAAGAAGAACTCTTAGAAATAGCGGATAACACTATCGGGAGTGAAAAACATGAAGAAATGACCAAAAATAGAGCTATCGGGGGCTTAAAATTATTTTTCACAAGAGCTTTCGTATCTGGCCAATCAACGGTCCAAATCAAATCGGAATATCACAATCGACGGAGACTATTGGAGGCTATCAGAGGCTACCACATAAATATTGCGACAATGATAAGCGCGGTTAACGAGGATTTTCGATCAAGCGCGCAGATCAACGGCCTGGGTTAACTCGCGATATCGCGTCAGGGAAACGCACGAGAGCGCTTACCAAACAGCCCAAGGTCTATGCGATATGCGATTGCGATCAATCGCATCGCAATATTGCATCAAAGCAATACAACAGAGTGGGGCCGATATACATATGACTTGCGATAGCCAGACCTAATGGAGTTAAAGATGATATTTTATATATTTTGGGATCCGAAAAATGACATTTTCCTTTGTATTTCACATTTTCGTTAAATAAATGAAATGCAAAAGAAATGCGCCCGATGCGATGACGCGGACCCAATGGAACTTATAGATGAAAATATCTAGCATTTCAAGTCCACCATAAAGCCATTTTGCAATATTTTTAGTGTTTTAATGTATTTTTCAAATACAAAGGGAAACCATGAAATGAGCAGGATTTTGGGCGGGTTGTAGGTGGTAAGTAGTTTTGGCTGGGCTCCGCCCAAGCCCATACATTTGCTACCATGTGGTAAGGCACCGAAGATAGAAAAACACCCTTTTCGAGTGGTTAACCCCTGTACGCATGAATTGCTCGAAATGGATCTCAACCATTGGATCAAGATCACTCAGATCAATGGTGGATATGTGATAGCGATATAAAGGCGGACCCAATGGAGTTATACGGTGGAATTAATAATATTTCAAATCCGATAAATGGCAGATTAGCAGATTTTCACAGTTTTACGTGTATTTCTTTGTGTAAACAGAGAATGACTATTCTGAGGATTTCAAAGGCGCCAATGGTCCTTCCATTATAGAACAGGTGGCCACCATCCCTGAAGGCATTTAGCAATGGTTGCTAAATTTCAAAGGGGGATCTGAGCGGACAAAGGCCGGGAAGCCAGAGAGCCCAGAAGAGGAAATGAACAGACAACACCGATTGGCTAAAAAGACACATAAGACAGAAGATAGAGAGAAGCAGTGCTAAGACAGAGCAAAGACAGAGACAAAGAGTGAGAGAACGCGTCTATGTACTCAGAGAGGCTTGAGGGATTCAAGCAAACTCATGCTATATTTGTATCTATTGTGTTGAGACTCAATTTGAGTTCGCATTTTGTAAAACTTTGCTCTTGAAGACATAATAGAGAGGTCACCACTGAAGGCTGGACCAGGGTGAACTCCATATTAAATTTGCTGTGTTATGTGTGTTTGTCTATTATGTTTCTTTAACTGCTTCATTGCCTATATTATTCGTAATCTTATCGATCCATTGCACTAAGTAATGTAGGTCAAATCCATGCACATGAGTCTATAATACCTTAATATTAGTCTAAGATATCATTTATAGATTAGGTTAGGAGACTGACTGCCAAGACTATGCAAGGCACAGTCTAGGCTGCTGGGAGATTGACTGACTACTGGAACCGCATAATGCACAGTCCAGTCCGGTTGCTGACTACTGGAATTGAGCAATGCACAATCTCAACTGGCAATGGTTATAGGTTCAGTGACTGCATTGCGCAATTTTCTAGGTCAACAGTCACTATCCCTTAGAAATGCGCAAAACAGTCAGGGAGGACAGTGCCTAGGTAGAAATGCACATTTCCTGAGAGGAAGACAAAGCCTTCCCTCTGAGGATTGTGTAATGTTGTCTTAGTGAGGCAGAGTTTGGGCCAAGGTTTCCTAGACTTGCCGATGGGAAATTGAAAGAGAATGTGAATGCGAATGCATGGTGATGCTAAGTGTAAGAGTAAATGAATGATCGTGCATGCAAATAATGAATGACAGATTCAGAAAACAGAACAACATGCATGTGGGTGAGGCGAGTCGCCGAATTGGCCACTGTTCATGGAAAACAGTTTCATGCATGCGACAATAGTGATATCACAACGAAAACTGAAACGGTGTGAGTACAAGCTAGTATGCATCAAAATGATAGCAAGCGTTCACTGAAATCAAGAAAACAATGTTCATGCGAAGTGAAACACAAAAAGTGCCAAAAATGCAACACAATTCATGGAACACAGGCTTACCCCAAAACAGCTGAGCTGAATGTGCCAAAATCTCTTAGATGTGATGTGGGATGTCAGAGCTACAAGGTTGATGTGAGGAATGAGCTCTGCAATGTCTGGTTGATGAGTTTCGATGACATCAATGTTGTGACGCTCATGCCACAAATCTAGGGAAAGCGACACTTGGTGAGAGGTTTCTGAAATGATCCTTGCATGTAACCTCCAACTGCTAAACATAGATCCCTAAAACAAGGGATGCCTTTGCAAGCTGCCTTGAGAGAAACAACTCATGCTTGCAAGTCTGTTTTGTTCGGTCCTAGAGGGAACTGGTCAACTCAGTTGCATATGAAAGAGGTTGAGCGACTACTAGGAGAAAATGCGCATTTTTTCTTGGGCGCTGGATTGGCTACCTAGGAGATTTGCACAAATTCTGGGCTGAACAGCCTTGCTGGGGAAAATTGCGCAATTTTCATTGTGAGTGTTGACTGCCAGAATTGCACAATTCTGGAGCCCATGACACTTCCAGTTAGGATTGCATAATTTATGGAGGGAAGGCTAGTTTCCCTCTAGAATTATGCAGTTTCTTGGGGAAGCTTCTCAACCTACAATTGGACCAAGTCCGGGTGATTAGCCTATGAGGGGAATGCATCAAGATGTGATCGATAGGTTGCCTTTGTGCAAGAAAAACACTGAAGCTTGTGAACTTGACGAAGTAAGACATGTTGTTACAAAAAGCTGGTATGGAGGCTCCAAAATGAAGCTAAGGCAAAATTTTTGAGGGTGGTTGTAGCTGCTACAACAGGGTGTCACATGAAAAGGGACTAAATAAACAAGAATCCTTTATTTGATCAAAAATTCTATCTTGAGGATTAAAGAGATTAACTTGGAAATGCTGGAAGTCCTTTAAGAATAAACTTGCACCCAGTGGATGAATATTAAGGAAAGAATTGTGCGTGAAAATTTAGATACATCTTAGTTCATAGATCTCAATAGGATTGCGAGAACCTTACGTAAACATCAACAAGGGATGAATTTCCTTGACTTCCTGATAGATATCTACACTTTCTAATGATGGATCATTGATTTTGGGTAGCTTGGAAAAATTGACAAGTAGACATGCACCACTATCATTAGATGTATCATTGAAAACATTATTAGTGCCATTGGTTTGATCATATTTAAGATTAGGCATATCAGGCTCTTGATGGATAGAGCATTTAAAGGCATGTATTGGAAAGCTCCCTTGATCAGATAGAGTTGGAACATCTTCCTTCTAACTTATGAAAGATTTACAGTTGAACGGATCATGAATAATGGATTCAAGCTTTTCATCCTCTGATTGTAGACTCGCACCATCCTGTACCTGATTGAAACCATGATCAGTCACACAAAGAGTTAAATAATTTAGAGGAACAAGTGGTATAACAGACTTATCAAACATATCTGGGTATGATGAGTAGTTTTCTAGAGATGAGAAGGGATGAAAAGACTCGGGAGGAGGAGCACCTGATATAACTAAATTGGATTGAACTTGTAATAAAAATGGATCAATATCATTTTCATCAGTATAATGGTTAAATAAATTCATACCAATGTGACATTCAGATTGACCTAGATATACCAAATATTGAAAACCCTAACAAATTACTGTTGGAATAAGGAATTGATGAGAGGGCAGGGGGCGGGGGGTGGGGGGGGCGGGGGGGGTGTTGAATCAGTAATTGTGAGATTATTTTCTTTTTCTAGTATGATTACCGTCCCCTTTTATATTTTGTTACTTGTGGGAGAATTCATTTATAAAGGAAGT
This sequence comes from Pinus tabuliformis, assembly GCA_031772625.1. Taxonomy (NCBI): domain Eukaryota; kingdom Viridiplantae; phylum Streptophyta; class Pinopsida; order Pinales; family Pinaceae; genus Pinus; species Pinus tabuliformis. Next base: position 245,548,808 of record CM062817.1, on the reverse strand, counting down.
GAACAACAAGTTTAAACATACATGTTCATATAACAATCACATGAGCATCACACACATTTGACCAATGTTTTTTCACGTGGAAACCTAGAGATAAAAAACCACCAAATTTGTTGTTTGTTTATGATGTAAATTAAGCACCTACTTAATTGCATTTGTTTGTTTGTGAGCACCCAATCACAGGATGCATCGAACCCCTTTGATTAGAATGCACCCACTTTCCAAGAGGCACCAACCTCTTCTGAATGTAGGCATCAACCTGCTTTTGCCACTATTCTACTATTTCATACCATTTTCAAACTAAAAACAAAGGCATATGCATTACAAGTAAAATACAAGAATGGTTGGTTTCAGACTCAACTTATACTCTCTATCCTTTGTTGTTCCACTGACTCCCTTTAGTATCATGCAACTATACTTTACTCACTCCTAACAATAACATCTCCTCAGCACTCTGCCTTCTCTCGCACGGGATCTCTGCTGCAACTACCTTACAACTGCTAACACTGTTCTTTTCACATCAATTACTATTTTGCTTGCTCTTCAACACTAGCCTCACTAATCTTTTCACAACACTCTTGTTGCTCTTGTTTCACAAGAACTCACTCTACTCTCAGTGCTTATACCTATCTATCTATACACACCAGTATCACTCCTTAGCTTTTCATCTATATGCTCAACTCCCCCAATTCCTCAATTGCAAACGATGGTTTTGATTCACAGAAGAACACTATTCAAGGATGTCTTTGTTGTCTGTACCCTTACTTCCCAAATGTACTTTGTCATGGCTCCTCCTTCTACTGTTACGTCTTCTGGATGAGTCTTATCATGGTATTAAACACAGAGATGAACCTTGGAGATCTTCACTGACTGACTGCATAAATCTCCATGCTGAAAATTTAATTCTCAGGCAGCCTCCACACTCATATGAGAATCTCATTATTATTTATTTCTCCACATATCTTGATAGTCCTTAGGGATGGACACTCTATTCCACATTTAACACAACCAGACGTGTATGCGAAGTAGCTGATTTCTTCGTTCATTCCCTCAAATTCTTCTTTGTTAAATGTTGTCCTTGTTTCCTTGTCTCAGAGCCTTCTGCAGATCTAGATGATTTCAACAACCAACTCCATCATTCCTACATTCAATTGTTTAGATTCCAACTCATACATCCATTAAACTCATTGTACTGCCTCATTGGAACACAACATATTTTAACTTACACAAGCAGATTGTTACGATATTGCACTCTCCGATATCCTTGTCCCCCTTTGCATTTAGCTCTTTTAGCAATTTCTTTCTCATAGGACTAGGTCGATGACTGATGGCTTAGTTCTATATCGGAGCCCCCTCTATATCATAACTCACACAATTGAAATGTTACAATGTTGAACTGTCTAATATCTTTGGCCCCCTTAGCGCTTAGATCCCTACATGTTTTCCTTCTCATAGGATCGAGGGCTATGATCGAGGGCTTATCCTTAGGTGCTATGGCTTGTTGTTCCTTCCAGGGGTTTATATTTCTTTGTTAAGTCTTCTCTACCCTTGGTTCCTTGGACTCATCACGATTGAGTGTCAAACCACCATCGGATCCCCCTTCATCGAAACTTCTTTAACCATTATTTTCACAAGAGTTATGATATCCTTTTCTGCTGATATTCTGTCTTCCGATATGATGAAATCACTAGCCAAAGAAATGCACATATTAAGTACTTATGACGTTCTAATATTCTATGGCCCTATACTCTGAGGTCCCTGATGGCTCTATCCTTCCGATATCCCAAGTCTCCAACCTCTTATATGCCACCTGTTTTGATATTTCAGGTTCCGAAATATCTTGGGTCCCGAGGTCCCAAACCTCTGAGGTTCCTAGGCTCCAAGGTTTTGATATCAAGTCTCGAGGTGCTCTGATCTCTGATATTTTAACCTTCTTAGGACTTCAAGTAGAGTATATTCATGTCTTTTGATCCACAAGTCCATTTTTAGACTTCTGCATACCATTGAAAAGATCTTCCATAACACTTTCCAATGGAGAGGGTCTGATGTAGGCTTCTAGACAATCTTCTACCTCTAGCATGGCTAAAAAATATCTACCACTCTTTTCTCCTTGACTCTTCTTCTTGTGCTTAGAATATTGAACTCCCAACCACCAAAGTCATCATTTTATGGCTTCTCTAGTAAGCCCTCTACTATGATGATTCTCTACATAAAGCCTACAGCTACCATGGGATTCCACTTGTGCCATTACTTCCTGTATCTACTGCGATAAGCATCAATGCTAGTTTGGTTGACATCAATGCCAACACTAACACAACCACTAGCCATTCAGACACTACCAATTGTCCAACAATCTCCCCCTTTAGCATTGATGGAAACACCATAACCTCCCCCTTAGGATATGCATGGTATTCTCCAATTCCCTAGTAATCTTCTCCCCTTTTGGCATAAATGGAAAGGAATACTTCTTGAATGCTCCCCCTGAACCATTGCAACCTACTCTTCCATGGCTCCCACATGCTGAGTAGCTACCACCACCTACCAAAATGAAGTCATTTGGAGGGAGGAGTTATAACTCCTATATGCTTCCTGAGATATTCAAATGGTTATATTTCCAGTGTCTTAGTAATGATATCTACAGGTTTCTCTTTAGTGTCCACATATTCAAGTCTGACAATATTGGCTGCAACGTGTTCCCTCAAGAAATGGAACTTAATAGGAATATGATTAGTATTTGAATGCATGAATGGATTTTTGGAGATACTGATGGCACTTGTGTTGTCACACATTATTGGAATAGGATTAGTCAGCTCTACCTGAATATATTTTAAAGTCTGCTTCATCCATAGAATTTGTGTACAACAAGTAGGAACAAGAATATACTCTACTTCAATAGTCAATAAAGAAATGGAGGCTTGCTTCTTGCTAACCCATGACACTAAGCATTTTCCCGGGAAGAAAGCTGCACCAGAGGTGCTTTTCCTATCATCAAGACTTCCAGCCCAATCTGCTTCAGTGTAGGCTTTCAACTTAAACTCTTCGCTCTTATCATACCAGAGTCCATATTCTGTTGTTCCTTGAAGATATTTAAAAGTTCATTTGACAAAAACAACTTGTATTTCACGCGGGAAAGCTTGAAATTTGGCCACAAGGCCCACAACATGCATGATGTCTGGCCTTGAAGCTGTAAGATACAACAAGCTTCATATCATTAATCTATATTCATTCTGATTTACCAATAGTTTCACACATTCTTTGTACAACTTGCAGCTTGTAGTCATAGGTGTTCTTACAGGCTTGCAATCTTGCAGCCCAAATTTCTTCAAATTTTCCTTGAGATATTTGGATTGGGATATAAACACTCCTTGTGGAGAATAAGCAATTTAAAAACCCAGGAATAAGGACAACTCTTTGATCATAGACATTTTGAACTATGTTTGCATATGTTTTTCAAATTGATTCCCGAATTGTTCCATGTCACTGCCAAATATAATATCTTTTTTTTGCTGAAACAAGAGTCGAAACTTCATTTCATTAAAACTATAATCAACTTACATAATATACAACATTCCCAAAGGAATTTTGGGCCCAAGAAAAACCAACCGCTTACAGCCCAGGCTTAAACACTGGGCCTTGGTCCCCAAAACAAAAAACTACCATTACCTCAAAATACAAACCAAGCTGAAACCGTTCAAGCCATAAATAACAAACAAATTAAAAATTAGAAACGGAACCGATGTAGAATTATGGACAGCACCATCACCCTTGACTGTCAATCCTTCATGCCAGATCTAACGGTGAAGGATAATACCAAAATACCAGGTAGCTTGGTGATTAACGACGCGAAGGCCATCTTGGACCCACCAACATGCACGATTGTTCCAGACTGTTGATCTGTCTTGCATGATCCGATGACCGAGGTGCAAATTGCGCGGGCCTAACAGTTAAAAGATTAGCGCGCGATGAGGGCGGTATTCCTGCCTTGTACAATGCCACGTGTTTCTTGGTGAGTGGAATTGATCCTAACTTCACAAAACCACTTCCCGCGTGAAAGGCTTGCGATGGACGATAAACCACCTCCCGAGCAGTATTGCATCCATAAAAAGGAAGATGGGGGTATTTAGGATACCGGGAAAGCCAAAATTTTGGCCCCACTTACTAACACTTCTTCGCCACTTGCCATCACTTCTCTGTGAACTCATGTACCCGTGCAGAATGAAAATCCAACTTTTCAGCCGATTATCTGCAGAACTGTATCTGCTCAGCAACTCCGATATGAGACTTTTGTGGTCATACTATCGAGGGTTGGGGAGGTCGACAGTGCCCTAAATTCCTAGAATATTCTTGCTTCTGTAAAAACCCTGCATATAGAACCAAAATCAACTCGACCTCGCCTTTGTGTCTTTGTTTCCAGATCTAGAGAGGAAGTAGTAAGAGGCTAATTTATTCCTAGTGCAGGAACGATCGAGTCAGGAACGCGTGAATGCGGGAACTCGCTAGTTCTGGAATGCACAAGTGCGGGAATGCGTGCGTGCAGGAACACGAGTGTAGGAATGCACAAGTTCAAGAATGTGCGAATGTAGGAATGCTCGAGTGCAGGAACGCGCGAGTATAGGAACATGAGTGCAGGAACGCGTAAGTGTAGGAATGCAAGTGCAACCAACACGAGTGTCGAGGTTACTTAAGGAATATCTCTACCACATTTTCTTGCTCTTTGGATTGCCAGTTGGGCATCCATAGATGTACTCAGATTCCATTGCTGCATAATAAATAAAACCCTCAGCTGCTGCATTGGTTTTCCCACACTGGGTTTTTCCGAGGACATTTGTCCAAAAATAACGGTGTCCTATATGTTTGCATTTCCTTGCTCAGTTTCTATGTTTCAGAATCATATTTAATTTGGTTTAGGTTGCTTCAGTAATTTACTTCAACTTTTCAAGAAGAAATATGAAATAAATTTGTAATGTAATTTACAATCTAGGTGAAGTAGATTCAGTTGGTTGCAGTAGGATTCCTGAGATTGTTAGATTTAGGAATTTTCAAAGTTGTCTTATAAATATGAATAGAGTGGACACAACTACATACTTGAACATCATACAACTAAAATCTTATTCTTTCCTCATTGGAATGGATTAGTTGGGAAAGCATCATGAAATACTATAATGTGATAACAAGACTTTCACATGTATTGATGAAGGAGTAAAGCCAATCATTGTGCAAGGGATTCCATGACCAATTTTTACAAGTGAGATTCCATCCTTACAATTGAAGAGATGTTTCTGGAAATGATTGCAATTGTATGTAGCTCATGTGGAAGAGCCATAGAAGATCAAAGATACAAATATTGAAGATTTTCTTCTGTTGAAAGAGTTTGATGATGTAGTTGGAGAAATACCAGTTTTTCCACCAAAGAGGGATATGGATTTTTCTATTAATTTAATGCTCAAAACTACTCTAGTATCAACCACTCCATACTGAATGATTACAAATAAATTAAATGCATTACAAATGTAGCTAGAGAAATTGTTGAAGAAAGGGCAGATATGCCCAAGTGTTTCACCTTGGGGAGTAACGATGACTTTTGTGAAAAATAAGGATGGAACTTTGAGGTTATGCATTGAATTTAGATAGTTGAACAAGGGCATAATGAAGAATGAATGCCCTATACCCTAAATTGATGACCTCTTTGATCAACTAAGAGGAGAAAATATATTTTTAGAAGATATAAGTGAGATTAGGATATTACTAGGTGAGGATCAAGGAAGAAGACATGAGTAAGACACATTTTTGAATAATGTATGGATATTATGAGTTTGTGGTGGTGCATTTTGGATGGAAAAATGTGGCAACTATGTCTATGTGCTTAATGAATAGTATATTATGAAATTATTTGAACAATTTTATTAATGTGTTCTTGAATGGCATACTAATCTATTCCAAATTAGACAAAGAGCATGCACAACATCTAAAATTGGTACTATGAGTGCTAAGAGAGCTTCAATGGTATGCCAAGCTAAGAAAATGTTCTTTTACTAAAAATAACATTTTATAAGTAGGAATAGTAGTGGGTCTAGATTGAGTAGATTAATGACATTAAAGGGTGCTTGGCACCAATGAATGTTTTAGAAGTCATCTATTTTATGGGGATAGTTGGTTCTTATAAAAGATTTAATAAAACAAATTCCAATATTGCTAATCTCATCACTTCTTTACAAAAGAAGGGAATACAATTTGTATAAACAATAGAATATGAAGAGATTTTTTAGCTATCGAAGGATTTCCTTATGAGTGCATCATATTGAAGATTGTAGAGACAAATGAAGATTTTGTGGTGTGTACAGATGCATGCAATGAAAGTCTTGGTGGAGTGCTTACTCGTAATGGACATGTAATTAGTTTTGTGTTATGAATATTGAAAGAGAATGAAATAAATTATGAAACACTTCATTTGGAACTTATTGACATATCATATGTAGTGAAGATGTGGTGGCATTATTTAAGGGGGAGAAAAAATGAATTGAGGACAAATCATAGTGGTATGAAATATTTATTTGAGCAACCAAATTAAAAAGTGAAACAAACAAGATAGTTGAACTTTTTGAGTGAATATGAATTTCACATGAAGCACATAAAGGGAAAGGAAAACAAATTTTCAAATGCACTACGAAGAAGTGTACATATTATGCATGCTATAACCATTAGTATTGCATACTTCATATTTGAAAATTTCAATTTTAGAGGCTATTATTAGAGATCAACATTACCTACTAGTAAATGAAAATCTACAACAAGAGGAATTACCACATAAATGTAAGGAATGCAATCTATAGGAGGATGGCATACTTCTTTATAAAAGTAAAGTTCATGTTCCTACTTCTTAGGAATTGAGGAATTTAATTATGAAAGAAATGCATAATGTCCCATATGCAAGATACCTTGTTTATTAGAAAAGATTCCAATCATAGGAAGTGATTTTTTTGGTTGGGAATGAAGAAGGATGTAATTGGTTATATTTTAAATGCATGGAATGTTAAAGAGTGAAAGCTGAGCATGGAAACCAACTAGTTTGTTATAACCATTGCCAATTCTAAAGTGGAAATGGGGTGTTGTGAATATTGGTTTATAACAAAATTGCCTAGGATAGCAATGCAACATGATCCAATAATGGTGGTAGTGGATAAATTGACAATGGATGTTCGTTTTATTATATAAATGAAGCTCAACCATAAGGAAGCTAATATCACATAAATTTACATGAAAGAATTTGTAGATTGCATGGAGTACCAAAAACCATTGTTTGAAATATAGATCCTAATTTTACTTCAAACTTTTGGAGAAGATTATTTAGAGGATTTGGTACAAATGTGAACTTTAGCAGAACAAATCATCCATAATTAGAACAACAAATAGAGAGAGAGTTAATCAAATAATTAAAGACAAGTTGAAAATTAATGGGATGGATAAACCATCCAAATGGGAAGATTACTCGCATTTGAATGATTTTTATTATAACAATGGTGATGAGGCTTAGAATTGGCATCTTTTTACACCCTCTTTTACCTACTCTTAATTCTTTTTCATTTGCATATAACCCTGTATTAGTCCATTCCAATACTTATATGAGGGATTTAGACATAAAGTGTTTTCCATTCCATTTCCTTATAATTTTATATGAATTTATAATTTAACATTAAAAAAGATTATCTTTATATTTATCTTTGAGTTTATTTGCAAATGTGATGTTCCAGACAAGATGTTTTGTAGGTTATGATGTTCCATAGGGGATGTTTTGGTTATAGATACTGCAACTTTGAACTCTGTTTCTGCAACTCTGAACTCTATTACTACAACTTATGTTGCTATAATTCTCATTGTTGCAACTCCCATTGCTAAAACTCAGAGATCTACTACTACAACTCCTATTGTTGTAACTTCATTTAATGCCATTTCTATAACTCTAGTTCACGTTGTTGCTACAAATCATGAATTACACTGTAATTTGTTGCTGCAACTCTAGTGCTACAACTCTCGTTTCTACAACTCTAATGCACGACATTGTTGCAGATCTAGTCTACATTGTTGTCGCAACTATAGTTCATGTTGTTGTAGCAACTCTTGTTGATACACCTCTAGTTCATGATGTTGCTAAAACTCTGCTATTCCAACTTCGAAACCATGATCCACTAGAACCTTGAGTTGATGTTGTTACTTAATTTTTATTCTATTATTTCAATTGGGATCAATATTAGGCATGATTAATTTAGTTTTTAATATTTATTTTGAAATTATGTATGAATTGTTTATTGTTTGCTAATATTAGGAAACCGAATCATAGATTTGTGGAGGCATATTTATTATTTGCTAACTGTTAGAAAACCATATGAGAAACTCGTGGATCTCATTTATTGGTTGTTATTTTATTTTTAAACAAATATTATGTATAAGAGAAGTTTATGTTTCATTTCATTGGGAGGACTCTTAGAGAATTGTATAAATCACAATGAAATAATTAAATATTAAGTTTTTATTTTAATTGTAGTTTATAATTTCTATAGTTTATGATTTGATTAATTATTTTAAATTGTTTATTTTTGCATATTTATTTGGTTAATTAATTTGATTTATTTGTTTTTGCGTTTTTATTTTCATTTCATATTTATGAAATATTAATTTCCTTTAACTAACTTAGTTAATTAAATTCATTCATGTTGTCAATGTAACAAGTGGTGGTAAATATCAACACTTTATTCTATGGAGGTAGGGCACACTCCAGTATAAAAGTGATGTATAATTTAGATAGTTCTCTTTCCAATTGTGTAATTTAACTCCTCAATTATTTATATTATGTAGAATTTATTTTAATTACTATTGTAATTAGTTTTTAGTCGTGTGACTTTATCCACTTATGCAATTCATTATTCACACACCAATTTATTTACACAATTGATTATTCACACTATTTACCTTTCAAATTGGCTTACATTCATTTATGTTAAACAAAGTCTTTCGGTAGAAATCGCATGAGAGAATTTTTTGGCCAACGCGTTTCGAACCAATAAGTGTGGTTCATCATCAGGACCAGATGAAGAGGTAGACCATGGAAAAGGCTTAAATAGAGAGAAATGTCTCTACATTGCTCTCTATTTAAGCCTTTTCCATGGTCTGCCTCTTCATCTGGTCCTGATGAGGAACCACACTTGTTGGTTCGAAACGCGTTGGCCAAAAAATTCTCTCATGCGATTTCTACTGAAATACTTTGTTTAATTCATTATGGATCACAGAAGCTTGAATACATAAATTCATTTATGTTGTTGAATAAATGTGCTCAATGCAATGATTACATTAGTTGGTTGAGGTAAAGACAAGAATAATCTTGGTAAGGATTAGTTATTTCTTTCTTCTTATGTGATTTACTTCCTACAAGCGTGGATTTAATTTCTTGCAAGCATGAATTTAATTTCCTACAATTGTTCTCTTTACTTTCCTGCAAAGTTTGGATTTGATTGCAAGTTTTGTTTGGACTTTGAAATCTATAGAACCTTGGTAAATCTTGTGAGTTTTTTGTATTCCCTCCACAAAAGTAATCATTGATACTACAACTATAAACCAAACGAATGAAAGTAGAAAGTGTGATCTGCATATATAGTGCATAGTAACTCATAAGTTCCATATGAACCCTAGGTTGAAAATTAAATACACAGTCTCTTGGTTGTATTTATAAGAAGTTAGAAAGGTAATTAAAAGGCATATCATTTTTGGCACAATTGTTGAGGAGTAATGAAAGGTACATTTTTTATTGCATTATTTTGAATTTCATATTTTTGCATGCATAAGAGATTGCAATTTTCTTTTTTTTATTTTTATTTTTAGAATACATGATGTAGTTCATTTAGATACATTGTTTGAATTAATAATTTTTTTGTGGTTCAATAAGAGCCACTCATATTATTGACCTTTCTTTTGCTGGAAGCTTGGAGGAAGGAAAAGAAAAGCATTTATGAATGAAGAGGAACTAAGGGGATGTTAAAGCCTTCAAGCTTGAGGTATGAGATGCATTACAAATTTCATGGATTTGGTAGCTTTGCAAATAAAAATTTTTATCTTAGAAAATTCTTCTTTTTTCATTCTTCTCACTCCTCCCTCCCACATGATACCTATTCTCTTTGTATTTGGGGAAATGTACACTAAATCAATGAATCCATGTTTAACAAATTAATATTTGAGTCTACTTGGTAAAGTTTGATTACATGTCTCATGTCCTCCATTTTCTTAGTAAAAGACTATTGTAGGATTGACATTGGTACATTTCGTATCTAGACCATTCTCCTATAGAATTAGAAAGCACCATGGTTGTGTACCTAGGTGTCTCGGTAGATGGGAATGTGTCGATAGGATAACTAATGGTTTAGTCCTTACATCAAGGTTGATGTTTAGCCCTAGATTACAATAGATTCCCAATCAACATGTACTAGTATACTAATGTTTGTCCTAAAGGTATGGTTAGTTCCCAACTGGTATATTACCTTTAATCATCGCTTTCTAAGTGAATAGAGGAGTATCATCATTTGATAGATATAATCCAAGCCCTTTCCATATAATTTCACGTTTCATATTCTATTATTGTTTCTTTGCTAATGAATTTTAATAGGAATGACATCAATATATCTTGCATCCATACCAATCTCCTATAGAATTGGTGAGTACCATGGTTGGGTACCTAGGTGGCTTGGTAGATAGGAGTGTGTCCATAGGATAACCAATAGTTCATTCCTTACATCTGGGTTGATGTTTGGCCTTGGAGTACTACTGGTTCCCAATCAACTTGTACTAGTGGTTGTCCCAAAGGTATAGTTGGTTCCTATCCAGTACATTACTTTAAATCATAATATTAAAAGTAAATAACATGAGAATCATCATTGCAAAAAAAATTATATACCTACATGAAAGCTTAAGCCAAATTGTTTCTACAACATAATTTCTTTTCAAATTCCCTAAAAACAGAGTTCAACAACATCATATTCCAAGTAATGTGGTAGTTCATAGATTTATGTGATGGTTATGTCAAGATCCCATTGTTACAATCCCATTCCAACCATCTCATTCCTACCATACCATATTTTTAAAAAGAAAATGATTTATCATATTTTTCTAGTATGTTGTCTTGACAAATTTTGCTAAAACAAAGTTGGGACAATCCTATTTTGAGAGACCATAAGGGTATGTTTTTGAAATGTGTTTCTACTTGAAATATAGTTCTAACCCAATTTTTTTTTTTTCTAAATTTTGATGTCAAATGAAAAATTTATGGTCAAAACGTTCACTCATTGTCAAAATAGGGAATTCAGGACAAAGTTGGACAAAGTTGGGAAAATCAATTATTGGATGCCTAAATTGATGATATTTCAAATATGATTTTATGGTATATTCTTATATGAATCTAGTTTACAACATAATTTTAATTACTCACTTTTGATGCCATACGAGAAAGTTAAACAAAAAATACTAATTGTTTGTCCTAAATCTACACTACTTAACTTTGTTTCCTAGTTTGTTCACTGGCATATTTGACTCATCGATTCTTATTTTCCTTGAAACATGTTTCTTCTAGAGATACATACATGAATCTACTTTCATCTCTATTTAGAATTATATCAAACCGCCATCAAATGAAAATGTTACACCTAAATTAGTGTTTGTTGGTCTAGGACAAAGAACAAAAATAGCTATGTCATGTAGGTTGTTCCTAAGAATATTTGACATAACATCTCATGGACTTTTCAAAGCATGTTTCTATTGGAGATAGTCATGTGAATCTACTTTATTTTGGCTTTGGAATCACTTTTTTTGAACATCAAACAAAGAGGTTATTAGCAAAATATTGTTGGGTCTAGCTGGCCATCACCCCTCAACAGGTATAAAAATTGAATTTATTTGTTCATCTTTCTTTAGATCTATTTTATTAGAACCATTTATGATTTTTTTCTCATATGAATTGGGTGAATAAGGACTGATCACCTTTCTTCTCCCAAGGCCTCATGTTTTATTTCATATAAGTGCTAGTTTTTGCAGGTCTTGAGAAGAATAAGAAGGTTAATCCTTGCACAAAGTTCTTGTTGAAGACAAAGTTGCAACTTTGAATTTTGTTGTTGCAACTCTGGAGCATTGTTGCTACAATTCTAGAACATTTTTGTGGAAATTATGAACATTGTTGTTACAGCTTTGGAGAATTGTTGGTGCAAATACACCACATCCAGCAAAGAAATTTTTAATTCCTTATGGCCACCATTAACCAAAAATCAAAATCATAGAATCTTGGCCCAATAGTATCTCAACTAAAAGCAAAGATAAAAACACTTTTTTCATCAAATTTCGAGATGAGTCTAGAATATGAGGATGTCCTGTACAAGTACCTTCAGACATAAATAGAACATGTGTTGTAACTCACAATGGATAGATGCGACAATTACCCGAGGCTAAGTGCCACAACTCCCTATTGTTAATTGTTGTGACTCACCGTTCCAAGATTAAGTGATATAACTCTCTCAACAATTGCTACAACTCATGGTAAAGACATAAGTGCTACAATTCCAAAGTTTAGTTGCTGCAACTTTGCATGCTACGACTTTTGCCTCACCATTCTACAATTCTCTCACAAGTCTATTGTTGCAAATCTAAGACAACTAGTAAGGACATTTCCAATTCCCTTAATACATATGAATATCTTAAATGATACCTAATATTCATCTTAATCATTCATCAAAAATATGGTATGCCCATGGATTTCCTTCTTCCTGGCTCAAAATAATTACATGTTGAATTTTATGAAGTTCTTGTGTTTATATGGTTTATGTTAAAGCTTAATATTTTACTACCACTCATTCACGACTTTAGCCTCATCATGTCCTACTCCCTGCTCCAACCATCCCTAACCCATGCAATAAAGTCATTTAGCTCACTTAAAATGTTGAGTCACCTTGTCATCTTATTCTCTTCCATAATAAATTTGGTGATGAACAACAATATTAGGAATAATCAGAACTTAGAATATTTGAAAAATAACTTGGTGGTAGGAATTCCATGAAAAAATTTAAAAAATGAAAAAAATTAATAATAATTCTAACTATGAAAACCATCAGGGTGTAGTTAGACAAATATTGTTTGAAAACCAGATTGATGGCAGACAAGATATTGCAAATAAAAATAAAATTTCGTCTTCAAGTTTTAGCTACTCTTTGAATAAGGATTCACAAGTTTCACACAGAAGGTTGTTCCACATCTTAGTCTACACCTCACATGGTGATCCAAGATTTGAATCTCTACTTTGTTCTTTCTCACATAATTTTGCATCATTGTGGACCATCTCAGGCTATCAAATAAGAAAGTAGCTACAAGATTTGGTGCTGCTATAGGTGTTGTTACATATTGTTGCAACTCCTATGAGCTAGTTATTTTGTCTCCCATCGGCCAGTTGCTGCAACACCCATCAGCCAATTGTTATAACTCCCACTATTTGGTTGTTGCAACACCCATAAAATAGTTGTTGCTACAAAACTATCAATTAGTTTTTGTAACACCTCTTAGGTAGGTGTTGGAATGCTTTTATTTTCTTTTATTTAATCTAAGTTCATTGGATGCTATGTATTTGTATTTGGAAGGATACTTAGACTTTTTCCTACTCCCTTACCTTTTTCCATTTCTCAAGGATGGAAAATCTATTATTTTGGGGGGTACCATCACCTTTTCATTCCATACCATTCCCTCACCATTCTTATCCATCTTCACTCCAATATCCATGCATGAGAAAGATTCAAAGTTTCTAATAATAAAAGACCTTGGTTTTTGCACACAAGAATTTGTAGTAAGTACAGTAAAATTCCTTATTGTTGCCACACAAGAACCAATAGTAAGAACAAAAAAAGGCCTTGCTACTATCACATAAGAACCAATGTCCAAAGAAAAAAAAAGAATTGTTAGTGCTCCATAAGAACCAACAACACATAAAAAAAGTAGCTAAAAGGGATAGTCAAAATTTGTAATGTCATATCTCTCTTTATGGTCTATGAGCATTTTGAGGTAAACTACATTAAAAGATGGTTTTGAGCACCATATTCTCTAGTAAATTAGAGACCATTTATAGACTTTAGAAAGGATTAGGATGAACCACAAGAACCTTTAATAGAAGAAGTTGTTCTACAAACCATTATTATAAAACAATCATGAGTTGTTATCATTTGTTTTAATAGTAAGAAAGTATGATAACAACAGTGACACAACAAAACCATACCGCCATGTGTCCTATTGGAGGAGAGAGAAAGGGTCCCTTGGTCCTTTGGTTTTTCAATGAATTCCTTTATAAAATTTGTTTCCTGCAATCTTGGCGCTTTCAAAAGAATTTAATTTACAAGGATTTACAAAACTCTGAGATTCCAATATGACGTCTTGCTTCCCATATTCTGATATGTCATCTGCTCCGAGGTTCCGAAATTGGGTCTTGATGTTCTCTTGATTAAGTATCAGATCATAAATTTTCTCAAAAGGAATTATAAAGGAGTTAAGAAATTTTGATATGTCAATCATCTAATCCTTCCTATATCGGGTTCCAATATGATGCCTTCCTCTGATGTTCAAAGTTCTGAGGTTCCAACTTTCCTCTGAATTCTTTGACCTACTTCTGATATTCGGCCTTTAGAAATTTGGCTCTCGATATTTGGCATGCTATAGTATTCACCCTTCTGATCTCTGAACTGCTGACCTGCTCCGATATTTTGGGTTTCGAAATCTCTAGGGTCTAAAATTCTACCTGCCTTGTACTTTAAGACCCTAACATCAAAAGTCAATAACTTTTGATCCCAATGGCCATTTCTAGACTTCCACATACCATTGGAAAGCTCCTTCAGAGAAATCTCCAGTGGAGAAACTGCGATGTAGGATTTCAGTGCATCTGTTACCTGAAAAATGGCTATAAATATATCTTCCTCAATGCTAGTCTAGTTTACATCAATGCCAACATACCAAATGCCATAATTCGACAATGTTAATCGGCCAACAACCTTGAAGGCTTGCTATGCATGTCCCTGTATATTTGTTATCCTACTTAGGAAACATTAGAAAAGGTTGAAGCTTTTTATTTGCAAAAGAGATTTTTATTTAGTGATTGGATCTTGATATTCAAAACAACCAATTTGAAAACCCTTAGACTCGTGAGACAATGAATTTTCAATTAATGCATTCGAATCACGAAGAGAATATCTAGTAATATGATCAAATTGGTCGATTAACATAAAATATTATTGATTCCCTATTGGTTATGTTTATATATGATTACATGCAAAACCAACAATATGAAATCTTAGGGCATTAAAAACAATTATTGACATTGCAAAACTAGGAAACCAATTAGGATATTGAGTTGAGAAAATATTAGAAGCATCTACCAAGTCAAACCTAGTATTTGTGTCAACATAATGGTTTTGGTTCACTGAATGATTTAAGAATTTTCTAACACTCAAGAAGAGATGTTGTTTCATGCATATGATTAACTTCATAACATACATAAAAGAGATAAAAATATGATCAATCTCGAAAGAGTTTGACAGGGAAAATTCCTCCAACTCAAAATGACCTTTACCTTGACAATCATAATTATAAGATTTGCAACTGTAAGGATTTGTGAAAGAAATGCTCTCCAACCCTTGGTCTGATACAAGGGATTCACATGAAAATGGACTAACCAAACAAGAATCTTTTATTTGATCTTTATGTTGAGGATTAAGAAGATTAACTTGGAAACGATGAAAGTAATTTAAGAATGAACACACACCTAGTGGATGAATATTAAGGAAAGAATTATGTGTGAAAATTTGGATACATATTAGTTCGAAGATATCAACAAGATTTCAAGAACCTGAGATAACCATCAACAAGGGATGAAGTGCCTCAACTTCCTAATAGGTCCCTAGACTTTCTGACTGTGGATCGTCGAATTTAGGTGGCTTAGTAAAATCGACAGGTAGACATGCACCATTATCGTCAAATGTATTAATGAAAACATTATTAGTGCCACTGGTTTGATCTGATTTAAGATAGGAATATCATACTGTTAATGGATAGAGAATTTAAATGCAATAATTAGAAAGCTCCCTTGAATAGATAGAGTTGGAACATCTTCCTCCCGACTTATGAAATATTTACAGTTGAACAAATCATGAATAATGGATTAAATATCTCAATCCTCTGATTGTAGAATCACACCATCCTCTACCTAATTGCAACCGCAACCATCCAAAAAACATTTAAAGAATTTAGAGGAAAAACTGGAATAACAAACTTATCGAACATATATGGGTGCGATGAGTAGTATGCTAGAGATGACAAAGGATTAAAAGGATGAGGTGTAGGAGCAACAGTTGGAACCGAATCAGACTGAACTTGTAAGAAAAACATATCAATATCATTTTCATCAGTATAATCTTGAAAAGAAGGCATACCAATGTGACATTCAAATTGACCTAGATATACCAAAGATACAAAAATCTGACAACTTACCTCTTGAGTAATTCCAAGATCATTTTTAATTAAAAGAACATCCCATCCCGTACATGGATATTGTAGACTATTAGAAGTAGGTTCTGGATCAATATATTGCAAATCCAAGTCTTCTGAAAAAAGGAAAGATATCATCCAATGTACTTGAGAAATCATCACCATTTGTATCAAGGGGAACATGGATGTCAAGGTGTTGGTTATCCAAAATCTCAACTTGAATGCAATGCTTATAATTACTTGACAGGTTATCAAGGTTACAAGATAAATGATCAACTAGAGATGCAATATTATCATCTTGAAAGAGGAAACATAAATAGGTCATATTTTCAACACTTTTCTCATCTACATGTGAAATCCAACTACCTGTTATTGGTTACCACTTGAAACAATAGGTTGATAATTATTAAGAGTTGAAGTAGGTGGATCAAGCATACTAGGGAACAAGGAGTCATGACACACAAATGGTAGAGGTTTTAGGGTATCCCTAGAGGTAACCACATTTTCAATTCGATTAGATTCAATATTAGGCTTACGTACATTGATATGATCTTGAAAAACCAAGGGATCAACTTTCACCTTAGGCTCCATGCCATTAATGAACCATACCAAGTTCTCTTGAATATGGTCAATGATCTAGGTGGATATTGGTGGCCACCTGCCTATTCCACCTAGATCCCCTAGTCAGTTTCATCTGTTTCCTTGTTTATTTCAGCATTTACTATTTTTAGCAGTTTTTCA
This sequence comes from Pinus tabuliformis, assembly GCA_031772625.1. NCBI lineage: Eukaryota > Viridiplantae > Streptophyta > Pinopsida > Pinales > Pinaceae > Pinus > Pinus tabuliformis. Next base: position 245,531,528 of record CM062817.1, on the reverse strand, counting down.
TGTCTTGAACTTCTGAAGCAGTTTTGACCCCCCTAAACGATGTTTTTTGGGGTCTGTGGAAGGCTCATAGCCATAGGTAGGGGCCTACAACAAAACTTGTAGTACTTGGCGAGTTCTTTCCAACAAGATATCATACGTGCAAAACAGAGATAATATGACCAAGTTACGACCCTGGGAAGTTGGCTGCCCAACTAACCCCAACGGGGCCCACAAACTATTGATGTTACATCTCCCGGGGTTAGGGTTTTAGTTGTTTAGGGTTTTCTCATGTTTTCCAATAATAAATAGGCCCTTGAGCCTCATTATAACACAGTTCAGAGGCATGTAGCTGCCACATATCTTCTCATAGATAAGCTACCATTTCCTGAGCTGTCTTATTTCCATTTTGTTTGTAAGCATAGTTTAGTATTTTCTATTAATGAAATGAAGTGTTTTTCCGCTGCATCTCTATGTTTATGATTATATCTATAAGTTGTTGTGTTCCTGTTTAATTTCAGATTAGTGGTATCAGAGCAGTCTGCTCTTTCTCTATTTTTATTTGCATGTCCCCAACGAGGTCAAGGTATAAGGAGTTAGGGTTTGATCTGGTTGAACCATTGCAAGATCATCCTCGCAAACCTAACGACCTCCCATGGTAGAAGAAAACAAAGACGAGGGGGCAGGAGATCCTTTCAAAATGTGTCTCGAGGAATCCCTCAAGCGACAAAGGGATGCGATGATGGATAACTTTTCCTAGATCCTTTGATGATTACCCACAATCAATGCATCTTCATCCAGTAGCCACTATGGAGGAACCACTCCTTTTAAGGTAGAAGTTAACTTCGATATTCTCATATTAGAAAGCCTGATAGATGAAGACAGTATAGATAAATGGTTAATTTTGCTGGAAAGATATTTTTTAGTTCGTGACTTTTCCAATCAAGGAATATTAATTTTTCACTTCTCAAAGTCGCCCCACACATCAAATATTGGTGGGAAACCTACTGTGAACAAAAGGACGAGAGTGAACCCGCATTGTTTTCAATCACACCCACTTGGAATTATTTCTGAGACACCATCAAGGAACAATATTACCCTATCAAGAGCTATGAAGACAAATACATAAAGTGGACCACGCTACGACAGGGAAGGGACCAAGATGTGCCAGAGTTCACAAATATTTTCCATACCCTTTGCATGAAGCTGGGTATCAAGGACACTGAGCGGTATTTGGTGCTCAAGTACCGCGACTGTCTACACAAGTACATCTAGGATGAGATGGAGTTCCTAGACATTTCCTCGCTTGACACGACGTATCGGTACACTGTCAAGATTGAGCAAAAGTTTAAACAGAAGAAGCGGGACTTTGGATCTGCAAATCCAAAGCAAGGAAAAGGTGCCCCCAAACCACATAACAAAGGACCAAGCCAAGGCAGGGCTACCAAGGATAGCCAGCTGAAGCAGTAAGAAAATAATGACACCACGAAGATGAAGAAGGACACAGGAAAATGATGTGAGTTCCATAAGAGCTCCACTCCCAATACAAGTGAGTGTCAGGCCAAGCAGTCACTAGTGGGCGAGCTGAAAGCTTCTGAATCAGACGCTGGTTCTGACTTTAAATCAGAACCTAATAAGGGAACTGAAAAAGGGAATCAGATCATTGATGTGGAGCCCAGTGCCACAATAGACACCACCAAGATCTAGAAGATTGAGCCTAAAGATACAGAGGAGGGGGAATGCCTCTTCCACTCAAAGATGTGAGTGAAGGGTTCTCTGCTGCGGTTCATTGTCAATAGCGAGAGCCAAAAGAACCTCATTTCAGTAGAAGTCATGAAGCAATTGGGCCTAAAGACTACAACACATCCATAGTCGTACACCATTAGGTGGCTTCACCAAGGACGAGATCTTCGCGTCAGCCAGTATTGTCGCCTTCCCTACAACATCAAGCCCTTCAAGGATGAGCTATTGTGTGAGGTTTCTCCTCTTGAAGTTTGTGATGTATTGTTAGGACAACCATACTTGTTGAAGTGACATGGTGTATATGAGTTTAGACCTCGCTATGTGATTATTACTTTTCATAATAAGCTGTACAGGATAGCGGAGGTAGCCCTGCCTACCACCATCTCTTTGATCACTGTAAAGCAATGTAGTAAGATCATTTATCAGACCAAGAAACTTAATTTCCTTATGATTCGCCCCTAGGGCAAGAAGAAGGTTGTGGCCATGATTTCCAGGTAGGGCTTCTATGCACAACAACAACAGATGGACAAGGTCATGGAGGAGTACAGGGATATTTTCACCTCACCCAAAGGGGTACCTCTGCACTGTCAAGTCAAGAACTCCATCGATCTAACCCCAGGTGTTCCACTGCCCAATGGACCGATCTATCAACACTCTATTATGGAGAACGATGAGATCAAGAGGCAGATTTGGGAACTATTGTAGAAAGGGCATATCAAGTCAAGATCATCACCTTATGAGAGCCCGATTGTATTGGTACAGAAGAAGGATGGGACATGGAGGCTCTGTATTAACTATTGGGTGTTGAACAAGATCACTGTTCAGAATAGGTACCCAATCCTGAAGATTGATGACCTTCTGGACCAGCTCAAAGGGGCCAAATATTTCAGCAAGATTGACTTGAAGTCAGGTTATCACCAGGTGCCTATCGAACCCTCCAATGTGTTGAAGATTGCCTTCAAATACAAGGAGGGCCTTTTCAAATGGTTGGTCATGCTATTTGAATTGACGAATGCCCCTGCAACATTCATGAGACTGATGGATGAAATCTTGCGACCCTTCACCAATGCATTCGTGGTGGTGTATTTAGATGACATCTTTATCTTCAACCAAATTTGGGAAGAGAACCTCCACCATATTTGTTATTCTCTTAACCTGCAAAATGATACCCAAATACAGAATATGCGAAGAAAAGATACCCAGAACACAGAATAGCAATGATTTTATTATTCAGAGAGTAATGTTCACTTGCCTCTTCGAGGGGGCAACCTCCAATAGAGCAGAGCTCGATTACAAAATAAGACACGATGCTCCTCGCAGGAAGTCTCTATCCTTTATATATGACTCATACATGCAATACCACTGACCAATACCATGGGTTTTATTAATACCATCTATCTAATACTACGACCCATTTGCAACTAACTGTGGTCCCGTCATTAATTGCGGATTAACCACTTACAATTATTAATATGGGCTTTATTGACTCTTGACTATGACGTGATCCCATTACATAAATAAGGGGGTTAGGGAGGGACCCTAAAAATATTCGACAGGTCCTTCAAACCCTGCAATAACACAAGCTCTGTGCTAACTTGGAGAAATGCACCTTTGGCCTGACCCAGGTTCAATATCTGGGATACAACATTGATGAGCAGGGTGTACATGTAACCCATCCAAGATACAAGTAATTCAGGATTGGCCAGCCCCAACCACTCTAATAGAGCTCCACATCTTCTTAGGTCTTGCCAATTTCTACCATAGGTTCATGTTGGGGTTCTCTCATATCACTTGGCCTTTAAGACAAGTCACTAAGGGTGGAGCAAAAGATTATTTATTTATTTATTTATTTATTTTAAATTTTTTATTTTATTTTATTTATTTATTTTTAATTTTATTTATTTATTTTTAATTTTTTATTATTTTTTTAATTTACTTTTTTTAATTTATTTTTTATCTTTTATTTATTTTTTTATTTTTTTATTTTTTTTATTTTTTATTTTTATTTTTATTTTTATTTTTTTATTTTTTTTTATTTTTTTTTATTTTTATTTTTTTCAGTCAGAAACCCAACAAAAAATGTTCTTTGAGTTGAAGAATCGCCTTTATTTTACACTAGTTCTCACATTACCAGACTTGAAAAAACCATTTGAGATTGAGACAGGTGCCTTCAACTATGCTATTGGTGCGGTTCTTACTCAGCATGGGCATCCAGTGGCTTACCATAGTGAGACACTTTCAGAAACAATCTGAAAGTGCCCCACTTATGACAAAGAAATGTATTCCATTGTGCAGGCCTGCTGTTAATGGAAGCATTACATTCTGGGGAAGGAAACGATCATCCACACAGACCACCAACCTCTAAAGTTCATATAGACACAAGGGAAGTTTCAGAACAATCGCCATTAGAAATGGTCCACCTATCTACAACAGTTCCATTTGAACATTAAGTATAAGAAGGGAAGCACCAATAACATCGCTGATTTCCTCAGCTGACCACCAGTCATGGCGCTGATCACTGTGCTCGACTCTTGTGGGCATGAGACATCAGGGTGGCTGCATCTTTACAAGAGAGATCTAGAATTCGACAGCATATACCAGACACTCTTGGAAGGGAAGAAAATTCCAAATTTTCACCTTTAGAATGCACTATTATGCCACCTGGGACACATCTATGTTCCTTCAAGTGAGCATGCAAAGATGATTTGGGAGGCGCACTACAGTCGGGTCACTGGACATTTCGTAGTAGAGAAAACAATGGCGATATTGTAGTAGTATTTTTATTGGCTGAAACTTTGTCAAGATATTGGGAAGTACATTAGATCCTGCACCGCCTGTGCCATTGCCAAACCAACCATCAAGAAGAAAGGCTTGTATACTCCTCTACCTACTCCTAGCTGGCCTTTTGAATCTATCTCCATGGATTACATGTTGGGCCTTCCTTCTACTAAGCATGGCAATGATTGCATTTTCATGGTCATCGACATATTCTCTAAGATGGCCATCATGGTGGCCTGTAAGAAGAGTATCACAATAGAGGCCACTGCTAAGCTCTTCTTTGAGAGTGTGGGTACACTTTGGGATCCCACAGTCCATTGTCTCAGATCAGGATAGCAGATTACTGAGTGCATTTTGGTCAAATCTTTGGTTTATGTTGGATACAAAACTTACTAAGTCCACAACTTTCCATCCCCAAAATGATGGCCAAACAGAGGTTGTCAATAAGATGATCGTACACATTCTGCACATGTACAACTCAAAGCATCCATTCACGTGGGATGAAAGTCTCCCCTATTTCCAACACAACTACAACAGAGTTATCCACAACTCAACAGGCCATAACCCCTTTTAGGTAGGGTTGGGATTTCAGCCATTATGCCCCATTCATGTAGCCATACCATTTGCAGCCACTCACATAGATTCAGCTCACGTTCAGGCTAAAGCTGAAAGGGATAACAACTTCATTGAGCGCATTCAACACATCCGCCAATAGGTCCATGATATATTGGACAGAGCCAATGCTAAGTACAAGCAGTGCCATGATCAACATCGAGTGTTGCACAAGTTCTAGGTGGGTGACAATGTTTGGCTACATTTGCAGAAGGAGCGCCTTGCTGGACCCCACCACAAGCTTTTCCCACTCCGATATGGGCCATACACCATCACCAAGGACGTCAGTGACAATGCCTTCGAGCTCAACATCCCACTGTTCTTTGGTCTACACCCAGTGTTCAATGTAGATTGCTTTCGGCCATATTTTCCACCATTATTGGACACATATGACATTGTAGAACAACTCACACCAATAGAGCTCAACCTAGATTGCATGGAACATGCCACAACTGATTAGATCATGAACACATAGATCAAGAACGATCACCAATAGAGGATATAGTTATATCATGTTGTTAAAGAAGACCAACTCCTTCACCAGGGCAAGTGGTTCACCAGGGACTAGGTTCAATAAAAATTTCCTCACCTCATGGAGGCTCTGCAAGTAATGGGGACCATTGCTTCCTAAGGGGGGAGGAATGATCCAGGTGGATATTGGTGGCCATATGCCTATTCCACCTAGACTCCCCAGTCAGTTTCATTTGTTTTCTTGTTCATTTCAACATTTACTATTTTTAGCAGTTTTTTGGGTCCTGAACTTCCAAAGCATTTTTGACCCCCTAAACAACGTTTTTTTGGGGTCCACAACAAGATCATAGCCATAGGCAAGGGCTTGCAACAAAACCTATATTAATCAGTGAGACCTTTCCAACAAGGTATCGTACACACAAAACAGAGATAATATGACCAAGTTACGACCCTGGGAAGTTGGCTGCCCAACTAACCCCAACGGAGCCCACAAAATCTTGGTGTTACATCTCTAGGGGTTATGGTTTTGGTTATTTATGGTTTTCTCATGTTTTCCAATAATAAATAGGCTCTTGAGCCTCATTCTAACACAGTTCAGAGTTATGTAGCTGCCACATCTCTTCTCAGAGATAAGCTACCATTGCCCGAGCTATCTTATTTCCATTCTGTTTGTAAGCATAGTTCAATATTTTTATATTAATGAAATGAACTGTTTTTTTGCCATATATTTGTGTTTATGATTATATCTATAAGTTGTTGCGTTCTTGTTTAAGTTCGGATCAGTCTAGGTCATGGAAAGTGGATGGAGGTTGAATGGACAACTTAGCAATTTGATTTTCATATTTCACAACTTCAACATCATGACCATGGAGCACCCAAATTAGTATTGGAAAAGGAGGAAAAGAAACAATAGGAATAGTAGGTTCCTCCTGTAAAATCAGAGGCATCTCATGGTTTGCAAAAGCTGGGTGAGTAGAATCATATAGGGATTTAGATTCAAAGCATTTCGAGGCGAGTAGAATTAAACTTTGAAAATTTTCCATAATGAAATCTAAATCAATCACTCCCTTGGGAAATTCATAACAAGGATTAAGAAACTGATTAAGAAAATCCTCTACAGATTCACTAGGCTTCATTCTAAGCAAATCAATCCGTTTACAAACATCTCGATAATCATACCTGTCAAAGGCTTGACGAAGCTTTATAGCCAGTTGTTAAAATGAATTAATGGAAGCAGCTGGTAATGTCTGACACCATTTCTTAACTTGACCTTCAACAGTGAGGGTTAATAATTTACTAGTCATATCCTGACAACTAATTTCATAATATTCACAAAATTCAAGAAACAAAGATATATGTTGAGCTATAAACATTTCACCCTCACCATCAAAGTTCAATTGAGACAGGTCATTAATTATTTCCACATGGACTTCTTTTATCTATTAGAAAAACATCCTGAGATTATGATTTGGGAATGATCCATTTACGATAAGAGGTTCAAAATGGGCTTTACAGCCACAACTTGTCATCTAGCCCTCCTTCTAGCGCCATAATGTTGACAGTGCAGGATACCGCCAGCATGCAGGGGGTCTCCCTGATGTGAAGTCTCAATTAGACCTCACACCATTTGGAGTATGATCCCCATCCAAAGTATCGGCCCAACCACCATAACTTAATGTTTTCCTCAACTGCAATGGATAACATAGGAGATTATACACATAACCTTTAAATAAAAAAGTGATTTGACATTGTGAAACACACCAATTGCAATTTGTAAAAGGAGACCTTTATGAGCCAGAGACAAGGGTGCGTCTCTAAAAGGAAAGTACCAATACTATCCCAAGAGAGGCACAAGAGAGCGGGGAAAGATTCATTGATTAACCTGCAAATCAGTTCACAAGATCACAATGATTCATGGAATAAAATACAATACACATTCAACAAGATAAGAACCAAATCCATCGAAAAAAGTTTAATTTCTTTGGTACATAATAATACCAACATATACTACAAACATCCAAATAATAGTCTTAAAACATTCATGATGCATGCATGAAAGTGTGCTGGCTCAATGAGATTCAATTATTAAGTGAAAGATCCAAGTATACAATTATGATGGTGAGGCACTAGTTCCAATAGTGGAACATTAAGTCACTTCTTGCTTCTCCAATGATTTATTTTCTCTCCTCTGCCAAATGAAATAAGCCAAGGCTAGTTCTCCAAGGTCCAAGCCTCCAAAAATCCCCTTGCTTGAGTTACGAGGTTTCTTTTATAAAACAGGGAATGAAATTTCATATCCCTTATGACTCTTGAACTAACCACATGACTCTTGGACTTCCAATGTGACCTTTTGACTTCCATAAGACTTTTGGACTCCTAAATTACCTTTGAACTTCTATAAGACTCTTTTTTCCACATGTGACTTTTCATATTCCACATGTGACTCTTGGAGTTCCACGTATTTACATTTTTTCATTTTCTTGAAAAATACATCATTACATTCCACATGATTATGTGGCAAGACACATGGAGACATACGACTTTCTAATGATACTTGTACAAGCTACAACTTGACAATGATGACATGGAACTTCATGATGATGTGGAAATGACAAGTTTCTCTTCTTGTTGCTTTGTCTTCAAACTTCATGATGGATTTGATAAACACTTTATCTTCATGAAAGATCTTATTTTTTCTTTATCTTCACCATCCAAAGGGTCTTGTATCAACTTTGGGAATTTTTAGTCATCATGAAATATTCTATCATTTCTAGGATCTACTTTATGTCTTCATGATGGTTCTTCTTTATGTTTCTCTGTAAGTTCTTCTTTGCTCCTTCTCCTTACTATCTTCCTTAAGCATTACTTTTCCTTGTTGAGGAGGTGCACCTGCCAATGAAGTTCACTCATAACAAGGAAAAATTAGTCTTGAAATTATCTATCCTATCTCTAACTTGTTCATGAAATAAGTTGCTCATGATAGATCTATGAAAGGACTATGAAAGAAGGGCTTGATGAGGAGGGAATAGTTGGACCCAACAATGGGTTAGGAAAGAACCATTGTTCACTAAAAGAACACAAATTTATATGAGGAGGAGCTCTTCAGGGTCCAACACAGTGGGAAAGTACAAGGGATAGAGGAGACGGGCTTGTCTAACGGGGAGTAGGATATAATGAGGGCACAATTTGACTCAAAAATGAATGAGAGGAGGCCTTACTATTCTCTAATATTGTGCCATGTGCTAAGGAGGAAGGATAAGACAAGATTTGGGCACAAAGAAGTGTTGGATCAAGTGCACAGTACAATTAAATAAACACAGAATTAACACAGCAGAAGATCAAACACATAGAACACAGCTTTTTACGTGGTTCACCCAACCAATCTGGGCTACGTCCACCAAACAGGCATCGGCAATTCTCATTAATCAAATTTGGAGATTACATCAATGAAACTCTCACACTCACACCCAGCTATCCGTATGACAACCTATTTTATAGCAGAGAGAACCTAACTGCTCTCACATCAAATTTAGGATGCATTAATTTGCTCCCAACAACCTGGAGATAATCCAGCAACAGATTTTCTATTGTTGTCACACACTGGGATTTTGTCTATTTTGTCTAAAACAGAAAAATCTCAACAATCTCCACCTTGACAACAATTAGCCTGATGCCCTGTTTGTTTATTATTTTATCTTTTCTGCAAGCCAAGAGAAGCCAAACACCAACGTAGCTTCTCCAACAAAACTGGTTTCGTGAACATGTCTGCACAGTTCTCCTTTGTATGCACCTTTTCAAGAGAAACTCCCCTTTCAGTGATAACCTGTCTTACAAAATGATATTTGATTGGAATATGCTTTGACTTACTATGATAGGCCGGATTTTTAGCCAAATGTATTGCACTTTGACTGTCACAAAGTAACCTGATGTTATCCTGTAACCTACCAAATTCACCAAGCAAACCTTTCAACCAAACCGCCTCTTTGCAAGCATGAGAAGCAGCAATGTATTCTGCTTCAGTAGTGGATAAAGCAACAATATTCTGTAGCTTTGACATCCAGCTTATAGCTCCACCTGCAAGAGTAAAGACGTACCCTGAAGTTGACCTTCTCTTATCCAAGTCACCTGCAAAATCGGAATCAACATATCCGCAAACATATTCACTACTCTTATTGTAAGAAATACAATAACTACTTGTGCCTCTCAAGTACCGAAGCACCCATTTCACTGCCGACCAGTGCTCTTTACCCGGATTTGCCATGTACCTGCTGACAACCCCAACTGCATGAGAAATATCTGGTCGCGTACACACCATCGCATACATCAAACATCCTACTACATTGGCATAAGGAATTCGAGACATATAATCCTTTTCTTCATCGGTATTAGGACATAAACTCGAAGAAAGCTTAAAATGGGAAGCTAAAGGGATCGACACAGGCTTCACATTGTTCATACCAAACCTCAAAAGTATTTTCTCAACATACTTCTGTTGTGATAGCCACAGCTTACCATTGTCCCTGTCTCTGAAAATCTCCATGCCCAAAATCTGTCTTGCGGCTCCTAGATCTTTCATATCAAACGTCCTTGCCATCTGAGTCTTCAACCTGTTGATTTCTTCAATGATTTTGCTTGCTAAAAGCATATCATCAACATACAACACTAAGATAATGAACATGCCATTATTTAACTGCTTAAAGTAAACACAATGATCATATTCACTTCTTACATATTTTTGACTCAACATGAAAGAATCAAACTTCTTATACCACTGCCGAGGCGACTGCTTCAGGCCATATAATGACTTCTTGAGCCTGCAGACAAATTTCTCATTGCGATGCTGAACAAACCCTTCCGGTTGTTCCATATATATTTCCTCATCTAAATCACCATGTAGAAATGCAGTCTTAACATCTAACTGCTGCAACTCCAAATCAAACAAAGCCACTAATGCTAACACAATTCTAATTGAAACAATTTTAACCACTGGTGAAAATATCTCATGAAAGTCTATGCCAGCTTTCTGAGAAAACCCTTTTGCAACCAGCCGAGCTTTGTACCTGTCTTCCGTATCATTCACACCTCGTTTCAGCTTGAAGACCCACTTGCATCCCACAGTTTTCCTGCCTTTGGGAAGTTCAACCAGATCCCACGTGCCATTCTTACCTAAGGCCATCATTTCTTCCTTCATGGCTGCTTTCCATTTGTCACTATCTGAACCTTCTACAGCGTCCTGATAACACAAAGGTTCATCATCATTAGCGATCAAAGCAACTGAATCATCATACCTTCTCGGACGGCGTTTGATCCTTGTAGATCTCCTTAAGAATGTTTCTGGTGCTTCCACAACTGGCTGTCTATCAACTGTAGGAATTTCTTCATGATCGCCATCTGAGACCTGTTCATGTCCTCCATCTGAACCCTGTTCATAATCTGATTCTGAAACCTGTTCATGACTAGAATCTGAACTATGGTCGTTATGACTATCATTAGAAATGCTGTCAAACTGAATATGCTGGAAATCAGATACATCATCCTGTTTCAATCTTCTATCTACATCTAACTGTACAAGAGAGGATTCATTAAACCTTACATCTCTGTTGATGATGATTTTGTGGGTAGTAGGATCCCACAATCTAAATCCCTTTGTTCCATCACCATACCCAACAAAGACATACCTTTTCGATTTCGGATCTAATTTAGTTCGCTGATGTTTAGGCACTAGAGCATATGCATCACAACCAAACACTCTGAGTTTAGAATAGTCACAAGGGTGTCCTGTCCATACCTCTTGCGGAACCTTGCAGTCTATTGCCGTTGATGGAGATCGGTTTATCACATAACAAGCAGTTGCCACTGCTTCCATCCACAACTCCTTCGGCAACCCGGCGTTACTCAGCATACACCTTGCTCTCTCTAAAAGAGTCCTGTTCATGCGTTCAGCAACTCCATTCTGCTGAGGAGTATAAACCGTGGTCTTATGTCTTTCGATCCCTGCATCCTTGCAATAGCTGTCAAACTCCTTGGAGGAAAACTCACCACCATTGTCAGTTCTTAAACATTTTATAGTTCTACCAGTGCTGTTTTCTACCAATGCTCTAAACTGCTTGAAAACTGTAAAAACATCAGACTTCTTTTTCAACATGAAGACCCAAACTTTCCGAGAAAAGTCATCAATGAATGATACAAAATAAGATGAACCACCATATGAAGCTGTAGGATCTGGACCCCACACATCTGAATGGATATAATCAAGTATGCCTTTACTAGTATGTTTGCCTGTTTTAAACTTTTGTTTACTTTGTTTACCAAACAGACAATGTTTACAGAAATCCAATTTTCCAGATCTTAGATTAGGAAGTAACTTTCGGTCAGTCAAAATTTTCAATCCTCTTTCACTCATATGCCCTAATCTTTGATGCCATAAGTGAATGGAACTACTGTCATGTTCAGAAACAGACACATGATCTGACCCAGTTCTACCTTCTAACTGAAATAGATTTCCTACTTTCGTGGCCTTCATCACTAGTAAAATACCTTTATAGATTTTCATAACTCCACCTTGAATTACAGTTTTATATCCATTTGAATCAAGTGCTCCTAATGAAATCAAATTTTTCCTTAAATCTGGTACATGCCTCACATCAGTTAATATTTTGGTTGTGCCATCAAACATTTGTAGTTGTATGCTTCCAATCCCAACAATATTACATGTTACATCATTACCCATGTACACAACACCATCATCAATTGATCTATATGTTTTAAACCAATCTTTATGTATACACATGTGGTTAGATGCCCCGGAATCTAACAACCAATGTTGATCATGTTTTGAAACATTAACTGACAATACCTCATCACTCATACCTGAACCAGATACTGAACCTGTATCCGTGGTGTTAGCTTCCTTCTTTTCTGTCGAAGAGCCTTCTTTAGCAGCCTGCTTTCGCTTCCAGCAATCCTTTTTCAGATGTCCAGCCTTGCCACAATGCCAGCACTTCACCTTGGGCTTCTTTCCTTTGGATTTTGAGCGAGAGTCATTATGATTTCCCCCGGAGTGTCTCTCTCGTGAGCGACCTCTGGCCATCATTACCTCTGATGTAGAGGTGTCTGCATTCGACCTTTTCCTCGTTTCCTCAGCCAACAAGGCTCCAACAACATCGTCAAATTCAAGAATTTCTGATGTACTAAAACTTATGGAAGTAACAAAGTGATCCCAGGATTCGGGAAATGAACATAATAAAGTTATCGCCTTATCCTCTGAATCAAATTTCACATCTAGACTGTTTAATTGCACCAACAAGGTATTAAAAACATTCAGGTGATCAGCAATTGAGGTACCTTCTTTCATCCGCAAACTGTAAAGCTGTCGTTTCAGGAGAATTCGGTTTGTCAAAGATTTCGTCATATAGAGCTTCTCAAGCTTCGACCACAAGCCTGCGGCGGTTTTCTCTGACACAATGTTAAACAGAACATCGTCCGCCAGACATAACCGAATTGCACTCAGAGCTCTATCGTCCATCTCATCCCATTCATCCTCCGTCATGGAAGGAGGTCTTTTGTTTCTACCCAACAGTGCTTTCGCCACACTTTGTTGAACCAGCAGATCGTGCATCTTCACCTTCCAGATCTCAAAATTATTCTTGCTATTAAACTTTTCAATTTCAAAACGGGCACTTTGTGTTTTGGCCATCTTATCAAAGAATCTCCAATTTCAATGTGAAATACCAGCAATTTTAAAAAAAAAATTTGCCTTCTGCCTTTAAAGCAAAAAATATCTTCCTTTCACAAAAAAAAAAAAAATTTCTGCCTATGCCTTTGTTTTTAAAAAAAAACTGCCTTTAAAAAAAACACTGCCCTTTTCCAATCACTTTACACACAAAAAAAATATATATTTCTTTGCACTTGTGCTCTTATTTAAAAAACTGCCCTTTGCCACTTTGCCATATGCACTTCTTTAAAAAAAAAACAATATCCTTTATAACTCCTTTTTGTTTAAAAAACATATTTAAGTACTCCACCACATGAGTACTCCACCACATGCGTTTTAAATTTTGTTTTTTCTTAATGACGGTTTTTCATGGTTTCTCCCGCACCTTTAAATGATATGAAACAGTCCACACACCATTTAATAATACGCACCACTTAATAACATTACCCAGCAGCCATATAACAAACACGCACCAGCAACAGCAATTTAAAGAAATATTCGGCCTGGAACCCGAATCCAGTCACCAGCGTCTGAAAAAACTAATTCGAAACTTTGAACAGGTTCCATTGTGCCATGGCATTCGGGCAAATGAAAAAACAAACGTGCAGGGGCATAAAACCAGTCGGTCAAACACAGGGCTGCAATTTGTTTATAAGAAATGGGTGTCTGTTGCGGCAAAAATAAAAACAAAACTTTTCGACACTGAACACAACCCAACCCTCGGATTTATGTATCAGTGCGCATAAGGTAAACGCACCAGCGATTTTATAAACACCAGCAGTTTAAAACATAAAAGCTCCACGCAGTTCAAAATATGCACAGTACATATCGGTCAACAGCTCCGGCAACTGCTCTTCACGCCGTTTACATTTAGAATCCACGCAGCAGACACCAGATCGGAATATCTCCACCATGCACCAGCGATTTCAGGCAGCACCGCACAACAGCAAACCACCAGCACAGTCCGCCAGCATCAGCAGTCACGCACAGCGCCTCCAGTCAGCTTCTCCAGGCACCTCACCTCCAACATGCTCTGATACCAATTGTTGGATCAGGTGCACAGTACAATTAAATAAACACAGAATTAACACAGCAGAAGATCAAACACATAGAACACAGCTTTTTACGTGGTTCACCCAACCAATCTGGGCTACGTCCACCAAACAGGCATCGGCAATTCTCATTAATCAAATTTGGAGATTACATCAATGAAACTCTCACACTCACACCCAGCTATCCGTATGACAACCTATTTTATAGCAGAGAGAACCTAACTGCTGTCACATCAAATTTAGGATGCATTAATTTGCTCCCAACAACCTGGAGATAATCCAGCAACAGATTTTCTATTGTTGTCACACACTGGGATTTTGTCTATTTTGTCTAAAACAGAAAAATCTCAACAAGAAGTATCATAGTCATCAGTGGGAGAAATACTAAGCCTTGTTACTACACCATGCACTAGGAAGGAAGTGGAGGCATAAAGGATAAAAAATTTGTCCTGAATTGTGGCCCATTGTCTATAGAAATTGTGCCTTGCGTTGGGAGGGAAAGGCCTAAGAAAGTCTAAAATGTACTGGAAACTCTAGTGGCTAAGGGTTGAGTCACTATTGGTTAGAACTAAGCTATGCACTGAGAGGGAAGGAGAGGCTTGAGGCTAGTGCAATTTTCCTCAACAGTGGCCCACTATTTGTTAGAAATGCACTCTGGGCCCTAAGCTAGTGCAATCTGACTTGGCGGTGTCTGTCTATAAGAGACGATTACACAGTTCAATGAGGCAGGAGGCAGAAGGTGAGTCACTTTTCCTAGGAGACATTTACTACACTATGAGAGGGAGGATACATTGTATGGTGGAGTTTGACTTTTCAAAGGGCCACTAGAAATGCTCGATGCACTATACAAGGCAAAATTGCTCAAAATTCAGTGCAGTGAGCCAGTACAAGTAAGAAGGTTTAGGTGAATTATAGTTTGAAGCTACTAAATGTGAAACCATAGGAGATGACCTTGAATAGGACTTAGTGCACAAATGTAACAGGGAGAGCTATGATCAATAAGGCTCATGAATAGGCTATTCTCAACACCTAATGAGAAATTGAAGCTTTCATAACTTGCATTGGGTAGTAGCACCAAGAAGAGATCCAAATGAATAATGTGTGATCATTATAGTAAGAGAGGGAAATGCATCCGAATGAAACTCAAAAATATATCACACACATGAAAGCCATCGATACAAGCCAGAAAAATGCACAAAACTAATGATCAAGGGCCACACCTTGAAACAACAACAAAGCGACACTTATTTCTAAGTGCAATAATTAAGACGACACATTGTGACACTTAGAACACAAGTTGCGAGAAAAGTATCAACTGTGGCCAGAAACTGCACTATGTTGTAGGAATTTGTCTAACATATATTTTCATGATATATAGGACTATATAATGCAAGAAAATGCACTAGATTTTCCTCTAGTAATGTGCAAAGGTGCAACACATACATGAGTTAAAATAGTTAAAATCGACTTTTGCAACCATAATAAAACATGAATGTGACACTCGAAAATGCTAAATAAATTGAAGCTGAAACTTGCCAAAGAGAAGATAACATGAAAATGTCACTTTTGAAAGTGAAAGAAAGAAAAAATGACAATCACAAATGAGAAAGTGACACTTGTGAAAGAAAAGGTACGCAAAAGCGACAGTTAAGAAAACTCACTGAAATGATGAGACAAATACAACTGAAAGTGAGAGGAAGATTGTCAATGGAGAGTGCTTACTAACTGTCAACATAAGTTGCACTATGCATTATACTTAAGACTTTATTTCAAGGGTTATGCAATGCCTAACTAAGCTTGCATAAGAAGGATTTTCTCAAGCATTTATCAAGGACTAGGCATGTGTGAGCAAGTGACATTGACATTTAGAATATGAGAATAAGAATTAAACATTTAGCAAAGCATCAATTAACCATGAAGCAACTATGGGATGAAATATTGTAAGATCCTTAGTAGGCTTCAAAATTCAAGTGTAGGCAAAATTTTGGAGGGTGTTGATCGCAGCGTCAACACGTGGCGACACACTGGTAGAACTCCAACTTCTCTATTCAGGTTTCACCATTAAGTGCAAGGTATCCGTCTTTTAGGAAGTATTGATTCATCATGTGGATCACATTGGCTTCCCCATTTGATCTATTTATAGATATGTTCCCTTATATTCCTTTTCTCAGTTAAACACATTCATAAATCTTGCTAGATCACAATTGTTTAGGTCTAGGAGAAGGGTAATATGTAATTCCGAGTTTAAGATAATCAGAGCCTTAGTTTTCATCTCTGGTGTTGCTCCACTACTAGTAGGCTTGGATAGTATCCTGGCAGTCTCACTTCAGGAACAAAAACATTGCTTCACTGCTAAAAATCTTGGAAAATACCTCGACAAAGTTACTTGCTTCACCTCTTTGCGCAGGAAGCCCTTCTCTTCTTTCAACCTTTATTTATTTATTTATAGAATTGTTCTTAGGCACTTATTATTTCACTGGGACAAAAGAGGGATCCTGACTTATTGAGAGCATAAGAGGTTGTTCCTTCAGAGGAGGTTATATATACCTATGATATTGGTTTTTGCGCTATTGATTTTCCCCTTTCCCTTCTATACTTGGTTGGATCGGAAAGAAAAACACCATTTAATTACAATACCGAATTAAGTAATGAAGATCCTAGAATAGATATGGGTGTCATGGTTCTACTTATTTCTTTCCTTACAAATGGATTGTATCTTCCATTCAGACATCATTGACTTTCAAAGATATGTAACCCAAATAGAGAAGAAGCAATAGATTAGCCAAAAATTGTTTGTCATCACAATTTCCATTTTAATCTTTGCCACATTGTCTTTTGAGACAAACAAGAACATCTTTCATGAAGGGTCTAATTAAGAAAAACATAATAGAAAGACATGATAAAACCAAAAGGACACAAAAAATGAAGGCTGAACTGAAAGCAACATGCAGGACAAAAGTGAAACAAAAAAGAGAGACTAAAGAGAGAAAACGTAGGGTGAATGTACAAGGGAAACTAAAATGTAGTTATATCTACTCCTAACCTAACCAGCTAGAAGGATGAGGCTAAGTCAAATGAAATTTTCAGTGTAGCCATCATAGTTCCTAACATACAAAGACAAATATATGAATAATTAAAACCAATATAAAACACTGTGCAAAAGAAAAGAAAAGAAATTGAATGAATTTTGCAATGAACTAAAGGCCTTATCTAATGCCAGAAAGATGTCCCATAACAACTAATTATAGTTATTTCACAAATTTACCTTTTCATGTAGAACAAGAAACAAAAAATCTTGAAGGCTTGTTGTGAATGTCCATGTATTTGTGTTATCCCGCTCAACAAACATCAGAAAAGATCAAAGCTTGTTATGTGTAAAAGGGATTGTCATGTAGGATTGCTCTAACCATTCAATGATTGGATCTTGATATTCAAAACAACCATTTTGAAAACCTTGCGACTCATGAGACAATGAATTTTCAATTAACACATTTGTATCACAAAGAGAATCTCTAGTATTATGATAATATTGGTCGATTAACATAAAAAATTATCAATCCCCTCTTGGTTCCATTTATATCTGATTACATGAAAAACAAAAAATATGAAAGATTAGGGTGTTAAAAAAATTATTGACATTGTAAATCTAGGAAACCAATTAGGATACTGAGTTGAGAATATATTAGAAACATGTACCAAATGAAACCTAGTATTTGTGTCGACACAAGGGTTTTGGTTCGTCGAATGACTTAAGCATTTGCTAACACTAAAGAAGAGATATTGTGCTAGGAACATGGTTAACTTCATAACATACACAAAACAAATACAAACATGATCAATCTGAGAAGAGTTTGACAGGGAAAAATCCTCCAACCCAAAATGACCTTTACCTTGACAATCAGAATGATAAAATTTGCAACTATAAGTAACCGTGAGAGATGTGATCTCCAACCCTTTTTCTAATACAAGGGTGTGATGACAGTGCTGGACCTGCCAACATGTCAAGGGATCTCCCTAGTAAGAAGTCCCAATTAGACCTCAAACTGTTTGGTGTAGGCGTCCCAGCAGTGGGCCGTATAGCAATGCCTTGACCGCGATTTCACACAGAGGCAAGTAAGATAACTCTGTTGGTAGCAAGGGTGTGACTGTTGTAGTGAGTCAAGGAAGGTGCATGAGAGGTTCTAACACAAGTGGGTTGAGATGAGTGCGCCCCTTGGCAACCTGTAACAATACTCGGATGGGAAGGGAACACATGAGCGTAGATACATCACAAGCTGGAAAGCAAGTCAGCTAGAAATCCAAAGTGATGTTTAAACCAATCAACACATTTTAGAAATATTCATACATACTCATACAGAATAATCCATACATGCATGTGTAAGAAAGAAAATACATATTCCATTTAGAGTAAACAAGACAACTGGAATACAATACAACATATGCATGAAACGTGTTGGCTCTTATTATATAAATAAGTGTAAGTTCCAATCATACAATACATCCATGTACACCTGCTAGCCCCAATAGTGGAACGTTACAGCCACATCCACTTTCTCCTCCAAAGAGATGAACTAGCTCCATGTAGTGGAGAAGCCAAGGCACGTTACAATACTGTCCAAGCTCTCTCCAAGATAGTCTTATCGGAAGCTTGGCTAACCAAAAGTCTTTACAATGAGTTATGAGGTTCTATTTATAGCAAAGGGTGGGGTGACCCTTGACATTCCCCTTTGTGACAGCTCATCTACCTTCATGACTCTTCATCTACTTTATGACTGTTACATCCAACTATTGACACTTGAACTTCCACTTGACATGACGTTACATTACAGGGCACATGTGATCATGTGAGACAAAATGGCTTAAGCAAGCCATGCAAGACATCAATGACACTCTATCCGTTGTGATGAGACCAAATCTTTGACATGCTTGTGATGGGGAAGGTGGTGAGTTGATGCCAATCTTGGTCGTCTATGATGGTGTGCATGCACCTCATGGTGGCATCTTGCTGAAGCAGACTCTTGCCTCCATTGCAATGGGTGCATTAGTTCGACTCCTTCATCCAACTCATATGCTAACGTGCACATGGTCTTCTTAGGTGTAGCTGAATCGACAACACACTGATGTATAGTGTCTATGATGATCTTCAATTGTGTGCTGGTGGTCATGTGCATCAAATTACCGAAGTACATGGTCAACTCTAGTTGGAATTGCTTCTTGTCTTCGCCTTGGTGAGTGTGCTGAATGGGTTGGATCACATGCGTGCACACAATGGCATGCATGTTGTTAAATCCCTTGCATGCGATCAACAACACTGCTCACCATGTCTGCTCTGTGCCAGCTGCTGGGATGGATCTTTGACTTGTACGAGCATAGTTTCATCTTTAAGTGCATGTTGCGCCCACCGTTGTTCCTATTCCTGCAGCAACTCATTCATCTGTCTGTGCAGCTTCATGTTCTTCCTTGAGTTGATGCTTTAGCACATGCAACTCCTTCTTTGTTTCATTCTCTTTCTTCATGTGATCTTCATGTCACGTCGTCACCTCATAGCCTGAGTCTCCAAAGTTGCTTTCATTGTCAGTGGATCTGCTTGAGCTTGCAACTTTGTTCCACCTCTGTGTTGTCAACAACCTTCCTCTTGCATTCGTTGCATTCGTTGAATTCGTTGCATTCATTGCATTCGGTATGTTGCCTTCAGCTGTTGTTCATGATGCTGCTCGCTGAGATGTTGCTACTGTCATATCTTGATTTCCTTGTCTATGAACAGCTTGATATCTTCGTGAGTAGGAAAGCTCATAGACATTTGATCAAATGCATATCTAGGTGTGCTCTAAACAATGTCTTTGAATCTGCTCTCTTGGAAACCATTGTACCTACACTACTGAGAGGCAGATGAACACCTACAATACCTGGAGACATGGCAATACTCATGGCAAGCAATCTGTCAGTCGAAAACCAAAATGAACTTGAGAACTGATTTGCAACATACCTGTGTGACTAATCATTAAGGTTACACAATTTCAACCAGGAGGTCATGATCCAAAATGGATCCTAGAAAACCCTCTAAGTCTTCTAAAGATAAAAAATATTGCAAAAGAAGAACTCTTAGAAATGGTGGATAACACTATCGGCAGTGAAAAACACGAAGAAATGACCAAAAACAGAGCTATCGAGGGCTTAAAACTATTTTGTACAAGAGTCATTGGATTTGGCCGATCAATGGTCCAGATCTGATCAACATATCACAATCGGCAGAGGCTATCAGAAGCTACCACATAAATATTGCAATAGCGATCAGCGCGGTCAACGAGGTCCATTGATTAAGCGCGCAGATTGACGACCCAAGTTAACTTGCAATATCACGTTGGAGAAACACATGGGAGCACTTACCAAATGGCCCGAGGTCTATGCTATATGCAATTGCGATCAATCGCATCGCAATATTGCATTGGAGAAATACAACTAAGCGGGACCGATATACATATGACTTGCAATAGCCGAACCCAATGGAGTTATAGATGATATTTTATATATTTTGAGATCTGGAAAATGACATTTTCCTTTGTATTTCATATTTTCGTTAAATAAACGAAATGCAAAGGAAATGCGCCCAATGCGATGAAGCGAACCTGATGGAACTTATAGATGAAAATATATAGAATTTCAAGTTAGCCATAAAGCCATTTTGCGATATTTTCAGTGTTTTAATGTATTTTTCAAATACAAAGGGAAACCACAAAACAAGAAAGATTTTGGGCGGGCCGTAGGCAGTAAGTGGTTTTTTCGGGCTTTTTCCAAGCCCATACACTGGCTACCACATGGCTAGGCACCGGAGAGAGAAAACCACCCGAAAAAGCTGCCACGTGGCTAGGTGCCGGAGAGAGAAAACCACCCTTTTCGGATGGTTAACCCCCATACGCATGAACTGTCCGCAATGGATCTCAACTGTTGGATCAAGGTCACTCAGAGCAACAGTGGATATGCGATAGCGATATAAAGGTAGACCCAATGGAGTTATATGGTGGAATTAATAATATTTCAAATCCGATAAGTGGCAGATTGGCGGATTTTCACAGTTTTACGTGTATTTATTTATGTAAATAGAGAATGACTATTCTGAGGATTTCAAAGGTGCTGATGGTCCTTCCATTACAGAACAGGTGGCCACCATCACTGAAGACGTTTAACAATGATTGCTATTGCTCAGAGGGGGATCTGAGCAGAAAGAGGCCGAGAAGCTAGAGAGCCCAGAAGAGGAAATGAATAGATAGCGCCAATTGGCTTAAAAGCCATAGAAGATAAAAGACAAAGAGAAGCAGTGTTGAGAGAGAGCAAAGACAGAGACATAAAGTGAGAGAATGAGTCTGTGTACTCAGATAGGCTTGAGGGATTCAAGAAAACTCCTACTGTATTTGTATCTGTTGTGTTGAGACTCAATTTGAGCTCGCATTTTGTAAAACTCTGCTCTTGAAGACATAATAGAGAGGTCGCCACTAAAGGCTGGACTAGGAGATGTAGCCCAGGAGTTTTGGGTGAACTCGGATAAAATTTGATGTGTTATGTGTGTTTGTCTATTATGTTTCTTTAACTGCTTCATTGCCCATATTATTCGCAATCTTATCGATCCATTGCACTAAGTAATGTAGGTCAAATCCATGCACAAGAGTCTATAATACCTTAATATTAGTCTAAGATCTCATTTACAAATCGAGTGGTATCAGAGCTTTAGGTTTGCTAAGGTTAGACAAGCTTGTGCTGGATTGTTGAATGCTAACTAGGTCAAAGCTCAAACTAGGAGAAGGAGAACTTGTTGAGGCTAATCCAAAAATTGGAAGAGTCTATCCTAGGAGGAGAATGGCAGAACAAACCCCATTGGAATCAAAATCTCAATTCATGGATAGTTTCATGACCATGAGAGCCATGGTAGAAGAGATGTATCGAGAATTCAAGAAGGGTCGAGGTGAAAGTACTTCAACCTCCAAACAAGACAAGGGAGCAGAAGAACCTTCTCTAGATGCCCCAAAGGGCAAAGGGAAAGGGGAAAAGATTCCTCCATCATCTCCTCCACCATCACCTCCATCATCGTCATCTCCTAGCCCTGAAAAGAAAAAGAAGAAAACATCTATGATTAAATTAGATGTGAAATTTGATTTGCCAATCTATGATGGAGAATTAAATGCAGAAAAGCTAGATAACTGGATTAGACAGATTGATGTATATTGCAGGGTGCATAACATCGATTCAGAAAGGAGAAAGATTCAGCTGGCTAGCCTTCGCCTTGGAGGAACTGCCCTAGTGTGGTGGGAAGGCAGGACACAAGTTGATTTGAAGAAGCATGGTAAAATTCTTTCTACCTGGAATGAATTTGTTTCTGCCATTAAAAAACAATTCTATCCACTAGCTTATATGCAGCAAGCAATGATGAGTTGGAAAACTCTTTGCCAATTAAAGGGCCAAAGTGTACAAAGCTATACCCAGGAATTTAGAAAAAGAGCTTTAACTCTAAGCATTTCTCTAGACTCACCTGAAACTTTGTTGAAGTATATAGGTGGTCCACATAGCTATTTGAGGCACACCATTCTCATGTTTAATCCCGCTAGCCTAAATGATGTATCAGTTCAGGCTACACATCTAGAGGCTAGAGGCAAGAATGTGAACCCAGAGATTAGGGGATAATCAAAACCATATGCAAACAAGAACAAGGAAAAGAAGAAGAAAAAATGGAAGGAGAGGAATACAAACATTGTATAGAAAGAAAAACCTTCATGTACTCACTGAAAGAAGGATAGGCACGATGATGAACACTGCTGGTAAGAAGAAGAATAAGACTGTTGTTTCTATTTAGAAGGATTTGGGGTCAGACTCAGGTGATGAAACAACAGTCACAGCCACAGGTATAAAAGGTAAAAATTCTGAAGCATCTACAAGTAATTCTGCAGAATCTATTGATAATGAAGATAATGAGAGGAAAAGACATGAGCTTTTTCATATTAGAGTTATTTCCAAGCACCAAAAGATTGATACTTTATTTGATAGTGGTTCACAAGTAAACTTGATTTCTGAAACAATTGTAAAGAAGTTGGGCTTACTAACAACACCTCACAAGTAGCCATATCCATTAGGTTGGGTATGTGATAAAGCAAAGCTACAAGTGACTAGACAATGTAAACTTAGGTTTGATATTGGGTCAACTTTTATAGATGAGGTTGAGTTAGATATAGTTCCCTTGGATATATGTGGTATTGTTTTAGGAAGTCCTTACTTGTATGATAGAAAAGCAATTTTCTATAGAACTAAAAATAAGTATCAACTCACAAAAGATGGAATAGAATATATTGTAAGAGCTCATCAGCTCAAAAATAACTACACTCTCATAAACTCAGGGTAGATGAAAAGAATTGTAAATCATGCAAGCAATTTTTACTAATGGTTGTAAAGGAAAAGACCCTTGATAAAACCAATGCATTTGAAGGCTGTGATGCTAAACAAAAATATGATTTAGATAAAGTTGTTTCAGAATATGATATCCTATTTCAAGAACCTAAAGGTCTACCACCAAAAAGGGAACTAGTACATGATATTCATTTGCAGAAAGATGCTCCATTGCCTAACATCGGAATGTACAGGTTATCCGCTTTAGAGAATGCAGATATCAAGAAGTAGGTACATGAGCTGCTCGATAAAGGGTTCATTAGACCAAGCACATCATCATGTGGATCTCCAATTGTGTTAGTGAGAAAGAAAGATGGTTCGTGGAGGATGTGCATTGATTACAGAGCACTGAAAATAACGATCAAGAATCGTTATCCTCTTCCTTGCATAGATGATCTATTAGATCAATTGAAAAAAGCAGTTTACTTTTCCAAGTTCGACTTGCATTGTGGTTATCATCAGGTTAGAGTAGCAGAACAAGATGCATGGAAGACTACTTTTAAAACAAAGCAAGGGCTGTATGAATGGCTGGTTATGCCTTTTGGCTTAACTAATGCTCCTGCCACTTTCATGAGAATTATGAATGATGTACTCAGACCTTTTATTGATGATTTTGTAATTGTATATTTAGATGACATTCTTTTTTTCAGTAAAACATGGGAAGAGCATTTGAGGCATGTAAAGCAGACTCTAGATGTTTTGCAAAAAGAAAATCTTTATGTTAAGTTATCAAAATGTGAATTTGGGAAAACATCTTTAAATTATTTGAGTCATATTGTAGGGGGTGGTGAATTGAAGATAGATCCCTCTAAGGTTGAAGTCATTGTGAACTAGCCTAAACCCAAATCTGTGACAGAAGTTAGGAGTTTCCTTGATTGCAGCTCCCTTACATGATTTTACAGGATTGAACGAGGTGTTTCAGTGGGGAGGAAAATAGCAGAGCCTTCGACACCTTGAAAGAAAAAATTAGTACAAAACTAGTACTAGCACTGCCAGATCTTCAACGACCATTTGAGATTGAAACAGATGCCAGTGACTATGCCATGGGAGCAGTGTTGATGCAACATGGTAAACCCATATGTTATCATTATGAGACATTTCATTCTGCAGTAGTTAATTATCCCACATATGATAAAGAATTGTATGCATTAGTGCAGAGTGTGAAAAAGTGGAAACATTACCTATTGGGCAAGGAAACAATTACACATACAGATCATCAACCACTTCAATATTTGCACTCACAAACTAAATTGCAGCAATCAAGACACTATAGGTGGATGGGTTTCCTACAACAGTTTCATCTTGTCATTAGATATAAGAAAGGCATACACAATAAGGTTGCACATATGCTATCAAGACCAATCATAAATGCATCTACTATACTTAAGAATAACTCAGTATTGCATGAAAGCTACATTGAACAATATGCTCAAGATGTAGATTTTAAAGATGTATATGCAACTTTAAGTCATGGAAAACAAGTAGAAGAATTGGATTATCATGTTAAGGACCAGCTCTTATATCATTTGGGAAAGTTATGCATTCCTCAAACTAAAAGAGTTAACATAATCCGAGAAGCACATACTTCTCTAATATCAGGTCATTTTGGTGGAAGTAAAACAGTTGCACAGCTGCAAAGATTTTGTTATTGACCAAGAATGCATGAAACAGTTTCTAGATATATTAAAGGGTGTACCATGTGTGCTAAAAATAAGCCCAGCAATAGAAAACTAGGCTTGTACACTCCACTTCCAATTCCTTCTTGTCCTTGGGAAAGTGTTTCCATGGACTTTGTTGGGGGATTGCCAAAATCTAGAAAAGGTCATGATTATTTATATGTTATTGTGGACAGGTTCAGTAAAATGTGAATTTCAATACCTTGTAACAAGAATATTACAACTGAACAAACAACAAAGTTGTTCTTTCAGCATGTATGGGTTCATTTTGGGTTACCCACTTCTATTGTATCTAATCAAGATTCCCGATTTGTCGGGAAGTTTTGGTCTAGTCTATGGGAGTTGATGGACACTAGATTGAAGAAGAGCACAACATTTCATCCACAAACAGATGGCCAAAAAAAGGTGGTCAATAGGACAGTGATCCAGTTGCTTAGGGGCTATTGCAGCAATCATCCCAAGCTTTGGGATGAATATTTATGTTATGTGCAACATGCTTACAATCGTGCTAAACACTCTTTTACACAGAGATCTCCTTTTGAGACTTGTTTTGGTTTTACACCAAGGTCTCCCTTGGATTTTGTCTTTAGTAAAGACATAACAGTTGATGGACACAGTGATGTGGACCAAGCAACCAAGTTCATTGAA
This sequence comes from Pinus tabuliformis, assembly GCA_031772625.1. Taxonomy (NCBI): domain Eukaryota; kingdom Viridiplantae; phylum Streptophyta; class Pinopsida; order Pinales; family Pinaceae; genus Pinus; species Pinus tabuliformis. Next base: position 245,505,429 of record CM062817.1, on the reverse strand, counting down.
TAGATCCAAGAAATTCACCAGATAGTACAGGAACAGCTAGAGAGAATCCAGGCCAAGTACAAGGCAAGGCATGACAAGCATCGAATTGAGCATAGCTTCCAAGTTGGTGATCAAGTCTGGATGTACATTAGAAAAGACAGAATGCAAGGTGAAGGTAAGAAGTTGAATCCAATAAGGTATGGGCCTTTCAAGGTACTTGAGAAAATTGGTGAGAATGCTTTTCACCTTGATTTGCCAGCTTACATGCACATCTATTCAGTAGTTAATGCAGTTTGAACCTTCATTGATTGAAGATCCCGAAGAGAAAGGTCAGTGGCCTTCTATTGATGATCAGTTGCCTGAATATCTCAATGAGTTGCAGGAAGATACAATTCTGGACAGGAAGGTGAGAAGTACGCGTAGAGGGGATGTTGAGTACCTCAGAATCGGACTCAAAGGTTCAAAACCAAGCAGTGCAAGATGGATGGAGATTGGACAAGTGAGGAAGTTGTATCCTCACTTGATTAATGCTTAAAAACTAACTTTTGGTGGTCCAAAAGCTTTTTTAGTGGGAAGGCGTGATCGAAAATGGATCCTAGAAAACCCTCTAAGTCTTCTAAAGATCAAAACTATCGCAAAAGAAGAACTCTTAGAAATGTCAAATAACACTATTGGGAGTGAAAAACACAAAGAAATGAACAAAAATAGAGTTATCGGGGGCTTAAAACTATTTTGCACGAGAGCTGTCGGATCTGGCCGATCAACGGTCCAGATCCGATCAGCATATCGCAATCAGTGGAGGCTATTGGAGGCTATCAGAGGTTGCCACATAAATATTATGACAATGATCAGAGCGGTCAACGAGGACTGTTGATCAAGCACGTAGATCAACATCCCGGGTTAACTCACAATATCACGTCGGAGAAACACACAGGAGCACTTACCAAATAGCCTAGGGTCTATGCGATATGCGATTGCGATCAATCGCATCGCAATATCACGTTGGAGCAATACAACAGAGTGGGGCTGATATACATATGACTTGCGATAGCCGGACGTGATGGAGTTATAGATGATATTTTATATATTTTGAGATCCAGAAAACGACATTTTCCTTTGTATTTCGCATTTTCGTTAAATAAATGAAATGCAAAGGAAATGCACCCGATGCGATGAAGCAGACCCGATGGAACTTATAGATGAAAATATCTAGCATTTCAAGTCTGCCATAAAGCCATTTTGTGATATTTTCAGTGTTTTAATGTATTTTTCAAATACAAAGGGAAACCACGAAACGAGCAGGATTTCGGGCGGGTCGTAGGCGGTAAGTGGTTTTGGCCAGGCTCTGCCCAAGCCCATACACTGCCTACCATGTGGCTAGGCACCAGAGAGAGAAAACCACCCTTTTCGAGCAGTTAACCCCCGTATGCATGAACCACCAAAAATGGATCTCAACCGTTGGATCAAGATCACTCAAATCAATGGTGGATATGTGATAGTGATATAAAGGTGGACCTGATGGAGTTATACGGTGGAATTAATAATATTTCAAATCCGATAAATGGCAGATTGGTAGATTTTCAAAGTTTTATGTGTATTTCTCTATGTAAACAGAGAATCACTATTCTGAGGATTTTAAAGGCGTTGATGGTCCTTCCATTACAGAACAGGTGGCCACCATCCCTAAAGGTATTTAGCAATGATTGCTAACTTTCAGAGGGGGATCTTAGCAGACAGAGGTTGAGAAGCTAGAGAGCCCAGAAGAGGAAACGAACAGACATCGCCGATTGGCTTAAAATCCACAAAAGATAGAAGATAGAGAGAAGCAGTGCTGAGACAAAGCAAAGATAAAGACAGAGAGTGAGAGAATGAGTCTGTGTACTCAAAGATGCTTGAGGGATTCAAGAAAACTCTTGCTATATTTGTATCTGTTGTGTTGAGGCTCAATTTGAGATCGCATTTTGTAAAACTCTCCTCTTGAAGACATAATAGAGAGGTCGCCACTGAAGGCTGGACCAGGAGATGTAGCCTAGGAGTTTTGGGTGAAATCCATATTAAATTTGATGTGTTATGTGTGTTTATCTATTATGTTTCTTTAACTGCTTCATTGCCCATATTATTCACAATCTTATCGATTCGTTGCACTAAGTAATGCAGGTAAAATCCATGCACATGAGTCTGTAATACCTTAATATTAGTCTATGATCTCATTTATAGATCAGGTTGGGAGACTGACTGCGAAGACTACGCAAGGCACAGTCTAGGTTGCTGGGAGATTGACTGACTGCTGGAACCGCATAATGCACAGTCCAGTCTGGTTGCTGACTACTAGAATTGAGCAATTCACAATCTCAGCTAGCAATGGCTATAAGCTCAGTGATTGCATTGCGCAATTTTCTAGGCCAATAGTCACTGTCCCTCAGAAATGCGCAAAACAGTCATGGAGGACAGTGCCTAGGTAGAAATGCACATTTCCTAAGAGGAAGATAGAGCCTTCCCTCTCAAGATTGTGTAATTTTGTCTTAGTGAGGCAGAGTCTGTGCCAAGGTTGCCTAGACTTGCCGATGGGAACCTGAAAGAGAATGTGAATGCGAATGCATGGTGATGCTAAGTGTAAGAGTAAATGAATGATCGTGTATGCAAATAGTGAATGACAGATTCAGAAAATGGAACAACATGCATGTGGGTGAGGCAAGTCGCAAAATTGGCCATTGTTCATGTAAAACAGTTTCATGCAAGCGACAACAGTGATATCACAATGAAAACTGAAACGGTGTTAGTACAAGCTAGTATGCATCAAAACGACAGTAAACATTCACTGAAATCAAGCAGACAATGTTCATACGAAGCAAAATACAAAAAGTGACAAAAATGCAACACAAGTCATGGAACGCAGGCTTACCCTAAAATAGCTGAGCTGAACATGCCGACATCTCCTAGATGTGATGTGGGATGTCAGAGCTACAAGGTTGATGTGAGGAATGAGCTCTGCAATGTTCGGTTGATGAGTTTCAATGACATCGATGTTGTGATGCTCATGCCACAAATCTAGGGAAAGTGACACTTGGTGAGAGGTTTCTGAAATGATCCTTGCATGTAACCTCCAATTGCTAAACATAGATCCCTGAAACAAGGGATGCCTTTGCAAGCTGCCTTGAGAGAAAAACCCATGCATGCAAGTCTGTAATGTTCGGTCTTGGAGGGAACTGGTCAACTTAGTTGCATATGAAAGAGGCTCCTTGACTGCTAGGAGAAAATGTGCATTTTTGCCTGGGCAATGGGCTGGCTGCCTAGGAGGATTGCACAAATTCTAGGCTGAGCAACCCTATTAGGGAAAATTGCGCAATTTTCATTGTGAGTGTTGACTGCCAGAATTGCACAATTTTGGAGCCCATGACACTTCCAGTTAGGATTGCATAGTTTCTGGAGGGAAGGCTAGTTTCCCTCCAGAATTATGCAATTTCTTGGGGAAGCTTCTCAACCTACAACTGGACCAAGTCCGGGTGATCAGCCTATGAGGGGAATGCATCAAGATGTGATCGACAAGTTCCCTTTGTGCAAGAAAAACACTGAAGCTTGTGAACTTGACGAAGTAAGACAAGTTGTTGCAAAAAGCTAGTAGGGAGGCTCCAAAATGAAGCTAAGGCAAAATTTTGGACGGTTGCTGTAGCCGCTACAACAGGGTGTCACATGAAAAGGGACTAAACAAACAAGAATCCTTTATTTGATCAAAAATTCTATTTTGAGGATTACGGAGATTAACTTGGAAATGCTGGAAGTCCTTTAAGAATGAACTTGCACCTAGTGGATGAATATTAAGGAAAGAATTATGCCTGAAAATTTAGATACATCTTAGTTCATAGATCTCAACAGGATTGTGAGAACCTGACATAAACATCAACAAGGGATGAATTTCCTCGACTTCCTAATAGATATCTACACTTTCTAATGATGGATCGTCGATTTTGGGTAGCTTGGAAAAATTGACAAGTAGACATGCACCACTATCATTAGATGTGTCATTGAAAACATTATTAGTGCCATTGGTTTGATCATATTTAAGATTAGGCATATTAGGCTCTTGATGGATAGAGCATTTAAAGGCATGTATTGGAAAGCTCCCTTGATCATATAGAGTTGGAACATCTTCCTTCTAACTTCTGAAGGATTTACAATTGAATGGATCATGAATAATGGATTCAAGCTTTTCATCCTTTGATTATAGACTCGCACCATCTTGTACCTGATTGCAACCATGATCAGTCACACAAAGATTTAAATAATTTAAAGGAACAAGTGGTATAACAGACTTATCAAACATATCTGGGTACGATGAGTAGTTTTCTAAAGATGAGAAGGGATGAAAAGACTCGGGAGGAGGAGCACCTGATATAACTAAATTGGATTGAACTTGTAAGAAAAATGGATCAATATCATTTTCATTAGTATAATGGTTAAATAAATTCATACCAATGTGACATTCAGATTGACCTAGATATACCAAATATTGAAAACCCTGACAAATTACTATTGGAATAAGGAATTGATGAGAGGGCGGTGGGGATGTTGAATCAGTAATTGTGAGATTATTTTCTTTTTCTAGTATGATTATCGTCCCCTTTTATATTTTGTTACTTGTGGGAGCATTCATTTATAAAGGAAGTGAACAACAAGTTTAAACATACATGTTCATATAACAATCACATGAGCATCACACACATTTGACACAATGTTTTTCATGTGGAAACCTAGAGGGAAAAAACCACCAAATTTGTTGTTTGTTTATGATGTAAATTAAGCACCTACTTAATTGAATTTGTTTGTTTGTGAGCACCCAATCACAGGAGGCATCAAACCCCTTTGATTAGAAAGCACCTACTTTCCAAGAGGCACCAACCTCTTCTGAATGTAGGCATCAACCTGCTTTTGCCACTATTTTACTATTTCATACAATTTTCAAACTAAAAACAGAGGCATATACATTACAAGTAAATTACCAGAATGGTTGGTTTCAGACTCAACTTATACTCTCTATCCTATGTTGTTCCACTGACTCCCTTTGGTATCATGTAATTGTTCTTTACTTGATCCTAACAATAACATCTCCTCAACACTCTGCCTTCTCTCGCATCGGATCTCTGCTGCAACTACCTTACACTTACTAACACTGTTATTTTCACATCAATTACTATGTTTCCTACTCTTCAAGACTACCCTCACTAATATTTTCACAACACTCCTACTGCTCTTGTTTCACAAGAACTCACTCTACACTCAGTGCTTATACCTATCTATCTATACACACCAGTATCACTCCTCAACTCTTCATCCATATGCTCAACTCCCCTAATTCCTCAATTGCAAACGATGGTTTTGATTCACAGAAGAACACTATTCAAGGATGTCTCTGTTGTCTATACCCTTACTTCCCAAATGTACTTTTTCATGGCTCCCCCTTCTACTGTTACGTCTTCTGGATGAGTCTTGTCACGGTATTAAACACAGAGATGAACCTTGGAGCTCTTCACTGACTGACTACATAAATCTCCATGATGAAAATTTAATGCTCAGGCAGCCTGCACACTCATCCAAGAGTCCCATTATTATTTAATTCTCCACATATCTTGATAGTCCTTAGGGACGGACACTCTATTCCACATTTAACACAACCAAACGCGTATGTGAAGTAGCTGATTTCTTCGTTCATTCCCTCAAATTCGCCTTTGTTAAATGTTGTCCTTGTTTCCTTGTCTCAGAGCCTTCTACAGATCTAGATGACTTCAACAACCAACTCCATCATTCATGCATTCAATTGTTTAGATTCCAACTCATACATCCATTAAACTCATTGTACTGCCCCATCGGAACACAACATATTGTAACTTACACAGGCGGATTGTTACGATATTGCACTCTCTGATATCCTTGTCCCCCTTTGCATTTAGCTCCTTTAGTAATTTCTTTCTCATAGGACTAGGTTGATGACCGATGGCTTAGTGCTATATTGGAGCCCCCTCTATATCGTAACTCACACAATTGAAATGTTACGATGTTGCACTGTCTGATATCTTTGGCCCCCTTAGCACTTAGATCCCTAAATGTTTTCCTTCTGATAGGATTGAGGGCTATGATCGGGGGCTTATCCTTAGGTTCTATGGCTTGTTGTTCCTTCTAGGGGTTTATATTTCTTTGTTAAGTCTTCTCTACCCTTGGTTCCTTGGCCTCATCACGATTGAGTGTCAAACCACCATTGGATCCCCCTTCATCAAAACTTCTTTAACCATTATTTAAACAAGAGTTATGATATGCTTTTCCTCTAATATTCTGTCTTCCGATATGATGAAATCACTAGCCACTTCACTTTCTGGCGCCCACTGGCATGTCGCCACGTGTTCATCTAGAGGAGAGAGAAAGGGGTCCATCGAACTTTGGTTTTTCGACAAAATCCTTTATGTTTCTTGTTTTTTGCAAACCTCGGTGCTTCCAAAGAAATGCACATCTTAAGTACTTATGACATTTTGATATTCTATGGCCCTATACTCTGAGGTCCCTAATGGCTCCGTCCTTCCCATATCTCAAGTCTCCAACCTCTGATATGCCACCTATTTCGATATTTCAAGTTCCGAAATATCTTAGGTCCCGAGGTCCCAAACCTCCAAGGTTCCTAGGCTCCAAGGTTTCAATATCAAGTCTCGAGGTGCTCTGATCTCTGATATTTCAACCTTCTTAGGACTTCAAGTCTATGAATTTCGGCAGACCATGTCTTTTGATCCACAATTCCATTTTTAGACTTCTGTATACCATTGGAAATATCTTCCATAACACTTTCCAATGGAGAGGGTCCGATGTAGGCTTCTAGACAATCTTCTACCTCTAGCATGGCTAAAAAATATATGCCACTCTTTTCTCCTTGAATCTTCTTCTTGTGCTTAGAATACTGAACTCCCAATCACCAAAGTCATCATTTTATGGCTTCTCTAGTAAGCCTTCTACTATGATGATTCTCTACATAAAGCCTACAGCTACCATGGGATTCCACCTGTGCCATTACTTCCTGTATCTACTGAGATAAGCATCCATGCCATTTTGGTTGACATCAATGCCAACACTAACACAAACACTAGCCATTCAAACACCACCAATTGTCCAACAATCTCCCCCTTTAGCATTGATGGAAACACCATAACCTCCCCCTTAGGATATGAATGGTCTTCTCCAATTCCCTAGTAATCTTCTCCCTCTTTGGCATAAATGGAAAGGCACAATTCTTGAATGCTCCCCCTGAACCATTGCAACCTACTCTTCCATGGCTCCCACATGCTGAGTAGCTGCCACCACCTACCAAAATGAAGTCATTTGGAGGGAGGAGTTATAACTCCTATATGCTTCCTGAGATATTCAAATGGTTATATTTCTAGTGTCTTAGTAATGATATCTACAGGTTTCTCTTTAGTGTCCATATATTCAAGTTTGACAATATTGGCTGCAACGTGTTCCCTCAAGAAATGGAACTTGATAGGAATATGATTAGTATTTGAATCCGTGAATGGATTTTTGGAGATACAGATGGCACTTGTGTTGTCACACATTATTGGAATAGGATTAGTCAGCTCTACCTGAATATATTTTAAAGTCTACTTCATCCATAGAATTTGTGTACAACAGGTAGGAACAATAAAATACTCTACTTCAATAGTCAATAAAGAAATGGAGGCTTGCATCTTGCTGACCCACGACACTAAGAATTTTCCCAGGAAGAAAGCTGCACCAGAGATGCTTTCCTATCATCAAGACTTCTAGCCCAATCTACTTCAGTGTAGGCTTTCAACTTAAACTCTTCGCTCTTATCATACCACAGTCCATATTTTGTTGTTCCCTGAAGATATTTAAAAATTCATTTGACAACAACAACATGAATTTCACGTGGGAAAGCTTGAAATTTGGCCACAAGACCCACAACATGCATGATGTCTGGCCTTGAAGTTGTAAGATAAAAAAAGCTTCATATCATTAATCTGCATTCATTCTGATTTACCAATAGTGTCACATCTTCTTTGTACAACTTGCAGCTTGTAGTCATAGGTGTTCTTACAGGCTTACAATCTTGCAACCCAAATTTCTTCAGATTTTCCTTGAGATATTTGGATTGGGATATAAACACTCCTTGTGGAGACTAAGCAATTTGAAAATCCAGGAATAAGGACAACTCTTTGATTAGAGACATTTTGAACTATGTTTGCATATATTTCTCAAATTGATTCCCAAATTGTTCCATGTCACTACAAAATATAATATCTTTTTTTTTGCTGAAGCAAGAGTCAAACCTTCATTTCATTAAAACCATAATCAACTTACATAATATACAACATTCCCAAAGGAATTTTTGGCCCAAGAAAAACCAACCGCTTACAGCCCAGGCTTAAACACTGAGCCTCGATCCCCAAAACAAAAAACTACCATTACCTCAAAATACAAACCAAGTCGAAACCATTCGAGCCTGAGATAACAAACAAATTAAAAATTAGACACGGAATCGATGTGGAATTATGGACAGTGCCATCACCCTTGGCCGTCGATCCTTCATGCCAGATCTAACGATGGAGGATAATATCGCAATACCAAGTAGCTCGGTGATTAACCACGCAAAGGCCATCCTGGACCCACCAACATGCATGATTGTTCGAGACCGTTGATCCGTCTTGCATGATCCGACGACCGAGGTGCAAATCGTGCGGGCCTAACATTCTGAATATTAGCACGTGATGAGGGCAGTATTCCTACCCTGTAAAATGCCACACGTTTCTTGATGAGTGGAATCGCTCCCAACTCCGCAAAACCACTTCCCATGTGAAAGGCTTTCGATGGACGATAAACCAGCTCCGGAGCGGTATTGCATCCACAAAAAGGAAGATGGGGTATTTAGGCTATCGGGAAAGTAGGAATTCTAGCCCCACTTACCAACACTTCTCCGCCACTTGCCATCACTTCTCTGCAAACTCATGTACCTGTGCAGAATGAGAATCCAACTTTTCGGCCGATTATCCACAGAACTGTATCTACTCAGCAACTCCAATCTGAGACTTTTGTGGTCATACTGTCGAGGGTTGGGGAGGCCGACAATGCCCTGAATTCCCAGAATATTCTTGCTTTTGAAAAAACCCCGCATAAAGAACCAAAATCAACTCAACCCGCCTCTGTGTCTTTGTTTCGAAACACCATTATGTCCTCATCCGCCTGGTCATGACATTGTGCCTTTAATCTATTCAGAGGCATCTCAAGCCAATTCATCGCAACCTTTCTATTGTTATAGAGTACACCTTGATTGGCTAAGATGTCCACCAACTTGTTTGCGGTCCTTCGCACATGGTTAAAACTCATAGTGTGTAGACTACAGAGATGAAGCTGAATCCTTTGAAATACCTAGAGCAACCTCCATTGTTTTGAAACATTTTCTAGCTCTGTGCCATAGCTGATTCTTTTGACCAAGTTCATAATTAACTCAGAATCAACTTCTACAATGACATTCTGGAGATTATCCTGCTTCAGGAATTCTAAACATTGCTCCAGAGCCATTAACTCCGCCATATTGTTAGTGTCTCTTCCAAAATGGTAATGAAAAATAAAAAGGAGATTGCCATTTTCATCCCTTAACACCCCTCCATAGCTAGCAATACCCGGGTTATCTTTGGATGCCCCATCAATGTTTTACTTCAAAAGACCTTGAGGGGGAGGATGCCAATAATCCTGCTTAGTATCCATTTTCAAAACCTTCCTGTCCAGGCCCTGTGGAATAAGCCCCTGCATACCTAACTTGCAAAGAATCTACATTTCAGCTTCTGAAGGTGGATTTTTAGAGAAAGTTTGCACTATGGTACTTACTGTCTCGTTAAGTTGTCTTAAGATTTTCTGAAAAAGGCGCTGGGAGGAACATTTTTCATTCTTGAAGATTCTGTTGTTCCTTTCTTTCTAGATAGTCCAAATTATGAAGCTTGGTGTTAAAGCCCAGGCATAGCTTAGACGTTCAAAATCAGAGAAGTTTCTTCTCCAATTGATTATGGTATTGATAATACTTCCTTTGTCCCTATCTGTCTACTGGAAGATAGTGGCAAATGTATCCCACAACCAAGAGGTGAAAATGCAATCATTGAGAAGGTGCTCCATTGTTTCCTCTTGGGCTTCACAGAGCTAGCATCTGGAAGGGCCCAGAACACCCCTCCTCTGAATGTTATCCCAAGTCAAAATTTTCCTATGATGAACCAACCATAGGAAGAGTTTAATATTCATCCAACCTTGATGTTTCCATAAGTTCTGCCAAACCCTATCTAAATCATTGGAGATAAGCTCAAGGAGTATGTGTTTTGCCTCCTTAAGATTGAAGGTTCCTGCATTTTTTTTTCCCCATCTAAGTTGGCCATGCCCCCCTATCACTAAAATTTTCCTTTGTTCCAATATTCTCAGAAGTGCCTCTGCTTTGGCTTTCAGTGGGTTGTCTTCCCTGTGATCCAAATTCTTCCAGGTTCTCCATTTTCCTTCACTGTTGGTTTGATCCCAAAAATCTTTTACCTTGAATAACCTTTTGGTATCTATTTCTTTCTTGAGGTCCAGAAGGTTCTCTCTTAATAGTGTAGGTTCTTGTTGCCATTTGTCCTCCCAAAACAAAGCAAGATCACCCTCTCTGATTTCCCAAAAGCTGTTTTTTTGAACTAATCCTCTATTCCCCCAGGCCTTATTCCATATGTGTGAGCCCTTTATAATGCTAGACATCCTTATTAGATCATTATCTTGCCAATTGCTGGCATATTTTTCTTTCCAGATTCTAGCCCACTGCGCCTTTGGGTCTTTCACCCAGTGCCACCATAATTTCGCCCCTAAAACTTTACTTAGTACTTCTGGATCATCCAGTCCAAGACCCCCATAATTTTTAGGTTTGCAGATCTTCTCCCAAGATACCAAGGCCCATTTCTTTCTTTCCTCCCCCTTACCCCAAAGAAAGTCTCTTTGAATGGTTCTAAAAAGTTGTAAAACTCCTTTGAGAGCTAGAAGGGCTGATAACATGAAGACGGGGATTGATTGGAGAACAGATTTTGTAAGCACTAACTGACCAGCGAGGTTTAAAGATCTAGAGGTCCATTTCTTGATTTTATCTTACATCTTATTAATCATCGGCTCCCAAATTCTCTTGTGCAAAGGCTTATCAGTAAGAGGAACTCCCAAATATTTGGAGGGAAGGACATCCCTTTGAAAGCCTAGAATCCTGGAGATATTTTTCTGAATAGCTATATTGGTGTTAAAGAAAAAAATCTTAGATTTGGAGAGATTAACTTCCATACATGTAGCCATGGAAAAATCAGAGAGGATATGTTTGTATGCTAGAGCTTCTTTGACCGTGGGGATTCCCTGCAGCATAGTATCATCAACAAATTGTTGATGGGTCAAAGCCTGACCAGTTTTTGAAAGTTGGAGGCCTTTGATATTACCAACTTCTTTCACATGCTTGATAGACTGACCCAGACCTTCCATCATGAGGATGAAGAGAAAGGGAGAGATCAAATCACCTTGCCGGAGGCCTCTAGAAGGAGTAAAAGTCTTGGAAGGAGAACCATTAACCAGAATTGAGAAGCTGGAAGAAGTTACCAGGGCCATGACCCATCTAACCCAATTATGGTCAAACCTAAAAGTAATGATAACCCTCCTTATATAGGACCAATTTAGCTTATCATAAGCTTGGGCTAGGTCCAATTGCATAAACACACCAGCCTTCCTATTTCTTGTCAATGAGTGCACCACCTCATGCGCTTGAATGATGTTATTGAGAATTTGTCTGCCTTCCACATAACCGGATTGCTCTACAGAAACTAGAGTAGGAAGAAGTGGTTTGATTCTGTTAGCAACAACCTTGGATATGATCTTGTAAACCACATTGCACAAGGCTATGGGTCTAAACCTATCAGGAGTCTGAGCATTGTCCTATTTGGGGATCAAGGAGATGAAGGAAGTATTGAGCACCTTGAAAATAGTTCTATTCAACTTGGAGCTTCCACAACTTCCAGAATATCTTGTTTAACTATATTGCAGCAAGCTTTAAAGAAATCCACATTGAAACCATCAGGGCTTGGTGCTTTACCATTTTGCATTTCTTTGATGACCGCACTAACCTCCTCTTCTGTCACTGGCCTATTGAGATTGAAATTATCCTCTTTGGTAACCAATCTAGGAATATGCCCAGTTAAATCCCTGTTAAAATGCTCTCTATCTGAAATGGTTTCCTGTGCTATTCCATGAAAGTGTTGAACTGACACATTTTCTATATCTTCATGGGAGTTAAGAAGATGACTGCCCTCATCCTTGATCAAAGAGATCCTATTATGAGATCTGTTTGTAATGGTTGATCTGTGGAAAAATCCAGTGTTACGCTCCCCTTCTTTCAACCATTGAACTCTAGATTTTTGTCTCCAAAATATTTCCTCTTGTTTACATAAATTCTCCCAGTCTTGATGGTATTTGGTGACTTGGTCATTTCTATCTTTATCAAAGCCCTCTGAGATAAGGGTTTGATTGAGTTCCCGCATTTTATCTTCAACAACTTTTTTAGCTGCAAAAATATTGCCAAATTCATTCTTGTTCCAATCTTTAAGTCTTAGCTTGATGTGCTTTAGTCTTTTGTGTAGTTGGAACATACTTGTACCCTGAATATGCAAATCTTTTGTCCACCAATTTGTAATGTTACTGATGAAGTCGGGGTGTGTGAGCCAGATATTCTCAAATCTGAAAGGTCTATTCTTGGGGGTACCAATGCCTTGAACCTCAAGTTGAATAGGCCAATGGTCCAAACCTCCAAAGGGTAGAATTCCCGTTAGCATTTCCTTGTTGCTGAGCATAAGGTCCTCTGAGATTATGAATTTGTCTAACTTTGAGGCTCCTTGATATTCTCCTCCTCTTTTATTGTTCCAAGTGAAGAGACCATTACTCATGTCAGTATCAACAAGCTTCATATTATCTACAAAAGTTTGAAAAGCTGTAAAGTCTCTACTTAATGTTCTGGTTCCCCTTTTTTCTCTAATAGTGATTTGATCATGTTGAAGTCCCCACACAAGATCCATGGTACATCTACATGTCTGTCTCTAAGCTCCATAAGAGAATCTAGAAACCTGAGTTTATCATCCATTCTTTGAGGGCCATATACATTCGTGACCAGATAGGTCTCCCTATCTCCCACCGGCTGTATAACCACTGACAAATAATTTCTAGATGCCTCAGCATCTATTATGCCAATCTTTTGGGGGTTCCAAAGAGTAAGAATGCCCCCTGTTGTGTTATCTGCTTTGACTTCTAGAAACTCAAATCTATTGAGCCATTTGTTGTGAATTTCTTTTATTTTCTGAATGGAACATTTAGTTTCCTGGATAAAGATCATATCCGGAGCTTCTTGTTTCATTCTATTACTAAGAATTCTTTGTTTCCTTTTACTACCTAGACCTCTGATATTCCAAGATGTAAACTTCATTATTAAAGATTCGTAAAGGAGTAGCTGGTTAGATATTTCATCTTACCTGAATCTATCATTAGCTTTCCACATTCCATCAATAACTCATTCTACTTTTTCCTGCCTCTCTTCTTACCTGGGTTTCTGGGTGCTAATCCAGGTGTGATTTTCATAGTTTTCACACCTTCGTTGCCATGCCTTTCATTTTTTCCTTGTCTGTCCAGCCCTATATCCTGAGTTTTCCATAGGAACAGTTGTTGTACTCTATTGAACTCTTCTGGCAGTAAAGAGTCTACCCCCCTCATGGTCCCCTATTTCAAGAACCCTTCCAGATCTAAGTGTTCCCTGTCAAGAATCTCTTGTAGTTCATGATCCTCCATTTCCATCTCACTCTGGGTCATTTCTTGGTCCATCTCCAGTTCTACATCGCTCAGCATAGTCTCTTTCTGTTTGTTAACATCCTGTTTTTGTACTCTATCTTCTTCTTTCTCCTTCTCCATTGGGCTTCCTTCCATTATTTGATCTTCTTTTGTTATTTCTTCCTCTTCTTCGAGTACTTGGAACTTATTCAGATTAGCATGTTGCCCTTCTGTTTGATGTAGCTTTGTCCCCCTCTTTCCCCCTTTTCCTCTATGAACCACTTTGTGAAAGCCTTCAATATCTTTCAATGTGGTCACCTTACTTATGTTCTCTATTTTACTAAGAGGGCAGTCTCTAAATAGGTGCCCATGCTCATGGCATCTCTGACATCTGAAAGGAATGTGTTCATAGTCTACTGTTTGCACCCATTCTTCATCAAAAACTTCCAAGATGACCTCATCTGGTAGAGCTCCAGAGAGATCCATCTCCACACATATTTGTGCAAAGGAAGTGTACTTTCCCCTTTTGGTGGCCTCAGAAGTTTTGAAAAAACGCCCTAATTTGTTTCCTCTGGTAGATAACAATTCCGGTTGCCAGTAATCAAGAGGTGGAGAGTAGAGTCTTACCCAGACTGGGACTGAAGTGAAAGTTTCTCGCTCAGGGACAAAATTCATCATCCACGGTCGCATGTACAGGCTTACTGCTGCATAGAAGCAGGGCCCTCCTTTAAACACCCTATCTTTATCCTCAATATTTGTGAATACCACAGTGCAGAAACTCTTTGACCCAAGATGTAGGTCAATACTTCCTTTTGGTTTCTAATTGTATTTAATCCATGACTGTAGAGCTTTTTCAGTGGGCCATAATCCCATGAATTTACAAATGATAGCATATGTCCCCATGTGTTCCCTGTGCGACTGCAAAGCCGGATCATTTAAAACTACTCTGGGTGTGACCTTAGCTTTGGGTTTACATGGCCCCTTCTGTGCTTTGTTTTTTGCTCCCTGTTCCTTGTCTTCTTCCTCATTTTCTTTATTGTTGTTATTCTCCCTTGAATTGTTAGATTCTTGCTCCTTTTCTGTGTTCCTTATCCCTTCACCTGAAGGACCTCTAACACTCTCTAATGGCTTCTTGCCTTGGCTAGCTACTGCCTGCCTGTAGGAGGGAGTGGAGCTCCCCCCTTTGTGCCCTTCCATGGATTTCTATGCCTAAAAACCCTAGCTCTTCCCTTCCAAGTTCAGCAGTCGCTCCACTTCCAAATATAATATCATCCACATACACAACTATGATTAGTAGATGGTCACCTTCAGTCTTTACATATAAGTTGTTTTCAATTGTGCCTTTCTTAAAGCCTTGTTTCTAAAGGTATTTATCTATCCTTTTGTACCAAGCTCTGGGATCCTGTTTCAGTCCATACAAAGCCTTCTTCAATTTGCATACGAACCCTTCATCTGTGGTGAGTATAAATCCTTTTGGCTGCTCAATGTAAACTTCTTCTTCCAAATCTCCATTGAGAAATGAAGACTTCACATCCATCTGATATACCTTGATGTTTTTATGGGAGGAAAGAGAAAGAAATTTTTTGATGCCTTCCAGTTGTGCTACTGGTGTAAAGGTTTCCTTGAAATCTACTCCTTCTATTTGGGCATACCCTTTGTAGACCAATCGAGCTTTGTTCCTAATTACTTGACCCTACTCATTCAACTTGTTTTTGAAAACCCATTTGTTTCCAATAACATGTTTCTCTCTAGGCCTTGGAACGAGCTCCCAAGTGTCATTCTTTTCAATCTAGTAAAGTTATTAATTCATAGCTTTCACCTAGAACTTGTCTTCACTTGCTTGGCTGAGATTCTTGGGTTCAATATGTGATAATAGAGCTAGACTTGCATAACTTGTATTTCCAACAAGTTTTCTCCTAGTTTGGACACCATCTCTTTGATGTCCAAGTACCTGACTCTCAAGATTTTGTTTCTATATATACTTGGAAGGTGTCTTTGGCCTTGGAGTTGTGCTTGCTTCCTCATCTTGACTATCTGAATCTATTTCTTCTAGATCCGAGGACCTCATATCTAAATTTTCTTCATCATCTGAGTTCATAATTATTTTAGAGGAATTGGTTTTTGAACCTATTTCATTTATTATCATGTCAATGAAATCCTCAATCTTCTTTGTCCACATGTTGTAGCACTTATATCCTTTACTTTGAGCAGAGTACCTGAGCAAAAATTCCTTCATCATCGCGA
Organism: Pinus tabuliformis; assembly: GCA_031772625.1. NCBI lineage: Eukaryota > Viridiplantae > Streptophyta > Pinopsida > Pinales > Pinaceae > Pinus > Pinus tabuliformis. The sequence goes on along the minus strand of CM062817.1, from coordinate 245,489,364 downwards.
GAGTCAACTTTCAAGGATTCTTATCATTACTTTTGATGAAGCACTTGCTTCCAAACACCTTGAAATGTTTAATTGATGTAGGCCTTCCCTTCCACAAATCATAGGTATTTTTATTACTATTAGGCCTGAGTTGAGTTCTGTTTGACAGATACACTATTCCTATGCTGCTTCTCCCCAGAAGATGTGAGACACACTTGCTTCATCCAAAATTGCTCTGGCCATTTCCTGGATTGTTCTGTTATTCCTCTCCACCACACCATTTTGATGTGGAGTTCTAGCCATTGAGTATTGCCTCCTGATGTCGTGCTCTTCACAAAAATACTCAAACCCTCTTGAAGTGTACTCTCCTCCTCTATCTGATCTTAAGCATTTTATCTTCAAGTCTTTCTCATTTTCTACTTGAATTTTAAATTTCTTGAAATGCTTGAATGCTTCTGAATTTTCTTTTAAGAGCACAATCCAAGTGGCCCTGGTAAAGTATTCAATGAGCATCATAAAATACCTTTCTCCTTTTGGGGTTTTTTTCTCTAGTTGGGCCACAAATATCTGTGTGAATGAGCTCCAGAAGTCTGGATGAGGACAATTGTTTTGACTTGAAATGAGTCTTAGTTTTCTTGCCAAACTGACATGACTTGTAGATTGAGCCATCAAGCCTTGGCAGTATTAGTAGTCCTCTCACAACTCCCATCTTGATAAATTTGATCAAACTATCAAAATTTATATTCCCAAGCCTCTTGTGCCATGTTTTACTATGAAACAACCCCTTCCCATTTATAAAGAACAATAGCTAAGGTTAGAGTTATAAATGGGGACCCTTTTAAATTTTTAGGCTTAGGATAATAATACCTAACTCTAAGAAAATACCTAGCAAAACCTTGCAAAATGAACTAAGGATGAAATCCGCATCGCAAATCACAAATCACAATTTTTTGTGTGATTATCTTAAAACACCTTCAAAAAGTTGTGATCCATGATTAAATCTTCCGTTGCGATAACCTGATAAATAGCACCTTGTCATTTCACAATCACATTTCACACTTCGTAAAATTCACAAGAAACTTAGCTATGCCATTATAATGTCCATTAGCGACTTGCGAAATGCGATATTTTGATATTCGCAATTGTATTTCTCTTTATGCATATAGTTGCGCTATACTGTATCCATTTAAAGATTGCGATGTGTGATTAAGAGTGGTAAAACGTGTGAAATAATTACGTTTTAAATATCAAAAGTGAATGAATCGACAGGTTAATAAATATTTAGCAGCCCAAGGAAAGATAATCATTTTCCAAATTATGGGTAGTTAACATCGAGAAGCTCATTAATCATGATCCAAAGTCATTTCAAATAAGCTTTCAGTCTTAATTACCTGATACCATCTGCGCTGATATATCTTGTCTATTTCATGCAAGCTACAAAATACATGTCACTAAGGAAGGTGATGCAGAAACAGAGCAAGTAGACCATTGTTGAATCTGAGTTTATAGAGATGGCTCCTATTTTCTTTGATACAGTTTGCGATGCTGCCAAAGGCGCAATAGCTTGGGAGGTCATATACAATAGGCTTGAGGATGAATGTCCTAAAATCACTATCAAGAGAGCAACAATTGACTCAACAAGGCCTTCAGGACTTCAATGAAGAGATGCTTCTTGTTCTTTCCTTCATAGTTAGGAGCAAGAGCTAAAATCCTCCCATACATGGATATGATCAGGTGGGTGATCGAAAACCTCATCATTGAATATAGGCAATTCAATAATTCAAGAATGGAGCTCATAGGGTCATTCAGAGTAGAGGACTTGAAGAAAATGTACCACATACCTGACCCTCGGGATATCTACGACGACATATTTGTGGAAAACTTCGAAAAGAAGAACCCAGATCCCTTCAAGTTGATTCAGGGTTGGGGAGTGTTGGACAACAAATTCAAATATGACAAATCGGGTATGTATGCTATAGCCCCTTTGGAAAACCCTTACAACTATGTAGCAACTATGTCATGTAGATTATATGGGCTACCCAATGATACTAAGTTTTCTGTAGAATGGATTCCTCTGATTGATGCATGTGTTAATTCCCACATCATGAATTGGCCCTCCATCCTATCTGATAACCTAGCCACCACCATTACCAAATATTGATAGAAGAGAGCCTCCTCTCTAGATAACCTCCCTCCATTCTATTTTAGTGCCTACATTATGGATGCCATCTATTTTTGCATGACATTTCCAACCATGGGTTGGAAATGGACCTTACAGGACCCCTACCCAATCCATCTCAGTCATAAACAAATATGGAATCACATTATATACCTCACTTCTATAAGATATTTCATGTTGTTGTGTTTCCCCTACATCAAATAATTTTCAATAAGAAAGACCATAGGTTTTCCCAAGAAGCCACAACAGACCTTTTTACTGTCGGCAAATATTTCATTGAAGAATGGTTCACCTACATTAGGGTTTTTGGTAGCACAGTTGATCCACATGTCCTTCCTTTATATGTTTCTGATAAATTATTAGCAAGAGAGATTGCCTACCAAAGCATGGGAAAAGGCCCGACTAAAGTTCTCAAAGACTTCAAGAAGTCATTATGGCCCTCTTTCCCTGTCAAGTGCGGTTCTTTTGCTTTGGAAAATTTTGTTCATGCTACTAAGGAGTCAGCACATATGGAAGCCCTCAGGCTTCATACATTGCCTAAGAGGCAATTTGATCCAAACAAAGTGGCATATAATATCACTACTGGAGTAAATCTCAAGCCATACAATCATGAGGATAACTATTTTGAAGACTTGTTATAGTTGGTCAAATCCTTCGAACAAGTGTTTGAATGGGCAAAGGTGAACCTGAAACCTGAATATTTTCAAAGCTTTCAGGAATTTAGAAATGAAAGGCTTGAAGTCATCCCAATGCATTTGTTAAAGACAGAGGATAAGCCTACACCAAGTGTCACTGTTGATAGTGAAGGTCCTAGTTCTCGAATAGAGTCTCAGGTAAATACTGAGAAGACACCAGACACAAGGAAACCCCAAGACGTAGATAACATAGATGAGTCCAGCAAGAAGCTAACTAAGAAACAAGTAATGAGCACCCCAGCTACAAAAATTATTTTGGAGGTCAAAGGCAGTAGTTTGAAGCAAGAGTGGGATCTATTTAATCAGAAATTGCAAAGCACTCCCAAAGCGACAAATGCCCAAGAAATAGTGGAATATAAAACTCCTCTCTATGTTCACAAGGATACAAAGCCCAAGTCTATCGCTGAGCAGTCCAAGCCTATGGAGGAACAAGCGACAACGTCCTAGCATATTGAAATTATTATTGGCATTATGATACAGGTGTTGTCCTTGATGGAAACTCACTCAGATGAAAGATCATAGTGCAACATGTCAACAGCAAAGAATTATAATTCAGACTACAAAAAATGAATAAAGAGAGGTATACGCAGGTTCACCTTGACCAAGTTGCATATACACGTAGGTTTACTAAACAAAAAGAGTGTATACGTACACACACACTTTCACAAAAGGAAAAGTGCGTATATCTTGGGAAAACAAAGTTTTTGGTCCAAGGTATTTCTTGGTCCAAGGTATTTGACTCGAGGTAATTGGTCCGAGGTATTTGGTCCAAGGTATTGGTCCTAAGTAGTTTTGGTCCATGGTATTGAGAAAGGCCTAAAACTATATAAAGAGGAGAAGATCATTAGGCCAATGTGTGCAAGGGATCTAAATATCTTATGAAGTGTTGAATCATATATGCAGGTTAATGAGATTTTGATGGTTTGCATGATCTGATCTAAGGATGCACCTACAAGGTTGATGAAGGATGATGGACCGAGATCATAAAGGCTTAAGAGTATTATCATTATGTGGTTTGATCTTGAACAGTATAGATCTGAATACTGACGCATGTTTTATTCTGTAAATGTGATGATCTGGGTATGACTGAAGTCTGGAATAGTTGTAATGTTTAAGTCATCATTTACAGATCTGTACGCATGTTTGCTTTCGTAAAAGAGCGTATACACGCTGGTCCAGATCAAAGTAGCGTATACATCATAAATTTGAATTTGCAGATATGTACATTGGTTTCCTTTGTGTTCTGGTGACTGTATTTTGATGATAGTGTTCTAAATGATTAGATTGATTGTGATTTGTTTCAATGATGATGGGTTGTCAAGTGATTGATTGATTTAATTGTGTTTGATTCAGAAAGTGATGATTGGGTTTCAGTGATTGGTTGATGTAGATGTATTTGATGGTAGTATTGCAGATATGATTTTCTGAGTTTCAATGTTGTTGATAGGTCTAGTATGAAAATTGGATGAAACATGGCCTTCATATTGTGGTGTTGTATTCCAGGAGTATCCAGTCTAAAAATTCATGAAACGTGGTCCCTAGTGGAAGAGTGGAGTTTTCTATAGGTTGGCACCTACGTACTAGTAAACATATTGGCTAGTACAAGAACTAGGGGGTTGTAGCTCCCTTCTAGTAGTAGCTAGAGAACGAGAGAAGGTTGTAGCCTTCTGCAGGTGGGTGCCTGCATACTGGTATGAGTCTGCACTAGTACAAGATTGTAAACAGATTTTCTTATTATTAAAAGAAGACAGAGATGACAGCAGCAGGTGGTTTTTACCCACATTGGGTTTCCACCTTATATCTTGGTGTTCATGTGTGTTGCTTATGTGTGATGCTTTATTCTGCTTTTACTACACTATCTAATAAATCTCTGATATACTGGTTTAAGCTCAATACATGATAAATTGTCTAAATCAAAAGTTCTCTGCATATACGCTGGTTGCTTTAAGTACAGTTGTGTGTATACGCTAGTTCACTTCATTGAAGTAGCGTATATAAATCTATTTGGAAAATAAAATTATAGATCTGATAATACTGATTCACCCCCCTCTCAGTATTATTTCCAACAATTGGTATCAGAGAAGGTCCTTCAGAAGAAGCTTGATCGCTTAAAGGGAGATCCATCATCATGAGTAATCAAGAAAGCATGAGATCCATCAGACCACCAATCTTTGATGGGAGCAATTTTGTTTATTGGAAAATAAGAACCACAACCTAACTACAATCACTCGAAATGGATGTCTGGGAAATTATGGAAGGAGGATATACATTTCCAACAACAATTCCTATAGATGCGACAAGTAAAAAGCAATATGAGACCAATGCCAGAGCAGTCAATACTTTATTGGGAAGTCAGTCAAAATCAGAATTTGTCAAAGTCATGCAACTCAAATCAGTGAAAGAAATATGGGACAAAATCATTCTGAGCTACGAAGGAGACTCTCAGGTAAAACGTGCTAAGATTCAAACTCTCAGAATTCAGTATGAAACTCTTAAGATGCACAGTGATGAAAGTATAGCCAATTACTTCTTAAGTATAGATGAGGTTGTTAATTGTATGAAGAATCTAGGTGAAGAAATAAAGGAAGTTACCTTAGTTGAGAAAGTTTTTAGATCCTTGTCTGCTAAATTTGAATCAAAAGTGTCTGCCATAGAAGAAAAACAGGATCTGCAAACTATCACTATGACACAGCTTCACGAAATCTTAACTGCCTCTAAGATGAGAAAAGGAGGACCATTAGATATGAGGGAACCCACATTTAAAGCTTCAGCAAAAGGAAAAGAAGAACACAATGAATCAGGACATATTTTAGAAGAAGAAGATGAGGAAAACTTTGTCAAGAAGCTTCAACAGGGTTCTGGATGATTTAGAGGTAAGCTACCCTTCAAATGCTTTGCCTGTGGAAGAGTCAGTCATTATGCTGCCAAATGTCCTCATAAAGATAAATATGAAAAAGGGAAGGAATATGCAAAATGGAATAGAAAACAAGTTATAAATAAAAGGAGTTACTGTACTCACGAAGATAGCGATGGTTTATCAAATAGTGATGAAGATGAAAACAGTAATGATTATAGACTTCTAATGGCTTATGACGATGATAATTTTTGGGATGCTTTAGAAGAGGATGACCTTCATGAAGAAATATATAAAATCAAGATCTGTTTAGAAGAAAAGAATATTATTATAGATACCTTGACATACCAACTTGCTGAAAAAAGTAAAAAACAATGAAAAACTAGAATGTGAAATTGTGGGTCTAAGAAAGGATCTTGAGAAAATGAAATCCCTCAATCTTAGATTTGCTAAAGGATCAGAAACTTTAAATGAAATTATCAAAGTGCAGTGGTCTCCTCTGATAAAGATAGGTCTTGGATATACTGAAGAAGCATCTCAATCACAAAAGCTGTCAACCTCCACTAAAATCTATCTTGATGCAGCAAAGAACAATGAACAATATGGCAATCGTCAGCAAAGGCATAAAGTAGATCACCAGGTAAATCAGACTCATTTTGCTCCAAGGATGAACAGAAGCCACAACCAACCTCAGGTAAATCATACTCAATTTTCTCCAAAGATGAATATCAATAGAAACTACAATCACCAGGTCAATAGATTCGATAGTCGCAGGAACTTCTTCAATGGGAAATGTTTTTCATGTCATAATTTTGGACACAAAGCTGCTCAATGTGTTTCTTACAAAACCATCATGACTAGAGAAGCACGAAATCAAAGGAATGTGATAGGGATCAAGAAAAGTTCCTATAATAACATTTCTCTTCTTGAAAATGAAATAGAATGCTCAATCTGTAACAACTTTGGTCATGAAGAATCTAAATGCAGGAGCAAATTTCAGAAAACATCTCAAAAGGAACAAACTCCAATAAATCCCAAGATATGGAGAAGAAAAGAATCTCAAACAGAAAGATGTGGTATAGCCTTGTATGCAGAAGGACAAGAAAATTAGTGGTACATCGACTGTGGATGCTCAAAACACATGACAGGTGATAAAGAAAAACTTCACTCATATAATGCCCTAGAAAAGGAAAAGAATGTCTCATTTGGAAACGACACTCCTGCTGTCATAAAAGGTAAAGGCTATGTTTTCTTGAAAGAAAAGGTTAATGCTAGAAATTTTATGTATGTAGACAGTCTAAAGCATAACCTGTTGAGTGTCAGTCAAATGTGTGATCAAGGAAATGAAGTGGTGTTTCGATCAAATGGATGTGTTGTTTGAGCTTGATATAGGAGACACCGTGATTAAAGGTACAAGAACTCCAAACAACTTATACATACTCAATGGAGGACAACAACAGTGCTATCTAAGCAAAAATGATGAAAACTGGTTGTGGCATAGAAGATTGAGACATCTAAGCTTTTCTCAAATAAGAAAAGCATGCAGATTCGAGGCTGTTTGTGATCTTCCAGATATCAACATCCCTGAAAATACAATATGAAAACCATGTCAAATCGGTAAGCAAACTAGAGTTCACTTCATTGAAAAAGAAGGGTCAGTTAGTAAGCCTCTTGAACTTGTCCATACTGATTTATGTGGACCATCAAGGAAAAAGTCACCTCGTGGAGAAGAATACTTTATTTTGTTCATTGATGATTTTTCTAGAATGTGTTGGATATGTCTTCTAAAGCATAAAGATGAAGCATTTCAAAAGTTCCAAGCCTTAAAAGTTTTGGTTGAAAATGAATCAGATCGCAAAATCAAATGCCTAAGATTTGATCGACGAAGGGAATTTACCTCGGATGAATTATTTGAATTTTGTGAACAACATGGAATAAAAAGGCAATTCTCCACCACAAGGACTCCTCAGCGAAATGGAGTGGTAAAACGAATGAACAGAACTATTCAACAAATGGCTTGAGCTATGCTATATGAATCTAGAACTCCTGCAACCTTCTGGGGTGAAGCCGCATTTGCCAACATGACTATTCTCAACCAAGAAAATGTTCGGGTAAATTACACTCAAACTCCACATGAACTTTGGTATGGTAAGACTCCTACTGTAAAATACTTTAAAGTTTTTGGAAGCAAATGTTATATCAAAAGGACTGATGAAAAACTTCATAAGTTTGAGCCTAGAGCAGATGAAGGTATTCTTCTTGGTTACTCTTCCCAAAGTAAAGGATATAAATGTTATAATAAAAGACTTGGGAAAATTGTTGAAAGTATTGATGTTGTAGTTGATGAAGCATGCAAAAATCCAAAACAGATAAAAACCAAAGATTATAACAATGAAGAAGATGGGTATTATTTTCCCACATCAAATCACAGTGATTCTGAAGAAGAAACCAATGAAGCACCAGAAGAAGAGATAACGGTAGAAGAAAAGACTCCGTCCAGGTATGTTCAGAAAAATCATTCAGAAACTCAAATTTTAGGGGAAAAAGAGGTAGGTGTACAAACGAGAAGAACTATTATAGAAACCTCAAGCTATCTAGCATTACTATCCTCCATTGAGCCTCAAAATGTAAATGAAGCATGCAAAGACGAATGTTGGGTCAAGGCCATGAATGAAGAACTTGAGCAAATTGAAAAGAACAATACTTGGGAATTAGTTCCTAGACCTCATGATAAAAATATTATAGGAACTAAATGGATATTCAAAAACAAGCTGAATGAAAATGGAGAAGTCATTAGAAACAAGTCCAGACTTGTTTGTAAAGGGTGTCCTCAACAAGAAGGTATAGATTTTGAAGAAACTTTTGCACCTGTTGCTAGACTTGAAGCCATAAGGATGTTTCTTGCTCTTTCTAGCTTTCAGAAATTCAAAGTATACCAAATGGATGTAAAATTTGCTTTCCTTAATGGAGATTTAGAAGAAGAAGTTTAGATTGAACAACCAGAAGGATTCATTCTTGGAAATGATGCAAAACTTGTATGTAGACTTGTTATACAACAAATTGACCTCCTCATCAACTCAGAGGGGAAAGACATGATAGTTGAACCAAAGACCACAATTACAGGCCTTGATTCCACACTAACACTGGTTGTACACTAACAACCTTCTTTATAAAGCTTGTTTCCAAGCCTAAGGGTGCATTAGTGACCCTACTAACTCAAGTTGCTAGTAAGGGGACAATGTTAGTGAAACTCGTGAAGTTCCAAGGGTCAAAGGAACGAAATGACTCATAAATATCTAGATATTTCTTCCTAAAATTACTCAAGAAAAGCAAGGAAAGATCCAAAATCGACCTATTTGGAGGATTTCTAATCCTAAAGAAGGAGGCAAATGGGAAAGCGCTGAAAAGCATTGCAAGTTCATTTCTTTTTCCCTAGTGAACTCAAGGAGGAACTTGGCAACGCTAACTCAATTGCTACATAAGAAAAGCTAGGGCTATTGTGAAATAGGTCAGAGCATTTGAAAGCATAGCATACTTGATTGTTGAGCATTGTCTCAAGTCATAAGAAGTGAGAAAGAAGGGAGAGAGAGAGAGAGAGAAGCTGAAGGGGTAGAGGAAGGCTGATGCAACAGATGGTTGTAATCACTCTTCCAATATTAATACAAAACTACAATTGTGTTGTCTACTCTATGGTGTTGGTACTATCGTTCATTAAGTTGTTTGTCCAATCCCTGTTTGCATAAGTAGCTTAGTTGTATGCAATTATATGTTCTTTATGTATTCATGTATTAGTTATCAAAGTTGTATGCTGTGATTACGCTTGTCTCTTCTTTGTGCAAGACTTGATCTGGAGCCGGCTCAAGGGACTTCCACCTAGCTGCATTTGTGCTCTCCGCAAATCTACACGGATTCTTGAGGTAATCTCCTTCTCATACTTTGATAGTTAGTAATTCTTTATGAACATGCATGTAACTTTATGATAGTTGAAGATAATCTTACAGTCTGTCGAAGGTCCCAGGAAGACCTTTGAGGGTATTTTCATTCTCCATACACTGTGCATTTTACCCCATAGCAGAATTGGCGACTCCGCTGGGGACTATACATCTAGTTCCCGGTTTACCCAAACTCTTCTCGGTTCTCTCCTCCTTCTAAGAGCTCCCTATACTTTTGCATTCCCTTTCTAACCCACCAAGAATCTTGCTGCATCTTGCTTACATACATTCATCTTTGAATCTGATCTTGAAAGCCCTCTTTTTCACTGATTTCCCACACTAATGCAGGTTAACAAGCTACGCACAGCTTTATAAAGCACTGTGCCTGCTCACAGGGAGAGTTAGTCTCCCAAAACTTTGATTTCCAGCTATGTCTGTGAGCCAAAAGGGATAGGAAGCCTTCTCATGGACTGAAAGAAGATCTGTCACTACATTTTGTCAGCAAAATAGGTGTCCTAGAAATTTATTTTTAGGAAAAAAGTTTTGTTTTTCTTTCTTAAAAGCATTTTTTCTGAAAGAAAGATCCACATTTTTTATTCATCCTTCTGTTTAACTAGTTATAAGTTTCTTTATTTTTGGTTTCAAGTAGTTGTTAAGAAACATTGGAAAGAATTCTTTTGGTTATGCATGTGTTAAATGACTAAGATGCATGGAAAAAATATGAATATGTGAAAAATATGAATATGTAGAATACAACTTGTTTTCATCGAATTGAAATTTTTTCAAAGCATTGTCTTGTGCATGATTTATTGAGTCAAAGTCTCATCACATTTCATACGTCAACTCCCCTACCGAAGACAATAATCAAGTACACATAAAATTTACCTAAAATCAATCAGTAACTCTTTATTGAGCAAACAAACATTAGTGCAGGCTAGGATCTTGGGCTAAGCAGTGTGAGTAAACTGCCCAAGGTTGAAAACCAAACTAGTGTCATTAAAAGAGAGAAAAATTCCTTCTGCACTCATACTACCAGGACCACTCCAGTAAAAGTAGAGCAAAATACGAGACAACATCAGACTATAAGTGAAGGTAGCCCGCCTTCTCTTACAAATCCTTTGGGTATTCTGTGTATTGGGGATCCCTTCGGGGATTTCGGAACTGAGTTGGGGACTCAGGTATCCTACCCACACAGCGTGCTATCTACGACTATGTCCCCCCCGGTGGTGTTTGTGATCTGAGGTATCTTTAGTGGCCAAACTTTTAGGGACTTACACAAGGTGACTGGGACGGGCTATCCTGGTACCTAACACGGACGGATCTACTCTGTCTTTAGTTTTTGGGAGGGTGCTCATCTTCACGAGAGTACTTGGCCCCTTAATCTGAGGTTCGGGCGAAGCTCTAGAGTAACCGTAACTATACATCTGGTCATCATTCTCTATTAGTCATTGAGATATTGGGTTTCATCTCCAGTGATTGATGCCTATTAGACAGGGTAATTTCCCTTTGTTTGCTAATTGATCAATTTAGTGTATTTTTCATATTTTTAGGAACCCGTGTGTTATCATGTGGAGATTTTAACAAATATCACGATAAAATTTATTGATAAAAATTAACGGTCACCGTGGCTACATCCGACCCTCATCGTCAATCTAGACAATTGCTAGGACTTCCTCCACTCATTGTGGAAGATCCACTGAGCTCCAGTGAACCGGATTCCCCATCTTCAGGGAATCAGTCTCCCAGATCTCACTCAGGATCTGTTTGGACAACTGACGATTCAAGTTTGCCGGAGAATTTCTTTACCGAAGGATTCCTTCCTCCCTTAAACCCTCCACTTACGAATCTGTCGGACCCAATCTTGGATCCCGCGATACCTGTACTTCCTACTTCAGTAGTTGGAACATTTCCATCTATCCTGTCAATGACTAATGGGTTGTGGGACTTTAGGGACACTTTTGGTCCTCCACCACTTCCCCAGTCGACAGTCACCACAACACCGGTAATGGCGAATCCCGCTATCCCATTTGTCCCAGGTACAACCACTCACATGACACCCTCTATGAGCGGGACCCAGCCAATGTCAGGTTCCACTCCTTTAGTGTCAAACTGCATACCTTCGACAAGTGCCACATACAACGCTCCCTATAACGCTCAATGTGGCACTATGGGCACAGTTCCCATCTACCAACAATATGGTCGGCCGCCATTGTACAGTTCAAACCCCCAGATTCATATACCTGGGGGGGTTCCCAATATGCACATGTCGGTAGGGAACGTAACAGTTCCCCCTCCATTCTCAGGCATGCATGGTCAGTCGCTAATTGACATGAGTGTTCCTTATGTCAATCAAGGACAAATGGTTAGTTCTATGTCAGGTAGGAATCCTCAAGGAGGTCCCAACCAATCCATGGGGGCACCCTACTCACAAATTCAAATGAGTCAAGGGGGCACCGCTTATCCTGGGGGCAATTCTATACCCCAGTATCAAAATCCTCATGGAAATCCACTCTACAACACCATACCTCAAGGCAATTGCTACACCACACAACCCATGTATAATATTGGGAGTCAAACGATGGGAGGAGCACAAGGCTCCTCAAGTCATATGTCATTGCCATGGTCCAAGTCAGGGGCACCAAACTCTTTGCCTGTCTTGGCAACGTTGGATATACCTGACTTATACAAACTGAAAAACGACCCCATCTATCACAACTTATAATGGCCACCGATCCTGCATAAGATACCAACGGACATCCCTAAGTTCGATGGAACACAAGGGGAGGATCCGAGCACCGATATCACCACCTACCATCTTTGGTGTGTTTCAAACTCTATGGTGGATTATAGTGTCCAGTTACATCTTTTTCCCTGCACCCTCACTGGCAACGTAGCTAAATGGTATATTGAGTTACCACGCGCGTCAGTAAACACCTTCGACGCTTTAGCGATGGAATTCCTAAAGCACTTCTAGCTACCCATCCACTATGAAACTGGGATAGAGCTACTCACTTCATTTAGGTAGGATACCGCCACCCACATCTATGATCATCTACATGAATGGAGACGTAGGTGGAGGTTAGTCAAAACTCCCCTCCCAGACTTTCTCTTAACGGACTGGTTCTGCAAGTCCTTACTCTTGCAAATCGCTAGAGATGTCGCTTTAGGTGGTTCGGTCACAAAAGACCAATCCATACGTCGTGCCTAGCACTTAGATTTGATATATTCACAGTATGGCACTCTTTACGACATAATCCCCAATGCCCCTCGTAACTCCAATGTTTCCACCACTCAGCGCCCCGGAGCGCACGTCGACGGGATTGTCGGCGCAACCTCCGGGGCCAATGTAAAACAACTCAGTGGTCACATTGCCCAGATGACAGTGGACCCCTCTACCAAATCGACTACTCTTCCTGCCACCACGATAAGCTCTGTGCAGTCTATGCAAAAATTCAGTGGAAAGAACAAGAAGAATAAGAAAAAGACCGCTCCTTCTAAGGAGAAGTCAAAAAACAGCCAAATCCAAAACATAAGGTCGTTGCGCCTACTGACGATGGAAAGGATAAACCCGCCATATTTCCTTGCAAAATCTGTGCTGAAGACCACATGAGCTATCGTTGTCTACATCTTCAGGAATGCACAAAATACATTGCTAGAAAGGATACTGGCCGGACCCCCACTATCCTCAAAAATCATTTCCCTTCTTAGTAGCAACAAAACCTTATTGCAAACCAACTGCAACCCTCGCAAGGGGGCAACGATGGTTCGCAACATCCTTCAACTGGTGAATGATCTTCTATCATTTTCACATTTGAAACGGTAGATCTACAAACACGAGCCAAATCCTATGGAGCTCCTGTTGCTCATGCAAAGGAACCTTCCTCAAGTCCAAACCCACAGTCGCCCAATGATTTTCCTATCGAAAAGCCGGTTACGGACGTTGTAATTTGACCCCCAAAAGGGTCACTTTGACGCACAACGCACAATACATCTGCACATGATGCCCAAAACTACAGCATTGTAGAAGACTTGGTGCAAGCACAGTCGGCTATGTCGCCACTCGAGGTATTACAAACATGCCCAACACAACAGAAAGGTTTGCTTTCAGCTATTGGTGGTATCGACCCACAGGATTCCATGCTTGCCATTTTCGAAATGGAAAAGTGTAAACCTCCTCTTTCTCACCAGCTTGCATTGCAAGTGAAAATTACTACGAAAGGTAAAAGTATACACAGAAATATCATTGATGAAGGTGCTTCTACCTGCGTCATGTCGGCTTCATGCTGGCTCGCCCTAGGTTCTCCAACCCTATCCCTGCCGTCGAACTCCCTTAAGCTTTCGACGGCCACACTTTCATCCCAAAAGGTTACCTGGCTAGCTACCCCATCACTTTGTATGGGAAAATAGTAACAGTGGACATAGAAGTCATAGACAAAAAACTAAACTATAATCTCTTGCTGGGTCGCAGTTGGACATATGCCATGATGGCCATAGTATCTACTCTCTTTCACATCATTCTATTCCCATTGGATGGAAAGGTACTTACAGTAGATCATTTTTCTTTCCGCACCCCTGATTATTCACCATTACCAAGCAGCTCCGTACCCCTAGTAGGTGGTGTGCCTAACTCTTACATCAGTCTCAGTATCGGTCTATTGAAGGCTTCTTCCCTCATGGGTTGTTTCCCTCTTCAGTCACCCAAGGTTCCACAGTTGGTCAACATGCTTTCATATATTCCTCATGAACAAACCAATCCATGGATCCTACCGGCTCCTTCAAACCTTGACACATAAGGAGACCAAATGCCGCTGTCACCAGCTAAACTGGCCTACCAAGCCATTCAATCTGCATCCGCATCTCTGGTCACATTGGTTATGGCCAACAGTACCACCGCCCTTCACATAAATGCTCCTCCTTTCGATCTACTCGATCAAGTCCTACCTACGAACGAAGCTATTCAAGAAATCATGAGTTTAGGAGAGCAACCTTGGGAGGATTGGCACCATTGTGTTTAGATATCTAATTCGGACACAATGCCTCTTCAAATCCTATCCCTTGACATACCAGAAATTGTTTCCTCACCCTATACGATCCTCCAGACTTTGGAGGCGGAAGGAAACATGGGCAATGTTTCAAAAACATCACTCATCGATATTTCTGTCATGACAGGTGTCATGGAAAACATGCAGATTGGAGCCAATCAAAATCCTGAGGAAATTTTGAGCTTCACCTACCCGTTTAGGGACTTCCGTGATGTTTTTCAATGGTCTTATGAGGAAATGCATGGCATAGACCCTTCTATTGTCAAGCATGTTATCAAGGAAGATTGAGTGTTCTTTTTACAGTATTTTTCTTGCACGTTAATCTGAAAAATCCTCGAGTCTCCTTCTTCAGGCTCGTTAAACTACCACGAAGAAGCTCGAGCATTCTTTTTCTGGTATTTTTCTTGCTTGTTAATCTAAAAAATCCTCGAGTCTCCTTCTTCAGGCTCGTTAAACTACCATGAAGAAGATCGAGCATTCTTTTTATGGTATTTTTCTTACTCGTTAATCTGAAAAACCTCAAGTCTCCTTCTTTGGGCTCGTTAAAACTACTACAAAGACGATATAGCACTTTTTGAGATATTTTATTGCTCTTTAAAAAATAGAAACATCTCTGAGTTTTCATCATTGGGCTCATTAAATCTATACGATGATGGTCTGAGCGACTCTTTTTCATTCTTTTTCTAGCTCATTAAACTAAAAAAGATCAGTAGAGCATTCTTTTTAGGCGATTTTTTCTCACTCATTAAAATTGAAAAAATCTTGAGTTTTGTCTTTAGGCTCGTTAAACTTTATAAAGATGACTCGAGCATTATTTTAGGTACTTTTCTCGCTTGTTAAACTGAAAAACCCTGAGTTTTTGTTATCGGGCTTGTTAAAAATATACACAGCAACAAGAGCACCTGCTTTTTTGGGACTATTTCTCGCTCTTAAATCGAAAAATCCTTGAGTTTTTTTCCCTCCTTCGGGCTCGTTAAAATTTACGAAGGAGGAATGAGCAGTTATTTTCCTCTTTTTCCTCGCTCACTAAACTGAAAAACATACCCTGAATTTTCTTCATTTGACTTGTTAAAATTTAAAGAAGGCATTGAGTTTGTCATCGCGTGACTCATTAAAATTTCACGACAAAAAACGAGTTTAGTCTGTCTCCTCGTACTCGTAACAAAATGAGGTCGACATCTATTGAACATAGGTTTCTCTTTATCCAGATTCAATAGATTAACTAATGGAAAAGTAACTAATCTGGGTATACTATTAACCTTTTGTCGCACCCGTTAATAACTATGACAAAGGGACCACCATGGAGTTTCTCTTTACGATCTTTTCATACTCTCTAAATATGAAAAGACCACCGAGTTGTCTAGTCTGGACTCTTTAAATTACACAGACAAGATATAGAGTCGTTATTTTTGCGATCCTTTTCAAACTCTTAAAACATGAAAAGATCGATGAGTTTGCTTGTCTCGACTCATTAAACTAATCAGATAGGGCATAGAGTCACTCTTTTTGTGGTCCTTTTCAAACTCTTTAAATATGAAAAGATCGACGAGTTTACCCATATGGACTCGCTAAACTAATCATATGGGGAAATTGGACAGTACAACTGTATTCCATATTAGAAAGCGTGGTTTGGCAGCAGTCGTTCCCTTGAACATGGCACTCCCTCAGATAAACCTTCCTTGTGACGACCTCTCAATATGAACCATACCATCTTATGAGTTTAGCCTATATACCCTAATGATTGCATCTCTGTATCCTAACACTCTTTGGTGTTCATGAGTCTAGTGTTGTCTGGTTAAAACCATTTTTGTGCCTTCTATTGTTCAAGGGTTAACCTTTTGTTTCCTCCATCAACCCATCAAACATATCCTTTCATCATGCCCTCTGTTGTTTAGACCCAAATGCTCAAAAGATTCCTCAAAAAACAAATCATTCTTGTCCCGTTTCATGTCGATTGATGTAGGACACATTATTGCCTACCTTTCGATAGGTATCTTCCTATCGACTTCAACACTCTATCTAGGAAGAGAACCCAGAAACACATTCAGTGCCTTGGCACTTACAGAAATTAGTGGTAGGTTACGTTGTGTTTGATCAAGGGTTCTCATTATTGGCTCCTGGTTAAGCGATTCTATGAGTGTTCGATGACAAAAACATCTTTCACACTCGTTAGATTATACTGTGCAGCTTGGAGACCATCACCATCAGTGGCCTTCCTCATGTCTGTTAACGGTCTCCATTATTCACAGTTAATCAGATGATTTCATGCATTTTCGATGTCAATGCATATATTCACATGTATCGATCTGTGCTGTTCAGTGAAGCGGAAATCAAGACCTTGGGTAGAGGCTTGCATCACTCAACCTTGTTTCCTCTCCCAAGTTGCGGATATTGTTTTTTGGAGACAGCTTTTCAGGATGATTCTATTATGACACTGGATCTGCATTGTGCTTATCGGCGGCCTACCGTCATATCTCTTTAGAGAAAAATCACTCTGACATAGCTACTGAGCATGGGAATGCCCGACTCAGGACATGATTTTAGCAGTTTTATATATATGTGTTGTATCAGGTTTCCCGTACCGCCCGAAGCTTCGATCCTCTCTCTCTTTTTGAAAGGAAAATTACAGTTAAAGTAAATTATTTCAGCCATCGTCGCAACCTCTGATCTCATACTTTAGGGGGCATCTGTTATACAACAAATTGACCTCCTCATCAACTCAGAGGGGAAAGACATGATAGCTAAAGCAAAGACCACAATTACAAGCCTTGATTCCACACTAATGCTGGTTGTACACTAACAACCTGCTTTATAAAGCTTGTTTCCAAGCCTAAGGGTGCGTTAGTGACCCTACTAACTCAAGTTGCTAGTAAGGGGACAATGTTAGTGAAACTTGGTGAAGTTCCAAGGGTCAAAGGAACGAATTGACTCATAAATATCTAGATATTTGTTCCTAAAATTACTCAAGAAAAGCAAGGAAACATCCAAAATTGACCTATTTGGAGGATTTCTAATCCGAAAGAAGGAGGCAAATGGGAAAGAGCTGAAAAGCATGGCAATTTCATTACTTTTTCCCTAGTGAACTCAAGGAGGAACTTGGCAACCCTAACTCAATTGCTACATAAGCAAAGCTAGGGCTATTGTGAAACAGGTCAAAGCATTTGAAAGGATAGCATACTTGACTGTTAAGAAAGAAGGGAGAGAGAGAGAGAGAAGCTGAAGGGGTAGAGGAAGGCTGATGCAACAGATGGTTGTAATCACTCTTCCAATATTAATACAGAACTACAGTTGTGCTGTCTACTCTATGGTGTTGGTACTATCGTTCATTAAGTTGTTTGTCCAATACCTGTTTGCATGAGTAGCTTAGTTGTATGCAATTATATGTTCTTTATGTATTCATGTATTAGTTATCAGAGTTGTATGTTATGATTACACTTGTCTCTTCTTTGTGTAGGACTTGATCTGGAGCCGGCTCAGGGGACTTCCACCTAGCTACATTTGTGCTCTCCAGCAAATCTACATGGAGGCTTGAGGTAATCTCCTTCTCATACTTTGATAGTTAGTAATTGTTTATGAACATGCATGTAACTTTGTGATAGTTGCAGATAATATTACAATCTGTCGAAGGTCCCGGGAAGACCTTTGAGGGTATTTTCATTCTCCATACACCGTGCATTTTACCCCGTAGCAAGACTCAAAAAGGCTCTCTATGGTCTGAAACAGGCTCCAAGGGCCTGGTATTACCACCTTGACAAATATCTACACCAACAAGGTTTTTCAAAAGGGTAAGCAGATAGCAATCTATATACAAAGATTGACACTGATAAATTGCTAATTATTGTTGTTTATGTTGATGATATCATTTTTGGTAGCAATGAAGAATCCATGAGTTAGAATTTTGCTTCAGTAATGCAGCAAGAATTTGAAATTTCCTTTCTTTGTGAACTTACCTATTTCCTTGGTCTACATGTTCAACAAAATAAAGATGGTATTTTTCTTTCACAAACCAAATATCTCAAATAGATCTTGAAAAGGTATGGCATGGAAGATTCTAAACCTGTATGTACCCCAATGGTAACAGGATGTAGTCTCAGCTCAAATGATGAATCAACAACAGTATATCAACCAACTTACAGATCCATGATTGGCAGTCTGCTTTATCTAACAGGTAGCCGACCTAACATCATGCTTGTAGTAGGAATAGTTGGAAGATTCCAAGCAAATCCAAAGGAATCACACCTTCAGGCAATCAAAATAATTTTCAAATATCTTCAAGGAACACAGAACTTTGGTTTATGGTATCCTAGAGATACAGATCTTATTCTTCATGCATATACAGATGCAGATTGGGCAGGAAGTGTTGATGACAGAAAAAGCACTAATGGTGGTGCATTCTATATGGGTTCCAGATTAGTGTCTTGGTTTAGCAAGAAACAAAGTTCAATTGCGTTATCTACATCTGAAGCAAAATATGTGGCTGTTGCATATTACTGCACACAACTACTTTGGATGATGCAAACCTTGCAAGACATTCAGATCACATGTACTCCACCCATCTCCATTCTATGTGATAATGCAAGTGCCATCAGTATTTAAAGAATTCAGTCATGCACTCCAAGACCAAGCACGTACCCATCAAATACCATTTTCTACATGAACAAGTGCTTGAACAAAATGTCAAATTGGAGTATGTTCCCTCCAAAGAACAGGTTGTTGATATATTCACTAAACCACTGCCCAAAGAGACATTTGAATATCTCAAACAAAAGCTGGGAGTAGTCGCTGCATCATCCTACTGTTAAATCCATTTTTTCAAAGAAAGGTTATTATACGCGTGTTTCATGAAGTATAGTTGCATACACACGCGTGTTTCTATGGGTCAAGGAGTGTATATGTTTTTCAGACAAGAAAAACAGTGGGGAAAGATCTGATATGGGTGCTCTAACTGATATTGATGATTAATGTCTATCGATATGCTCTATTCATTAATTTTATATGACTGACAAAGATGCCTTGATCATTGACCTATTAACAATGCACATGTAGCACCAGTTCAGGGGGAGCATTAGCCTTCATGTACATTCAACATTGTTGGCATTATGGTTGCTGAGTCCATCTATGGTTTCAGATATTTATACCATTTGTTGCTCAAGTCATGTAAAAGTCTAGGGTGTGATATGTCTTCTCATACATTTGAATGAGTCCTCTTGTACAAATGATGTAATTTGTATCCCCACTTTACATGGGATGGACGATGTAATATTTCTTGTTTTTGTCATGTATAAACAATTGGTATATACCCACTTTGTTGGGTGGATGAGTCAAATTTGGTATATCCCCACTTGGTTGGGAGATGGATGTATGTATGAGCCATTGGTGATAGGAAGGTCATCCTCACATAGTTGAGTTATAGAGTCATGTTATTCTTTTAGAAAAACTTTTTGCAGACTTTGCTTGTGCTCAAGGGGAGCATGGACAGTTTTAGTGCATCTCAGCATGTACACAAACGAGAGCTCAATCAGAGAATTCAACATGTACTCAGGGGGAGCTCAATCAGAGAATTCAGCATGTACTCAGGGGGAGCATGAACAACATAATGTATGTCAAAGGGAGAAAATATCTTGGTCCACTCTTTGCCCTTGATGTCAAAGGGGGAGAGTGACTTGGTGTTGTTGTTGCCATCAAGTCCAAAGGGGGATATTGTTGGAATTATGATACAGGTGTTGTCCTTGATGGAAACTCACTCAAATGAAAGATCACAGTGTAGCATGTCAACAGCAAAGAATTACAGTTCAGACTACAAAGAATGAAGAAAGAGAGGTATACGCAGGTTCACCTTGACCAAGTTGCGTATACACGCAGGTTTACTGAACAAAAAGAGAGTATACATACACACGCACTTTCACAAAATGAAAAGTGTGTATATCTTGGGAAAATAAAGTTTTTGGTCCAAGGTATTTGACCCGAGGTAATTGGTCTAAGGTATTTGGTCCAAGGTATTGGTCTTAAGTAGTTTTGGTCCACGGTATTGAGAAAGGCCTAAAACTATATAAAGAGGAGAAGATCATTAGGCCAATGTGTGTAAGGGACCTTGATATCTTATGAAGTGTTGAATCATATATGCAAGTTAATGAGCTTCTGATGGTTTGCTTGATCTGATCTAAGGATGCACCTCTAAGGCTAATGAAGGATGATGGACCGGGATCATAAAGGCTTAAGAGTATTATCATTATGTGGTTTGATCTTGAACAATCTAGATCTGAATACTGATGCATTTTTTATTCTGTAAATGTGATGATCTGGGTATGACTGAAGTCTGGAATGGTTGTAATGTTTAAGTCATAATTTACAAATCTGTATGCAGGTTCTCTTTTGTATACACGCTGGTTTAGCAAATCAAAGTAGCGTATACATCATAAATTTGAATTTGCAGATCTATACGTTAGTTCCCTTTGGTAAAAGTATGTATACATGCTTGTTCGGCACATGGAAGTAGCGTATACCTTATGAAGTCTGATGTTTAAAGTTTCAGTTGTTTCTATTTGTTGTTATAGAGTTCTGGGTTCTGTTTTGTGTTCTGGTGACTGTATTCTGATGATAGTGTTTTGAATGATCAGATTGATTGTGATTTGTTTCAGAGATGAAGGGTTGTCAAGTGATTGATTGATTTAGTTGTGGCTGATTCAGAAAGCGATGATTGGGTTTCAGTGATTGGTTGATGCAGATGTATTTGATGGTAGTATTGCAGATATGATTTTCTAAGTTTCAATGTTGTTGATGGGTCCAGTATGAAATTTGGATGAAACGTGGCCTTCAGATTGTGATGTTGTATTCCAGGAGTATCTAGTTTGAAAATTCATGAAACGTGGTCCCTGGTGGAAGAGTGGAGTTTTTTGTAGGTTGGCACTTACGTACTAGTAAACATATTGGCTAGTACAAGAGCTAGGGGGTTGTAGCTCCCTTCCAGTAGTAGCTGGAGAACGAGAGAAGGTTGTAGCCTTCTGCAAGTGGGTGCCTGCGTACTGGTATGAGTCTGCACCAATACAAGATTGTAAACATATTTTCTTATTATTAAAAAGAAGACAAAGACGACAACAGCAGGTGGTTTTTACCCACATTGGGTTTCCACCTTATATCTTGGTGTTCATGTGTGTTGCTTATGTGTGATGCTTTATTTTGCTTTTACTACAATGTCTAATAAATCTCTGATATACTGGTTTAAGCTCAATACATGATTAATTGTCTAAATCAAAAGTTCTCTGCATATACGTTGGTTGCTTTAAGTACAGTCACGTGTATACGCTAGTTCACTTCATTGAAGTAATGTATATAAATCTGTTTGAAAAATAAAATTATAGATCTGATAATACGAATTCACCCCCCTCTCAATATTATTTCCAACAATTATCCCTGCTCTGCCCACATCAAAAATTGTTTTGAAAGTAACTGAAATACCTCCACTTGATGTGTTATATATCCCTCTCTACAAGGTTGTAGTAAGAAGGCAAAGAAAAAGGAAAAGGGTAGACACACCCGAATTCCCACTTGGAAATGAGCTGATGGATGTTGTTTGGAAGTACATTCCTTTCAATCCGGCCGAGAACTTGACTATACTATCACAATTCACTGGAGCATATGCATCTTCCACTATGGACAAGGCTACTGAAGTCTCTACTTTATTAAGGGAAAAAGAGGAGAGGATTGCACAGTTCGAAGTAGAGAAAGAAAGCGTAAACAAGCAAGCGGCTGAGCAACTCGCACAATTGCAGCAAGACATGGAGGTCCTGAAAATAAGACATGAAGCCGATATATCATCCAAAACCATGCAACTCCAAGAAATGCAGCAAGCCATGGAAAGATACAAGCATGTTCCCACTACTGAGGAGTTTATTAAAGAGGCACTGGAATTAAATTCCCTTCTGGTGAATCAACAAGAGTATTTCTTCCAGAATATGTCTCACATTACTCCATATATGACTACTAGAGACCAGCTGACAGATAAGGAAATTGAATAGAGAACCGAGTTTAATGATTTAAACACCAGAATCTCTGAGTTCATTGAATGGCAGGAAAAAGAAGATGGAAGGAAAGCCAATCTACCCGAGATTGAGGAAACTCATAAAGACATTTGTTTCATAGATTAGGATGCGAGAATAAAACTAGCCAAGCTATTAGTCGCAAGGGCAGCCAGGGTATCAAAGAATATCATTAAGGCAGTGAATCACACCCTGTTTTCCACCAACCTGATTAAAGAAGGAAATCTGAAAGAAATTCTCGATTTAAATGCTCTGTATAAAAGTTGGCAAGAAAAGGTGGAGACTCAAAGGGAGGCAATTACAAAATTGAATAGGACCAACTAGGAGTCGTATTGGCAATATCTCGTCAACCCACACAGCCATGTTATGACTCTCAACTGTTCCCTTCATATGACTCAGCGGATGCTACCACCTCTCACTGATGCAATTTTCACAGGACAGCTCAAGACACATTTTGGGGCACCTCCTCAAATTCAACCGATGACCAATATATGTGATTTGAAGGACAAGCTGGCAGACAACAAGTCATCCTCTTAGTTTTGTTCATTTAGCCACTGTTTATTTTTGGAGTTAGTTACCTAGTTAGGAGGAAGGTTGTTTGAAACCTCCTCAAATTTTGTATAATCTATTTTTGCACATTAGTTAGAATAGTATTTATACCCTTCTCATGCATTTAGAGAAGGGTCCAGAATTTTATCAAAAACATTTGCAAAGAATGAACTATTGTAAGTTTGTGAATGCTTTGGTGAAATTATGGATCATGATCGTTTCTTTTAGATATCAGACTACTGTCCTTTGTTGATGCATTATTGTATTCTTGGGAGACAATTGGATTTGAAGAAAGAAGTTGGTCTATTTCATTTGTCAAATGAGAATGACTTCACACATATAGTACTATTATCTTGTATGATTGATTATGTTTACATTTAATTAGTGGCAAAACTTCACTTTCATGAATTGTGTGTGAGATTTATTGTTTCTGTTAAGCGTTAGTTATACTTTTGTATGATGCCTAGCTAAAATTGTGATTTTCATATATAATTCATCATATATGCGATATATTTTATAAATTTATTTGACTAACTATTTAGTCAAAGAAATTATCTCTATACGTTATCATCTCTATTTAATTGTGATCAAACTTTATTATCACACGTTAAGCATATATCTTTGTAGATCGCATACCACACAGCAATACCTGAGCTTATATTAGAATAAGTTAGTTAGAGAATTACATCATAGAATAAGTCATTTAGATTATCATTATTCTATTGCAAACACTCATGAACCACCCACTCTCATCTTAAAACCCACACTGGGAAACTGGTCCCATTATCCCCAGTCGGAGCCACCACTTTAAATGGAAAAGGAGTTGTCTTAAGGTCGGGACCAGGTGGTTATCCCCCATGTTTTGGCAGCAGAATTCTGTGGCCGCAACATGCCACAACTATGCTTCACTTCTTTTTCTTAAATAGCAGTTAACCCTGGAATCGTCAAACACATATACATTATTGTGGGTTCTGATTTCTTTTCCCACCATTTTTACATTCTTCATGTTGTGGATATCACAGTCTTTAGATCGAAAGGCCACATCATATCCATTATCACACATTTGGCTAACACTAAGCAGATTGTGCTTAAGAACTTCTACATACAACTCATTTTGTGTTTATATTTTTTTATCAATACTAACTACAACTTTACCCTTGACTCATGCTAGAGCATTCTTTCCAAAGGTGACATTGTTTCCTCTGTCCTTTTCTTTTAGCGACAAAAAATTGTTTTTATCTCGAGTCATATTTTTGGAACAACCACTATCCACATAGCATTTGTTTTCTTGCTACATGCTCCTTTTAGTATTTCATTTCCATCTCCCCTTATCCTATTGGATAATTGACTATCTAACATTTTGGGACTTAGATTGGTATTCAAACCTACTTCTGCACTCACTTGCTTTGTGCCCAAAATTATTACATTTGAATCATTCTACTTTGCTTAACAAGGGAGAGAAGACGTTTCGATCTTTGAGAGAAGGGTCTTGAGATCTAAAATTATGATCCTTTTTATATCTCGGATTTTCATTTCTTTCAACCTTGATCCTTCTACAATTAACAACTTTATGTCCAAAGATATGACATTTATAACAATGACCATAAAATAAATAGGCATGCCTATTGTTGGAAGTCTTATGAGATTGTGCATGAAGGTACCTTGGTTTTTTGACTGATTGATTCATTCTCCATTGATGGTCTCCTCTTTTCCTTGCTGCTCTTTTGTCTTTATTGATTCTTCCTTAAATATTATTCACATAGCTCTATGGTTCTTTGAATCCTTCGGACCTAAAGTCGATCTTTTCCATAGAGGATTCTTGTGTCTTTGAGTATCCCAGACCTGTTTTGATTCCAGAGGGCCTTTTTTCTATTTAGAATATGTTGTAGTTTCCTTGTGCCTTCTGCAAATTTTTCATTTAAACCCTTCTTGATCTTTATTCCCTCAATATCAATTCTTAGAGAAACAACCTTTGCTTCAAGACTCTAACAATTCTCTTGCCATTCCTGGATCAACTCTTGAAGAACTTATTCCTTTCATTTAGCTTCTTCCAGTTTAAATTTCAAAGACAGAATTCCATCTTTGCATGTCTTTGAGATCGTTTCCTTCCTTAACTTGAGTAGCTCATGTTTTAATTGCTTGTTCTCTTCTTCTAGTTTCTCACAGGTTCCTTATTTTTATTATGGTAGAAGGACTAAACTATCTTTTCTCTTGATAGCTTCTTCAAGTTTTTCCTTTTGATAAGAAACTCCTCATTATTAGATTTATACATACCTTCTTCAGCATGTTGTAGTTGTTCCTTCAACTACTTATTCTTCTTCCTCGCTTTCTTTAACTCATCAAGGGCACTGATGAGTTCCCCTTCAAGGTACACTATTCCTTCCTTTTCTTATTCCTCTTCAGAGTCCATAATACCTTGTTTCTTGGAGCCTGTTTCAAAATCCATAAGTAGATACTTATCTGAGCCATTCTTCGATGATTTCTCACTGTCTAACTCTAGTGGTGAGCTATCCTATTTGGAATAAAACCCATTTTTCTTCTGATGTTTCAGAGACTTGTTTCCAAATTTATCATCATCTTTCTTTTCAGCATTTTTTTGATAAGGGCATTTGCACGAAAAATGTCAAACTCTTCCACAGTCAAAACATTTAAAGGGCAACTTCCCTTTATATTTTTCTGAGACATGCTTTAGTTTTCTAGCTAGTTGAGTCAACTCCTTATCAGATTCATAGCTAGAGCAGTCTTGATCATCTTTGTGCTCCTTCGACTTTTTGGATACTTTGAATGTTGCTTCCTTACATTCATACTTTTCCCTTCCTACTCTCATCTCATAGGCTGTGAGAGTACCATGCAACTGGTCCATCTTGAGATCCTTTAAATTAGCCATTTCTTCAATAGCTGAGATTTCAACATTAAATCTCATGGGCAACGATATTAATATTTTCAGAACAATCATCTCTTCCTTGACCTCTTCACAAATTTCTCTAATCATATTCGTTACTTCATCAACTCTAAGGAAGAATTCTGCTATGCTTTCATATTCACTCATTCTCAAGCTCTCAAACCTCATTCTGAAAGTTTGAAGTTTTGCCTGCTTGACTTTTTCATCTCCTTCATGCCTCTGATTAAGCTTTAGCCATACTTCAGACTTACAATGCATAACTCTTACACGTTTTGATTGACTAAGACCAAAGAGAATCGATTTCTTGGCTTTATATTTATTTCGATATAAGTTTTTACAATCTTCATCAGTGGGAGGAATATCAAGGACATTGTAGTCCATTAGCATTGAAGTCCAAAAATCTACTCCCAAGGACATAAGATATGCTTCCATTCTCACTTTTAAAAAGGCATAGTTTGTTCCATCAAAGAATGGTATTCTACTTGAGTAAGCCTCTTGACTCTCTTTCCTTGACATAATTCCTTATATATATACCTTCCAATGGTTAGATTGTTCCTGAAGGAACCTTTTCTATGATACCAATTGTTGGAATAAGGAATTGCTGGGGGCAGGGGGGTGAATCAATAATTGTGAGATTCTTTTCTTTTTCTAGTATGCTTACAATCCCTTTTTATATTATGTTACTTGTGTGAGAATTCATTCATAAAGGAAGTGAACAACAAGTTTAAACATACATGTTCATATAACATTCACATGAGTATCACACACATTTGACACAGTGTTTTTCACGTGGAAACCTAGAGGGAACAAAAACACCAAATTTTTTGTTTGTTTATGATGTAAATTAAGCACCTACTTAATTACATCTGTTTTTTTGTGAGCACCCACTCACAGGAGGCACCAATCTTCTCTTGCCACTGTTCTACTATTTCATACAATTTTAAAACTAAAAGCATAGGCATATACATTTCAAGTAAAATACCAAAATGGTTGGTTGCAAACTAAACTTCTACTCTTCTGATATGCTGACATCACTAGCCACTTCACTTTCTTGGGCCCACTAACATGCCAAAACGTGTCCATCTGGAGGAGAGAGAAATGGGTCCATCAAACTTTGGTTTTTCAACGAAATCCTTTATATTTCCCATTTTTCGCAAACCTCAACACTTCCAAAGAAATGCACATCTTAAGTACTTACAAGGTTCCAATCTCCAATGGACCTATGCTTCGAGGTCCTTGATGGCTTCATCCTTTCAATATCCCAAGTCTCCAACATTTGATATGCCGCCTGTTCCAATATTTCATGTTCCAAAATATCTTGGGTCTCGAGGTCCCAAACCTCTGAGGTTTCGATATCGGGTCTCGAGGTGCTTCGACCTCCGATATTTCAACATTCTTAGGACTTCAAGTCTATGAACCTTGGAAAACCATGTCTTTTGATCCATAAGTCCATTTTTATACTTCCACATACCGTTGGAAAGATCCTCCAGAGAACTTTCCAATGGAGAGGGTCTGATGTAGGCTTTGACCCCATCGTCTACCTCTAGTATGGCTGAAAATCCTCTGCCACTCTTTTCTCCTTGACTCTTCTTCCTATGCTTGGAATTTTGAACTCCCATCCACCCTAGTTATCATTTTATGGCTTCTCTAGTAAGCATGCTACTATGATGATTCTCTACATAAAGCCTGCAATTACCATGAGATTCCACCTAGGCCATTACTGCCTGCATCTGCTGCAGTAAGCATCTATGCCAATCTGGTTGACATCAATGGAAATACTAACACAACCAATGGCCATTCAGAAACCACCAATTTTCCAACACTTACCTCTCCAAAATTTTAGTATCATTCTGAATTGAAAGAGCATCCCATCCCATAAATGGATATTGTAGAATATTAAAAGTAGGTCTTTTTTTGATACCTTTCAAACTCAAGTCCTCTAAAAAATGAAAGATATCATTCGATGTACTTGAGCAATCATCACCATATGTATCAATTGGAACATGGATTTCAAGGTGATGGTTATCCAAAGTGTCAACTTGAATGCAGGGCTTAGAATTATTTGACATGTTATCAAGGTTACAAGATCGGTGACTGGCTAGAGATGTAAGATTATTATCTTGAAATATAGGTAATATCTTCAACATTTTTCTCCTCTACATGTTAAATCTAACTACCTTATTCTTGGTTACCACTTGAAATAATAGGTTGATAATTATTAAGATTTGAAGTAGGTGTATCAAGTAGACTAGGGAACAAGGAGTCATGAGACATAGATGGTAGAGCTTTTAGGGTATCCCTGGAGGCAAACACATTTTCAATTGGATTAGGTTCAAGATTAGGCTTACCTACATTGATATGATCTTGAAAAACCAATGGATCAACTTTGACTTTAGGCTCCATGCCATTACTAAACCATTCAAATTTCTCATCAATAGGACCTACGTCATGGAAAGAGGATGGAGGTTGAATGGATGGATTAATAATTTGATTTTTATATTTCCCAACTTCAACATCATCACCAGGAGGCACCCAAATTGGTATTGGAAAAGGAGGAGGACAAGGAACAATAGGAATAGTAGGTTCCTCCTCTAAAATTAGAGGTGTCTCATGGTTTGCAAAAAGTGGATGAGTAGAATCATATAGGGATTTAGATTCAAACGATTTCGAGGTTAGAAGAATCAAACTTTGCAATTTTTCCATAATGAAAATAGAATCAATCACTTCCTCGAGAAATTCATAGCAAAGGTGAAGAAACCGATTAAGAAAATCCTATGAAGATTCACTAAGTTTCATTCTAAGAAAATCAATCATTTTACAAACATCTTGATAATCATACTTGTCATAGGCTTGATGAAGCTCCATAGCGAGTTGTTAAAATGAATGAATGGAAGTAGTTGGTAATGTCTGACACCATTTCTTAAATCAACCTTCAAGAGTGAGGGTGAACAATTTACTAGTTGTATCTTGACAATTGATTTCATAATATTCACAAAAAATTGAGAAACAAAGATATATGTTGAGCGATGAATGTTTTCACCCTCGCCGTCAAACTTTAATTGAAACAAGTCAACAATTATTTCCAAGGGGACTTTAAAATTTGATCTATTAGAAACAAATCATGGAATTATGATTTGGGATTGAGACATTTAAGATAAGAGGTTCAGAATAGACTCAATGGGCACAACTTGTCACATGGACCTCCTTCTAGCACCATAATGTTGACGGTATTGGATACCACCAACATATGGGGGGTCTCCCCAATGTGAAGTCCCAATTAGACCTCACACTGTTTGGAGTAGGATCCCCATTTGGAGTATCGATCGAGCCAACATAAATTAATGTTTGCCTCAGCTACAACGGATAACATAAGAGATTATAAACGTAATCTTTGAATAAACAAGTAAGTTGACATTGTGAAACCAATTGCAATGTGTGAAATTATACCTTCACGAGCGCGACAAGAGTGAGTCTCTAAAATTAAAGTAATAGTATTATCCCAGGAGAGGCACATGAGAGTAAGAAAAGATTTGCTAATTAGCCTACAAATTAGTCCACAAGATCACAATGATTCATGGAAGAAAATTCAATACACATTCAACAAGATAAGCACCAAAGCCACCAAAATAGTTCAATTTATTTAGTACACTAGAATGGAAACATATGCTGCAAACATCCAAAGAATAGCCTTAAGACATTCATGATACATGCACGAAAGTGTGTTGGTTCAATGAGCTTCAATTAATTATGTAAAAGATCCAAGTACACAATTACAATGGTGAGGCACTAGTTCCAATAGTGGAACATTAAGTCACTTCTTGCTTCTCCAAGGATTTATTTTCTCTTCTATGCCAAATGGAAGAAGCCAAGGCTAGATCTACAAGGTCCAAGCCTCTAAAAAGGCCCTTGCTTGAGTTATGAGGTTTATTTTATAAAAACAGGAATGAACTTTCATATCCCTTACGAATCTTGAACCACCCTCATGAATCTTGGGATTCCAATGTGACCTTTTGACTTCCATTAGAATTTTGGACTCCTAAATGACATTTGAACTTCTATAAGAAAAACTTTTCCACATGTGACTCGTGGACTTTCACAAATTTACATTTTATCATTTTCTTGAAATTACATCATTACATTCCACATGATGATGTGCCAAGACACATGGACACATATAAATTTGTGATGACACTTGTACAAACCACAACTTGACAATGATGACATGGAACTTCATGATGATGTGGCAATGAAAAGCTACTATTATTGTTGACTTGTCTTGAATATCCATGATGGATCTGATTAGGACTTCATCTTCATGAAATATCTACTTTGCGATTCATCTTCACCCTCCAAAGGGCCTTGGATAAACTTTAGGAATTTCTAAGTCATCATGAAACATTATGTCATCGTCCAGGATCTACTCCATGTTTTCATGATGATTCTTGCTTGCAAGTGCTTCTTTGCTCCTTCTCCTTACTATATTCCTTTAGCATCACTTTTCTATGTTGAGGTGGTGCTCCTGCAAATGAATATCACTCATGATAAGGAAAATTCAATCTTCAAATCATCTATCCTATATATACCTTACTCATGAAAGAAGTTTCTCACGATAGGCTTATGAAAGGACTATGAAGGAAGGGCTTGACGAGGAGGGCGTAGTTGAGACAAACAATGGCTTAGGAAAGCACCATTGTTCACTAAAATTGTGCCATGTGCTATGAGGAGGAGCACTTCAGGGTCCAACGTAGTGGGAAAGTACAGGAGACATAGTTGATGGGCTTGTTGACTAATACTATGCCATGTGTTAGTCTTAAGGGAGTATGAGAAAATGAGGGTGCAATTTGACTCAAAAGTGATTGAGAAGAGGCCTTACTATGCTCTAAGATTGTGCCATGCACTCAGGAGGAAGGATAAGACAATATCTAGGCACAGAGGTGAATCACTGTCTTCAATGGGAGAAACAATAAGCCTTGTTACTATGCCATGCACTGGGAAGGAGGGGGAGGCCTAAAGGATACCATATTTTTTCTGAAAAATGGCCCATTGTCTACTGAAATTGTGCCCTACACTAGGAGGGAGAGGACAAAGCAAGTCTTCAGCACACTAGGAAATGCTAGTGGCTAAGGATTGAGTCACTATTGGTTAGAATTGCGCTATGCTATGAGAGGGAAGGAGAGGCCTAATGCTAGCAAAAGTTTCATCAACAATGGCCCACAATTTGATAGAAATGCACTATGGGCCCTAAGCTAGTGCAGTTCAACTTGATAGTGGTTATTTGTAAGAGGATATTGTGTAGTTCACTGAGGCAAGAAGAAAAAGGTGAGTCATTTTTCCCAAGATATGTTTATTGCACTGTGAGATGGAGGAGACCTTGTATGGTGTAATTTTCTTTTGTAAAGGGCCCCTAGAAATGCTCGATGCACTAGACAAAGCAAAATTACTCAAAACTCAGTGCAGTAAGTCAGTACAAGAAATAAGGGTTAGATGACTTGTACCTTGAAGGTACTGAATGTGCAACCATAGGAGATTACCTTGAAGAGGACTTATTGCATAGATGTAACAGGGAGAGATTTGATCAATAAGGCTCATGAATAGGTTATGCTCATCACCTAATGAGAAATTGAAGATTTTATAACTTGCACTGGGAAGTGGGACCAATAAGAGCTCCAAATGGCTAAGTGTTGGATCACTATAGTAAGAGATGGAAATTCATCTGAATGAGACTCAAACATAGATCACACACATGAAATCTATCAATACAAGCTAGGAAAAAGTGCAAGACTCATGATGAATAGTCACTATTAGGTCCCTATAGTGTATTTCCCTTATTGTTATTGGTAGTGTATCCCTCTATTGTTATTGTTGTGCCCATGTATCACAAATGTTTTTATTTTTGTGCCTCATAGAAGCCCACTATTGATATTGTTCTGCCCTTACATTATTATTGTTATGAACACTCTAATTATATTATGACCCCCTAGACTCCTATATATACCAAGGAGGTCTTATCATTTGTATCATCCAAGAATTGTTCATTTATGTAATGTAAAGGAGGTTTACCCCTTGAAGATGATATTTTTTAAGTCGTTGATCTATCTTTTCTACTGTTTTGTGAGCTAGTTGCATAACATTTGGTATAAGAGCTTTGGATTCTAGGGTTTTGCTTCTTCAAACAGGTCATCTTGGAATTTTTTCTACAATTTTTTTGTACTAGGATTAAAAAGCTGAAATTCCAATTACATGGAGCCAAAATATTGTTGAACTTCATGTACTAATTTCAGATATTGGTTCACTACATTTTCAAAGATATGATATGAGGAAGTTAGGGTTTTTGGAGGCTCTAGAATTCAATCTCAAACGAATGACCTAGGGAAATTTGTAATAACTTTTGTCTCTAAGCATCACATTTGAATTTCTTAAAAAGTGACAAAAATTGCACGAAATTTAGTTTTTGGTGTATCATTTTTAGAGCCAAAGGTCAAAACAGTGACACGTGGCACTCCATACAAGTTTGATCTACTGAACTAGTTGATAATCAGGACATTGTGGGAGATTGGGCACAACTCTTTCTTGAAGCATCCAATCTCAATCTGACTTATGGGGTTGGAAATAAGACTTAGAGGGCTACCACAAGATGAAAGTTTTGACATTGGATATCCGAAATTAAAGAGATACAACAATTTCAATATCGAGCTCCTAAAAAACAAGAAAAATGTGTATAATTTTTTTTTAATTTTGCATAAATTTTGTTTGAAAAATCAGTTTCTAGTGATTCAAAGGGCATAGAGAATAATATATATCATTTTATTATTCCAAAATTCCTCGAAACAAAAAAATATACACACGTAGTAAGCAACCAGAAATCTCTTCTACGCTGCATGAAGAAGAGGAAGAATTGCAACATAATATATCAAAATTACAAGACCAAGTGCAACAAATTTCACTCTCACAAAGTGTAACCAAAAATGAATTGAAAGCGATGATGAATGTCAATATGTATGGTTTAAAAGGGAACATGGAAAATTTATAACAAAAAATAAAATGGCCATGGAAGGTTTGAAGGATGGTTTAAAAATAGAAATGGAAGGTTTGACAAAGTTTCTACAAGAAATTCTTCCTAATGGCGACAAGGTATTCCATGAAACTCATGATGAGAACAAAAGGAATACTAATAATGATTTTAGAGACTCTAACTTTAGGTTTAAGACCTACCACATTCCAAATATCGATATACATAAGTTTGATGACAAGGATCCAATAACATGGATACTACAAATGGGGTAATATTTTGATCTACATGATGTGCAACCCTCACAAAAGGTACATATTTCATATTTATATTTAGAACCCAATCAGTTTGTATGGTATATATGGATTTTTTCTCGTAAAACACTTGTCACTTGGTAAATTTTTACAGAGGAAATGATAACACATTATGAATATACAAAGAGAAACAACTTCTTTAGCCAATTGATAAATTTCAAACAAAAGGGTTCAATGGTGGAGCACACTGAAGACTTCCAAAAATTGAATATTAGGGTAACTGACATTCTAGAGGGGTATAGGATTGATGTCTTCATATAGAATTTAAAGGATACCATCCAACATGGGGTTCACTTTGGGAACTTGATTCATTAGAGAAGACATTTAGTGTGGCAAGAAAATTTTAAAGCAAAATTATGGCAACAAGGAAGTCTACCACACAAAACTATAAAGATGGAAGTGTTGCTACTCTTATTCTTCCACAACTAACAAGCTTGACACCACAACAATTGGAGGAAAAAAGAGAAAAAGGGATTTGTTACAGTTGTGATAACAAATACACTAAAGGTCATAAGTGTGTTGAGAAGAAATTATTCTACATAGATTGTGAAGAGGAGGAAGAAAAGGAACAAGAAACATCAAAAGAGGAGGATATACACCAAGAACCAACCCCAACAAAATAAGAAATGAATCCAACCATATCTTGTAATGAATTGGTTGGAATTACAACCCCTCAAAATCTCAAGATAAAAGGATATATTAAGAAGAAAAAGGTAATAGTTATGATTGATTTGGGTAGTACCCATAATTTTATTCATTGTAAGATAGCCAAGGAATTGAATTGCTTCCTATATCCAACACCAGAGTGTCAAGTGATGGTTGCAAATGGAGGAACTATAAATTTCTCTGGAAAGTACCATAATATCAAGCTAACAATGGGGGAATATGTATTGAATAGTCCAATTCTTTCCATTCCAATGTTTGGTGTTGATGTTGTACTAGGAGTACAATGGTTACAATATTTGGTGATGATAGCTTTAATTTTAAGGAACTTTTCTTGAATTTTTTTTGGTAAGGAAAGGAAGTTGAATTAAGGTGTATCATAGGGAAAATAGGAAAGATAATTATCTCTAATGACATGACAAAGCTTCTGAAGAAAGAACAATGGGGCATAATTGCACAATTATGATCACTAGAGGTTCAAACATCGAAATCGTCTAATTCACCAGATCTCAAAAAAGTCTTGGACAATAATTCCAAGGTATTTGAGACTCCCAAAGGTCTCTAACCTATTCATGATCATGATCATGCTATTAATTTGATTTCAAGAAGTGTTCCTCCAAACATCATACCTTTTAGATATCACTATGCCCAAAAGAGTGAAATTGAACATATGGTTGCAGAAATTCTAGCAGCCGGTATAATTTAACCTAGTAAAATTTATTTCTCTACTCCAATAGTATTGGTGCACAAGAAGGATGGATCATGGCGTACGTTTCTAGATTATAGGGAGCTCAACAAGCTCACTATTAAAGATAAATTTCCCATTCCTATCATTGATGAATTGTTGGATGAATTACATGGAGAAATTTACTTCACCAAGATGGATCTTCATTTAGGATATCATCAAATTAAAATGAAGACTAAATAAATTCCAAAAAAAAACATTCAGAACTCATGAGGGTCATTATGAATTTTTGGTCATGCCTTTTGGCCTTAGTAATGCACCTTCCACATTTTTTTTCAAACCCTTCCTTAGAAAATTTGTGTTAGTATTTTATACTAATCTATAGCAAGTATTGGAAGGATCATGTTCAACATGTTGATAGGGTGCTCAAACTATTGGAAGAGAAATAATTATATGTAAAAACCTCTAGATGTTTCTTTGGAGTACAAGAGGTGGAATATTTGGGCTATATTGTATCTCATGGGGGTGTTAAGGTAGACCCTAACAAAATTAAATCCATTAAGGAATGGAAAATCCCCACAACCATAAAGCACATTAGAGGATTTCTCAGGTTGACATGGTATTATCGCAAGTTTGTTAAGAATTATGGGAGAATAGCAACATCTCTATCAACATTACTGAAGAAACATGCATTTTCTTGGACTCTAGAAGCAATTGAGGCCTTTTAACATCTTAAAGAGGCAATGTGCCAAGCATCAGTCTTTGCAATGCCAAACTTCTCAAAAATATTTATTATGGAATTTGATGCCTCAGGAAATGGAATTGGCTTTGTTTTAATGCAAGAAGGAAGACCCATTTCTTTTGAAAGTCGTCCAATCAAAGGAAGGTATTTACACAAACCTATTTATGATAAAGAAATGTTGGCAATACTAAATGCACTTAAGCAACAATGACCTTACCTAATCGGAATACACTTCAAGGTAAACACATATCATGATAGCCTTAAATACTTTTTGGAACAAAGATTATCTTTAGAAGAGCAGCAAAAATGGGTTAAAAAGATGTTGGGTTATGACTTTGAAATTATCTACAAAAAAGGGAACCAAAATGTTTTAGCAGATGCACTCCCAGAGAGGATGAGGATGTGGAAGCATTTCTTTGGGCCATTTATATTATCTAGCCTGATTTGATAACCGAAGCAAGGGATGAATGGAAGAATGATGAAGAGGTGTGGTCACACATTCAAAAGTTGCAGCAAGATCCCAGTACATCTGATACATTTAGCTGGAAAAATGATTCATTATGGAAAAAAGATCGCTTATATCTTTGTAAGAATTCCCAACTCAAGAAAAATATTCTTTTGGAATTGAACACCTTCCCCTTAGGAGGGAAATCGTGATTTTTAAAAACTCACCACAAGGTCAAGAAGGAATTTTTTAGGGATAGCCTTAAATTTGATATTCAGAATTTTGTGGCAGAATGTTTAGTTTGCCAACAAAATAAAGTTGAGACAACTAAGACCTTGCATCTGTTACAACCTTTGTCCATTCCAAGTCATCGTTGGGAGGAGGTCTCAATGGATTTTATCACATGTTTACCCAAGTCTAAAGGAAAGAGTGTCATCATGGTGGTAGTTGATAGACTTACCAAGTATGCACACTTTTGTGCATTATCTCATCCTTTTAAAGCTAGTACATTTTCTACTACATTTATGGAAATAATTCAAAAGCTACATGGAAACCCAAAGATTATTGTAAGTGATAGAGATCCCATTTTCACTAAAAAATTTTGGATGGAATTATTTTTTTGGCTTGGTACTCAATTATCTCATAGATCATCTTATCATCCTCAATCTGACAGACAAATTGAGATAGTGAAAAAATGTCTAGAAGGATATCTTCATTGCTTTGTATTTTATAAAAAACCAAAATGGGTCAAGTGGTTACCTCTAGTTGAATGGTGGTATAACACTTCCTTCCATATTGTAGCAAAAATGACCCCATTTATGGCACTTTATGGATATCATCCACCATCCATCAAATCATCTTTAAGAGAAAATTCTAAAGTTCAAGCAGTGGAAGATCATGTCGAGCATTAACAAGTTCTCCAACTCTTAAAGGATAACCTCACTTTTGAGTAGAATCGAATGAAACAGCAGGCATATCATTATCGTAGTGAAAGCAATTTTGATGTAGGCAACTGGGTATTTTTACAACTACAACCATATACAAAAATGTCCCTCAAGCAAGCTAAGAAGGATAATAAATTATCACCCAAGTACTATGGTCCTTATAGGGTGTTTCAAAAGATTGGCACTATGGCATACAAATTGGAGTTGCTTTCATCTTCCCGAGTACACCTAACTTTCCATGTTTCATGCTTAAAGAAGGTTATCAGTGACAAGGTCTTAGTTCAAACAATGTTTCCAGAACTTGACAAAGAAGTAAAAGTCATATTTGATCTTGAAGCAGTCACTGAATCTAGAATTTAATAGCTACAAAATCGATTAATTTCAAAGTATCTCATTAAGTGGAAGAAATTACCCACTGAAGATTCCACATGGGGGATGCGAATTTTATATAGAAGCATTTTGAACTACTCAAGTGTTGAGGACAACACTTTTTTGAAGGAGAGGGGCATGTTAGGTCCCTATAATACTAATGTATTCCCCTTATTTTTATTATTAGTGTATCCCCCTATTGGTATTGTTGTGCCCACGTATCCCCCATGTTGTTATTGGTGTGCCCCATAGAAGCCCACTTTTATTACTATTGTGCCCTTACATTATTATTGTTATGTAGACTATGATTATATTGTGACCCCTTAGACTCTTATATATACCAAGGAGGTCTTATCATTTGTATCATCCAAGAATTTTTCATTTATGTAATGTAAAGGAGGTTTCCCCATCAAAGAGGATGTTGGCATTGATGTCAACAAGGTCATGGTCATAGTCATATTGGTCATGATCATG
Source organism: Pinus tabuliformis (assembly GCA_031772625.1). Lineage (NCBI taxonomy): Eukaryota > Viridiplantae > Streptophyta > Pinopsida > Pinales > Pinaceae > Pinus > Pinus tabuliformis. The sequence continues at coordinate 245,451,551 of CM062817.1, read as the reverse complement.
TGTGATGGATGTTGACTTGGTGGTCTTATTGGATGGCATGATGTATTGATAGTGAGATGGTTTTGTGGCATTGATTTCAACTCTTGACGTCATGCACTTATGTCAACCTCATGATGATGCATATTGATGGACTGTCGGTATGTGTTGCCATTGGTGGAGCTTGATGGTAGAATGATGGTATTAGAGGAGTTGGAATGTGTTGGAATTTGCATTGATGGACATGTCATGATGGTTTGTTGATTCTACTACAAGTAGAGGAGGCTTCTACAAGTGATGATCAAATCTACATATGATAGAGATGGTTCAGGGAACACTAGTTGAGTTATCAATTAGGTCTTCATTAGGTATTCATGTATATTCATATGAGGAGACTTGTTTTAGTGATGTGATAGATTGATGATGGTGCTACAAAGGTTGAATAGGTGCTTCAGATGTATTGGTACTTGTTCAGATGTCTGATGGAGAGTGGACGACGTGTTGGCACACTTGTCAAACTTGTTTGTTAACCCTTCCAGGTCAACTTGGCAGTGATACTTGGGAGGAATATTTGATATACTTGTAGATGTGTTAGAGGCCATGTTAGAGGCTATGTTAGAGGTATAGAGACTAGTACAGATGCAGGGGAAGGTGATCCAATCAGTGGCAGAGGTTCTAGGCTAAAGAACTGATGTTTTTATTGAGCCTAAGCCCCAGTTGCATGCACAAAGGCATATGGGAATGGTTGGAATATTATAGTCACATGAAGGAAAACTCAAGGGAGTGGTTATATCCCTAGTCAATTTTAGACAATGTCAGGGGAGCGACTATGGGAGTTCATGAGATTTCCCCTGCATTCCTCACGTTGTTCGGAACAAAATTAGATTGGAAATTCCCAAAGGCTTCTAGGAAAAGTGGAAAATGTCGTAAATGGTTTGAAAAGGTCCTCTCATGATGTGAATGCATTTAGTGAACTAGTAGTGACCTTAGTGGATTGATTTGGTCCAATTTGTGCACCTTTGATCCTAGCTCCAAGCTCAATTTCTCCCTACATGTTTTATATTCTTGCATTGTGAGCTTTGTGGTTGTTGATGGAGTTAGATGTTGAGTGTATGTGTGGAGAGAAGGATGAATAGTGTGTTGATGCTTCATATCTATTAGAGGGATTAGATTTATTTAGTCCATGAGTGTTAATGGTTGAATAATGAGAAGATCTTAATCATGTTGTAAAATATATTAGAATTGGAGTTGTTGGTGTAGAGACTGGTTGGAGAGTTTGGTATGCTATTGGAGTATATGTTGGTGATCCTCTCACACTTGTTTTGCAGGAGATGCTGATGCCTATGAGGAGACTTGTTTTAGTGATGTGACAGATTGATGATGGTGCTACAAAGGTTGAATAGGTGCTTCAGATGTATTGCAACTTGTTCAGAGGCCTCATGGAGAGTGGAGGACGTGTTGGCACACTTGTCAAACTTGTTTGTTGACCCTTCTAGGTCAATTGTCAGTGATACTTGGGAGGCATATTTGATATACTTTTTGATCCAAGTCCGGGTGTGACAAAGGACCCTTCCAAGACCTTTTACTTTTGTGATGTGTTAAATTTCATTTTTAAAATAACATTAATGAATACATCTGCATGATATAAAGAAGAGGAACAGGACAATCATTCACACATGAAAACATAAGACGTTGATAACAGAGTTCATCCAGGAGGGACTATGTCTCCGGGCGCCGGTGTCAAGATGGTGTAGGCCGCTGCATTAAGTGCTGTCAATAGTGATGATGTACATAGAGGTGATGTCGCTATCATACAAGGGAAATGCCCTCACGCAAGAGTGGCTCCGAGAGATGTTCCACTACAGGAACTCTCAGTCAAAAGACTCCTATCAATATGACGCAAACTCATGCATGATGAGCATCCCGCCAACATGGCATGAAAGGGATCTCAATGCAAACATGCATGAAGACAACATGAGTATCCCATCAACATACAAAAAAGGGATCTCAAAACATAACATGACGAATCATGACAACAATTACATCACATAGACGATTCTGCATCACATCAAGTAGGAATCATGAAAACAAGTAATAAACAAGATCCCTCATCAACATCAAATCGAGATCTATGCAACACAATGCATAGCAAAATAAGTACATGAACACACCGCATATACCTCACAACCAGGGCCATTTGAAGAAGCGGATGTCAAACTGCTGAAGTTGTTCAGACCATCTATCTCACGACATCAATCGCATGGAAATGACTGCTCGCACATGAATGTCGAAACTTGCACTCCACTTCGAAAAGTGGCTGGAAAATGACATGAGCGAATGAAAAATCCAAACACACCATCAGATTTGTGGAATTGAATAGTGCAAAATCGACTGTCAAATTTTTGAATTTTGAGAAATTAAGAATCTAGGGCTCAAGGAATCTTTTCGATTCCCCCTAGATTCCTCAAATATTTTTCTCCATGGGTGGACTAGAAATCTACAACTCAAAAGGCGAATCTGACCTTGCCATTGCGATCCTTGTGGAAAACCATGAAAAATGACTATAAACTTGACTATGTTCCGACAAAAATAATTTTTACCTCCCTAGAGAATCTTTGGGCATCAAAGAATATTCTGCCTCCTCTGTCTCGAAATCCGTGCCCGCTCCTGGTTCCTCCATCTCCCCCGGTGCACTGGTGAAAATGAATGTTTATATAAAATCCTGGGCGGATTTAACAAGGAGTTAGTTTGGTGCAGTGGTAAAATAGGCAAATGGTGGAGGAGAGGTCAGGGGATCAAATCCCGCCCCTCCCTATTTTAACACATATTCGTTTTTAAAAACAAAAGTGAATTTTAAATGGGGGGTTGGGTCTGCATTGGGTGGACTGCCCCCATACCTTCATATCAATGGCGCATTTTTTTGTTGGCGCGTTGTTTTGGTTGTACATTGTATTCATGGTTCATTTATGGAGTATTGTTTGTATGGTACGTGGTTTGTTCATGGGGCCGCCCAGTGGGGGCCGACCCACGTGGACCAGGTACGTTCAATCCTCATCGGCCTCCTCATTAATGTATGGCATATACATTAGTTGGTGTGGGGTGGTGGGGGTGGTGGCCTACCACCACCTGTTATACTTTTTTTTATTTTTTAAAATAATAATAAGGCCACTTTGAAAAATTTGGATTTTAGGCCGAAGGAGAAAAATTAACCGGGCCACAAATTCACCGGGAATATGGCCCAGGTTGGCCGGAATCTGGTGGCCGGCTTTTTTCCAAATTGTGGCCTCCTTAAGCCTGCCCAATCAGCATCAACCGAACTTTGACTCCTTCTAACTCCTTCATTCAGACTCAGATTGACGAACCGTTTGCACCACTACGATCATGACGACAAGATCTTTAACATGAACCTGGTTTGAGCATAATACAAACACTTCAATTTTCGAGCTTACATCAGCCCTCTTTGTCCTATGTGTATCTCTAGAGCCACCTAGATCAATCCTCCCCACTAAGGAGCTTTTGGTCCTCCAAAAACATGAAAAATAATCTACAACCTCTTGTACCTTGTCTGCATCACAAGCGTCCTGAAAGGCCTCGCTTCCATCTCCTTCACCTTTGTTCTTTGGAGCCTTAAGAAATGAGCCAACACCTGCTACTTCTTCAACCTGTAGTACATTGTTTTCGCAATTACATGCTTGACTCTCATGACCAACTAATGACCCAAGCGTCCCACACTTGCCACGAGTTTATACTTGGTGGTCAAGTTTACAACAAGATGGACACAATACCCCAGCTACGAAAACAAGCCAACATATCATTGTTGCTTCAAATTGATGGAAAACACATCATCAATGCAATACATGATTTACAATAATAAGGCCAAACACTATTTTTTCTCTGACAAGTGATGGAAACACGACATTACTTTCACAGTTTATCATACAACACAAAACAAGACTAGACATCATTGTTGCTTAATAAGTGATGGAAAACACATCATCACTTTTACATTTTAAAATGCAACAAATGATTTACAAAAGTACAACCATGAAACTCTAACATATCTAGGAACCATTTTTCACTTATCAAGGTGAACGGTTCATCACCTTGTGATGGTTTTTCTTGTCCAACAACTGCTTCATTTGGTTCATGCATCAACACTTTGTCTTTAAGGCGCTGCTCTGAATGGAGCCTCCAACAAGTGGCTCTTTGATGGCTACTACTATCGTAATGACTGCAATAGATTTTCTTCCTCCAGATCTCCTTAACATGTTTCTTTACCTGTTGTTGAGAGGGTCTTTCACGCGTCATCCTTTTGTGTGCTGCCATTCTTTTCCAACACTTAGAAAATGTATGGTTATGTAATCCATAAAAGGTACATGTTTTTCGATGCCATGTTTTACGTTCATCGTTAACAACATGATTATAATTGAAATGAACATTCGAATGTCGAAAGTGGTTATACCTTCCCTTGCTATCTCTAGTACCATTATGACAATGAGAACTTGCTTAAGCTTTCTCCCCACCATGGGCACTGCCATGGGATGATGGGGATGTGTTCCCATCATTGTCTTTCCTCAATGATTTCAACAATGTCTCAGAAGCATATGACACCTTCGAGCATTCTCCCTTAGTGTATCCCAAGCCTGCAAATTGAGGTCTATGCATAACCTCCAATGGTTGAGTTACGCCGTGGTTATTAACACCAAGTTCTTTTTCCTCCTCATGCCTCATCCTGGTAAGGAGACTCATGTTTGTCCCTGTAATTTGGATCTCCAAATCTCCAAAAGAAATCATACTTTGTGAAGATAAAACTGAAATGAAATCAACATCTTTTACCTCCTCTGTCGATTTGGAAAGAACTGATGATGGCTTCTCATCATCTGTTATTGGTGGCTCACTCGCTGTCTCAACACATTCCCCAACTTCCTCTCTAACATACCCAAGTCCTGTTTGATGAGGCAATTATTCTACTTTGATGGGGTTGAAAATGCCTTGGCCATTAATGTCCAAGACTTTTCCTTCATACCCCATTCTCTTCAACAATTTGGAGCCAATTCCTATGGTATGATTTTCAAAAATAGCGAAATTATCATTAGGAAACATACATGAATTCGGAGAACTACCTTTTACCTCACATGGGTCACACTGTAGCATTTCCAAGATCTCGTCCTTAGCTTGTAGGTGTCATAGCAAAATTTGTTTCTCCTCTTCCTCTTCATGTAGACACATTTTCAATTCAATGTTCTCTATTTGAAGATTATGGTTGTTGTGCTTCAGTTCTTCCAGGGCCTCTTCCGTGGCTTGTAACTGAAGCTGCAATCGCTCCTTCTCCTCTGTTTCTTTTTGTAGAGTTTCATATATTATCTCTACCCTTTTGGAAATTTTGATCATAGTCTTGTACATCGCTTTTTCATTCTCTGTTGCTACACGTTCCATTGTTCATGCTTGCAATTCACATCCACGCAAAGACTGCTCCAATACCACTTGATCCAAGTCTGGGTGTGAAAAAGGACCCTTCCAAGACCTTTTACTTTCATGATGTGTTAAATTTAATTTTTAAAAGAACATTAATGAATACATCTGCATGCTGTAAAGAAGAGGAACATGACAATCGTCAGCACATGAAAACATAAGACATTGATAATGGAGTTCGTCCAGGAGGGACTATGTCTCCGAGCCCCGGTGTCAAGATGGTGTATGCCACTGCATTAAGTGCTGTAAACAGTGATGATGTACATAGAGGTGATGTCGCTATCATACAAGGGAAATTCCCTCACACAGGAGTGGTTCCGAGAGATGTTCCACTACAGGAACTCTCAGTCAAAAGACTCCTATCAGTATGACGCAAACTCATGCATGATGAGCATCCCACCAACATGGAATAAAAGGGATCTCAATGCAAACATGCATGATGACAACATGAGTATCCCATCAACATACAACAAAGGGATCTCAAAACATAACATGACGAATCATGACAACAAGTACATCACATAGACGATTCCACGTCACATCAAGCAGGAATCATGAAAACAAGTAATAAACAATATCCCTCTTCAAAATCAAACCGGGATCTGTGCAGCACAATTCATAGCAAAAGAAGTACATGAACACACTGCATATACCTCACAACTAGGGTCATCTGAAGAAGCTGATGTCAAACTACTGAAGCTGTTCGGACCATCAATCTCACGGCATCAATTGCATGGAAATGATTGCTCGCACATGAATGTTGACACTTGCACTCCACTTAGAAAAGTGGCTGGAAAATGACATGAGTGAATGAAAAATCTGAATGCACCATCAGATTTGTGGCGTCGAATAATGCAAAATCGACTGTCAAATTTCTGAATTCTGAGAAATTGAGAATCTGGGGCTCAAGGAATCTTTTCGATTCCCCCTAGATTCCTCAAAGATTCTGATCCATGGGTGGACTAGAAATCTACAACTCAAAAGGCGAATCTCACCTCACCATTGCGATCCTTGCGGAAAACTGTGAAAAATGACTATAAACTTGACTATGTTTCGACAAAAACAATTTTTACCTCCTTGGAGAATCTTTGGGCATCAAAGAATATTCTGCCTCCTCTGTCTCAAAATTTGTGCCCGCTCCTGGTTCATCCATCTCCCCCCATGCCCTGGTGAAAATGAATGTTTATATAAAAACCCGGGCAGATTTACAAGGAGTTAGTTTGGTGCAATGGTAAAATAGGCAAATGGTGGAGGAGAGTTCGGGGGATCAAATCTCACTCCTTCCTATTTTAACACATATTCGTTTTTATAAACAAAAATAAATTTTAAATGGGGTGTTGGGTCCACATTGGGCGGCCCACCCCCATACCTCCATATCATGGCGCGTTTGTTTGTTGGCGTGTTGTTTTGGTTGTACGTTGTATTCATGGTTCATTTATGGAGTACCATTGGTATGGTACGTGGTTTGTTCATGGGGCCGCCCGGTGGGGGTCAGCCCACGTGGGCCGGGTGGGTTCAATCGTCGTTGGCCTCCTCATTAACATATGGCATATACGTTAGTTGGTGTGGGGTGGTGGCCCAACACCTCCCGTTATATATTTTTCTTAATTTTTTAAAATAATAATAAGGCCACTTTGAAAAAATTGGATTTTAGGCCGAAGGAGACAAATTAACCAGGCCACAAATTCACCTGGAATATGGCCTAGGTTGGCTGGAATCCGGTGGCCGAGTTCTGTCCAAATTGTGGCCTCCTTAAGCCTGCCCAGTCAACAAAAAGTCAACTGAACTTTGACTGCTTCTAACTCCTTCATCTGGACTCAGATTGATGAACCGTTCACACCACCATGATCATGACGATGAGGTCTTTAACATGAACCTAGTTCAAACATAATCCAAACAATTTGATTTTCAAACTTCCATCAGCCCTCTTTGTACTATGTGTGTCTCTAGAGCCACCTGGATCACTTGTATATGTGTTAGAGGCCATGTTAGAGGCTATGTTAGCGGTCTAGAGACTAGTACAGATGTAGGTGAAGGTGGTCCAATTGGTGGCAGAGGTTCTAGACTAAAGAACTGATGTTTTTATTAAGCCTAAGCCCCAGTTGCATGCACAAAGGCATATGGGAATGGTTGGAATATTCTAGTCACATGGAGGACAACTCAAGGGAGTGGTTATATCCCTAGTCGATTTCAGACAATGTCAGAGGAGCAACTATGGGAGTTCATGAGATTTCCTCTGCACTCCTCACGCTGTTCGGAACAAAATTAGATTGGAAATTCCCAGAGGCTTCCAGAAAAAGTGAAAAAGGTCGTAAATGGTTTGAAAATGTCCTCTCATGATGTGAATGCATTTAGTGAACTAGTAGTGACCTTAGTGGATTTATTTGGTCCAATTTGTGCAACTTTGATCCTAGCCCCAAGCTCAATTTCTCCCTACATGTTTTATATTCTTTCATTGTGAGCTTTGTTGTTGTTGATGGAGTTAGATGTTGAATGTCTGTGTGGAGAGAAGGATGAATAGTGTGTTGATGCTTCATATCTATTGGAGAGATTAGATTTCTTTATTCCATGAGTGTTAATGGTTGAATAATGAGAATATTTGAATCATGTTGCAAAATAGATCAGAATTGGAGTTGTTGGTGTAGAGACTGGTTGGAGAGTTTGGTATGCTGCTAGAGTATATGTTGGTGATCTTCTTACACTTGTTTTGTAGTAGATGCTGATGCATGCAACACATAGCCATGTGTCTTATGATGTTATTTGTATTATGCAACATCTTATTGTTGTGAGGATCTGATTGTATTAAGTTTTTATGTGGCCATGGTTTTACTTGTTTATCTTCTATTTGATGATGAGATCTTTTTGTTGAGAAAATGTATGCAGAGCTGATTTCTGGTTGAGCATAGTGTCTTTGGATCTAGTTTGAAAATATATGAAAGTAGTTCTGCAGAGTGGTAGATGAGAAATGACTTCATGAGAGAGGAGCAAAGATAGCGAAGCTTCAACGAAAGGAACAAGTTTCAGAATCTAATGGTGGTTGGATAGTCCAATGTTAGTTGGGTGAGGATCAACTGATCATGGTGGCCTTCAGTGGATTGTAGTTCATAGAGATCCGTAGAGAAAAAATTATTCCAATCTTATCAATAGTATTGAGTCTCCTAGCTAATGATGGTTAGCATTTTTTATATGAGGTCGAGTTTCCATGTTGATGGTAGTCATCCAACTATGTAAAAGATCAATTTCTTGATATAATAGAAATTCAGAACAGAGTAGCAACAAAAAGGGTGGTTTTTCTCCCAGAAGGGTTTCCACCAGAAATCTTGTGTCTCTTGTGTGGATGTTATTTTGGTGTGTAGATATTGTTTATGTTGCTCACATGGTTTATGATTTAGCTGCTTATATTTTATATGCATGGATAATCTAATGAGTTGTTGGTGCATGTATGTGTGATTCAGTAAGTGAAGTTAATAAAAGGAAAAAATCATATATTGATCACACTACTGATTCACCCCCACCCCCTCTATAGTGCTCAAATATTTCCAAGATTTGGGGTTTGTTGGCGAAAATTTGAATTTTTTTTTTCCCAGAATGGTTGTCCTCACTGTTGCAAATTACCAGGTATGACACAAAAATGTAAAATCTCAATTTTTATCTTGTGGATCTAACATTTTGAGAGTAGTATGTGAAGGTTGTGGCAAGGATCCAATTGCAGATAAACTTTTGCAGCAAGATGCACAAGCTACAACCATAATCTACAAGAATCTTCATGATGATGATTTGAAGAGGCTAGTAGGTTTGAAATATGACAAGGACATGTGGGACAAGCTAGAATCCAATGGAACCAACAACAATAAGGAAAATGAGAAGAAGAGAAAAAATAAGAAAAACAAGAAGAAGAACAAGAAGAAGGGCCTTCAAAAACTAGAATCTTAGCCACAAGAATCTCATTCTTCCAGTGCACATGATTCAATAGATGGTGAGGATAGATCAGAAAATATTGCACCTAAAGGTATATACATTAATTATTTTCCGTTGAGTTATAATTTTGATCATGCTGAATTGGCTAGTGAAGATGAGAATGCTATTAAGCTTCTTAGAGATGAGATTTCTAAACTAACAACTGCATGCAAAGATCAAGAAAAACTATTATAGATCTGTGATGATAAGGAGGCCAAGCTCAAGGAAGAGATTGTCAGCCTAAAGGTTAAAATGGTTGAATTTGAAAAAGTTGAAGAAGGAATGAGGAAACAATACCAAGAAAAGGTAAATTAATGTGTGAAATTAGAAGCTGAAGTTGTTTCCTTGAGAAAGCAATGAAAGATGGAGAAGAGCACGGTAGCCTTCAATAATTTTATTGGCATCCAAAAATCACCTTTGGATAAATCCGACCTTGGATTTCAAAAGGGTAAGTCTAGTTTGCATGAAAGAAAAAATAACAAAGAAGAACCTAAGAAACATATAGCAAACATTACCAACAACAAAAGTGAGATCCAAGGAAACAAGAAACAAATCCAACATCTAGTTAGCAGTCAAAAGAACTAGTAGCAAAAATACAAGTAGAACCAACAAAAAATCAAGCAACAAAACCAAAAATAGAGAAGAAAATCTAAAGGAGTACCTACATTTAGAATATGTTTTGCTCCTAGAGATGGTCGTGACAAATTTGTAATATTTCAAAGGAATCAAAGTCCCTTTGTTCCTTTTGTGCACAATGTAGAATGTTACAATTATCACAAGTTTGGGAATATTGCTACAAATTGTTGGAGCAGATTGTATAGACCATATCAATAGAGATTCTAGAAATTCCAACAACCAAGGAGAATGGTTAATAGGTATAACTATTCTTTTTATGGTTATTGTAACTCATGTCACCTATTTGGCCATAAGGAAATAGATTACAGGTCTAACCATTGGAGGAGAGACACATTTCCTGCACAGTTTAGATCTAGCATGAGCAGAAGAATAATTAATCCTCCTGGCCATGTGGAGTGTTTTATATGCCATAGATTTGGTCATATGGCAAGATATTGTTTACTTCCCATTTACCAAGCAAAAATCGTCAAAGGCAGCAAAAACCAAGAGGCTCTAGCACAAAAGCTGTGAAGAAAGAGAATACGTAGATGAAGGAAGAGAAGAAGCATATCAAGGAAGAAAGGAAGCATCCCAAGACTTTATGGAAGAAGAAGGAGCTTCAACTCTTCAATTAGTGAAGAGCATTCCCTCCTATAGTCCATGATTATTTCCTACATACTTATAGAGGATTGCAAATCTGTTGGCATTATGACATAGGTTTGGCACAGGTTTGGCTCGTTGACAGAAGTGTTGTCCTTGATGGCAACTCACTCAAATAGTAGATCACATGTTTAGGCTCTCAAAATAGTAGAAAATGAGATACCTGCAGCTTCCTGTTCACAAAGTCGCGGACATACACAGGTGCGCCGAACAAAAGTTGCGGACATGTACGCAAGTGCTCCGAACAAAAAGTGCGGATGCAAAGTACACGCACTTTCATGCAGAGAAAAGCGTGCACGTGGGAAATCTTATGGTTGGTCCATGGTATTTAGTCTGACATTTTTGATCCTATGGTTTTGGTCCGTGGTGTTTGGATCCAAAGTATTGAACCCAGGTTTTGGGTCCCTAGTATTGGATTTCTATGGTTTTGGACCATGGTTTGAGTAAGGCCTAGACTATAAAAAGGAAAGGAGATCATTTGGAAAGGGAAACTAAGGTGTTGAATATCTTGAGATGAGCTAGATCTGAAATACTGGTGATCGGTTGGTGAGATATAGCTGGACCTGAATCAAGGAGAAACTTGAGCATTACAAGATGAATCTACTGATGGGTCGAGATCTCTTTGGCGCATGATCAGATATGTAAATCTGGGGTATAAGTAAAGTCTGATAAATTATCTATACCCGCAATTGTGACACAGAGCAGGGGCGGATACCTGCAAGCTCGACACAGCGTAGGCGCGGATACCCGCAAGTTTGACAAAGCGCAGGCGCGGATACCCGTAGGATAGACAGAGCATTGGCGCGGATACCCGTAGTCTTGACACAGCGCAGGTGCGGGTACCTACAAGTTCGACACAACAGAGGTGCAGATATTTGTAGGAAAAAGAACTGAATGCTATGAACGTACGCAGGTTTCTATTGGTGAAGTTGCAGACTTTTTCTTGAAATATGTTTTAGCTGCTTTTGTCTATTACTGCAGTGTTCAGGGTTCTGAATTGGTGTCTAGTTACTGGTACTGTGTTCTGAGAAGTTATTGATTCAGTATTTGTATAAGGAAGTTGGTTGATTGCAGATCTATTTGATGTTTGATTGACATTCATGGATCCAGTTTGAAAATTTATGAAATGTGGTCCCTGGAAGAAAAGAGAAGTCTTCTGTAGGTCATCACCTACGTACTAGTGCCTCAGCTAGTACAAGAGCTAAGGGGGTTGTAGATCCCTTCTAGAAGAGTCTGGAGAACGAGAGAAGGTTGTAGCCTTCTGCAAGTTAAAGCCTGCGTGCTGGTATAAGACTGCACCAGTACAGAATCATTGTATAAAGAAGTTTCTAATTGAAACAAGATAGAGACATATTGTAGTAGGTGGTTTTCACCCACATTAGGTTTCCACCTTATATCTTGTGTTCTTTTGTGTGACTGCCTGCTCTACTTTTCTGTTCCTGCTTACTATTATATGGTTCTGACACACAGATTAATGATCAACATCTGAAGAATAAATTAAATTATAAGTTTGGAAGGTATACACAAGTTTCATTAGTCAGATCTGGTAATCTTTATATAAGTTGAAAAAGAATTTGATAATATTGATTCACCCCCACTCTCAGTATTATTCTCAATAATTGGTATCAGAGTAGGTCCTTCAGGAAGAGCTTGATCACTTGAAAGAAGATCTATCACCATGAGCAACTACAAAAAAGAAGCATCTATCAGGCCACCGATTTTTGGTGGGATGTTACAGGGAAAAGTGTCTATGCAGAACTGCTAATCCCACTAAGGTGTGGTAGCTACCTTAGAAACAAACAAAGTAAAGCTACTTTCATTTTTCCTTTATGAAAGATAGATGAGAGAAGAATAAAGGAGACCAACCTCTGTCTTGCGCTTGGCTCCTAGTTCGATTCCTCTCTCTTCTGATAGTCCTTTGCTACTTGCTTCCTTGTACACCCAGCTTCACAGAGTACCTGTAGAATCAAAGTAGCATAACACTATATAAGAACATGGATCTATTATCATAAACAATCTAGGATCAGATGTAAATTGACCATACAAATGCATAAAACATAAACAACACAAGAGTATGGAGGAAAACTTGAACAGCTTTTATTGATAATCAAGAAAGAGCCAAGAGAGTTACAACAAGTTGTTCTGACCCAACATCATCCTCTCAGCAAGTAAGCCCTTCTTCACCTCATACAAAGCTTAGATCACCCAACACTATGATGTTGTCTCAAGAAACCAACAGCAATTCCTTACAAGATGCAAAATTCCAGCCTCTGGATCTCTGGGATGAGGGATCCATATATAGATATCTGTAAGGGAGATGAGTCAGCTTGTGATTTGATTAGTGTCTTCCCTCTGATAGTTCTTGCTTCCACTTGGAGATTTATGATCTCTTACTCATCCTTGGTCGAATTCAGAGAGGCAAGTGTCACAGGAGAAGTTTCTGGAAGATTCCATGCCTCTCCACCTCGCGGATTGACACTGCCATTTGTCACTTCTCGCCCATCGCACCCCATAGAAGGGCTTTTTGAAATGCAACGCACCCAAAGAGTGTATTTAGGTGAGATGCAACGCACTTTGCCCATGGAGCAGGTGAAATGATCCTGTTTTGACCAGTTCTGAGCAGTTTTTCATGGAGAACTTCTGGGAGAAGCTGTAATCAGTTGACCTTCTTCCTTTAGGGGTTAGAACAACACTTTTAGGGACTTAGGAGCCCTTGGTTTATGGACATTTTATGCTTGGGGTTGCAGTGCCCAAAAATGTCTATAACAGTTGCCCCCTAAAGCATGAGGTCGTTAATCTTTTTGATGTCGGGTGAAATGCTTTATCATGAGGATCCGAAGTTCTTTCAAGCTAGGAGGAGACCTGTAATAAGATACAATACAATACATTATCTTCATAATATTTTCATGATCTAGCTGAGGTGGGCATTCCCATGCTCAGCTTTATAAATTCATTTTCATGTACATAGGACAGACAATCGTCTGAGTGTAGACTGATGATTCTGGTAGAGTCATCATCCCTTTGATTGGATGATTATCTATGCAGCAATGATGTACATTTGATGTCTTTATTTCCCTGAATATATATCGCAGCCCAGATGGATGAAACTAGATCTGGGGTCTTCAATCTCGTTCGATCTTCACTCGAAGTACAAGCCGATCCATGTGAGAGATGTTCTAGAGTCTAACATGCAAAGACATTGCCTGATTACCAGCCAATGATGTAAGCTATTAACAGGCGCGAGAGGAATCACCGATAATGATAATGACCCTCAAGGTACTGCAGTACAATTCACGTGGTGTGAATAAAGGACTTGGTGTCGAACACCACGCAAAATCTTTCGGTCGAAGGCCATTGATGTAAACCTATCGCCGGAAGTGAGAAACTTGCCATTGAGGCATGCAAGCTTCAAAGTACTGGAAGGGGTGTTCCTAGATCGACTTCTTGGATAATGAGTTGATGTCGACAAGAAGCGATCCGTCATAGGAGGGCCTTATTGAATCCCACATCAATGACATAGAGCAGAGCAAATGATTTTAATGGAGGTGAAAATGATTTGGTAATATAAGGTTTAGGGTGGCAGTCATGAAAGAATGGAGCGTAAATGTATTGCAGCGGGTGAGACACAGGTGAATTCTCTGAGGACTTCTCTTGAACATATCAGCGACACTGACGTGATGGATTGGTAGCATTAACCCCAAATGTGGATGGTGTGATGGGACCATGGTGATGTGACCGGTGAATGAAACAACCCAACCAGACTTGGATGCGGAGTGAAAGTGTCATGTTCAAGAGCGACTTGCTACCAACAAAGTTTCTTCAAGTTTTCTTCCTAATTTTTCCCCAGTCATTGCTGACCAGTACCTCTTTATTTTTGTCAAGATTGAGGAGTATAACATATGCTTGTTCTATAATTTGCCCTTCGGGCAAACCCCTCGCTATGTTTTAACGAGCCTAGCGATAGTGAAACTTGTTCTTGTCTGCTATGGGCAAGTTTGTCGCTATTAGGTTTTAACGAGTTTAACGACAAAGATAACTCGGTCCTTTTCAATTTTAGAGAGTCTGAAAAGGGACATAAAGGAAACTCCAAAATTCCTTTTTCTTCATCTAATCCCTTAAGTCTAAAAAAGTATAAAACAATACAGAAGGGATGAATTTTCGATACTTTTAACGAGCTGAACAAAACAAGCGCTCGATCTTTTTGTGTAATAATCCCTTAGGTCCAAAAAGATTAAAATCTAAAGGAGGGATAGCACTTCCGGTCCCTTTAACAAGCTAGAGAGGCCAATGGCTCAGCAATCTTTTCATATTTTACGAGTCAGTTGAAAAGAGCCTAAAGGAGACTCGTCTTTTGAGGAACGAGTGATAAAATTGGGTAGCAGCTGATTCTAGGTAAGGTTTGGAATTTTCCAATCACGGCAGTGTTACAAGGATGGCTAGCGGGATCACTCTTCACAACTGTTCCTCAAAAGGGGTAAACAATCAAATGGAGGTGAATGATCGGCCAATACAGAGTGGAGGTGATGATGAGAACACGACCAAGGCTTTAAAGGCTGAAGTACTACATTCACGATGGTTATTTACCGGGAAATAGTTCATTTTTTAATGAGCTTAAACGTGGGGAGAAACATTTGCTCATGACTTATGTTTATTTTTTAACGAGCTTGAACTATGTGCTAAAACTGCTCGATACAACAATCATTTCTTGAGTTTACCATAAATAGCTTTGTTCTTTCAAAGATTGTACTGCATTTTCAATCGCTTCATCAAACTAGTTAGAAATGAACAATATATGTTTGAAAAATGAGTTAGAACACTAATATTTTACTCGAATTACGAAAAAAGTAATTTAAAAGTGCTTTTACCTCTCATTTTACCATTTCATTTGAACTTTGGCTTGTTGGAGCTTTGGAGGTGCTTTCCCCCCTTGATTTTCATCAGCTGATTCCGGGAGATTCTGTGGACGATTCTCGGTGCTGTTTGGACCAGGTAGGAGCTAAACCTGAGCTCTTTCATTTCATGCTTTCCACTTTGCATTCTGAGCTTGATTTCTGGTTTTTCTGAGCCTCTAGGTTTGAAAAACTCGCCCTGGCTTCAGCGCACCCTTTGTGTATCGAAAGGTGCATTGGATGTTGTCCTGTCTATTGGCCAACTGACATGCAACGCACCTAGAACACTATTGTAGGTGCGATGAGCGCAAGGAAGGAAATTTATGCACAGTTTTTGATGGAAATTTTGTCTATTTCTCACCAAATCAAGATCTAACTCTTCTCTTGTTTGTTTTCAGAGATTTTTGGAGCAAGATGACTATTACATGGTGAGAACGTGAGCATGAAGAAGAGGACATGCTTGCTTTACATGATCCGGTCACAGTAAACGCGCTGCGGAACTGTGGCTTGCTGAAGTTTTTTCGCATTTCTAGCATGGGACAACAAATCAACTTGCTGCACTATTTGCTTGATGCTTGGGATCCTACCAGCTAGGTGTTCCAGATTAGGGGCAAATCCATCCCCTTGACTGTAGTGGACATCTATTTTTTGACCGACTTATCGAGGCGGGGTGCCCCCATCTCTTTATCAGGTTCGGCCCGAGGAGGTGAATCTGTGAGAGACTATGTTGGCAGGTATTGCAGAGAGGGATCTCAGCCGAGTAAAGATGGCAAGATCATCATCCGAGATGTCACTGACAGGTCCTTGAGGACTATTCTGTTCACTTTTGGTAGGATGGCTGGTGGTGCGGCTCTTCATGTGGCCAACCGATCTTATATGCAGTACACCTTAGAATGTCTCCAACCGAAGGTGTTCAACTGGTGCGACGCAGTACTCCTTGTGATGAAAGAACAGTTGACCAAGGTGAAGAGTGGGAGACTGAAGAACTTTGGATATGGTTCTATCTTGACCGCCTTCGCCTTGGAAAAGATACCACTGATGCAGCCGCAGTATATTGCACTCAATTTACCTCCACCGACTGAACCACGTATGCAGAGATGGGTCGACCATATGTCTAGGCATGCTGGCCAGTCTCAGATTTCCTTTTCTGATACCTTCTTCAGGTGGTTTGATCGTCAGGAGATGGTTTATTCCAAGTATCCATATGCTGGTATGGACTTCCGGGGTGACCCAGATTTGGTACTGCCGGCTGGCGAACAGTGGGGTGCCATTGGTAAATTCTTTTGACCATATTCCTATTTATCGTTTTTCTTTTACAATGTCCTTGTGCTTTATTCTATCAAGACTAATCAAAACTCATGTGTTCATGCAGATGTCAGTCCTGTTCGGCCAGTAGTACGCCTGAGAGTGCCAGCTACCGCCCCAGCAGGAGAGGCTATTGGAAGGGCTATCCTTCGCGACCTTGATGTGGCCGAGACTCTCACAGCATTACAGGATCAGGTCGAGGGCCTCACTCTCGGTATTCTAGATGTGAGGACCAACGAGCTGCCTTTGAGGTTGTAGCGGAATACTACTGGTGTGCCAAGACAATGGACTAGTCTCTTACGCATGATCACACAGGCTGTGACTTGTTATCACGAGCATCACTAGACTAGGGTTCTCCCTAACGTTTTGAGTTTTGGGTCATTTGACCGATTTTGTCTTGGTTACGGAACATTATGTGTAAACCATAAACAGTTATATATATATTTTTGATTTTCGGAGTTTTATTTTGGTTAAGTTGCATGATCCTGATGCAAATATTGATGAGATGCTTCTTTTTATAAATGTTGCAAATGTCTATCTAACACATAATTTGCCAATGAGTCAATTAATGTGTTTAAGTTTCTGGAAATATGCTGATATTGAATAAAATCAAATTGCCTTTCCAAAATCTTAACCCTTAGGAACATGCGATAAATAGCTGGATTTCGGACAGAGTAGATACCAGTGAGTTGGAGTATGACGAGTTGTGAGTCTAGCCTGACAATCAGTCGGTGTATGCCATGTGTGATGGCATCAGAGAGAAGTTCTATCAACGCACTATATTCAATGATGTTATTCGTTGATCGACCAATACATACCCCTCTAAAACTTACTAACTCGCCACTTGGATAAAAAATGGCCCAGGCCGCAGAAGATAGGTTCCGTGAACTACGACTTGCTCCATCGGCATATCCAACACATGACTCCAATAGGTTTGACATCTGAAATAAATGTAAAAAGTGGATTACT
Source organism: Pinus tabuliformis (assembly GCA_031772625.1). Classification (NCBI taxonomy): domain Eukaryota; kingdom Viridiplantae; phylum Streptophyta; class Pinopsida; order Pinales; family Pinaceae; genus Pinus; species Pinus tabuliformis. The sequence goes on along the minus strand of CM062817.1, from coordinate 245,433,708 downwards.
TGACCAAAACAAATACTTTAGCGAAAACAAAAACATAACAAAAGCATATAGGTTACTATACTGAATCACGCATAGTAACGCTTAAGGTACAACCTGTTACGAGGTTGCACCAGTGGAATCCCGTCATAATCCATTAAATCGTAGGCTCCTTTTGCTAACACTCACTTAACAATATAGGGGCCCATCCATAAAGACTTGAATTTACCTGCCCCCAACTTATCGGATTCTTGGTCATAAAGCAAGACCAAGTCACCTTCTGAGAAGACACGGGGTTTGACATTCTTGTCAAACTGCGCCTTGACTCATTTCTTATGGGCTTCGTTAGCCAAAGCGGCATCATGACGGGTTTCATCCAATTGGATTAGTTCCAAGAAACGAGCCTCCTCTTCTGAAGTCCTGGGGAGAAGGTCGATTGCGAGTTTGAGGGATGAGATTTCACACTGGATTGGTAAGACTACTTCTTGGCCATACACCAGTTGGAAAGGTGTAAACCCGGTCGCATTCCTTACCGATGTTCAGTAAGCCCATAAGGCTGAGTACAGGATTAGGTGCCAACTTCTTTTGTGAACTCCAATCATCCTTTGCAGCATGTGCTTCAGGACCTTGTTGATTGCTTCAACTTGTCTATTGGCTTGCGAGTAATATGGAGTGGAGCTGTCGTGAGACAACCCTAATTTGGCAGCTAATTCGACCATCATGTGATTGCGAAAGTGGGATCCATGATCTGTGACTATAGCTTGTGGGACGCCGAATCTGGCGACTACATGATTGAAAAAGAAGAGGCTAGCTGTTTCACCAGTATTATCTAATGTAGGCATCGCCTCAGCCCATTTGGTAAAATAGTCAACTGCGAATATGATATACCCATGCCCCCCGGTCGAGGTGGGGTTACATGTCATGAAATCGATGCCCCATTTGGCGAATGGCCCAACAGCAACTATTGGCTGCAGAGGTGCGGGTGGTCTTCTGGTTTTGCTATCGAAAATTTGACAGGTATGGCAACTTCTGACTGCCCAGAAGTATCCTGCTCATAAAAATTTTTGCGTTGTAGCGTAACCTGATTGATGCCCCCCACATGCACTTGAATGAAAATCATTCAGGACTTTTTCGGCCTCCTCATGGGTGAGGCACCTCCGTAGAACTGTATCGACACCACGACGGTAAAGTGTATTACCGATGATCATGTAGTCTTTTGATTGGTATCGAATATGTTTTTGTTCGGAGTGGGAGGTATTGGGCCTATATTTTTGGGTTTGGAGATAAACAATTATATCCCCATACCACAGATTGCTTGAAGATATCAAAAAAAAATTTTCGTCCACGATCGTTTCTTCGGATGTTTCATCGTTGGACGGCGATGGGAGATCGCATAATAATTCTGCGAAAACCAGAGCTTTCTTTGACTTGGATTTTACAAATTCCAGATCAAACTCTTGTAGAATTTCTATCCATTTTGAATATTTGCCCCCCAACAACTGTCGCGACAATATATAAGTTATGGGGTTGCAATCTGACGGAATGGTAGTTTTTTGAAAGAGGACATAGTGTCAAAATCTCTGTATCGCTTGAACAGCTGCGAGCGCTAGCTTTTCAACATAAGAGTATTTGCTTTCTGTATCATTTAAGTTTTTACTTAAATAATATATAGGATGTTCAATTCCGTTGTCTTCTTGAACTAAAACCATTGCGATGGTTGTATCCGCTGCAGCCAGATACAGGTTAAAGTCTTTTTGATAATCAGGAGCGTACATTAATGATGCTTTCATTAGGGAGTCTTTCAAAGCATCAAAGGAAGCTTGCGCGACCTGATCCCAGATGAAGGGTACTTCCTTTTTCAAAAGACGTGTATAACCTTTAGCAAGTTCGGTGTAATTTGGAATGAACCTCCTCAGAAAGTTTTCTTTCCCTTGGAGTTTCTGAATCTGAAGCAAATTCGAAGGTGGAGGCAAATTTATGATTGCCTGAACCTTACATGGGTCAAGATGAATCCCGTCTTTCGAGACTACAAAGCCAAGTAAACGACCAGAACTGACACAAAATACACATTTGTGTGGATTGAGTCGTATCTTGTAGTGTCGGCAACGTAGAAATATCGCTCTTAAATGCTGTGGATGATCAGTCCGCTTTCGCGAATGAGCCGGGAGGTTGTCGAGATACGGTTGAACGATGTTTTTGATGTCATGGAAGGCATAATTCATTGCCCTCTGAAATGTTGCCCCTGCATTCTTTAAACCAAAGGGTAATTTTCGATATGCGAATGTGCCCCATGGACAAATAAATGCAGTCTTTGACTGGTCCTGTGGGCGGATATTTATTTGATTATACCCAGAGAATCCATCCATAAATGAAAAGATTTCACATCCGGGGCATTCATCAATTATCTGGTCAATGAAGGGTGTAGGGTAGTTGTCTTTTGGACAAGCTTGATTTACATCCCTATAATCGACGTACACTCTAATCGTTCCTTGTTTTTTCATAACAGGGACAATATTCGATACCCAATCGGTTAGAGGAACTGGGTAAATGAAACCATCATTGAGAAGTTTTTCAACTTCTACCTTGATGGCAGCGGCTTTCTTGGGGTGCACCTGCCGTAGCCGTTGTCGTACTGGTTTGACATCTGGATACATCTTGATTTCGTGTTCAACGATACTCGAGTCAATGCCTGGCATTTCATTATATGACCAAGAAAAGGCATCTCTGAATTTGCGAAAAAGAGTGTTATATATTTCCAGCTCTAAAGGAGAACAACATTTGCCAACATAAATATTCTCTACAACATCTGTTTTGGTCGAGATATTTATGGCGATAGTCTCTTCAATGTTGGACAAGTTTCGCTCGGAATCCACCGTGTTTACAGTATTTGATAGAAAATCAAAAACTGAAGGATGATAAAGGTCATCAGGAGTATTTTCTTCACAATCTGGAAGAAGGGAATGATGGTGGTAATCTTCCCATGGTGCCCCTTCAATTACCATTGATTGAACAATTCCTTCATCGGTGACATGCACTCGCGACCAAGGATCTGAAGGGGTGCCATATTCCTTAGACCTATCTATCCAAACGCTTGATGAGCATTGATTTGGGTTTGCCTCCCATGCTAGGAACATTGATTGCTACAATATTTCTGTTGGGCTTGGAGGCAATACCTGCGCATGATCCATGTTGATATCGTTTTCTGAGATCTTTTTAATTGAAGATATCATATTGCAGGTTCCTACCGACGCTACTTCCGCCAAATTGATTGGAGGTGGAAGGGCAAAAGTTCCCATTAATATAGGGTCTTTTAGTAGGCCTACTCCGATATTTTGAAGCGAATGGGGGCTTCCATGGATCATTGGAATGCTTCCCGTAACTTGAGAACCATTGGGGAGGAAGGTTTTTTGATCGACGATTGTAATCCCTCCTTGAAAGGGAAATGCAATCTTCCTAAAATAGGTCGACACAACAGCAGCCATAGCATATATCCATGGTCTTCCCAGTAGGATGTTGTAATCGAGGTTTCCGTCGATTACTTCAACATCTATTTCTACTGTTTTCCCTCCTAGTTCAACCTTCAAGTTACTTAGAATACCATATGGGGTATATGTTCATCCGTCAAATGCTTTTAATGTCGTTGAAGATCGTGACAAGGTTGGGGATCCTAAGGTTTTCCAGCAACTCATCGACATAATACATGTAGATGCCCCCTCATCAATAATTGTTCGATGAACAGTTTTGTTGAGGGCTTTCACTTGAACGAGGAAAGCTAGTTGAGCTGGTAACTGAGGATCGTATCCTTTATGATCAAAGGATACAAGATTGGAATCCTTTGGGTCTATCCCACCGATGGCCGATAATAAAGCCTGCTTTTGGGATGGGCAATTTTACAGTACCTCAAGTGTCGACATAGTGGATGGCGATTGGGCCAAATATTCCACTATATTATAATGCTTTGCTGCTCTAGCACGAGGATTAAACGTCGACTTGTGTACTACTCCCTTTGGTGGTTTTATTGTCAACTCAGGAATGATGGGCGGCGCAACTTCAGTCGAAGTTTTTGTCGAACTACTAGGTTGATCTTTATCCTTGTTGTTCGACAGCTGTGGATTCCCGTAATATTTGTTCCTTGTTGATATCAAAGCATCATTTTTCTGTTTGGAAACCGAAAACATCAGCACTTGAGACGGGGAAGCATTTCCACTATCAACCAGATTTGTTCCTGGGTTTGGAAACGGATCAGTTAATACTGCCAAGGTTTTTGAATTCTTGAAGAATTTTTTAAACTCAACTCTATGTGTACAATCTGCTATCTAATGATCCTCATCGCATATAAAGCATGGATTTCTTGGTTTCCTATTTCCAAGTGGGTTTGTAGAAGATTTTTCAGGTGATCATTCTTCCTGTTTCTGCTTCTTCCCTTTGCTTTTCTTCTTGCCCCCCGGTTTTTTGGTTTCTTTGCCTTTATCTGTCGAGACAACATTTACTTCCGAGGCAAGAAGTTCTTCTTTTGCATTTTGACTGGAAATCTTACGGGCCTTTTTAGATGTAGCCTTTGTCGATTTTGTGTCTGTTGCGCCAATCACGCCATCGCCGGCATGAGAGTCATTATTTGATTTAGGAGGAGGAGGGACTGAGAATTCTGGTCTAGGAGCGTCAGGTATTTTATCGTAGAGCGTGCTAGACTGAGTGTAAATCAAGTCCAAATATTGTGCACGAGCGATAACTTGCTCTTCGATGACGACTCCCCCTTTTGCCACATCTTCCATGATGGAAGGCAATAATGACTTAATAAACCATTTAGCTAAAAGCTGATCAGGAACATACGTTTTTACCATTCTACGACGACGTCGCCACTCATGTATATGATCAGATATGTGAGTGGTAGTTTTTTGTTTGAAATTGGTAAGAATTTTCGTTCCCGTTTCGTACCTTATTGGTAACTGAAAATGGGTTAAAAAGGTTGTGGCTAGGGTACTGAAGTTGTCAAATGAAGCTCTGGGCAATTTGATATACCATTTTGCTGCCGGACCAGTTAACGTCCTCTGAAAAAGGTGAAGCCTAATCGAATCATCGTTTAGGGTGTTTGATGAACACCACAGATGAAAGGTCATCACATGATTCGACGGATCTTCACCCAGATTTCCATTAAATTTAGGAATATCTGATGGAAGTTTATGTGGAATCATTGGCCACCAAGGGGCGTAAGCGATTGGATCGTTTGTTAACCGATTTAAATCAGGTAACTCTAAATTCGCCACGAAGGGTAACTGTTGATTCAGGTTAGGTGAAGCATACCCTAGATAAGATGGGATCGCCTGAGAAGTTGGTCTTTGCATACCAGCATAATGCATTTGATGCTGGTAACTTTGGTAAGGTTGGTGGGCATGACCATTGTAGAATGGTTGATTTTGACCATTTTGAATATACGGCTGCCCACTATTTGCAAAGATTTGTTGCTCAGAACCTTGGTATACTTGTTGGAACTGCGGTTGTTGTTATTGCACTAGCCATGGCTGTGAAGCCATGTGCTGTTGCCCGATACTAACTGTTTGACCAAGATGAGGGGTAATTGTACCCATTTGAACCTATGTCATTCCACCAGTCGGTGATTGTTGTTGAGTTGCAGGGTCAAGAGGTTGTTGCATTACAACCTGAGAAACCCGAGGTTGGCATACAACAGGCAGCGCTTGTACTTGCGACACCGTCACAATAGTTGGCGTAGTTGGTATACTTGACATAGGTAAACATTGTTGCATCGAATATACAACTCTTGTTTGTTGAGGTAGTATCGGTACCCAACCGCTTGACGTAATTCCAGCATAACCCGAATTTTGTTGTGAACTCCTGTATGGCTGTCCTCCTGGAGGGGACAATGAAAGGGTATACTGCCCCCCATACGGCGGTAATCCAGTACTTAAGGGAATGGTTTGCCCTTGAGGATCGGACTGCCCAAATTGACCTCCAAATGGATCAATTTGTTGAGACTCAACATAAGAGTTTCCGGATATTATTCCGGATGAACAAACAGGAACGGACCATACCATCGAAATAGCCCCTGAGTGGGCTCCTTCTAGCGATTGAGAGCTAGTTGGGACAGATGGTATACCGGCGAACATTGTTGGAGTGATAGCAGGAAGTTCTACCGTCGCTGTGTCAGACGACACAGTCCTAGATGTTGACGGTTGTTCAGACATTTCTAGTCTATCCAAAAGATTACCTAGCGATTCTACAGGAGCTTCCGCTGGCAGTAGACTAATTTCCAATGAAGAAGGATATAGAGTGATCCCGACTCCAAATTGCGATGGAGTACTAGATGGAGGATCCTCCAGAATCTCTTCTATAGCAATCAGACCAAGTGGAAGAGGTAGACTGTCAGGCCTGTAGAATATTTCTGGTGCCGAAGAAGGTATGGAATCTGCAGCGACAGATGTTTGGGGAACAACACTCTCCGAACCGGTTGTAGATGGAACTGGTTCAGTGATACAAGTGTTTACCCTCAGACTAGGATCAGTACTACTGTCCTTCGGTGGCTGCTGAACTTCTTCTGTAAAGGCAGGGATATCAGAAATGTTTGGAGTAACTGGAGTCTCTGATGTTGTTGGAACACTTGTTCTAACTTTACCAGGAGATTTGGAACCGGTTAACCGAGTTCGCTTTGTCCATAATAGTTTCGATTCCGGAGACAAAGACGGTTGACTCGTAAGCCTCCGTGAACGACGGGGTTTCAATTGACTTTCTTCCACGATTGTGGATTACTCGATCAACTAAAAATCAAGGGGAAGTATGTTTCCGAATTAGATGAATTTTAGACGCTTTGACACAACTTGTTTTTTCAATTTTAAAGAGTCGAGAAAAAACAAAAGATGACTCTAGAAGCCTTCGATTTTTAATGAGCCTGAAGTGACAAGTGCTCAGATGGACCTTTTCCGTTAAGGAGTCTGAAAAGGAACGAAAGGGACTGCTCTGGAAATCTAGGTAGAGGGATTACCAAACCAATCGCAAAACTGTAGAATACTTTTTACAGTACGGCAGTCAATCTTCCCAAATGCTGTGTTCAGTGCATTGCGATCGATAGGGCAGCAGACACGGCTTCCTATGGATAAAGGATTAAGCCTATTGTGGTCTCCCAAAATATACTCAATGGTACGTGGGAGCACAAGTCCGTACTAGCACTTATCGTCTCAAAGTGGAGGAATCACCTAACCATCAGTGAGAACAACAGTTACCAGGCTTTACGACGCCAGAATACGTCTCTAGCCTAGACTTCTAGATGTTGTGCGTTAGGTTCCAAAGCGTTGTTAGATTCATTAAATTTATTTTATAGTTGATCTTGCTTAAGAAATTTTCCTTTCAGGTTCACCACGTGATGTAGATGTACAATTCCTAAAATGCAATCTAAGATGATAAACAGTCTTTTATCTTCTTTGTGCAATGAAAATCCTAGCTACTAAGGAAAGAAAGACAGAATTCTTTCAACAAAGAGCAAAGAGCACACACTATATGCACTGTCCTAAATCAAACCAATCAAACAGTCTAAATGCAAATGCACATGCATGTATTTGTTTTCAGCCTTCTTAATATGTGAATGATAAAAAGAAAGCTAATGCGCAAATCTGAATTACTTTTCAAGCGACAATTACTAACAAGTTTCTTTTCAAAATAAAAAATGAAGACAATCACAACACTTTGCGATTTGGAAATGAATACTTGCTTTCGACACTAGAAAAACTAAAAATTCAGATCAAATACAATAGTAATAGGGTAATCAACTATCAAGAGCAACCAGACTCTCTCCTATGACTGAAAACGACCCTTGCGACACTTTCAAATCAAGAAACGACAGTACAATTACGTTACTTTTTGCAAAGGAGAACTGAAAATGACTCAACAAATACACAAAAACATTTACATTTCTTTGCACAATGGAGGTAGAATATCAGCAAGGAAAGGGGTTTCAAACAGAGGTATACTGATTACAGGCAGCAAAACTCATGAATAGAACTGAAAAGAATGAATCACAGAAACCAAAACTAAGGAAAAATGCCTAGTCTGATCAGCGCACCTGTAACACAGTGAACTTGAAATGCAGCGCACCTACTACACTCGGGAAGTGCGCTGAATTTCAAATTCATAGAACAGAGACTGCGTTGGGCCAGAGACGAGACTTTGCTTGGGTTCCAGATCACAGTTTGCAGTTCAATTCAGGGACTTTGGCCGAGCAAGTGGTAATCAGTAAATCAACAACAGGGGTAGATCTAAGGAGGTTACTAGAGCCACCACAAGGGCAATTAGAGAGTTTGTAAATCATTTGTTTAATTCATAAACAAAACCCAGAGATTGACTGAAGCGGCATTTATCTACTTTGCATTTGCATAAAAAATGCAGTTCGAAACCTACCTGGCTCGACTTCAGGCTCCGTCTATAAGTTTATAAAGTAAACAACAAGGTAGATAAACAAACAACCTAGTCGCTCCCCAGTGGAGTCGCCATTTTGTTACAGGGAAAAGTGTCTATGTAGAACTGCTAATCCCACTAAGGTGCGGTAGCTACCTTAGAAACAAACAAAGTAAAGCTACTTTCATTTTTCCTTTATGAAAGATAGATGAGAGAAGAATAAAGGAGACCAACCTCTGTCTTGTGCTTGGCTCCTAGTTCGACTCCTCTCTCTTCTGATAGTCCTTTGCTACTTGCTTCCTTGTACACCCAGCTTCACAGAGTACCTGTAGAATCAAAGTAGCATAACACTATACGAGAACATGGATCTATTATCATAAACAATCTAGGATCAGATGTAAATTGACCATACAAATGCATAAAACATAAACGACACAAGAGTATGGAGGAAAACTTGAATAGCTTTTATTGATAATCAAGAAAGAGCCAAGAGAGTTACAACCAGTTGTTCTAACCCAGCATCATCCTCTCAGCAAGTAAGCCCTTCTTCACCTCATACAAAGCTTAGATCACCCAACACTATGATGTTTTCTCAAGAAACCAACAACAATTCCTTACAAGATGCAAAATTCCAGCCTCTGGATCTCTGGGATGAGGGATCCATATATAGATATCTGTAAGGGAGATGAGTCAGCTTGTGATTTGATTAGTGTCTTTCCTCTGATAGTTCTTGCTTCCACTTGGAGATTTATGATCTCTTACTCATCCTTGGTCGAATTCAGAGAGGCAAGTGTCATAGGAGAAGTTTCTGGAAGATTCCATGCCTCTCCACCTCGCGGATTGACACTGCCATTTGTCACTTCTCGCCCATCGCACCCCATAGAAGGGATTTTTGAAATGCAACGCACCCACAGAGTGTATTTAGGTGAGATGCAACGCACTTTGCCTATGGAGTAGGTGAAATGATCCTGTTTTGACCAGTTCTGAGCAGTTTTTCATGGAGAACTTCTGGGAGAAGCTGTAATCAGTTGCCCTTCTTCCTTTAGGGGTTAGAACAACACTTTTAGGGACTTAGGAGCCCTTGGTTTATGGACATTTTATGCTTGGGGTTGCAATGCCCAAAAATGTCTATAACATGGGAGCAACTTCGTTTATTGGAAGGTAAGAATCACTGCTTATCTACAATCTCTTGGTACAGAAGTTTGGGATATTGTGGAAACTGGATACACATTTCCATCAGCAACTCCTACAGATGCAGCTGGTAAGAAGAAGTATGAAACAAATGCAAAAGCTGTCAATACTCTATTAGGAAATCTATCTCAATCAGAATTCGTCAAGGTTATGCAGCTCAAAAGCGCAAAAGAAATATGGGACAAGATTGTTCTGAGCTATGAAGGGGATGAACAGGTAAAATGATAAAAATTACAAACTCTTAGAATTCAATATGAAAGTCTCAGAATGCATAATGATGAAAGTGTGGCTAGTTATTTCCTACATATAGATGAGATCATAAATTGTATGAAAAACTTGGGTGAAGAAATAAAAGAAGTTGTTTTGGTTGAAAAAGTTCTAAGATCTTTGTCTCCTAAGTTTGATTCAAAAGTTTCTGCCATAGAAGAAAAGCAGAATCTACAGAGCCTTACCATGTCACAGCTACACGGAATTCTAACTGCTTACGAGATGAGAAAAGGAGGACCATTAGACAGGAGAGAAGCTACATTCAAGGCTTCAGGAAAAGGAGATTACTATGAGGCAGGATATATGTTAGAGGAAGAGGAAGAATCAAATTTTGTCAAGAACCTTCAACGGGGAACTGGAAGATTCAGAAGTAAGCTACCTTTAAAATGCTTTGCTTGCGGAAGAGTCGGTCATTATGCTGCAAAATGTCCTCATAAGGATAAACTAGACAAGGGTAAGGAACCTATTAGATGGAACAGAAAATAGAATGTAAATAAGAAGAGCTACTACACTCATGAAGACAGTGATGGATTGTCAAATAGTGATGAAGATGAACAAGGTAATGATGATAGACTTTTGATGGCTTTTGAAGATGATAATTTCTTGGATGATATAAATGAAGAAGGTCTTTATGAAGAAATATCTAAACTTAAAGTTTGTTTAGAAGAAAAGAATATGATTATAGATACTCTAACATTCCAACTTGATGAAAAAGATAAACACAATGAAGAGTTAGAATGTGAAATTGTGGGACTTAGAAGTGAAATTGAGAAAATAAAAGCCCTTAATCTCAGATTTGCTAAAGGGTCTGAAACTCTAGATGAGATTATCAAAGTGCAGCGTTCTCCGCTAATCAAGACTGATCTCGGATATTCCGAAGAAGCATCTCAAGCTCAGAAGCAAGCGCAAAAGCCATCCACCTCCAAAAGTTATCTTGATGCAGCAAGGAGAAGTGAACAAGTTGACAATCGACAGCAAAAGCATAATGCAGATCACCAGGGAAATCAGGGACAATTTGTTTCAAAAATGATCAAAGATTATCAAATAAATCGAGGGCAATCTACATCAAAGATGAACAGAAGCCTCAACCGACCATCGATAAATCATTCTCAATTTGGCTCAAGAATGGATGGAAACTACAATCATATGGTTGGTAGATTTGATAATCGCAGGAATTTCTTCAATGGCCAATTTTTCTCTTGTCATAACTTTGGTCATAACGCTGCTCAATGTGTTGCCTACAAGACCATCATGACTAGGGAAGCTCGAAAACAAAGGAGTATGATAGGAATCATGAAAAGAACCTACAATAACTTCTCTGCTCTTGAAAATGAAATAGAATGTTCTATCTTTAACAACTTCGGTCATGAAGATTTTGAATGCAGAAGCAGGTTTCGACAAGCAACTCAAAAGGAGCAAGCTTCATTGAGTTCCAAAACATGGAAAAAGAAAGAAACACAACCGGAAAGATGTGGGATAGCCTTATATGCAGAAGGACAGGAAAATCAATGGTACATCGACAGTGGATGCTCGAAACATATGACAAGTAATAAAGAAAAACTTTAGTCATATAGTGCCTTAGAAAAGGAAAAGAAGGTCTCATTTGGAAATGACACCCTTGCATTCATAAAAGGTAAAGGCTCTGTTCGTTTGAAAGAAAAGGTCAACGCTGGAAATGTTATGTATGTTGATGGCTTAAAGCATAATCTATTGAGTGTCAGTCAAATGTGTGATCAAGGAACTGAGGTTATATTTCGATCAAATGGATGTATTGTTCGTGAGCTTGATACAGGAAAAACAGTGATCAAAGGCATAATAACTCCAAATAACTTATACGTAATCAAGGGAGAGCAACAACAATGCTATTTAAGAAAGAATGATGAACACTGGCTATAACACAGAATACTAGGGCATCTTAGCTTCTCTCAGATAAGGAAAGCATGCAAATATCAGGCAGTTCGTGATCTTCCTGACATCAGAATTCCAGACAATACAATATGAAAATCATGTCAATTTGGTAAGCAAACCAGAACTAATTTCCCTGAGAAGGAAGGATCAGCTAGCAGGCCACTTGAACTTGTCCACACCGATATATGTGGTCCAACCAGGAAGAGGTCACCTTGAGGAGAAGAGTATTTCATATTGTTCATTGACGACTTTTCAAGGATGTGTTGGATAGGACTCATGAAGTATAAAGATGAAGCTTTCAAAAAGTTCAAGTCATTCAAAGCTTTGGTTGAAAATGAATCATATCACAGAATCAAATGCCTCAGATGAATTTTTTTATTTTTGTGAAGAACATGGAATAAGAAGGGAATTTTCTGCTGCAAGAACTCCTCAGCAAAATGGAGTAGTGGAAAGGATGAACAGAACGGTTCAATAAATGGCTCGTCCTATGCTTGATGAGTTTGGAACTCCCGCAACCTTCTGGGGTGAAGCCGCATTTGCCGCTGTCACTATTCTCAACAAGACAAACGTTCGGGTAAACAACACTCAGACTCCTCATGAGCTTTGGTATGGTAAGACTCCCACGGTAAAATACTTCAAAATTTTTGGAAGCAAATGCTACATTAAAAGGACTAATGAAAATCTTGGCAAGTTTGAACCTAGAGCAGATGAAGTCATTTTAATTGGCTACTCTCCCCACAGCAAAGCTTACAAATGTTACAATAAAAGACTTGGTAAAATTGTTGAAAGTATTGATGTAGTGGTTGATGAAGAAGGAAACACTCTTAGGCAGGTAAAATCTAAATATCTCGAAGATGGCGAAGAGTATCCGTCAACATCAAATCAGATTCATGACGAAGAAGAAACCCATGAAGCACCAGAAGAACAGATAAGGATAGAAGAAAAGACTCCATCCAGATACGTTCAGAAGAATCACCCAGAATCTCAAATTTTGGGGTAGAAAGAGGCAGGTGTACAAACAAGAAGAACTATTTCAGAAGCTTCAAGCTATCTAGCATTACTCTCCTCCACTGAACCGTAGAATGTAAGAGAAGCTTGCAAAGATGAATGTTGGGTCAAGGCCATGGAGGAAGAACTCGAGCAGATTGAAAAGAATAACACTTGGGAGTTGGTTCCTAGACCAAGAGATAAGAATGTCATAGGGACAAAATGGATTTTCAAAAATAAGCTGAATGAAAATGGGGATGTGGTTAGAAACAAGGCTAGACTTGTTTGTAAAGGATATGCGCAACAAGAAGGCATAGACTTTGAAGAAACTTTTACTCCAGTTGACATACTTGAGGCTATAAGAATGATCCTTGCTCTCTCTAGCTTTCAGAAGTTCAAAGTATCTCAGATGGACGTAAAATCTGCCTTTCTGAATGGAGACATAAATGAAGAAGTATATATTGAACAACCAGATGGTTTTATTCTTGGAAATGATCCAAAACTTGTATGCAGATTCAAAAAGGCTCTCTATGGCCTTAAACAGGATCCAAGGGCATGGTATTATCAGTTGGATAAGTACCTCCATCAACAAGGTTTTATAAAAGGATCGACTAATAGCAATCTATATATAAAAATTGACAATGATAAGTTGCTAATACTTGTTGTGTATGTTGATGATATCATATTTGGTAGCAATGAAGAAGAGATGAGTCAAAATTTTGCCTTGGTGATGCAGAAAGAGTTTGAAATGTCCATGCTTGGTGAGCTCACATATTTTCTTGGTTTACAAGTCCAACAAAACAAAGACAACATTTTTCTATTACAAACCAAATATCTCAAGCAGATCTTGAAGAAATATGGGATGGAGCATTCGAAACTAGTATGTACCCCTATGGTGATAGGATGCAACCTCAGCGCAAATGATGAATCGGCAGTTGTACATCAACCAACCTATAGATCCATGATTGGTAGTCTGCTCTATCTAATAGGTACCCGACCAGATATTATGCATGCAGTGGGAATAGTTGGAAGGTTTCAGGCAAATCCAAAGGAAACTCATCTTCAGGCAGTTAAGAGAATTTTCAAGTATCTTCAAGGAACTCAAAAATATGGCTTATGGTATCCTAGAGGTACAGATCTTACACTTCATGCATACACTAATGCGGATTGGGCAGGAAGCGTGGATGACAGGAAAAGCACTAGTGGTGGTGCATTCTTCATGGGTCCTAGATTAGTTTCTTGGTTCAGTAAGAAACAAATCTCTATTGCATTATCTACGGCTGAAGTAGAATATGTAGCTACTGCATCTTGTTGCACACAACTCCTTTGGATGATGCAAACATTGCAAGATCTTCAAATCACTTGTACTCCACCTATCTCCATTTTTTGTGATAATACAAGTGCAATCAGTATTTCAAAGAATCCTGTCATGCATTCAAAGACTAAGCACATACTAATCAAGTATCATTTTCTCCGAGAACAAGTGCTTGAACAAAAGGTCAAATTGGAGTATGTTCCCTCTAAGGAACAAGTTGCTGATATTCTCACCAAACCACTGCCCAGGGAGACCTTTGAATACCTCAGACAAAAGCTGGGGGTAGTTGATGCATCATCTTGCTGTTGAATCTTGTCTGTTTCAGAGATTGTTGGTTGTATGTGAGTTTCATATGGGGTATACATGCACATACGCTGATTTATGTGGATACAGTCGACTTGAAGAAAAACAAGGATGAGAAGAGTCCGATATGGGTCTATCAGAGACAATCTGGCACAGGTTCAGGGGGAGAATATATTCTTCTAATAATCCATTGTTGGCATTATCATAGAAGATCTTGGTTCAATTCTTCAATTGTTTTGATTTCAGGAGAAGCAAGTGTAGAAGGAGAACATGAACACTGATCTGAATAATGATTAACAGATGCTACTGATATTTTGTCTCTATCTTTCTTTTTTCAAGGTCATGTAACGGCCTATCTTGGTTGCCCCACTATGCCTGGGATGGATAATTTAGTATGCTTATTATATCATGTATCCCCATTTGGTTGGGAGTCATATGTATGAATCTTTGGTGATAGGAAGGATAGTTATGATGTATAAAGTCATATTTATTTTGTAGAACATCTTCTTGCAGATCTTGCCTATATGTTAGGGGGAGCTTGGACAGCTCGGTAGAGCAGAGATTTCGGCATGTACTCAGGGGGAGCATAACCCTTTGCCCTTGATGTCAAAGGGGGAGAAAAGACTTTGAGTGACTTTGAGTGACTTTGGGTTGCCATCAAGTCCAAAGGGGGAGATTGTTGGCATTATGACACCAGTTTGGCACAGGTTTGGCTCGATGACAGAAGTGTTGTCCTTGATGGAAACTCACTCAAATAGAAGATCACATGTTCAGGCTCTCAAAATAGCAGAAAATGAGATACCCGCAGGTTCCTGTTCACAAAGTCTCGGACATACACAAGTGCGTTGAACAAAAGCTGCGGACATGTACGCAGGTGCTCCGAACAAAAAGTGTAGACGCAAAGTACACGCACTTTCATGTAGAGAAAAGCGCGCACGTGGGAAATCTTATGGTTGGTCCATGGTATTTAGTCCGACATTTTTGATCCTATGGTTTTGGTCCGTGGTGTTTGCATCCAAAGTATTGAACCCAGGTTTTGGGTTCCTAGTATTGGATTTCTATGGTTTTGGACCATGGTTTGAGTAAGGCATAGACTATAAAAAGGAAAGGAGATCATTTGGCAAGGGAAACTAAGGTGTTGAATATCTTGAGATGAGCTAGATCTGAAATACTGGTGATTAGTTGGTGAGATATAGCTAGACCTGAATCAAGGAGAAACCTGAGCATTACAAGGCGAATCTACTGATGGGTCGAGATCTCTTTGGTGCATGATCAGATCTGTAAATTTGGGGTATAAGTAAAGTCTGATAAATTATCTATACCTGCAGGTGTTACACAGAGCAGGCACAGATACCCGCAGGCTCGACACAGCGCAGGCGCGGATACCTACAGGTTTGACAGAGCGCAGGCGCAGATACCTGTAGGATAGACACAGCGCAGGCACGGATACTTGCAGTCTCGACACAGTGCAGGTGTGGATACCCGCAGGTTCGACACAGTGGAGGTGCGGATACCCGCAAGACAAAGAACTGAATACTGCGAACGTACACAGGTTTCTATTGGCGAAGTTGCGGACTTTTTCTTGAAATATGTTTTAGTTGCTTTTGTCCATTACTGCAGTGTTCAGGGTTCTGAATTGGTGTCTGGTTACTGGTACTGTGTTCTGAGAATTTATTGATTCAGTATTTGTATAAGGAAGTTGGTTGATTGTAGATCTATTTGATGTTTGATTGATATTCATGGATCTAGTTTAAAAATTTATGAAACGTGGTCCCTGGAAGAAAAGAGAAGTCTTCTCTAGGTCAGCACCTACGTACCAGTACCTCAGCTAGTACAAGAGCTAAGGGGGTCGTAGCTCCCTTCCAGAAGAGTCTGGAGAACGAGAGAAGGTTGTAGCCTTCTGCAGGTTGAAGCCTGCGTGCTGGTATAAGACTGCACCAGTACAGAATCATTATATAAGGAAGTTTCTAATTGAAAGAAGATAGAGACATATTGCAGCAGGTGGTTTTCACCCACATTGGGTTTCCACCTTATATCTTGTGTTCTTTTGTGTGAATGTCTGCTCTACTTTTCTGTTCCTGCTTACTATTATATGGTTCTGACACACAGATTAATGATCAACATCTGAAGAATAAATTAAATTATAAGTCTGAAAGGTATACACAAGTTTCATTAGTCAGATCTGGTAATCTTTATATAAGTTGAAAAAGAATTTGATAATACTGATTCAGCCCCCCTCTCAGTGTTATTCTCAACAAAATCATGAGAGGTGCATAACCTCAGGGGGAGCATATGATGGGGTTTTCAGCAACATTGATGAGTTCATTTTAGCCTCATGCACATTCAGGTCCATAGGATCAACCTGTCTATTGGAGGTATATTGAGCTCAGGGGAAGCTATGCATGATATTGATTTTCATGATTTATCTTGTCTCTTTCATTCCTTTCCGATCATGTGTTCGTAGCATCTTTATATATCTTTCATGAGTAGAAAGAAGAGCACATTTTTAAACCATGTATATGCTTTTGGTTTCCACTAACCACTAGTTGAAAATATGTGCAACAATGCATAGATTGTGATCATCATTTCAAGATGTATTGAGATGAATTGTGACATGGACCAACCATGTGTAGGTTGTTATATGATGATCACTACAACCATGTACTTACTATTTTTTCATCATTATGTATTGGTTGAGAGTCCAGTCAATAGTATGTTGAGCCATCATGGTGATAGGCATGTTGTGGAGGAATCTTATGAGCCATTTTGTAGCCATATCTATGGGATAATGATGATGTAATTGTCATGATGTATTATGTATTTTCATTATTGGCCATAGGAGATGATCATAGAAGTTATGTATTTCATTGATGTAATCATGTAAAATGTTCATGGAGCCATGTACTTATGTTGTACTATGTTTTGGTCATATAGCCATGATTCATGACGTCATGTTATGGTCATATGAGAGTATGTATGAGGTCTTGTATCTCTACTACATCCATGTATGTATCATTGTATATATCATATGTTCATGGTCATGTGGAGTCACAGTCCATATGGTGCTTCTCTTTGTCAAAGGAAGCATTGTTTACAACGGAAGCAGTCGTTTCAGCCCAACAGTTGGTATCTCTACATCTTGGAGATGGCACATGTTCAGGGGGAGCATTATTTGTTCCTATTTATTTCAGCCATACATTGTTGGAATTATGATCTGTTTGGAGGTGTTCATTCCATGCCTCATACTATGCTATGACAGTGGGGTTTTTGGCCTGATGTGATGAGATGTTTTGGTAGTTGCTAATATGTAGTTATGGGAGAGATTGTATGTGGTTGCCTCATGTGGATGTTGTTGCATTTTATGTGATGCTCATATGATATTTCTATGAGGAGGAGTGTTGGATAATTCTCATGCGCACGTTGTTGCTATATTTGATGCTTCTTATAGTTGCACATGTTGCATACGTTGATTATGGTTGCCTTTATGTTGGCATGTCGATGCTTGCTGCTACAGGTGTTGGTTGGTATTCTTCTATGATGGCGATTGGACATTATGCTACTTACTGTTTATATGGAGACATGGATGATTCTTTAATTCATTATATCTTATCCATGTAGATATGTACTACTCCAGTTCTTGTGCTTCAATTCTTGTAGCCTATTCATATGGAGTTGACCCTTTTCCATTGATGTCAAAGGGGCAGAGAATTTGGAGAGAATTCATATGGATGGAATTCAACCTCTGTTGGGTGTAACTCAACCTAGCCAGATTTTGGGCAAGGATTCTGAATTTTGTGGAGTGTTGAGGTAAATTAATTACCTACCATTTAATTGTCAACCTGGGGGTTTCGTAAAACTTGCAAAGCGTGCGTGCACTATATATGCTAGAAATTAACTTTCAATTTAGATCAATCTAACTACAAAACCAAATAACAACAAACCAAATTCACCTATTCTAATTCAACAATCAACTCAAAAGAAATTATAGTACAATTATAGTACAACGCGCGGAATTGAAATCTTAATCTTTCAATCTTGCAGGAACTGAAAAGCACACCACTCTTTTAGAAATGAAAGAAAAAACAATCATTCTTAACCTCTCACACAGGAAAAGATATGAAAGAAAATAAAAACAAATGCTCTTAACTTCTAGGTAGAAAGCAAATAAAAACAATCACTCTTAACCTCTCACACAGGAAAAGATATGAAAGCAAATAAAAACAAATGCTCTTAACTTCTAGGTAGAAAGAAAATAAATACAATCACTTTTAACCTCTCACATAGGAAAATATATGAAAGAAATAAATCTTAATCTATGAAAGTAATACATCTTAATCTACGAAAAATAATAAATCTCACACATTGTAGGTGGCCAATCCAAAAGCATGAGATATGGCAAGTTGAGAGGCTCCAAATGCAAGCATAACCAAATCAAGGTGAACATCACTCATGAGCATGGTGCCAAATCCAAATTCTATATTCAAAACATGAGCATTTTCCCAACTTTACACATGCCTTTCAAAGGAGAAGGCTCTCCTATTTATACAAAAACATAAGAAGATACCTCATTGTTGGAGGTCCATTATTCTCTCCCTAGATCCCTAGAGAATCTCATAGAGTTACAACTCAAATAAGTAATGATGAGACACATATCCTCTTTGACCTTTATCCAAATCTTCGTCCATATCTTG
Organism: Pinus tabuliformis; assembly: GCA_031772625.1. NCBI lineage: Eukaryota > Viridiplantae > Streptophyta > Pinopsida > Pinales > Pinaceae > Pinus > Pinus tabuliformis. Next base: position 245,414,670 of record CM062817.1, on the reverse strand, counting down.
AAGATAATTCGAATTTGAGTATTGGAGGCCACATAAGGGTGCTTTGGAAGCTTCCAAATGACCTACACATGTCATGAAACTCAAGCCACTTTTAAGTATTAGCAAGTATATGTCATTTTTCTACATTTTAACCATTTAATTCACATATAATACTAGAAATCATTAACTTTTGGAAAACACAAAGGTAACCCATATAATTATGAAAATGGAGGCTAATGAAAGGTTATATGGTCATGGAGTTTTGACATGTGAGTGAAATGGTGGTGATAAAGGTGAAGCTGGATGATATTTTGAATACATTTTGGAGACTCTACATGGAGCATGCAGTACAAAGGATGTCGCGGAGTGTGAAGTAGACAACACAAGAGAGCAGCGGAGCACAACGAATACCGCATAAAAAACTCACCGCGTAGTATAGGGGCTTCACGATGAATCCCTTCACTTTTTGTAAAAGCATAATTGTAAACGTTGAATGGTTTTGGACCATAGTCCCTTGTATTTTGGAAACCATGGAATTAGGTCCATGGTAATGTAGTGATGTAATCCCTCAATGTAATAGTATATATAGGGATGAATAATAAATAAGGAAAGCAACATTGATCTAGATATGTGTTTATGGTTGTATCTTTGTGATCTGTACTTCAGAGAATGGGGCGAGGCTTCGCAAATAAGTGCATGGAGGCCTGGGTCTACAACTTAGTGCGCAAACAACTTGCAATTGTGTACGCAGGTGAAGAATTGTTTGTTGTACCAAATTATCTATTATAAGCAATAGTTCTTGTGGACATAGTCCCATATTAGGATGAACCATGGTAAAATATGTGTCTTCATGTGTTGATTTGCTTATGATCTTCACTTTATTTCAATACTGCGAAGTTTATGATATGTTTAAATGATGAATGTAATTCTGCGAAGTAATATATAAGTGCAAAGTATTTTATCAAAAGCATAAGAAAATACGAAATTGCCACATCGCAGTATCCCTCTAGGCTGCAGAAACCTAATTCTAAAACCTCTCATAGTCAATTTGGGTGAGACCGTGACTTGCTTGCAAGTCGTTGCCGAAAGGACCAATGATTGAGGGTTTTGTTGGTGCACAGTAAATTTTGAGCCTGGGTCAGCCCAATCTAAGCCAGCAACCTCACATGTTGATGAGGTTGACATCAATGCCAAATGGGGAGTTTGTTGGCATTATTGTGTTGGAATTGATGTCAACAAGGTCATAGTCATAGTCATACTGGTCATGATCATGTGTGATGGATGTTGACTTGGTGGTCCTATTAGTTGGAACGATGTATTGATAGTGAGATGGTTGTGTTGGCATTGATGTTAACTCTTGAGGTCATTCACTTATGTCAACCTCATGATGATGCAGATTGATGGACCATGGTGTGCGTCGGTATGTGTTGGAATTGATGGAGCTTGATGGTCGAATGATGGTCTTGGAGGAGTTGGAATGTGTTGTCATGTGCATTGGTGGACTTGTCATGATGGTTTGTTTATGCTGCTACAGGTAGAGGAGGCTGCTACATGTGATGATCATCTACATATGATAGAGATGGTTCATGGCACGCTAGTTGAGTTGTCAACCAGGTCTTCATGTTTATGCCTATGAGGATACTTGTTTTAGTGACGTGATGGATTGATGATGGTGTAACAAAGGTTTTATAGGTGCTTCAAATGTGTTGCAGCTTGTTCAGAGGCCCAATGGAGAGTGGAGGACTTGTTGGCACACTTGCCAACCTTGTTTGTTAGCCCTTCTAGGTTAGCTTGGTAGTGACAGTTGGGAGGCATGTTTTATCTACTTGGAGATGTGTTATAGACCATGTTAGAGGTCTAGAGGCTATTACATATGTAGGGGAAGGTGATCCAACAAGTGACAAAGGTTTTGGACTAAAGAGTTGATGTTTTTATTGAGCCTAAGCCCTAGTCGAATGCACAGAGGCCTATGGGAGTGTTTGGAATGTTCCAGTTGCATGGAGGCTAGCTCAAGGGAGTGGTTATAGCCCCAGTCGAGTTTAGACAATGTAAAGGGAGAGACTATGGGATTTCACAAGATTTCCTTTGCATTCCTCGCGTTGTTCGAAAGAAAATTAGATTGGAAATTCCCAGAAGCTTCCAGAAAAAGTGAAAAATGTTAGAAATGGTTTGAAAAGGTCCTCTCATGGTATGAATGCATTTAGTGCACTAGTAGTGACCTTAGTGGATTTATTTGGTCCAATTTTTTCACCTTTGATCCTAGCCCCAAGCTCAATTTCTCCCTACATGTTTTATATTCTTGCATTGTGAGCTTTGTGGCTATTGATGGAGTTAGATGTTGAGTGTATTTGTGGAGAGAAGGATGAATAGTGTGTTGATGCTTCAGACCTATTGTAGTTCTTAGATTGCTTCAATCCATGAGTGTTAATGGCTGAATAATGAGAATATATGAAGCATGCTGCAGAATAGATAAAAATTGGAGTTGTTGGTGTAGAGATTGGTTGGAGAGTTTGGTATGTTGCTGTAGTATATGGTGGTGATTCTCTCACACATTTTTTGTAGGAGTTGTTGATGCATGTAGCACATAGCCCTGTGTCTTATGATGTTATTTGTATTATGCAACATCTTATTTTTGTGAGGATCTAATTGTATTCAGTTTTTATGTGGCCACGAGTTTACTTATTTATCTTCTATTTTATGATGAGATCTTGCTGCTTAGAACATGTATGTAAAGTTGATTTCTAGTTGAGCATAGTGTCTTTATATCCAGTTTGAAAATACATGAAAGGATCTTTGTGTAGTGGTAGAGGAGAAGTGACTTCATGAGAGAGGAGCAAAGATAGTGAAGTTTCAACGAAAGGAACAATATTCTCAATCCAATGGTGGTTGGGTGAGGATCGACTGATCGTGGTGACCTTCAACGGATGGTAGTCTGTAGAGATACATAGAGAATAGAGTGTTTTGAGCAAATCATTAGAATGGAGTCTTCTAACTGATGGTGGTTGAGATTTTGTATATGAGGTCGAGTCTCCATGCTGATGGTAGTAAACCAACTATGTAAAAGATCAATTGCTTGAAATAATAGAAATTCATAGCAGAGCAGCGAAAGTAATGGTGGTTTTTATCCCCGAAAGGTTTCCACCAGAAATCTTGTGTCTCTTGTGTGGATGTGTTGATATTGTTTATGTTGCTCACATGGTTTATGATTTAGCTGCTTATATGTTATATGAATGGATGATCTAATGAGTTGTTGGTGCATGTATGCGTGATTCAGTAAGTGATGTTAATAAAAGGAAAAAATCGTATATAGATCACACTACTGATTCACCCCTCCCTCTCAGTATTCCTTAAAGGTTTCCAATAGAGGATAGTTTTTAAGTCTGTGATCTATCTTTTCCAACTATTTTGTGAGCTAGTTGCATAATAGTCACACCTTGAAACAACAACAAAACGACACTTACTTCTAAGACGACAGTTAAGACAACACATTACGACACTTAGAACACAAGTTGCTACACAATTATCAACCATGGCCAGAAATTGTGCTAAGTTGTAGGAATGTGTCTAGCATATATTCTCATGATATATAGGACCATCTAATGCAAGAAAATACACTAGAGTTTCCTCTAGTAATGTGCAAAGGTGTGACACATACATAAGTGAAAATAGCTAAAATTGACATTTGCAACCATAAGAAAACATGAAAGCGACACTTGCAAAAGCTAAAGAAATTGAAGGAAACACATGACAAAGAGACGATAACATGAAAACACCACTTGTGAAAGTGAAAGCAAGTAAAAAAAATAGTTGCAAACGAGAAAGTGACACTTGTGAAAGCAAAGGTGTGCAAAATCGATAGTTAAGAAAACTCATTGAAATGATGAGACAAATGCAACTGAAAGTTAGAGGAAGATTGTGAATGGAGAGTGTGCACTGACTATCTACATAAGTTGTGCAATGCATTGTACTTAAGCCTTTATTTCAAGGGGTGCACAATGCCTAGCTAAGCTTTCATAAGAAGGACACGTTCAAGCATTTATTAAGCAATAAGCATGTGTGAGAAAGTGAAATTGACATTTAGAATCTGAGAAGAAGACTTAAACATTTAGTAAAGCTTCAATCAACCATGAAGTGAGTATGGGATGATAGATTGTAAGATCCTCAGTAGGCTCCAAAATTCAAGTGTAGGAAAAATTTTGGAGGGTGTTGATCGCAGCGTCAACAAGTTCTCAGTATAATGAAGGTACATTGCCATCCAATCTTCTATGGCATGCAAGAATTGGACTATTATAACAATCTTCATTTATTGAAAAGAATGGTATTTTTTGGTTTATCAACAATTCTAGGGAAATTGAAGCAATGTGATGCTTGTATCCTAGGAAAACATAGCAAACAACCATTTCATGATTTTGTTTCCATAGAACGTAGAAATATTACATTGATTCATTCTTATTATTTGGCCCAATGCATGTTCCATTTGCAAATATAAATCAATATATGATTATTTTTATTGATGATTACACCAGGATGTGTTGGGTATATTTATTGAAAAGCAAATCTAAAGCTTTTGAAACTTTCAAAAAAATTCATTCATGGATTGAAAATGATGCAAAATATCATATTTTCTTTATTTGTACTAATAATGGAAAATATTATACTTCAAATGAATTTCAAAACTATTTTCGCTAACATGGGATTCAACATCAAACCACTGTGTAGTTGAAAGAATGATCAGGACAATCTTGAATATGGTTCGTTCAATGATGTTTTAAAAAAATGTGAAGATAATTTTATGGGTTGATGTAGTTCTATGTGAATTATATATTAAAAATATATGTCCATCTCATGCTCTCAGAAACAAGACTCCTTATTTAATGTGGTATGCCCACAGTCCTTTAGTAAGGCATCTCAATATCATTGGTTCCACCCAATAAGCCTTTTTTCCTAAGGAGCGAAGAAAAAATTGGTACAAGGAGTTGAAAGTGTATCTTCTTGGGGTACTCAGATACCAGAAAAGTGTATCATCTCTACGATGAGGTAAATAAGAAGTTTATATTGTCTAGAGATGTGATTTTATTGAATCTTCCAAAACTAATAATATTGTTGAGTGGTAGCTTGATTGTTTGGATAGATTAAGTCATGAAAAATATTTTTTTTGAATTTAATAATGAGATACCACATCTTGAAGGTGGGATCCCTATCTTGGATCAATCTATGGAATCTCCTTCTGAAACACTCTCTCCCCATCGTGAATTTCTAACCACTTCTTCAAATTAGGAAGATCCTTTGAGTGATGTGATTGAGAGGATTGGAAGGCTAAATATTGATGTAGCCCCATCTCAGTCAACAGAGAAGCATGGACCATCTCAGAAAGGTCCTCCAAGTTGGCTCACTAGAACACTTGAAAATGTTCATCCTTATGAGGTTGGAAAGACAAGAACTGGAAGTTCCACTACGAAAAATCAATGTGATGTAGATGATTATGACTCACCTAATGATATGGATGTTTCTTTAGATTGTGAATTAAATTTGTCTACTAATTTTGAACTAGCTTCCTTTAAAGAAGCTACTTCTCATGATGAATGCAAAGAAGCAATGTAGAAAGAGTATGATTCTCTCATAAAAAATGGAGCTTAAAAGCTAGTGGACCCTCCAATTGGAACAAAACCAATTGGATGTAAGAGGATCTTCAAGAAGAAGTATAAACCATGTGGCTCATTTGACAAGAACAAAGCAAGGCTCGTGGAAAAAGGATTTTCATGAAAATAAGGGGTTGATTATGAGGATATATTTGCCCCCATTTGAAAATATGGGCCACCATCCAGGCTCTCTTTGCCTTGGCAACTTAGAATGGATGGAAAGTCCATCAAATGGATGTAAAAACTTCTTTCTTGAATAGATACCAAATAAAATTCTTTATGTCTCAACTAGAAGGTTTTGTTATGAAGGAACAATAACAAAAAGTATGTAAACTCATTAAATCCTTGTATGGCCTGAAACAAGCACCATGAGCCTTGTATGAAGAATTGATTGCGCATCTTTTGAAATTAAATTTCAAACTATTTAATCTTGATGGTGCAATTTTATTTGTCAAGAAAGTTGGAAATTTTTTGTCTATCTTGTGGTATATGTAGATAATTTGTTGATGACAACGAATAAAGAAGATTATATTGCATCCATAAAGAAAGAACTGAAGAAAGGATTTGAGACATATTTCAGACATCTACATTGAAGTGACCCAACATCTAAGATATATATTCCTCTCTTAAAATAAGTACATTGGAGAATTATTGAACAAGTTTGGGATGGATGAATGTAATCATTTGTCCACTCCAATGGAATAAAATTTAAAGCTTACATCTAAATAAGGAAATGAATTTGAGCTTGCAACTAAGTATAGACAGCTTGTGGGAAGTCTTATCTACCTCACCACCATCAAACCATATATTTAATCTGTTGTTGGAATCCTTTCCAGATTTATGTAAAATCCTTGTGAGGGATATTGGTCTAATATAAAAAGAGTTCTAAAGTACTTAAAAGGAACTCAAGACTTTGGACTCAAATATACACAAGTGGATGACTTCAACTTGATTGGATATTCTGATTCAGACTTTGATAGAGATAAGGAAACTGGAGTATCTCCTTCATGTTATGTTATGAGTCTTGGATCAGGAGTTATTGCCTGCAAGTCACACAAATAATCAGTTCCAACAGATTCCACAATGGACGAAATATATGTGGTAACTGTAGAAGCAACCAAGGAGATTGTGCGGCTTAGGATAATTCTTGAAGATTTGTAGGAGAAACAAGTGAACTCTACTCCTTTTCTGATTGACAACACCTCTACAATTAAATTGGACAAGAATCCAAAATTCCATGATCGAACCAAATATATCAATACAAATTATCATTTGGTTTGACATCATGTAGATGCCAACACTATTCACCTACGACATTGTTCCATAAATGAGCAAATTGCGGACATCTTCATCAAAGAACTTGGAAGAAAAAAGTTTGAAAGATTTAGAATGATGCTTGGACTCACAAACACCCCTTGAGATTAAGGGGGCAAATGTTAGACACTTAATCCTTCAAGGTTAGGCGAAATTATGTAAATATGTAAATTGAAAAATTAGAATAGGGAAAGGCATTGGAATGTGAAACCCAAGTGTCACCATTATGATTATATATAATGAGATTTATCTTAATGAAATGCAACTATTCAAGAGTTACCATTCTATCCTCACAATATTTTAATATTTTTCTTATTTTATATATATTTTTTCATTAACATATTGATTATTACCTAAAATAACCTTGTATATGAGGGTGAATTTGAAAACCAAAGTAAAGGTGGGGCAGGAAGAAATATATATATATATATATATATATATATATATATATATATGTGGAAGTAAATAAAAATATGTTTTTCTTATTATTTTCTCCCACCCCACTTTACTTTTTATAATAGATATAAAAAAATAATAATGGAAAAAAAAAAAAAAAAACTTTATCTAAATGATATTATTAAGATATTTAATGTAGCTAGTATTATCAAAATACATAATCCAACTACCTTTTGTCGCTTAACTTTATTTTGAAAAAAAAAAATCATAACGAATTTTAAGTGCGACTTTTTGGAGTTTCCCGTAGATTTATGGCCGAAATTTGGCGGAAAAAATTATTGTGAAATCTTGGTTTGTGTTGTTTAAACTAAATTTTTCACTGCATATATGGATTCAACACCTTGAAAAACCTTTGGGGCACTTTGATTGTACAGAGTTCACCTCTTAAACTTATGATTTTAAAATCGGAAAATAAACCGGAAAACTTTTCAAAAAATCACACTTAAAAACAACTCGTAAAAAAATTATAAGTACAAATTAACGACTAACTAAATATAATATAAAAAATTAAAATACATTATCATAATCTTACTTTCAGTACTAACCACGCTTGGGAGGGTAATTATAAAGTTAATGTCAATATCTTCATACCAATATAAATTTCATTGAAAGATGAAATGGACTCTACCTTTCCATGCATTTGAGATGAAATGGACCTTTACCCTTAGTGATAGCAACTCGGTGTGAAAACCTTTTTAAATGTACTTAAGATTAAGAACCATATCTTCACATCGTACTGAATAAATCAACATCATTGACCTTAACCTACTTAAGGATTTGATCCACTTTTAATTGTGGGCTCGCATTTTATCAAATTATAAATGGTCAAAACGTCATATCATGCATGATAGGAGAGTCTCCTACTTTATGAGTTTAAAAGTAAAGTATACCTAATGGCTCACCCCTTTACCCTTGCACTTTATACATTGATCTTTTAATGTTTTTTCAAACTATTTTAATTAATAATATATGATGCTCCTTTTCATTATTTTTAGTATTATTAATTGTATAATGGTATTTATAATTTTAATAATTATTATTAAAAAATAATAAAATAAAATAAATTATAAATAAAATTATAAATCATAAAATATTAAATAAAATAAAATAATTTTAGTTTATGAATAGTTAATAAATATAATCAACAAAACTACCACAGAGTGTGGAACATAAAACATAAATTGAAAGTATGATGATCACACACTCCCCGCGAATAATAGAACTTTACTTATGGACTCGTTCAATTTACACTTCAATATTTAATAAATATATATAGAGAGTTTGGCTAATTAAACTGAGACGTTATTCTTTTTATTGTAGTACATGTTTATTTTTTATGAGTGAATGTATTTAGTAAAGTATTAAGTCATATGCAATTGGTCCAACGACAATATGTTTGATTAATTTTTACAAATCTAGCAGTTTATTTTTGGATTTATATGTACATCTATTAAGATTATTCTAGGTGTGATTTCTTTGTTAAAGATTTTCAATTCTAAAAAACTACTAACATTTTTACTTTAGTACTTAAAAATTAGATTAAATGGTATGTTTTAAATATTTTTAAAATCCAAAAGTTAATCGAAATTGATAATACTCTAAAATTGTTGTTTAAAAACTTAAGAATGAGATGACATGTTCTGGACATTTTAAAAACTCAAAAAAACATTGCAACATGTTTCCTTGGACATTTAATTATTTTTACATTTTAATAAAAAATTAAAATTAAAATTCAATTAAGAAAATACGATGAATCAATTAAAATTATAATGATTTATATAATTCGAACTTTTATGATTTTAAAATTATAATGATTTATATAATTCCAACTTTTTATGATTTTCATGTTTAAATGTTATATGAGTATTTTGCTTTAAAAATTTAAAATAATATTATATACAATTTCTATAATTTAGAGAAAGTGTTCCAAGTGTTTATATAGCTTATTAAAGTGTTTTAATTGTTTATTTAATAGTAATAATAATAACAATAATGTTTACGGGTTTTGGATAGATGGTGATTGGGTGTTTGTTAAGGCACTCTTTGATGTGAAGTCACCGGTTCGATTCTCCGCCCCAATTGAGGTGATATATTGGACATGATGAAGATGTAGTCTTGCGAAGCTTACAAAAAAAAATGTTTAAAGTTCACTTGGGGTAGCGCAATTGACAATGGTTGTGGAAATGAAGTCTCACCGAACCGGACGTCTTGGGTTCAAATCTTGTGCTATCCCCGTGATCGAGGTGAGAAGTTAGACATGATGAAGATGTAGTCCTACCAAGCTTACAAAAAAAAATTAACAATAACAATAACAATAACAATATTTTTAAAGTTTACAGTTGGATTAAGTTGATGAGTTACTAATATTTTAAATGTTTAGGAGTGACAAAAAATTAAAAAAATATGGCGTAATTTAATTAATAGACAAAATAGTTTTTTTTTTCGCCAGAATTTGGTAATACAATTTTTAGGGAGATTATGATTTCTTGTGGTTTAAAATGCACTTTTGAATTCATAAATAGATTCAACACCCTCAAAAACACTTGAAGCAGTTTAACTTTATGAATTAGGCAACTTAAACTTAGGACTCATAAAAATTTCTATTGAATTTTGGGCAAAATTGACTAGGAAAAATGCCAAAAAAAACCATTTCATTTAGACTAGGCCAAAAATATTATATATCATCAATATTGTTAGATATTTAACTAATTCCAAAATTTAACAAAAATATAATAAATAAAATTTAAAAACCAACCAGGGTCCATCTTAAACCCAGATCTACCAAGCATCGAGAGAGATATGTCCAGTGTTAATTTTTAATTTGAGTTATAGATAATTAAAATATATATTTATTATTTTTTAATTTCTTTAATTTTAATGTTGACTAAGTCAGCTTAACATTACATTACATAATGCCTTACATAACTAATGTTTTACCCAAAATAATACAATACATAAAATCTGTAAGTGAATTCGAAAAAATATAATAACTCAAGTTATATTAAACTATATACTAGTAATTTCACTAAGAGGTGCAAAGGAACGTAGATAAGAGGAGCAGGGAATATGTAATACAATAATCAAGTGAAATATATGGACAGTGAAATACAATCAAAATTTGAGTTTTTATATATCTTCTAAAGAGTGTAACAGAAGATTAAATTTAAGAAGAAATTTACACTAACATAAATGTCCCAAAGTAATGGCAATCCTTGCAGGCAGAAGGTACATAACAAAGGAGATAAATTTATGTGGGGTTTTTTAAAATGGCATGAAATAAGTTTTGAAGATGGAAATTATGAGGTATCTATCAACTAAAGCTACCACTGGCACTTGGGAGAAACAAAGTTTATTAGTAAGTTGTTGTGAAGATGAGAAAACATTGGATTTCAAATAGAATTTTTGTATCAATGAATGTTGTGAAAGTAATTGTTAAAAGATCCGTGATTGGGGCAACTGAGTCGAGAGTGCCTTTTAACAAATCTTACATCAGCATCTTTGTGAAAAGGTGGTTGGATGAATATGCCATTTATATACAATAGTTCTTTGCAAAAGAATTGAAATATTGGTTGAGATAGCTCTCTTGAAATTGACAAATGATTCATCATCTTAAACAAGTACTAATTGTTATTTTCAGTAAAAAATGTTATTTGTATTTTGAATATATTTTCTCGTTAATTATTATTATTTTTTCAATAAAATTTGTTATTTGTTATGTTGTTATAGTATAATTTGTTTTTCTATCCTTATTTTAAAAAATATTTGACTTATTATAACACTAAAAGTGTAAACAAACATAAAATAAGGTTCTACTTAATAACATTCCACCACTCCAATAGAGTTGGACGTCTAGACATTCACTATAGTTAAAGTGAAAAAAAAAAAAATTGCCTTTTTCATATTTCCTCTCTTATTATATGTTATCATATGGGTTGATGGCATGGTCAATTGCAATCAGCTCATTCTAGATTTGACTATCCACTTGGTAATAGTTGACCAGTTTCGTTTGTCCCTTAGAACCAAAATTTAGAAACAAATCAATATATATAAATTAGTTGTCATATATTTTTCTGGACGTTGATTAGATAGAAAAACTAAATCCTTGTTTCTAGGAATCCCATGCATTAAATTGGTCTATAATATTATTGTCTATAATATCAGTACAATTTCTCTGGCAATTAGAGTCCTAGACCGCCCTGTAAAGTCTTGCAAGTGCCACGACGTTCCAACATGCCCTCTTTGTTATTTAGCATGTGTCACTTCTTACTAATCATTTGTAATGTTGCATGTGTTCCACTTGTTGGAGAGGACTTAGCTCCTATACTTTCACTTTGTAACTTTTTGACATGTATAGTAAAAATGTCTAACCACACCACTATATTAAATGATCTAATACCTGTTTAATGTATTTTGAACGTTGACTATTTGTATAAACAAAGGCCAAAGGCACATGAAGCTTTCCATGGGATTTCACATGAAAATCATTTAGTTTCAAATTCAGAGTTACATGCAGGAAAATTTGAACAGGTGCCATGTTGTATTGATCATGTAACAAATTTTGTAGGCTCAAATCAATATTAAGTCACTTTGTTTGAACAAGAGAGGGCAAGAGGACGTAAAACTTAATACACAAGTGGAACTCATTTGAACTTGTGAGTGGGACTGGAAATCAGACTAGGAGGTCTGGTATACTCGAATGCTTGTATACCATGTACTTTGCAGGTTGCAGCGTCTCATCATAAATACACTTTTATTGACCATGAGGTAGTTACTTTGTTCCTTTTTCCAAATGTTGCTCTAAATTCTCTTTACAACTGAGATTTATGGAATATAAATTGTGTTTTCTTGGTACCTTGTAGATGAATCAATATCTAACCTAAATACATGTATACAATTAGAATTCCAACGTTGTCTATAGCATTGAATCTAATGTGATTAAGGTAGGTGACTATCCTGAGGACAATTATTGTTGTCTTTTTTTAATGTTTTTGTTATGATGATTGATTTTTATACATGGTTTCTATTGCTGCAACTATGTAGTAAGAATATTACCATATGATTTACAACCAACAATAAATCATTTTTAATGTTCTTGTTTATGATCATTGAGTGTTATACATAATTTTTGTTGTTGTCATTATGCAATAGAATTATTACCATAAGATAATAAAAACCAGAAATATCTGTTATAATTTTGGTTTCTGTATTTCTACTCATTGTTTACAAAGAAAATACATGGCAATAGTATGCTTCTTTTGTTGTTTAGCAAGAAAATATATGGCAATAGAATGCCATTTTTCTTTCAAGGAATTTTATGGTAATAGAATGCGGTTTGTGTTAGAGACCAGTAGGGATTTTTTCAAGATTGTGTTTTTATTTTTGGAGAATTTAGAGTAAATTTATTTGTGAACTTTCTTATTCTAGTCTATGTTTCTTAGACACTTATTTATTTATTTTTAAAATGAAAATCCATCAAATATGTAGAGAAAATTGGAATTGCATGAGCATTTCAGAGGACAAAAATGAAACATTCCCCTACCCACTGGAAGACCATCTCTATGTTTCCAAAAAAATATCCATTTTGAAAATTCAATTCCTCTGCCTATAAAACTAGAAGAGCCACTATAATCAACTTTGTTCCCACTAGAAGACTATCTCCATATATGCTCTGAACTAGCAACTGTTGCTAGGTTGGGTGGCTTATTTTCCTCTTGCAAAGTTAATTACGTAATGATGCCATTCTATAAGGAGGAAATGGCAACTAATATGATTGCATGTTGCATACTCCTTCCATCCTACTGAATCACTCACTTGGCCTCAAAAAAAACTTGTTTCCAGTGATGTGAAGCAATAAAGACATAAAAAAAATTTCGATGCAAGTGACTCAAATGTAAGCAACAACTATATACATGTAAATCATGCTTTGGAAATTTATTATCTGCGATAGGTAGAGCTTGTGGGTCTCTATAAACAGTCGGTTGAACAATAATGGAAAGAACGATAATTGAAAAATCTATTGTAGTTCTTATACCTTGATAGCCATCAAAATTCTACAACAATTTAGTTTGCTCAACAAACTAAAAAATGAAAGAAAATTGGTAACCTTGCAGAGATTTCCCTGTTTAAAACTGAATCCCTTTTAAATATGTTCAATTGAAGCCACATCTATTAGCCAATATATAAACTTGGATGTTCAAGTGAAACCACATCTATTAGCATAATTCTTTTAAAGAAAACTTTGTGAAAAAATTTAAAGATTCATAGCGTAGATCTGAGTATGATTATGTTTCAAAGTATATATTCATGCAAAAAAAATTAAAGAAAACTTTGTAGAAAATTTTAAAGATTCATAACATAGATCTAAGTATGATTATGTTTCAAAGTAGATATTCATGCAAAAATCTTTTAAAGAAAAGTGTGTGGAAAAATTTAAAGTTTTGTAGCATTTTTATAATAAATTTACTCTGTAAGTCAGTCCTATATACTTGTAGAATCATATAAATATTTAATTTCAATTAGTGTAGATCAGTATCTAAAGTTTGATCAGAAGGATTTTAAGTAATAATTTTTTTAGCTTGAGCTTAATTAGACTGTAGATGTAGATTATCTGAGAGTTCAATCATAAAGTCAATGAATGACTCTGAAAATCTAATCATGAATATGTTAAATTATGGTGAATTTACAAAAGAGGCAGCTGCACTTATGGAGTCCGAAGAAGCATTATCAGGGAAGCTGGAGATATACCTGGCTGATCTCTTAGATTATCGCAGTGTTTTTGGAAACATCAATGGTTGCTCCGAAGTTTTCCACATCCCTACGCCCTATGATCATCTTGATAGATTGCAGGGGTATCTGATATGAATTAGTTTATGAATTTAAGGTTTCTCGGACAATTTATGGCGAAAGCAAGGGTTTCATAATGTTTTAATGGGCGTTGTAGTTTGATAGCATAGACTACAAGCTTTGAAGCCCATTGAATGTGGTGGAAACATGCTTTTTCATAGAGAATGTGAAGCATTTGGTGTTCGATTCCTCTGTATTGGGACTTGTTTACGAGAGGAGGACTAGAAATCTTGGTGATGGTGAAATTATGGATGAGAAGTGTTGGACCAATCTTGAATTTTGTCGTGAAAGGAAGGAAATTTCATTAACTTTCATATTTTTGTAAATCTAATTTGTCATTAATTCTGTAAATATAATTTGTCCTAAATTTTGGAAAACTCATGGTCATGGTCAAACGTATGGTGTATTTGTGTAGTTGTGGTCTCCATTAGAAAATACTAGAGAAAGTTGTATGGGCCCTCGGAAATGACAGGGCCTTAATCTAGTAGTCAGAAGGGTCTCTATTTCTAGGTTAAAACAATTCAATATTCATGGTACAAGGACATCATAATAATGTATCTTTGCTTATTCCTTTAATTGCTTTCTATAACTGCCACTTCCTTCCATACTCCACTTGTATTTGACTTCCACATACGCAAAACACCATCACTTCCTGATGTTTCTAATGTCATGCCACCCATATCCCAATCCAATTTCCATACCCCACCATATTTCCCTGATAGAAAAGCAACTATGTTCAGTAAGGGATTTTCATTTGTGTTTGAATCGAGCTCAATGTGCGATATAGAGACTCATTTTCTTCTAGCAATAACTATTAGTTCATATGGCCTACCAATATTAGGTGCCCATAAAGTAGCGTATACTTGGTCTCCATCTTCACGAGGGGTTACTAACTCTGCAATTGGATGCCAATGCTAATGAACATCTATAAACTCTGAAATTTTTACTGTTGTAGATTCGAGTTGAAGCCTAAAATAAATGCATGTTGTTTAATAGCATTGGCGTGGGGCTTCCAAGCAATGGAGGCTGTCAAACATGAACATTTTCCAAATCTCTCAACTACATGACTTATGTTTTGAAATTCTACCCAAAGTTGCCATTGCTTTAAGTCTAATGAGTCAAGTGATTCATAGATATTTACATGGCCATCAACATATGAAACCACCAATTTCAATCCCAAAAAACAAACACCAAATTGAATATCCAATGTCACCATTGGTCCATCTTGAAACTTATAACACAACCTCCATTTACATGATTCATAATTTTCTTCCACTTCCTCCCAGAGTGAAATAGTCCCATCAATACTACAAGAAGCAATGATGTCTCCATACTCAAGAGGATCCCATACTATCTTTACCAGGCTACTAGTGTGTGCCTTCCATCTAGAGGTGCAAGTAAATTGTGAATATCTAGCCTTGTGAGAGTAGAAGATATGGACGAAACCCTCTACATGCCCCCCACCATTCTTCCTCTGTTGTAATTCCATCCATTACAGTAAACGCCTTCCTCCACTGACACTAATTTTTTTCCATTTATGTTCTCTTTTCGGACAGATTACCTCGAAACAGTTGAATGTTTATAATCTTGTATGCTTACTGTCAGCGTAGGATCAAAATAACATGGGCATTTTGGAAGAGCCAATTTTGATTTGGAAAAATAGGTCGTCTAGACTTTTCTCGACTCAGAGCCAGATGACACCTATTTTTTTCCTCAATCGGAAGGGTATCTATGTGAGTGATGAGTGTATACTAGGATGTTGTTCCTCGACATGACTCAATAGCACTCGAAATCGCTGGGAGAATGAAAGGAATAGGTCAAATTTTGCTTGCCATTGGTTGGGGTGAACAGTGTCTGCTCAACCCAAGCCTGCAGAGAAAATACCTTTCGGTGTAAAGACCACTTTTTCATATATATATGTTATATGAAAATTTAACCCTTTTTTACTACTTATAAATTACCTTTTTTATTGCTTATAAACTAAATGAAATATTTTTTAATGTCTTAATTCTAAGGAATCAATGTAATAGTTATCTTCAATATCATTAAAAAGGTTTGAAAACCTAAAGTTGAAAATGGACTAGAAGAAATATTATGGATTAAGTAAGATGTACTAAAACATCATACAAAGTATATTTCTAATCTTTTTTTCTTTTTCTTTTTCCTTTTTACTAAAGGCATTGATGATTGGGTCGGTCTCATACTCACATGATACGGGGTTAATTGCAATCATTACCACTCTAACCTCTAGGTGAACCACGTCGCCCCCAACATGCAACCCATGGGGAAACTCGGGAGATTTAAACTTGGTATCTCATGGTACATAATACTTCAATTTCATGGCCATCACTAATTAAATTTCCCCCAAGTGATACAGAAGCATCTCAATTTCCAAGTCATTTTTAAAAAATCAAGCTTTTTGGAGACAAATATCCAATGGGACTTTTGACATGGAGAAGGAATTGTGTACATAATTTTAGTTTTCTAATTATCGTAGAAGGCATAAGAGATTTATGGATTGATTCTAGGGATAGATTGAGTGATTATGCCCCAACGAATGTGAAATTAGGCGATAGTTACAAATAAGAAGATAAATTTCTGAATTAGATTGTATGTACAGAGTTTTGATGAATGAAAGTAAATGGAAGCATCCTTATGCTTATAATTGTCTTTGTTTGCATGTGTGAATGGAGAACTCCTTGCACATGTCTGTAATATGGAATTAAGCAGGGTTTCAATTGTGTGTGATTACTAAAGCTAATGATAGATTTATGTGTAAATTTGTCATACAAATGATATTATTCATGTTTTAAGGGTGAGATATAATATCAAACACAATGATCTGAGAAGAACCTGTTGTAGATATAATTAATCTATGTTGTAAGAAAGAAGGAGAATGAAAGGGGTGAGATTTTGTTAAGGAAAAATTGGGTAGAACATACAAAGACATGACCCTTCATATTCCAATTGTAGAGGTCAGGAGGGACTTAGAAGAAGTTTGTAGAAGTCAGTGTAGACTTAGAGTGAATCTATGAATTTACTGTGTGTCGAGAAGGTGGAGGGTTGAAACCTTCATGAAATTTGTGCAAAAATTGTAGTCATATTAGAATCCTAATAAAAAAGCTACCAAAAAATTTAAGTGTTTGATGTCAAGTTAAATACCAAACGTTGTTGTTCTTCAAACATTGGTGTTCATCCAATGTTGTTGTTCATCCTTGAAATTCTCGTAACCATTGTGTAAAAGTTATGGAAATGGGACAAAATGTAAACTTCTATTACCACAACTAAGCAGTAACATTCCAAAGCAAATTTAGATTTTCCTACATTACCAAAAAGAAACTTATATTTCCAACATTTTTACTTAAATGTTGTTATAGCTCTGATACCACTTGTTATAGATCTAATATGAAAATATAAGACAATGAAAATATACCCAGAAACAATAAGATAGAAATAGATAAAAATGCTTCACTTTATTGATATCAAAACCCTTAAGGTAGGGCAACACCATACATTCACTCCTTAAGGAAGGATAACACTCCACAAGCCATATGCCTGTTCATACAATATTCCTTGACATCCCTCAATGTGGAGTCTCTAGCCTCTATATAGGCCTCATACATACAATACCATGGGTCATTACCATGGTTCCCTCAATACCATCTATCTAATACCATGGGCTTATTACATTATTGCTAACTAGTTGTGGTCCCTTACATGATACGGGTTAACCACCTTATTTATTACTATTACCCATATCATTATTATTCCATTTGGTACCTCCCTTTGTACCCCATATTATCCCCCCTAGGTATACTACATTCCACCCCCCTTAACATATTTCGTCCTCGAAACATGGGAAGAACACAAATAATAAGATCTACTCAAAAGAGTAGTCCATTGGTACCATGCACGTGCATCTAGCCATCTAAGAGAAAGGTGAACCCTAGATCCAGTTGGTGCCTCGCTCGCTTGAGATGGAAGTTGACCGTGGCAGCTCTTCTGTGTTGATGTGTAGAGGGTGGATCGTCGCTCCTCTCTATCTATCATGTGGGGGTTGTTGTCCTTCTGGCTAATTCGTTGCCATCTTGTTGGTTGTTTTCTTGCGTTGAGGTGATGTGGGTGGTGATATGCTAAAGTTTTAACCAACAATGGAGCCTGAGTGGTATCTGGTACATGTTGTGGTGCCTGCTGTTGTTTCTTATCTTCCAATATTACTTCAACCACTGAGTCCTCATCTGATGTATCAGTACCTGTAACCTTTTCTGCTTCAACCTTCGTTTGTGTTTGATTTTCGATCATCAAAGGCTCATCATCTGATATGTCAGTCCCTGGAACATCTTCTGCTTCAACCTCCTTGGACTCTACCTGTTTATTGATGGAAATATCTTGTAATGTAATTTTCTTCTTTTTATACCAGAGCTTCAAGAATTTCTTCTGTACATTAATATTGATAGTACCCACGGATTCCATCCAAGGATATCCCAAAACAAAATCTATGTTATCCATATCTAAAGTATAAAAATCACCATGCAACACATACTTATCCATAGAAAGCTTCAAATCCTTATAAACTTGCACATCCTCATCATTAACTGTGTGTTTTCAATGTGTTTGGCTGGAACTTGCAATTTTTTTGCCAAATTAACATTGATAAAATTATGCTTGCAGCTAGGATTTATAAACACAATGATTTTCTCCTTCTGAATCAATCCATGAACCTTCAATAAGGAGATACCAGTAGGAAATAACCCCACATGTTTCTCATTATCTTATTTTCTGGCATGAGACCATCTGTCTAAAAGTAATTTTTCAAATTCTTCATTGGGCAAGTTGGAACACTTCTTTTGGTTAAGTAATCCCCACCATGTGGCCGCCTCATCTTCAAAATTACCCACTACAAAAAATCTCCAATGATGTTCCCATAATGACTTTTTTGCTTTTATGTATTCTTCAATAGTAGGACCATTATCTTTTCCTGTAAAACTTTGAACCACCATGAAGAGGGTTTGGAAAAATTCACTTACTTGGCGAAAATTTGAAATGGCCACAATTCCATCAATATTGCTCAGAATCCCTATTATGACCTGTTTTCGGAAATAGAAAAACCATTCTACATCTTCTCATGTG
This sequence comes from Pinus tabuliformis, assembly GCA_031772625.1. NCBI lineage: Eukaryota > Viridiplantae > Streptophyta > Pinopsida > Pinales > Pinaceae > Pinus > Pinus tabuliformis. The sequence continues at coordinate 245,395,309 of CM062817.1, read as the reverse complement.
GTAGAAATCCCGATCTGGGCACTAGAATTTCCTATTCGCGCTGCAACTGTCCCACCATCACAAAAATTTGCTAAAAAAATAGCTGATTTAAATCAACAATATCTCCCTCATTCGGACTCTGATTCGACTGTTTTTTCTTTTTTGAAATTGGGTATTTTTCCACAAATAATCCAGATCTGCAATTATATTCTGCAGATTTTGCACCAGAACGTACAAATCTACGCCACAAACTTGCTGCCCCAAAAAATGTCTGCAACAACACTAATTTTTAAATCAGCGATATCTCCTTCATCCGGACTCCGATTCGGCCGATTTTTTTTTTTCAAACTGAGTATTTTTTCACCAAAAACCCAGATCTGCAATTATATTTTGCAGATTTTGCCCCAAAGCATACAGATCTGATCTGCAAATTCGCCACCCCGAAAAATGTCTGTAACCCAACTGATTTTTAAATCATCAATATCTCCCTCATTCGGACTCCGATTCGGCCGATTTTTTTTTGAACTTTGGTATTTTTTCACAAAGAATCTAGATCTGCAATTAGATTTTGCAAATTTTGCCCCAAATCATACATATTTGATCTACAAATTCGTTGTTCTAAAAAATTTCTGCAACACCACTGATTTTTAGCTTCGATACCACTTGTTATAGCTCTGATACCACTTGTTATAGATCTGATATGAAAATATAAGACAATGCAAATATACCCAGAAATAATAAGATAGAAATATATAAAAATGCTTCACTTTATTGATATCAAAACCCTTAAGGTAGGGCAACACCATACATTCACTCTTTAAGGAAGGAGAACACTCCACAAGCCATATGCCTGTTCATACAATATTCCTTGACATCCCTCAATGTGGAGTCTCTAGCCTCTATATAGGCCTCATACATACAATACCATGGGTCATTACCATGGTTCTCTCAATACCATCTATCTAATACCATGGGCTTATTACATTATTTCTAACTACTTGTGGTCCCTTACATGATACGAGTTAACCACTTTATTTATTACTATTGCCCATCCCATTATTATTCCATTGGGTACCTCCCTTTGTACCCCATATTATCCCCCCTAGGTATACTACAAATGTAACATAAAAATAATGTTAGGATATTCCGATACATAGGAAATAGTTAAGTATAACTTGGTCTAGTATAGAGTTAGGTAAAGTGTGTTTCTTTACTATGTACATTTTGTAACTTATAATCCGACGGTCACGATATGTAGTGATCCGACGGTTCATTCTCTCCTCGGTATTACCGACACTTGATCCGTGGCTTAACACCCGATTGGTCCATGATCTATATTTAAAGAGCATGGAGGGTCATTTTTAGGTTAACCGTCCATGAGAGAAGCTTATGTAATTTTTCATTCTTTTATTAATAAATTGCCTGAAGTGGCCGCGTTGGCTCAGGCCGTGGACTGTTTCCCTCTTTGAGGGTTTTAACCACGTCAAAAGTACTGGTGTATTGATCTGTGATCTATTTGTGAGCGGTGTCCTTTGGTGTTCTGTCTGAGGAACTTACCCTGTAAATTCCTACATGGTATCAGAGCCAAGTTGAGGGTCGCGTCTGTTGGTGATCCAAATCTGAAGCCGATAGAACTGCATCCGACTGTCGTTTTCTAGATCTACTGTTTCTGACTGCTTTCGGGCCGAGAGGACTGCTCTATTGTGTTGGGAGCATCTGTTCCAGTGAGGAACCCCTTTCGTTTCATGCGAAAAATTTTCCGGTAGCCCTAGCTACGTCATTTTTAGGATCTGGAGGTATACAGTGTTTATTTGCAGTTTACAATTATTTTCTCTCTGTTTATTTTGGTTTCGGTTTATTTAGCCTTTTTTTATTACTGGATCTATACCTTTCATTTCTGTGTATGCTCTTTGCCCCACGACTTTGTGCGATCTGGGAAAATCAGAAATAGAAAGGAATGATTTTTCTCATGCGTATGCTGTTTTCCGCTGCGCCTTAGTGTGATCTCGGAAAATCAGAAACATTGAGAAAAATATTTAGTTTCCGGCTAAAGCTAGCTTCGAGCCGCAAGGTTTGTTTTTTTTTTGTATGTCCGTGTTGGGTTTTTTGTTTTTTGTTTTGTAGGAAAAAAGAGCTTTCTCAAAGCAAGCACACAACCCAAAGCTTCAACCCCCCCCTCTCTCTCTCTCTCTCTCTCTCTCTCAAACTTTTTGTATAGCTCACTTGGTCCAAAGCTAATTTATGAGAGTAGAGGTCTTGAGTTCAAGTCTCCTTTTTGTGGGGGTGGATTTTTCATTTCCGCACATTCCCGCACTTCGTCGGCGACTTCATCAAATTTTCTTCAAAAAGCCATAACTTCTTCATCCGGAAGCCGTTTTCAGAACCATTTTTTTTGAAACGGCCTAATTTTTCAAGATATTTCCATTGGAACACTTAGTTTCAACATCTATAGCTTCAGTTTCTGTTAAAATGGAAAGTCCATGCCAAGTTATTCTTGACAGCACCAACTACTTCCAATGGTGGTCCTACATTGTGGATTTACTTAGAAGTAAAGGTCTCTACAGAATAGCCACAGGCCAAGAAACCAAACCGAAAGATGAAGATAAGGCAGCTAAATGGGAAAATAGGCAATATCAAGCACGTGGGTTGATAGGGATGTCTATTTCTCCAAATCTTAGATTCCATATTGCAGAACTTGATGCTCCTGATGAAGCAATGAAACAGATTACTAAAGTCTTTGGAATTAAAAATGAACTTAGAGCCCATCAACTTGAAAATGAGTTGCTTACATTGGACCCCAATAATTTTTCTTGCATTGAAGATTTTCTGTCCAAGTTCAAGACCCTTAGACTTCTCTTGGAAGGTGTTAAGGTTAAGAAAGAAGATAGTAACCTTATATATTCCATTCTTACTAAGTTGGGACCAGCCTACTCTGTGTTTGTTTCCACCTTCCATTCTACAAGAGAAGCCTTCATTTCTCAAGGACAAGACTACAAGTCCCCTTCCTTTGATTCTTTTTGTGATTCTTTAATAAGAGAACAAGAAAAACTCTTACACCTTGGTCTTCTTAATCTTGGAAACTCTTCTAAGAAAGCGTTAGCCGCCCAGTAGCAACCAAATCCAAAGAATCCTAAGAAGTTGTATCCTAAAAAGAATGGTCCTAAAACAAACAAGGGTCCTAAGCAATTTCAGCCTCAAAATGAAAAATCATTTCAACAAAATGATAAGACAAATAAAAACAAAGGGAAGAAGACTGATAGACATTGCAACTTTTGTAATCGAGATGGCCACTTAGAATCCAAATGCTTTAAGAAGATGGAAGCCTTGGAAGCAGCAATGAAGAAGCATAACATCCATTTGGAGCACTCTTCAACTTCAACTTCATCTTCAGGAATGGCACTTTCTGCATGTGGTTGTCAAGCATCTCGGTCTGGCTATGCACTAAATGTATCTTCTTCTTCTCATTCTCATGAGTGGCTCATTGATTATGGAGCTTCTTATCACATGGCCAAAAACAAAGCCGTGTTTTCTTCTTTAAATGATTGTAACACAAAAAATATATATGTTGGTGATGATAGATTTCTTAGTGTTGTAGGGACTGGAACTGTTCATATAGACAATGGTCAGTTTAATGATGTATTATGTGTTCCAACCTTATCCTGCAACCTTCTATCTGTATATCAGATAACCTATTCAGGTGAAGGTAAAATCGTTGAATTTTCACCTCACGATGTTGTAATTAAGGACCTAAGAGATCCTAGACAGATTTTAGCTACTGGCATTGCTGATGATTCTACAAGGTTGTATAAGTTTCACAACTTTGGGTCGTCAAATCTTCCCTCAGTATTTGTTGCTCATAATGATGAAGTGAGCAAACTTTGGCATGAGCGATTTGGTCACTTAAACTATCGCTCTCTTCAGAATCTATGTAAAGAAAATATGGTGACAGGTCTTCCAATGGTATCTTGCAGAGATGGTGTTTGTTCCGGATGTGTACTCGGAAAACATCATCGGGACAGTTTTGAAAAACGTGCCTCTTGGCACGCCTCAGCCCCTTTATAGCTTTTGCATAGTGATTTATGTGGTCCACTTCCAGTTGTTTCCTTCTCTGGCTACAAGTATTTCTTAACTTTCATTGATGATTTCTCCAGACGCAATTGGGTATACTTCTTAAAACTCAAGAGTGAAGTATTTAACATGTTCTTGGCCTTTAAGGGCTTTGTTGAAAAACAATCTGGACATCAAATTCTTAAGCTAAGATCTGATAATGGTGGAGAATATGTTAAAAACAACTTCATCAACTTTTGCACTGAGCATGGAATTCAAATGCAACATACTGTTCCATATACTCCACAACAAAATGGTGTAGCTGAAAAGAAGAATCGCACCTTAAAGGAAATGGCTAATTGTATGCTTCAATCTAAAGGACTTAGTCTTAATTATTGGGCAGAAGCAATTAACTATGCAAATTACATAATAAATCGCACTCCTACTAAGGTTTTAAAGAATATCACTCCAGAAGAAGCATGGAGCTTAATTAAACCAAATGTGAGTCACTTTCGTGTTTTTGGAAGTGAAGCATGGGCCCATATTCCAGATGAGAAACATAAAGCTTTAGAACCTAAGAGTGAAAAATGTATTTTTATTGGATATTCTGAAGATGTCAAAGGACATAGACTTATTCCACTTAAGTCCAAAAATGTTATCATTAGAAGAGATGTAAAGTTTGCTGAAAATATATCGGCCTGTGAGCCTAGTTCGGTGGATGTGCCACCTCTCCCTATCTCTTCTACTTTTGAAAATATTTCTTCTTCAGATGATGAAAGCAAGGATGAAAATCCTCCCCCACCTTCTCAGGATCCTCCTTTAGCTCCTCAGCGTCCAAAATGGGTCCGTGCTACTCGGGATGCAACAGGTGATCTTGCTGGTGATCCTACAGATCAGCGACGTACACATTCTCAGTTTGATAGAGCCTCTTCTTTACTGGCTCAAGCTTCAGTAAATCATGATCCTGACACCTTTACAGAAGCTTCAGGCCATCTAGATTGGGAAGCAGCAAGAATGAAGAATATCATTCATTATTGGCAAATGATACATGGGATCTTGTTCCTCTACCAAAGGGACGAAAACTTGTTAGATGCAAATGGGTTTATAGAACCAAGTATGGACCAGATGGGAAAGTTGATAAACATAAAGCTCGTCTTGTTGCTAAGGGTTTTTCACAAGTCGAAGGCATTGACTACACTGAAACCTTCTCCCCTATTGCCAAAATGAACTCTATCTGCCTTGTTCTTTCCCTTGCTGCCTCTTTCAAATGGGAAGTCCATTAGATGGATGTTAAATCTGCCTTCTTGCATGGGGACTTGCATGAAGAAATCTATATGGAACAACCTATTGGCTTTATACAAACAGACTCCAGCCTTGTATGTCAGCTTAAGAAATCCCTTTATGGTCTCAAGCAAGCTCCTCGAACTTCGTATGCCAAAATGGATAACTTTCTTTTAGAAAATGGCTTTTCTAGGTGTCATTTTGACAATACTGTCTACACCAAGAAAGTGGGCAAGTCTCTTATCATTCTTATTCTTTATGTTGATGATCTTATCCTGACTGGTAGTGATCCCAACCTTATAAACCATGTGAAGACTAGCCTTAAAAGGAAGTTTGAAATGACAGACTTAGGACACTTACATTATTTTCTTGGTCTTCAAGTCTTGCAATCCAAGGAAGGTATTTCCCTTTCCCAGTCCAAGTATGCCTGCGATATTCTATGCCATTTTCACATGGAAGACTATAAGCCAGCCCCTTCTCCCTTTCAGTCTGGAGTCAAGCTTTCAGTCACTTGTACTTCTCCTGAAGTTGATGCTACCTTATACCGTCAACTTGTAGGAAAACTTTTGTATCTAACCCATACTCGTCCTGACCTTTCCTTTGCTGTTGGCCTTGTTGCTCGGTTTATGCAAAACCCACGTGAAAGTCATTGGAAAGCAGCTAAAAGAATACTTCGTTATGTTTGAGGTACAATTCAGTTTGGGATTCATTACAGTGCCGAAGCATCTCCTCTATTGGTTGGTTTCACTGATTCCGATTGGGCTAGTGACCTTGATGATCGGAAGTCTACTGCAGGTTATGTGTTCACTCTTGGTTCAGGACCTATTACATGGGCTTGCAAGAAACAAGGTGCCATTTTTCTTTCTTCAACAGAAGCAGAGTATCGTGGTGCCGTAGAAGCTAGTAAGGAAGCCTTGTGGCTTCGTCAGATCCTGTCAGAGTTTGGCTTTCAGCAGCAGCATTCGACTACACTTTGGTGTGATAATCAAAGTGCCATTCAGCTATGCAAAGATCCAGTCCAACATCAGTGCAGCAAACAAATTGAACTGCACATGCACTTCATCAGAAAGCTCATTCACGACCATGTTCTTTAAGTGCAATATTGTTCAACAGATGATCAAGTTGCAGACATCTTTACAAAGGCTCTCACAGAGGCGAAGTTCACTAAACTTCAATTTATGGTTGGAGTTAAGGAAGTTGTCACTAAGGGGGGATAGGCTCTAGTGCCTCCTTCCTTCTCCTATTGTGTCATATTTGTAAATCCTTCAATCCTATCCCAAGTTGTTCTTAAGGGGGGATGTTAGGATATTCCAACACATAGGAAATAGTTAAGTATAACTTGGTCTAGTATAGAGTTAGGTAAAGTGTGTTTCTTTACTATGTACATTTTGTAACTTACAATCCGATGGTCACAATATGTAGTGATTCGATGGTTCATTCTCTCCTCGGTATTACCGACACTTGATCCGTGGCTTAACACCCAATTGGTCCATGATCTCTATTTAAAGAGCATGGAGGGTCATTTGTAGGTTAACCATCCATGAGAGAAGCTTATGTAAATTTTCATTCTTTTATTAATAAATTGCCTGAAGTGGCCGCGTTGGCTTAGGCCGTGGACTGTTTCCCTCTTTGAGGGTTTTAACCACGTCAAAAGTACTGGTGTATTGATCTGTGATCTGTTTGTGAGCGGTGTCCTTTGGTGTTCTGTCTGAGGAACTTACCCTGTAAATTCCTACAAATAATATATGATATTTCTTAATACATAAATTAAAAATAAAATTTCAATTGTAATTAAATAAATAAGATGTACTAAAACACTATAACATATATTTTCAATCATTTTACTTAGATGTCCCATGGACATTTTGTTTTCTTGTTTTAAATAATGTATACAATCTTTCTTAATAGATGAATGCCAAATAAAAATAAAATATTCATTATAGTAATTAAAATTTATAACAATAATAAAAAATAAAACAAAATAATATAATTTAATTTAACAACATGAATGCTTGATTTCAAAAAATTGTGATCCCATTGATATATAGAATAATAACTTGTATTGATATTATATAATAATATGATCCGGATTTAAACAAGAATGCAACAAATTACAAGGATAACCAAAAATACAGATATGCAGCAGAAATAATACTTCATTTCATTAATGTAAAATACTGAAATATGGTTACAAACAGAAATGGAAATAAACCAGCTAGGGCAATAGTAGCTTATCTCTGAGAAGAGATGTGGTGGCTATTGGTGAGCTCCAGTATTGTAGCAATAATGCTACAACTCCTGGGGCTTCCTGTCTCTTAATTTTATCAACCCGGTAGTTCGTACAAACTTGGAAGCGACGGTGCTGTATGCACAAGTACTAGCCCTTGTCGCAGCTGTCACTTGGTCAGCTGGCACAAGTCCGCTAGGGCTTAAGCCAACTTCTATAGGCTCACAGAAGAAGCTTTATCAATGATGGACGAAAGCTAACTCAAAGGAAGGCTACTCTACTTGACAAACTGAATCAAAAGCAATTTAAAGCATGTAAATCTATGAAACCCTAATTTAACTAGTCTATCCTCTATAATGCAAAGAATGTGGATGCAACTCTTATGAATGCTGTCATTACCTCTAAAAAGTGTAAATGCATGGGTCTAAGCTACTTGCATCATGAGAAATGTGTTTTTGTGTTTTTCCTTTACGTGTGTGGAATGAGTGTGAACTTGGCCTAATTAGGGTTTGATTGTGCAGGTGGGATGTAGAAGGAAGGAAAGTGTGGGACAGGTTGGGGAGGCTAGGAAAGGTCCCTAGGGATCCTTAGCACCCATCCACAGAGGTCCCTCACATTCAGAAGCTCGGCAACGAAGTGAGTGGCCTCCTACAGGAAGGCTGCAGGGGATCCTACAGGATACTCTGTTTTCTACAAGATGTCTACAAATGGCTACAGGATGTCCTACTGTGAGTGGTTGGAGTGATGGAGGAGAAATGGAATGGTGTGGGAGGCTAAGGGAGATGGAGATGGACCTGATGATGTCTCAGGAAATGGAAAGTCAGACGAAGGAAGGGTGCATGCAATGGGTTGATGTTTTGGAAAGGTGGAATCAACGAGAGTGCAGGAGATGGAGCTGTACGTGAAATGATAGAGTTGGAGGGCAAGTGAGTGAGATAGAAGGTGAATAGAACTTGCAGGTGGATGGAGAAAACGACGAAGGAAGTGGCTTGAGAAAGAGCAGTGTAAATGAAACAAATGACCTGTGCATCAAAACAAGAAATTCATTAACCTATTATGCCATGAAACCTATAAATCCGAAATGGAAAACAAGAAATGAAACTAATGCGTGAGAGTGCAGTATGGATCAATGTCGAGAATGTATGAATGGATCTTCAATACAAACGTTCATGTGGCAGCTTGCGTGGAGATGAAACGACTGCTGTTCTTTTTGGTGGCTGATCATGGTCTACACCCCAATCCCAAATAGTGAGATGGCAGTGAACCTTTACAACCTGTTTTTGTTAGAGCTCCAAGAGATTTATTCTACCAACCTATCAAACTTGAATACTGAAAGCAAAGCATCATACCAGTCCTATCTATGCTAATGAAAACAATTAAACTAACAAGCTGGAAATCCGAATTGCATAGGAAACTAAACAAACTCAAGTGCTGGAACTAATGGTAAATGCATTACAACACTGAGGAGGTCTATGGCTCTCAGGTTGGGCCCTAACCTGAGAGCTATAGCTCCTTGAGAAAACTCAGAACTAACTCAAAAGTGGCCTTCTTTATTCATAATCTGATAACATGCCAAATTGGCTTACAAAAGAGAACGAAACTTGAGCTGTGCTCCAAAATTACAATAGTAATACGAGAGTTTCAACAACCTAAACAAGGCTAAGGCCTCTATACTTATACAAAACGATGCTCCAACAAGTATCCATGATTCTAGGAGCTCGGCTGTTCAATCTATAGTTTAACTGCTGATCCTGTAGGATGATCATAAATGCTATTTCCTGTAGAGCAGTTTTGAACTGCTGTTCCTGTAGAACAACTGGCCGTGTATTAAGCTCGGAGGGAGGATGGAGTGGGGCTCGGAGTTCTTGGTGAGGATCACGAGGAATGTCCCCCAAGACCGTGGACAACCTCTCCTTACGTCAGCAATGCCAACTCGTTGTCTCCTTGCCACCTTTTCGTTGTCTTTTGCTCCCTTTTAATGCCAAAACCTGGAATCACAATGCATTAGCTACGTAGATAAAGTGCCTATCCTTTCTCCTACAAACAACATGAATAAACTAAGAAGTGTATGCATAAACAATAAAAATGAATGGTTTGAGCAAGCAAAATAGGCCAAAAATGAGCCCAAATTGTACCAAAATTGGGGCTCATCATCACCCCCCAGCTGAACCATTTGCTCATCCTTGAGCAACCTTGCCCCTGCTCCTCTAAGGCTTGCACCTCAATTCTTAACTGTTGTTCTTCTTCCTGTAGAACTGTTTTTGGTCCTTTAATATTGGTGGTCAGCTCCTTCTTGCCTTCTTGTTCAGATGTGATGCCCTTGGAGGATAGTCCTGCCTTTGCCTGGAGTTCTTGCAGCTGCAACCGTAGCTTTTGGTTTTCTTTTTGTAGAAGTGCCTGCTGGCAGCTAGCCACATGTTTAGCCATAGTGAACTCACTTCTGACCTCCCTGAGCTGATCTTGTAGAGGGCCTATGTCCCCCACCCCCTTTGATTTGGCAATTTGCATCCAGGTATGGGAGCGGACTCTTTCTTTCTCCAATTCGAAGAATAGAGGTACGGTGAATTTTTGTGGGATGATCTTGCCTGCCTCCAAGAAAGTGTAATATGAATTCAGATTGGGTGAAGGACTAGGTTCAGGTATATGCTCTCTTGCTGTTTCTTGAGGGGGTTCTGCCTCATCCACCCTGGGTGATGAAGGTCCTCCTTCTTCTTTCTGTTCGGTTTCCTGTAGTTGAGCTAAGGTATCCTGTAGGACGTTCTCAGCTTCCTGTAGCCTGGTTTTCTCGTCCAACAGGTCCACTCGGTCTTGCCATGTGCTCTTCTTCGGGCTGCCCTTTTCATAGGTAACTGTGACCTTTGAGGGAGATTTGTCTTTGGGAGAAACAGGGGTGTCCTCAATGACAATTAGGCTGCTAGACTGCTGCTGTGGTTTCCCTGTTTTTATCCGAACACTCCTCCGTGCTTTGAAGTAGAGAGGAGGGTCCCTCTTCCTTTTTCTCTTTGGCTCAGGTGGCGTACTGAGGCCAGCTAATACGGCCGCTACCTCTCTAGCTAAAACATCCACCTTCTGCTTCTCAGATTTTGGTTGTGCATGGCTTCCTGTAGAAGCCTGTTCTTGCACCCTTGTGCTTCCTGTAGACGCTGGTGTCGGGCTTCCTGTAGAAGCCTTGGTCTTTGCTTTTGGGCTTCCTGTAGAAGCCTGCTTTTCCTTTCCTGTAGCGGTAGGTGTCTTCCCTTTTTCTTTTTTTTCTACGGTGGTTTGATCCTTTTGTTTGCTTGCGAGTGCTGGAGAGGTAATTGGGCTGACGTGGCTTTCCCCGACTCTGTCTCTTCTGCTTTTTGACCTTATTTCTCTTGCTGACAGGATGGGGGAGTCAGCTTTTTCTTTAGCCTCTTCTTCCTCAGCCACCTCTTCCTTGTCTTCAGTGCTGGAGGAGCCACTCTCTTCGATCAGCATTTTAATGTCTCCATCTCGTGTCAGATTCCTAAACGACTCCCAGGAGAGGGGAACTTTATATGAGTGCAAGGCATCTTCCACAAGCAATTTTATTAACCCATGATGGGCTATCTAATCAGGGATGCCCTGTCTTAGTTTGGTAGCACACTCCATGAGGGACTGTAGAAGATAATAAGGGATGCTTAGTTTTTGGTCTACAGGATCGTCAATTCCGTGCCTTAACTCAGTGAGGAGCCGGAAATGATATGCATATACTATACTGAACCGGCCTTCACACGTAATATACTTCATTATTTGCAAACTGACTTCATTCCACGGTGGTGTTAGGCTCGTCCTTCTTACCCCATTTTTATCTTCGGTGAATGACTCTTCCGGTGGGAAGAACTCCTTCTTTGCTTGCTGGCTCATCTTCCGCTCTTCTTTGTCCCACGGCAGACCCATGGGCAGCTCTGTAATCCGACTGATATGCTCTGGGGTGAGTTCGAGGCTGAGACCTCTGAAGGTTACCGTGGCCAATGTCTGTGATTTAGGCTGTAGAGCCTGCAAAAATTCCTCGGCTACTTCATCATCGTAGCCCTGTAGTTTATCACAGAAAGGCATCCATTGTGCTCTAGTGAAGAGCTCAACCACTGCCGGGTTTCTCCTTAATGCATTTGAATTAGTGGGCTCTCGCCTGATAAACCCGCCAGGCATGATGAACACAGTGGTTTATACCAGAGGTGGTGGATACACAGGAAATTCGGTCTAAAGACAGAACATGCAATGAATTTTCAGACCACAGTTGATTATACAGCTATCCTGTAGGAGCGATAGTATAGGCACGGCAATCCAATTTTTTTATGACCACACTGTGACTAAAGGCCTTGCCACCTTTAAAAAACAATTGCGGAAGGAGTTGCAGGGTTACCTCTTTTCTGCCACCTTTTTTTACGTGAAGACTTCACCTTCCTGTAGAGCCGCGTTCCTGTAGAAACTGCTTCCTGTAGGACGGCGTTCCTGTAGAAACTGTTCCTGTAGGAGCAGTGCGCAGGCTTCGGGAAGAGCTTTAGTTGGCTGGCGGTCGAGAGGTGCTTTACCAGCGTTCAGGTAGCCGAGAGCTCGGCATATCAATATGCAGAGGTAAGCAGAGGATCTACTCGAGTTTTGAAGTGAGGTTGATGGAGATACACGCTTAATCGAGCCGATTAGATTTTGAATCGGCGCAGCTCGTGGCGCGGGGGTGAGCTGTCCCCGCCGGACCATTGGGTGACGTCACCCATCATCCGCCTGCACATTCGTTTGTTGCCGCATTCATTCCCACAGATCTGCCGCCGCCCTTTTCGGTTAAACTTCACTTCTAGGTTGACGGGACTGATCTTCACGTGCTTGCTGCGTGTTTCTTTCGTCGTGGCTGCCACCTCGTCCTCTGACTATCCCTTTACTAACCGACGTGGCCAATCACTGGCCTTTAGGCCGCTCAACCATTCACCTTTATGCCATGCAAAACAAATCGAAGTAATAATCATGCAGTTTGATGGAGAGAAGGATTAGAACACTTACCTGCGCGCGGCTGCACATGATTTCCAGTTTTTTGAGCGATGGATCTACCTGCCGCATGTGGCTGCACATTCCTGTAGGCTCGTGGTTACAGGATGCTGGCGATGGAGTGAATGGTTCTCCGTTCATGCACCCGTGTTTGATCTCAGATGGCGGTGCTGTGAACGGTCTTCACTTGAGCAGGTTGAACTGTTACAGGATCCCCGCGAGGGGTCTTGTCACCGTTCTTTCTCCTCGGGTGTATGCTGCATGCTGGCGGTTCTGGCTTCTCGATCACGATCCTAGCGCTTCTGATGTATCAACGTGGATGTGGTATGGTTCTCAGTGCCTAGTTTTTCTTTGACAGATGCTTTCTCACGAGAACTGATTACTTTGTTGTGCTGCTGCAGGGATCTTGGTTGCATGGCGACGAGGATGGTGGAGGACGATAATGGCAATGTTCAGGGGTGCCATCATTGGCATGCATGCATTCAATCCACTCCTCAGTCGCTAGATCTTCATTTGAAACACATTTCGGCCATCGTAACCTTCTACAGGAAGTTTCCTGTAGAACACAGAGCTTCCTGTAGAAAATTGGCACTTTCCTGTAGAAGATCCGCGTCTTCCTGTAGGAAGACTGTCTGTTCCTGTAGAAAAACTATATCCTCCTGTAGAAGATCCAAAGCATTATAATAATTGCACATACCTTAAAAAACATTGCTGTTCTTGGAGGTGATGCTGATGACATCCTTTGCTAGCATGATGAAGGCCCCTGGCTTGGAGTGGAGAGGCTTCTTCTCCTCCATAGAACATCTGCATGCAAACCTTTTATGGTGCTGATTGCTTTTTCCTTTTTTTTCTTTTTTCCTCTTTTTTTTTAGAAAGACAATAGGAGCGCCTCAATGAGGTTTTCACCCCTACTGCCTGCCTTGGGCACCTCAGAGAGGTTTTCACCCAAGGATCTTTATTTTTCTCTCTTTTCTTTTTCGAAAGACAATAGGAGCGCCTCAATGAGGTTTTCATCGCTACTGCCTGCCTTGGGCGCCTCAGAGAGGTTTTCACCCAAGGATCTTTATTTTTTTTTTTTCTTTTTTTTTTTTTTTTTTTTTTGTGTTTTAGATCCTTCAGGGTATGCCCAAAGTGGAGGCAGAACCCTTCTCTATGACCAAAACAGATTTCTCCATAGTGTTGATAAACTCTTGTCTTGAGAGAGGTCTTCTATAGATCTTCAATCGGTGCCCATTGACAAGCATGGGAATGGATTCCTCATCAATGGTTCGAATGAGGACAGATCCATTGTCATGGCACTGTTCCACCACATAAGGTCCTAGCCATCTGGTTCTCAACTTCCCCTTGAAATCTTTGAATCTGGAGTCATACAACAAGGCCCAATCTCCCGGCTGAAATTGCTTGTCATGGAGATGTTGGTCATGCCACACCTTCCTCTGAAGTTGAACCACTTCTGAGTGAAGGAGGGCCTGCATGCGGTGCTCATCCAGTCCATTCAGCTGCAATAACCTTTCTTGCTGTGCATGGCTGAGATCTAGGTCCAGCTGAGCTGCCAACCTCAAAGTGTTATACTCAAACTCAATGGACAACAAAGCTTTCTTCCCATAGACCAGCTCATAAGGTGTGAAGCCGGTGGTGGTCTTCCAAGTGGTGTTGTAAGCCCATGTGGCCTCAACTAGGCGATCTGCCCAGTCTTTTCTGCTGCTGCTCACCACTTTGGTCAAGATCCCTTCTAATGCTCTATTGGTGACTTCCACCTGCCCATTTGCTTGAGGATGATAGGGGGTGGAAGTCCTATGCTTGATCTTGTGATGAGCTAGTAGATCTTCAACCAAGTTGGATGTGAACTGGCTCCCTTGATCGGTCACCAGCTCTCTTGGGTAGCCAAACTTGTAGAAGATGTTCTCTCTTAAGAACTCGACCACCTTTTCTTCAGTTGCTGCTTTGATTGCTTTAGTCTCTGCCCACTTTGTCAAGTAGTCAGTACACACTATGATGTAGGATCTCTGCCTCGAAGAGGGATTGATTGGGCCCACAAAGTCCATGCCCCACTTCTCAAATGGCTCGAGAGTCACTTGAGGTTGGAGAGGCATCTCATCCCTTTGGGTCGGTTTCCCCATTCTTTGGCATTGGTCACACTGGCTAACATATCTCCTGACATCTTGATGAAGTGTGGGCCAATAGTAGCCTGCCTGCAGGATCTTGAAGGCAGTTCTCTTTGCTGCAAAATGTCCTCCACAAGGCCCATCATGACAGGTGAGGAGAATGTCAAAGACTTCCTCCTCCCTTACACAACGCCTTAAGATCTGATCGGGGCCAAGCTTGAACAGGTTGCCCCCAATCCATGTAAATGAGGCACTCTTTCTGATGATTTTGCTCTTCTCTTTTGAAGAGAGGTGCGGAGGAAACTGAGCTGAAACAAGGTAGTTTGCTATATCAGCAAACCATGGAGAGAGTACTGAGATAGCAAACAGATGCTCATCAGGCATCTGGTCATCCACCGTCCCATCTTCATCTGTAGACAAATCCAATCTAGACAAGAAGTCAGCAACAACATTTTCTTTTCCTGGTTTATCAACAATGGTTAGATCAAACTGCTGCAATAAAAGTAACCATCTAATAATACGAGCATTCACATCTAGTTTATTCATCAAATATCTAATAGCAGCATGGTCAGTATGTACAAATGTTTGATATCCGGTAATGTAATGACGGAACTTGTTTAGTGCATGGACTATAGCTAAGAACTCTTTCTCGGTTACAGTGTAATTCAGCTCAACTTTGGACAAGTTCTTACTAACGAAGTAAATGGCATATGGAAGTTTTTCCTCAATTTGTCCTAAAGCTGCCCCTATGGCTTTGTTTGAGGCATCAGTGTGGATGTGGAAAGGTAGGGCCCAGTTTGGACCTCTCAAGATTGGTGCTGACACCAACTTGTCCTTTAACTCATTCAAACTCTTCTGACAAGCGTCAGTCCACTTAAACTCCACATCTTTTGCCAACAAGCCAAACAATGGCGAGGCGAGCTTGCTGAAGTCCTTAATGAATCTCCTGTAGTATCCCGCTAATCCCAAAAAACTCCTAACATCCCTTACCTTTTGTGGAGGTGGAACCTTCTTGATTAGAGCAATTTTGTTAGGATCCACCTGTAATCCTTGGCTAGAGATGGTGTGGCCTAGCACGGTCCCTTCAGTCATCAGGAATTCACATTTTTTGGGACTGAGGGACAGGTTCATCTCAATGCATTTGGTGAGGACTTTTCCCAAATTGGACAATGCTTCCTGGAAGTTGGCCCCATAAGGAGTAAAGTCATCCATATAGATTTCCACTGTATCATGGACCAGCTCCGAGAAGATGCTTAGGACAGCTCTCTGGAAAGTAGCAGGAGCATTGCATATCCCAAAGGGAAGGACACGGTAGGCAAAGGTACCCCAAGGGCAAGTGAAGGTGGTCTTATCTTGGTCTTCTGGGCTGATTTGGATTTTATTGTACCCGCTAAACCCATCCAGGAAAGAGAAGAACTTCTTTCCTGCTAGTCCATCCAACACTTGATCTATGAAAGGTAGAGGGAAATGGTCTTTCTTGGTAGCTTTGTTCAGCTCCCGGTAATCTACACAGATCCTCCACTTCCCATTCTTCTTGGGAACCAACACTAGAGGGGACACCCATTCACTATCTGAGATGGGGTAGATGAATCCGGCATCTAACAGTTTTTGCAATTCTTCCTTGACAATGTCTTTAAGGGCTGGATTCATTCTCCTCTGCGGTTGCCTAACCGGTTTACAGTCCTCTTTGATGTATATATGATGAGTACAGACTGAGGGATGGACTCCTTTCATCTCCTTATAGCTCCAAGCAAAAGCATCTAAGTGGCTGGCCAACAGGTTGCACGGCTCCTTTTCTTGAGAAGGAGATAGGGAGGAGCTGATTTTCAATGCTCTCTCAGGGCCGAATTCCACATTCTTAACTCTGGGAGTGATAGGGTTGGTTGTACAAAGATCCACTAAGGTGCTGGCTTGGGCATCCTCCACCAACTTTTTCTAAAGGTAGTGCACTGGTAGGTGGGTTTTGGATCAAGTTCTCGATCAAATCATCCTCGGTTGGGGGATTTCTTCTATTGGTTTCTATGGTACATAGAGGTGCTGAATACACCTCGTCTTCTTCTCCTTCTTCCAACCAGAGTGGTAAGTCATGCTCTAAAGAGGGTTGGGCAGGAGGGTATAGGACAAGTTGCTTGGACATAGGACCATTTTTGATGGTCATATTTCCGGCACGACAACTGATATAGGCATCTGCAGTGGCTAACCAAGGCCTTCCCAAAATGAGGGGATATCCAGTAAGCTTTGCCTTTGGTTGCAGAACTAGGAAGTCTGCAGGATACTCCCAAGAGTCAATAGAGACCAAGACATCCTCCACAATTCCTTCGGGAGTCACAGTGGAGCGATCTGCTAATTGCAGTACTGTCGAGGTCTTCCTCAAGGAACCTTGAAGATTGAGCTTGCACATGGTATCCCTGGTCATTACATTAATGGCAGCCCCCAGATCAATCAGGGTGTGGGGTATGATGGTGCCATTGATGTGGACATCTACTACAGGACTTCCAGGATCTAAGTACTTTGGGCAGATGACTTGTCCTAGCATAAGGTCAGACAGTTGTCCTATGACATTGATAGTTGAAGCATCTTTCTTCCGTCTGCCTGGATGTTTGAAACACTTCTCCTTAACCAGCTTGTTATAGATTGGCACATCCTTGATGGCCTGGAGAAGGGGTATCTTCACACACAACTGTTTGAGCTCTCCCAGAAGCTCATCTTCCTCCGGGTTGGGTTGTGTGGTGGCTGTAAGTCTCTCAGGAAAGGGTGGAATAGGTTTTGGTTCACTCTCCTGATGGTTTTCCTCATCCTCTGGGGGAGGAGGTTGGCGATCTGGAAGAGTCTTTCCAGATCTAAGTTTGATCTCCTGGATCTCCACAGCATAGGTAGGGCATGAGGTCTCCCCAGTATATACCTGTTGAGCCTGTCTATTGTTGGGGTTTGGGTTCGGTTGAGCAGGCATTTGAGGTTGCCTTGGAGGAGCAGGAGGTAATGGTTGTGGCTGAACTGGAGGTGGAGGCAAAATGGCAGGAGGATTGTTGTATTGAGGCCTCCACCCCGACTGAGGTGCACTCCACTGAGGCTGTGACTGGGCATGTGAGTGATATGAATGAGTAGTGGGTTGAGTAGGATACTGAGGTGGATAAGACCATGGCGGAGGCATGGACCAAGAAGGATGAGCAGGGGGACCCCAGGAAGGCATAGGAATCGATTGGTTGGGGTTATAATAGGCTTGTGGTGCCCCTTGTATTCCCTGCTGATAGGGTCTAGATCCTTGTGGCCTCCTTTGGTTGATGAAGTAGAGAGGTTCAGAGGGGGCTTCAGTCCCTTGGTACATGGCTTTAAACCCAGGTAAGGTGGGACACTGATTTGTAGGATGGTCCTCCTCACAAACAAAACACACTTCAACCGAATGCAATGGGCATTCGTTCTTAGGATGTCTTCTTGTGCACCTAGGGCAGAAGACAGCCAGGGCTCTCTCAGCTTCTTCTTTCTTTTGCTGGATCCTGAATGTGTCTAGCTGCATGGCGATGGTATGTCTCACCTCACTCTTAAGGTCTTCTAATTGGTTTGTAAACTCATGTTTGGAGAAAGGGACACCAGTGGAGAGGAGGTTTCCTCTACCTCGTTTCCTAGCTGCCCTAGAATGATTTCTAAACACAGTTTTGATGTCCTCATAAGGCAGTTGGTAAATGTCCCCCCCAGCTAACATGTGAAGGGTATCTAAGAGATCTTCAGGTACTCCTCGGAGCAGAACCAACTTAAGGGATTCAGGGTCAAGTGTGCACCTGGCCCGCTTGTAACTAAGTTGGAACCTTTCCTCATAGTCCTCTAAAGATTCATCGTTTCCCATGGTCACCCGAAAGATTTCCCCCTTTGTCTCCTTGGACCTACAATAATCCCGGTACTTGGTGTTGAAGGCTTGCTGCATCTGAGCCCATGTGGTGATACTATTCCCAGGAAAACCCATGAACCAGCGTAGTGCTGCATCCTTGAGAGTAGAAGGGAAAAGTTTTAGCTTTTGTTCATCCTCAGTATAGTCATAGGTCCTACAGAGGACAGCAAACTCAAATAGGAAGGTATCAGGATCCTCAGTGGTCATTCCATGGAAGTGAGGCAAAGCAGAGGGGCTAATGTTTTTCATTTTCATCTCACCATTGGTCTCTCGGATGGGGAAAGCTCCTTCTATCCTCTCATCCTCTCTATTGTCAGCCATAGCTTTAGGTGGAGTGGTCTCTAACTCTTCTTCTTCTATAGGATTTCGGTATGTCTTGGGACGTTCACCTATAGTTTCCTCTGAATCACTGTCACCACCGAAGAGTGAAGGGTGACTAAGTGATGTGGTGGGGGTGTTTGGTAGGAATTTGCCTGATCTATCTCGGTTCCTACGAGGCATGAAAGGGAAAGGACTCTTCTCTGTTTTTAGTGCTTTTGTTTTTTTTTCTTGTACCTGCAAAACTGAAACAAAGTGATCTACAACTAACTAGATTACTCAAATGAAATTTGCGGAATTGGAAATATTAATCTAGGAAAGCAGGAAATATTAATCTAGGAAAGCAGGAAAGATTAATCTAGGAAAGCAGGAAATATTAATCTAAGAAAGCAGGAAAGATTAGTCTAGGAAAGCAGGAAAGTCTATGCTACTTTTGCAGAATGGAAATGAAGCAAACTACTTAGCAGAAGTAAGAGTACGAAAGTAGAAGAAAGGCAACAATTACTAATACTCTGACGCTTCCTCAGCAACGGCGCCAAAAAGATGGTGAGCTCCAGTATTGTAGCAATAATGCTACAACTCCTGGGGCTTCCTGTCTCTTAATTTTATCAACCCGGCAGTTCGTACAAACTTGGAAGCGACGGTGCTGTATGCACAAGTACTAGCCCTTGTCGCAGCTGTCACTTGGTCAGCTGGCACAAGTCCGCTAGGGCTTAAGCCAACTTCTATAGGCTCACAGAAGAAGCTTTATCAATGATGGACGAAAGCTAACTCAAAGGAAGGCTACTCTACTTGACAAACTGAATCAAAAGCAATTTAAAGCATGTAAATCTATGAAACCCTAATTTAACTAGTCTATCCTCTATAATGCAAAGAATGTGGATGCAACTCTTATGAATGCTGTCATTACCTCTAACAAGTGTAAATGCATGGGTCTAAGCTACTTGCATCATGAGAAATGTGTTTTTGTGTTTTTCCTTTAGGTGTGTGGAATGAGTGTGAACTTGGCCTAATTAGGGTTTGATTGTGCAGGTGGGATGTAGAAGGAAGGAAAGTGTGGGACAGGTTGGGGAGGCTAGGAAAGGTCCCTAGGGATCCTTAGCACCCATCCACAGAGGTCCCTCACATTCAGAAGCTCGGCAACGAAGTGAGTGGCCTCCTACAGGAAGGCTGCAGGGGATCCTACAGGATACTCTGTTTTCTACAGGATGTCTACAAATGGCTACAGGATGTCCTACTGTGAGTGGTTGGAGTGATGGAGGAGAAATGGAATGGTGTGGGAGGCTAAGGGAGATGGAGATGGACCTGATGATGTCTCAGGAAATGGAAAGTCAGACGAAGGAAGGGTGCATGCAATGGGTTGATGTTTTGGAAAGGTGGAATCAACGAGAGTGCAGGAGATGGAGCTGTACGTGAAATGAGAGAGTTGGAGGGCAAGTGAGTGAGATAGAAGGTGAATAGAACTTGCAGGTGGATGGAGAAAACAACGAAGGAAGTGGCTTGAGAAAGAGCAGTGTAAATGAAACAAATGACCTGTGCATCAAAACAAGAAATTCATTAACCTATTATGCCATGAAACCTATAAATCCGAAATGGAAAACAAGAAATGAAACTAATGCGTGAGAGTGCAGTATGGATCAATGTCGAGAATGTATGAATGGATCTTCAATACAAATGTTCATGTGGCAGCTTGTGTGGAGATGAAACGACTGTTGTTCTTTTTGGTGGCTGATCATGGTCTACACCCCAATCCCAAACAGTGAGATGGCAGTGAACCTTTACAACCTATTTTTGTTGGAGCTCCAAGAGATTTATTCTACCAACCTATCAAACTTGAATACTGAAAGCAAAGCATCATACCAGTCCCATCTATGCTAATGAAAACAATTAAACTAACAAGCTGGAAATCCGAATTGCATAGGAAACTAAACAAACTCAAGTGCTGGAACTAATGGTAAATGCATTACAACACTGAGGAGGTCTATGGCTCTCAGGTTGGGCCCTAACCTGAGAGCTATAGCTCCTTGAGAAAACTCAGAACTAACTCAAAAGTGGCCTTCTTTATTCATAATCTGATAACATGCCAAATTGGCTTACAAAAGAGAACGAAACTTGAGCTGTGCTCCAAAATTACAATAGTAATACGAGAGTCTCAACAACCTAAACAAGGCTAAGGCCTCTATACTTATACAAAACGATGCTCCAACAAGTATCCATGATTCTAGGAGCTCGGCTGTTCAATCTATAGTTTAATTGCTGATCCTGTAGGATGATCATAAATGCTGTTTCCTGTAGAGCAGTTTTGAACTGCTGTTCCTGTAGAACAGCTGGCCGTGTATTAAGCTCGGAGGGAGGATGGAGTGGGGCTCGGAGTTCTTGGTGAGGATCACGAGGAATGTCCCCCAAGACCGTGGACAACCTCTCCTTACGTCAGCAATGCCAACTCGTTGTCTCCTTGCCACCTTTTCGTTGTCTTTTGCTCCCTTTTAATGCCAAAACCTGGAATCACAATGCATTAGCTACGTAGATAAAGTGCCTATCCTTTCTCCTACAAACAACATGAATAAACTAAGAAGTGTATGCATAAACAATAAAAATGAATGGTTTGAGCAAGCAAAATAGGCCAAAAATGAGCCCAAATTGTACCAAAATTGGGGCTCATCAGCTACATGCCTCTAAAACTATGTTACAATGAGGCTCGAAGGCCTATTTATTGTTGAGAAACAATGGAAAACCCTAAACATCCAAAAACCTAATCCTAGAAGATGAAACGCCAAACTGTGGGCCTCGTTTGGGTAAATTGGTACATCAACTTCCCAGGGTCGTAACTTTGGCATATGATCTCCGTTTGACACGCACAATATCTCATTAGAAAGATCTATCCAAAAACTACAACTTTAGGAAGAGAAACATAGGTCCATGGACCCATGTTTCTCCCAGTTTTCCCAAAGAACATCATTTAGGGTCTCAAAATAGCTCCAGAAGTTCAGGACCAAAAAATTGCTAAAAATAGTAAACTGTGCTACAATTAAGGAAACTGAAAAGCTAAAAGAGACAATTGTGGGGTCTAAGTGGGATAGGTGGGTGGCCACCAACATCCACCTAGATCATTCCTCCCCCCTTAGGAAGCAATGGTCCCCATTGCGTTGAGTTACTCCATCTGCTGAACTTGGTCCCTAGTGAGCTATTCTGCAATCTCTGATGTGTCCAGTAATTGTGGGAAGCATGATCGAGGGCGTTCCACATTGAACACTCAGTGCAGTCGAAGGAATGAGGGAATGCTGTGCTCCAAAGCATTGTTTCCCACAACCTGGTAATGGTGCAAGGACCATGTCGGAGTGGTCTGCGTTTCTGATGGGTTCTGGTAAGGCTTTCTTTCTGTCGATGCAACCAGACTTTGTTGCCCACCTGAAACTTGTGTGGTACCCCTGTGAGTGAGGAGAAGTTATTCCTATGTTCTTTCATGACCGTATCCCTCTGTTGTTGCTATTGTGTCGAGGAACCCTTCGTGGGGGTCATGGATGTGGCGACGACCTTCCCCTTACTTTGGGAGAGAACCAGACAGAAAATGAATTTCCTAGTCTAGGAGATGAGCTTGTTGCCTTTCTTAACAATGATCAAAGAGGTGGCAGTAGGTGGGGCTACCTAAGGTATCCTGTATAATGAATTATCCAAAGAAATAATAACAGTGCGGGGCCTTGACTTATACACGTCATGTCTCCTCCACAAGTATGGTTGGCATAATAATACATCACAAACATCCAGAGGTGTAACATCACAAAATACCTTATCTATGAAGGGCTTGATGCTGTAGGGAAGGCGACACTGCTGGCAAACTTAAAGATCTCGTCCTTGGTGAAGCAACCTGATACTGTACAGTTGCGGATGTGGTGTAGTCAGTAGGCCCAACTGCTTCACGACCTCTGCTAAAATGAGGTTTTTTTGGCTACCACTGTCGACAATGAATTGCAGCAGTGAACCCTTCACCCACATCTGTGAGTGGAAAAGACGCTCCCCTCCTCTGGATCTTCGGGCTCATTCTTCTGGATCTTGGCAGTGGTAAAAATGGAGCTAGGCTCCACATCAATGATCTGCTGCCCTTTGCCATTCCCCTTGTCGGGTTCTGACTCAGGGTTGGAACATGCATCTGATTCTGAAGCCTTCAACTCGGCCACCAGCGACTACTTGGTTCGACACTCACTTGTGTTGTGAGTGGGGCTCTTGTGGAACTCACACCACTTTCCTGTGTCCTTCTTCGACTTCGTGGTGTTGTTCTTTTTTTGCAGCTTTGACGGGTTGTCTTGGGTCACCCTGCCTTGGCTTTGTCCTTTGGTCTTCGGATTTGCAGATCCAAAGTCTCGCTTCTTCTGTTTGAGCTCCTGTTCGATTTTCATAGCGCATCGGTACACCGTGCCGAGTGAGGAGATGTTCAAGGACTCCATCTATTCCTGGATGTATCTGTGTAGGCAGCCGCGGTATTTGAGTACCAAATGTAGCTCAAAATCCTTGATACCCAACTGTGTGCGAAGGGTATGAAAAATGTTTGTGAACTTCGACACATCTTGGTCCCTTCTCTACCGCAGCGTGGTCCACTTTATGTATTTTTCCTCGTAGCTTTTGACAGGGTAGTACTGCTCCTTGATGGCATCCCAGAATCAATTCCAAGTGGGTGCAGCTGAAAATAGTGAGCTTTTACTTTCATACTTATGCTCGCAGTAGGTTTCCCACCTGTCCTTGACGTGGGGGGATACTTTGAGAAGAGCGAAAAATCTTTTCCTGACTCAAAAATTCATGAACAGAAAAATACCCTTCTAGCAGATTTAACCATTTATCTACGGCATCTACGTCTATTAGACCCTCGAAGATGGGGATTTCAAAATTAACTTGTACCTTAAATGGTGTGGCGTTTCCAGAGTAGCTGTTGGAAGCCGATGCGTTGCCTCTGGGTAGCCGCTGAAGGATCTGGGCAAACCTATCCATCATCGCGTTCCTTTGCCTCTCGAGGGCTTCTTTGAGTAAGATTTTGATAGGATCTCCTGCCCCCTCATCTTTCTTCTCATCTGCTATGAGAGGCCGTCGGGATTTGCGGGGCTGGTCTTGCAAAGGTTCAACCAGTTCAAGCCCTAACTCCTTATATCCCGACCTCGTTGGGGACATGTAAAGAAAAACAGAGAAAAATCAGACCGCTCTGATACCACTGATCCAGATTTAAACAGGAACGCAACAAATTACAGAGATAACCATAAATATAGATATGCAGTGGAAATAATACTTCATTTCATTAATGTAAAATACTGAAATATGCTTACAAACAGAAATGGAAATAAACCAGCTAGGGTGATAGTAGCTTATCTCTGAAAAGATATGTGGTGGCTACATTCCTCTGAACTGTGTTACAATGAGGCTCGAAGGCCTATTTATTGTTTAGAAACAATGGAAAACCCTAAACATCCAAAAACCTAACCCTAGAAGATGAAACGCCAAACTGTAGGCCCCGTTTGGGTAAATTGGTACATCAACTTCCCGGGGTCGTAACTTTGGCATACGATCTTCGTTTGATGCACACAATATTTCATTAGAAAGATCTATCTGAGAACTACAACTTTAGGAATAGAAAAATTGGTCCATGGACCCATTGGACCCATGTTGCTCCCAGTTTTCCCAAAAAACGTCGTTTAGTGCCTCAAAATGGCTCCAGAAGTTCAGGACCGAAAAACTGCTAAAAATAGTAAACTGAAAAGATGAAAGAGACAATTGTGGGGGTCCAAGTGGGATAAGTGGGTGGCCACCAACATCTACCTGGATCATAATATTATATACTATTCTAATAATAATATAAATATATTATATATAATAATAATATAAATATATAATTATATTTGGATCACTTTATTCCCAATTTATTATATAATAAAATAATATAATATAAATTTGGTCAAACTTTTTTCCCTCTTCTATATTATTTATTATTTTTCTTTCTTAAATATATAGTTTTTTTTTTTTTAAACTGTTAGTTTCCCTAAGTGTGTGTTTTATTTTTGGTATTTTTTATAAAATAGTAAAATGACTTAATATTCTAACTTATCATTTATATTTTAATTAAATATTAAAATTTATTAATTTGATTTCTCTATAAGTAACTGATTTATTTTTAGTAATTTTTTATAAAATAGTAAAATGACTAAATATTCTAACTTAATGTTTGTATTTTAATTAAATATTAAAATTTTATTAATTTGATTTCTCTAATGTTTATGTTTGGAATATGATGCATCTTTGCTATTTGAACCTATAGATAGATAAAGACTTTTTCATCTTTGTCTTTACGATGGACCACATTGTTACACACCATTTTGTCACACTAAAGAAAAGGACCCTAAATCTCGATCTCTGGTTATCCGATGAACCCTTTTCAACATTCCCCTACAAAGATGGAATAACAGTCATTCTAATAAATACAAGAATCCTGGATTACATTGCAAAAACCCTAATTTTATCCCTCATTGCACATTTTTCATTCTGAAAGTGTGATGTCGCACCTATAATCATTGAAAACATGCAACTATTAGTGCAGTTTTCTAGACCAAAAAGTGTGATGACAACTGTACATGGGTAAAAATAAAAAGTAAATTTTAGAAGCCTTATTCAAGAATCTTCTTCAAACTAAATGAACTCAAGTTTGCACCTATCTAGGCATTATCCCCATTTTTATGGATCTCATCCCACTCATTATGGATCCTATCACCCCTCATTATGGATCTCACCCCTTCAAAAGTGGATCTGCAACCTCTTCTCTTCTCCTAAAAATACATAGCAAACTAAAGAGGAGAGGGTTGGCTTTGGATGTTTCTAACTCATGTATTCATGTTGTTGAAGTGAAGGCTTATTATGCTAAAGGGAGGATTGGAGAATGGTGGAAGGAGAATTATGACATCAAGGCTTGGGTTGTAACCTTTCCTTCTCAATTATTTAATACAAAGTATATTGTTATTCTCACATTATGTGTTAAGTATTTACATGTATGTTTCAAAATTCCTTTATCTTCTAATTAGTTAATACTTGAGATTTTATATATTATATGCTTTGATCTTTTGTATGTTTCTGTTGTTGCAAGTTCCATTTTCAAAGATAGAAAGTGAAGCGGGATATCAAGCACAAAAAACCTACTTCATTAATCAAGTGAGAATTGTTCAAGTATTTTCTAGAGAAAAGGTAGCATATACTGTTTTGGGTTGTTCTAGATTTGATCATTGAGTTTAGAGAGATCACTCTTATCCACAAGAGGGATTTGTCCAATATAAAAATTGGCGACCATACTGGGGAACGATTTAGTTCTTCGGCGGCCTCCTTTTTCTACCTTTGCCTTCTAGAATCTCTATCAACTGTAATATGACCTTGAAAACTTGATTTTATGACCTGTTGAATGATTTTTTATTTTTTCCTTGCTCTTAGTGATCATCACACTTTGTCTTTAGAGACAAAGAGATGCAACACATTTTTCCTATATAGAAAGTGTGTCCAGTGCATTGGTGTCAACTGGCTACGTGTGATGATACCTGTAAATTGCAAAAAATAGGGTATTTTCCTTTTGGGTCTAAAATTTTGATTTTATTTTTTTATTTTTTTCGAGTCTATTGTCTGTCTGGAAAGTCTACCTTAGCTTGTCGTGTTTGATTTTCTTTTTGTGTAACTTTTTTATCTTTACATATTTAGGCTTTTGGAATTGATTAGTTTTGTTGATCTATCAAAAGATCGTTTCTTACTTCTGGAAATTGGTTGTATGAATCTGTCTTCTTTCAGTGATTTGATCAAAGAATTCATTGTGTCTATGGTAAAGAATTTTAGATTATTTTCACAAAAAGATAGATTAATTTGAGCTTGTTTGTTTGTTTGGCTTGTTGTGGAAAATATTTTTGTTTGTGAAAAGTTTCCATTTACATTCCTTTGACGTAATTAGTTTCTACTTGCTGATTGAAGTATTTACAATCTTCTTCTGCATTGGAATTACTTTGTCAAAGATCTATTTGTTGGAGTGTTTTTTGAAAAAGTTCTTATTCCTTTCCATTGAATATTTTCTTTTCAAAAAGAAAGAAAAATCTTGTATTGTAGTTCATTGGTGAAGCATTTTTTAGCTTGGATTTTAAGGAAAATAAGTTGTATTTTTCAAAAATAATTCCCCCTTATGGACATGGGGGCCAAGACTCATGTATCATGCATTTTACTTGATTTGAATTCAAAAAGTGGTTCATGTTTCTTGCTTTGAATGTTGCACTTGTTTCTTTGCTTGAAACCACTCATTCCTTACTATAGTTAGTATTCATCGAATTGAAAAGGTTATAATTTCATATTCGTTGCATTAGTTTGGAATTGAGTTATTATACCATTAATTACCTTTAACGAAAAGTGATACATTAAAATCAATCAAAGTATTTAAAATAAAAAATTAATCAACAGTAATCACATTTAGTGTGGGTCTAGGTTAGAAGACGTGTTCTCTCACTTCTCTCTAACATTTATATTTGGAACATGATGCAACTTTGTTATTTAAAATTATGGATAAATCGTAGTTTTTTCATCTTTGTCCTTGGGATGAACTACATTTTAAATGATTCAAAATGTTGACCAAACAACTAATGATGTTATTAATATGAAAGACACTCTAAAAAACAACATGAATGCTAATAAACATAGTAAATTAATATTAAATAATATATTTTAACTTAAAAACATGAATGCTAAATAAGCACAAAAAAATATTTAATTTTAAGTTTTAGTTTGTTACCTTAACAAACTCAATTGACTTTGCTCCTACAATGAGTTATATTTAGAAAATCTAGTCTACCCCAAAATCTTGGTCTTTGAATACACCTAATCATACCAATATAACCTAGTGTCACCTAAAGTCTCATTAAAACACAATAGAGATTAAATAACCCCCATTGTGACTAATTCTACACAAAAAATTGCATATTTTTGCATATACTAAATATTTCATTGATAGTGACATATATAAAAGGTTAATCATTTTATGATTTTGAATTTTTTGTGGTTTGTTATCATTGGAATTTGGCTATAAAACAATTGTTGAAATTGCAATTTTTGTTAGTTTAAATTGTTATTTGTAATGCAAATCATGTATCCAATGATATTTTTGCAATAAATGCCTTAACAATACACATATTACCGTCAATTCAAAGCCCAATGGACTAACAACCCTAAAGACCCTGGTGACAACTTTGTTTTGCAATATTAATTATTGATATTTGTGATTCCATCTATAGAAAAATACTCTTGACAAATTTCTATGTCAATCAATTTTTAAAATAAATTTTAATCAAATAATTTTTATTTTTCTAATTTTTAAAATTAACTCTCAAATTTTTAAATATGTATCAAGTAAAATTATAATATTAACCACTACACACTTTTTTTTACCAAAAAAAATTATGAGATCAACCTACTTGACCACTTGTCACAACCTAACTATTTAGAAATTCAAAGTCTCCATCAACTTTTTATAATCATTTTCCCTCTTTCCAATTTATTCTACTTTTAACCATTTAGACATTCAAAGTCTCCATCAAAATTTTATAATCGTTTTCCGTCTTTCCAATTTAGTGCTCTATAACTTATTCTACTTTTATGAGAGTTTGACATAAACTCATCATTCTCGTTATTCATATATTCATTTTCAATTTATTTATTATTTCATTTTAAACATAAATTAAAAAATAGTTTGTAAATTCACTTTAGTGGTTGAGTATTTTTAGTGGTTGAGTATTTTGAACTTAATGTACTAGATTTTGAAGTCACCTAGACTCCCTATCTTTGTGATGTGATTAAGGATATACACTAGTAACTTTTTTTGAGATTCACATGGGTAAATATCTAGAAAGAAAATTTCTGGGCACTTCAACCACTCATTCTGGGTAAACCCTAAAACCAATTCAATAACATGTGAATATATCATATGTAAACCCTAAAGCCAATTCAATAACATGTGAATATATCATATGTAGCTCATTTTTTTAGCGAGATGTCACATGGGTATTTTACAGGAAAAAAAAGGTATTTTTAGGGGATTTTTCTAGGTACTTACCTCTCCTCATATGTGTGAACTCTAAAGCCATAACCAAGTCAACAACATGTGAATAGATATCCCACACTACATTGTTAGATTTGAACTTAAATCAAAACATAAGAAGTTTCCCTTACAACCATTTCGATTACACCGATTGATAATGTTAATGAAACTTTTTTAAATAAATTGCTAGAAAATAAGATTCCATGGTAACAATTAAAATTTATAATAATATAATTATTTAATTCTAAATTCTATTTTATTAGTTTAACGAAATTTAAAACAAAGTTGACTTTATTATTTATAACATTAACTCAAATCAAAACTCTAACTCTATTTGATTACCCAAAAAAATACAAAAAGATTCAATAAAAAGATCTAAATCCCTAATATCTTTTTTTTGGTTGATAAGTGGGTGAACTCTGAAAATCACTGTTAATCTGTGGCTGAGAGGTCATGATTCAGGGGCATCTAAGCCATCAAAGTCACCCTGGGATTGCAGTCGGCATGAGCCGCACCAGCGGAAACCATGCTAGATTTTTTGGTATCGGCGAGACTAGAACCAATGACCTTTCCTTACAGAGCGCCTTAATAGTGCTCTCCTTCACCAACTGTTCTAAATCTCTTTGATGATCTAAATCCCCAATATCATAAATAAAAAAACAAACAAATATTTTTAATTATGGTGGTCCAAAATCACACTAAAGTACAATAACGAGCCAATGAGAAAGTCTGAATTCTAATATCTTGGAGAGTTTATAAAAACATACCCACCTTTAATCTTGGAGAGTTTATAAAAACATACCCACCTTTAATCATGTACTGACGATTTGGTTTACTTTCTCATCATCCGGAATTTATAATATTATATTTTAAAATAATTATAATTATAATTAAAAATATATTAGATTTTTATAAATATATTTAAAATTTTTAAAATTAATTATTATTATTATTTAATTATTATTTTAAATTTAATTTATCATTTAGAATTTTTTTTTATTTTTTAGTCAATAAAATTGTGAAATTCGTTTTTAAATTGTTTATCTAAATTATTATTGAATTTATAGTTCAGAGTGAGATATTATTGAGGTTTCAAAGTTATTGAATTTAATAGTTTAAAGTCATTATAATAATAATATATTCAATATAAACTCATTATGTCAATGTGGAAATTAAATCTCGATGAAGAGGATAACAATCAAAATCAAACCCAGCTAGGAAGGATAACCATGATTCCTCCAACTCATCGATTTTATTCTTACAATTTCACCATTTGCAAATTTATATTTCATAATTTATTTTATTTTATAAAATATCTAAATTGTGCCCATCACTATTGTTATTTATATATTTTTTAATCATAAAAAATGAACATGATAATGATTAACATCCACTAAGACTTATATGGTCTACCACATCTTAAGAAGGTAAGAATTTGATTACAATTCTTTAACATTTTATGTATATGCTAGAAAAGAAGTGAGAGAACAACTCCTAGATCACAGTAGTTTTGTTGAGTTAAAAGGTCAAGAAGGTTGGTAGTGACATATATTTGGAAAATTAGAATGAATGTGACTATAGTATGGAAAATATAAGAGAGTGTTTTTCATCTTCAACCCTCCTAGGATTCCACAGGTGACAAACTTCGTCATCCCATGATGTTTTGAGAATTTACCAACACCCAGTTTCACTATGAAGCTCATGAGAATTAGTTCTAGTCTTGGCAATGTTTATTTTCTTCTTAACACTAGTCAAGACAGATAAATTTTGTTTTCGAGATTGGGGTTGATCACTTCCTTATAATATTATAGTTTTCTTTTTCCCTCCAACTCTTTATTTCCCCACAATTTCTCCTTAAATTTAGAAGTAAAAATATTTTTAATATTATCTGAATTCTACAAGATGATCTCCTCCTTTATTCTACAATGGTCTATCCAAGACTATGAATCCTTATGCAACCCTAGTTTAAGTTGAAGGTGGTGGTTTTGAGTAGAGTTAGAAGAAATCACTAGTAGAAAAACAGAAATTAGTGACTAAAAGAACTACTAAAAGCCACATATTAATGACTATTTTTGGTTACATGACCATTAGCAAATAATTTATAAGATCATATCTTTGCGACCAATTTAGTCATATTTAACTTAGTTATTAATTGGTGTCGCAATTTTATCGTCTAGTAGTATATTTAGTCGTGAATTTGGCCATTTATTTAGTCATTAATTGCCACATTTAATGACCAAACAAACAAATAAATGACTATTAGAAATGACATATTTGTCACTGTGAACAACAACTAAAATTTGCATATAAACGACAATTGGTGGCTAATTTATAGTATTTTATCTCGCGGCCAACATTTTGGTCATATTTTTTTGGTCATTAATTAGTTTCAAATGATGACTAAAATTTGCACACAAATGACTATTGGTGTCTAATTTACAGTATCTTATCTCCCGATCAACATTTTGGTCATATTTCTTTTGTCATTAATTGGTTCCATTGGGTGATCACATAGTAGTATATTTGGTTGTGAAATGACTAATTTAGTAGTGTATACTCATTTCTTTTAATTTCATCAATCATCATTATAAACAACTAATTTAGTCATTGTATATTCATTTTATTTGTGTTCATTATTAATCAATGTAAACTACTTATTTAGTAGTTTTATATTCATTTTATTTTTGCTCATTATTAATCAACATAAATGAATTAGTATGATTTTGCAACTATAATAAAAGATATCATAAAATATTCATGTTCATCTAATATGAAAACACATGTGAATCATGCAAAGTCTCATAAGTTGATTACAACATAAAAAACTATCAAGTACACTCATAAATAATTTGAACCACAAATTTTATTATATGAAATTTCAAGTATTACAATATGGGTTTCCAATTGAATATTGATTGGGCTACAATTTACACACAAAATATTTTTTAATCACTTCAAAACATTCCCACTATGTTTCCAATGCATTGCACATATGTCTCTCCATCTTTCATATCATTCAATGGTTTGCCTCTAATTGTGTAATAGCATCCATCATTTGAGAGTCATGTTGAGGATAGAAGCACCATTCTTTGGATAGTCCAACGTTGGAAGATGAATCTGAGCCCTTCGATGCGCAACCAACAAATATTCACTTAACTATTAATAATGTGATCTCATCTTCTTTTTTAATGAAAACATCCACTAAAAATCTAATCACTATTTGCAATATAACGTCGAGACTATAAAACTTCCTTTAAAACACATGGAAAGGTTCACAAGAACATTGAATACAAACAAAGTACACATACCTAGATAGGTCATGTTCCATAAGACCTTTTGGCACAAATATCTTTGCACAAATAGAAACAAGAAGATAAAACCATCCATTTCATAATAAAATATCTCCTTTAATAATTAATACAATGAAACATATACAAGCCATTTAAAAAAGAAGAAAAGGTTTCATAAAGAAACTTCCATGAGAAAAATAGTTCTATCAGCTAAGGCACTAAATTTATAAATAAAAAAATTTGCCACAAGGCCACATCATGTGAAAAAAAATAGCCATGAAGCAAGTACCATCTATTATAGAAAGCATAAAATAGAAAGGCGAATTTCAAGCCATAGTCAGGGTCATAAAAGAACCCGGTAGTGAGTATCTTCATCTTTGAGACTTGGTAGTAGAAAGAAAAAAAAGATCAATATATTCTAGGGAGCTACTATAAACAAACAGATTAATTTCCTATAGTATAATCATTCCATCAGATTGCAATAACATTAGGAACAATGACTAAAAGCATTTACAATACATAGGGGTGGCAGAAGGGGGAGAGATTCTCTTAAATCCCTAAGGAAATAAAGTAGTCAAGTATTTATGGGGAATTGGAAAGAGGACAAATAATCTAGTTGAAATGTATGGGCTCCTACTTGGGCTCTAGATGGCTAAAGAAAGGAATCTCTCCAAGATAACAATCCATGGATACTCCCTTCTCAAATACTAGTAAACATGTTGCACAAGTCCAAAATATAGAAAGGAGTTTCTTTCCCAACATGATATAGTGTTTGGAGTGTAGATTGTTATTGTTGCATTTGATGATGATATGGTTGTTGTGTCTATTGATAATATGGATGTTGATATCCATATGTCAAACCGCCTACCTAAATATGTTATCTACAGGCCACTGAGACTGATGTTGATAGTATTCCTATACACATGCAAAAGTATATAAGCATTTGTTAGGCCATCACCCATGTTAAACAATGCATGACCAAATTTAAATGTAGTAATGTAGGTAAATTTTCATAGAAATAAACTTTAAACACACAGGCATGAGTTAACTATGAAAAAATTGCAAAAGAGAAAATAAAGGATTCTTTTTCCAAGAAAAGGTAGCAATAGAGAAGAGTAGTTTCAAATTTCAATTCAAGGAGTCCCTATTATATGCCAAAAGAACATTGAATAAAAGGAATTTGGGTACCTAATTCGTCTTTAAAAATTGTCAAAATAAAGAATATTGAATTTCTATATTATCCACCTAAACATATATAAAAAGGAAGAAACAATTCAGTACTAGCTAACAATTCATTTTTTTACTAGTATCTAAAAGCATGAATTATCACATACAATGAAAGAAAGTTAACTAGCAGTGAAAGCAGGAATAAGCATGTAGTGAAAGAAAATCAACTAGCATCTCTATTCATTTATGTAATATAAGTTGGAAAAACAAATAAGATTGAATTAATTACTCACATGGTAAAGAGTTGAAGGTTACATTCTTCGATCTTCTTCCCCCTTTCCCTTTTAATATTTTGCGATTAACTCACATGTATATATTAGTAAGATTGTAAATGAAATTCAAAAGAAAAGGTACCACCTATGAAGAAAAGGAAAAAACAAATAAATCCATCAAAAAACCATTAAGTTGAAGAAAATCTGCCAATAGCTAAACTGCCAACTCCATTTAAATCTTTTATATATTTAGTAGCACTGAGATGACATCAAAATTCAGAAATGAAAAAATGTGCCACAAGGCCACATCATGTGGAAAAAAGAAGAGCCATAAGGAAAGTACCATCTATTATAAAAAGCATAAAATAGAAAGGCCAGTTGGTCCGCAAAAACATATATAGAAGAATTTCAAGCCATAGTCAGGGTCATAATAGAACCCAGTAGTAGGTATCTTCATCTTTGAGGCTTGGAAGTAGAAATATAAAAATGATCAATATCTTCTAAGAAGCTACCATAAAAAAATATATTAACCACCTACAATATAATCATTCCATCATATTGCAATAACATTAAGCACAATGGCTAAAATAATTCACAATACATAGGGGTGGCAGGAGGGGGAGAGATTCTCTTAAATTCCAAAGGAAATCAAGTAGTTAAGTATTCATGGGGACTTGGCAAGAGGAAAATTAATTTGGCTGAAATGTATGGCCTCCTGCTTGGGCTCTAGTTGGCTAAAGAAAGGAATCTCTCTAGGATAACAATCCTTGAATAATCCCTTCTCAAATACTAGTAAAATTATTGTACAAGTCCAAAATATAGAAAGGAGTTTCTTTACCAACATGATATAGTGGTTAGAGTGTAGATTGTTGTTGTTTCAATTGATAATGATACAGTTGTTGTGTCTATTGCTAATATGGTTGTTGATAACCATATTGGCAAATTTCCTACCTATGTTACCTATATGTTTTTGAGACTAATGTTGATAGTACTCATATACATATGCACCAGTATATAGGCATTAGTTAGGCCATCACCCATTAAAACCATGCATGACTAGATTTAAATGTAGTAATGTACGTAAATATTAGCAGAAATAAACTTTAAATACATAGGCATGAGTTAACCATGCAAAAATAGCAAAAAAGAAAATAAAAGCATTTTTTTTCAAGAAAAGGTAGCAATATAGAAGAGTAGTTTCAAATTTCAATTCAAGGAGTCCCCATTGCATGCCAAAAGAACATTGAATGAAGGGAATTTGGGAACCTAATTCGCCTTTAAGAATTGTCAAAATAGAGACTATCGAATTTCTATATTATCCACCTAAACATATATCACAAAGGAGAAACAATTCATTAGTAGCTAGCAATTCATTTCTTTTACTAGCTAACTAAAATCATGACTTATCAAATACAGTGAAAGCATGTTAACTAGCAGAGAAAGTAGGAATAAGCATGCAGTGAAAGAAAATAAACTAGCAGCTCTATTCATTTATGTAATATAAATTGGAAAAAAATAAGATTGAATTAATTACTCACATGGTAAAGAGTTGAAAGTGTCATTGTACAACCCTCTTCCCCTATTCACCATTTCAATCTCTTGCAATTAAATCACATGTATATATTAGTAAGATTGTCAATGAACTTCAAAATAAAAGGTACCACCTATGAAGAAAATGAAAAAACAAATAAATAGATAAAAAAACATAAGGTTGAAGAAAATATGCCAATAGCTAAAATGAAAATCCCATTTAAATATTTTATATATTTAGTAGCACTAAGATGACATGAACATTCAAAATTACCACCACAAATTCAAGAGAGCAAAGTCTTATTGTATATAGATGACATGCATGAATTTCTTGATGCACAAATTGTACAAGACTCTCACAAGTAGAATTGATCAACTAATCAAGGACATTTATTGATGTCAACAATATAATGTGGTCAATAGGTCTAAAAGGACTCATACCTTCTACCTCAAGCCTTTATGTGCTTTGAACCAAGAATCTATATGCGTTGTACCATGGAAGAAAAACATCTTTGACCTGGAAATGGAATATCAAAATTATAATTATCTTAATGCAACTCCTAAAGTAGTCAACAAAGCACATAGCATAGCCAGGAATACGAAGCCTTCATTTTCTGGAAAGATAAAAATTGTAAAGCATTGCCTCAAAAAAATAATAGAATACAAACTGGCCATAAGACTAATCTTAAAGGGAATGAGAGCACATTATATGTTAATAAGGCATATTAATATTATATCATAAATATATAATCTCACGAAATCATTACCACACCATAGACTCCATCTTTCTTGAATCTCATGGGTTCTGCCTGTACAACTGGTGAATTGATAAGATATAGATAGAGAGCATCCTGAAATTTGAACAAAATTTGAGACAACATACAAGTATTCATTAACAAAATATAAATGATTGGTAATGAAATGAATTATAAGCATCCACAAACTTAACATGAAGCACTGAGTACCAAATTTGAATAATTAAACAAAACCATAACAAAGTAAAGAAGCAATCTTAAATGACAAAAATTGCCCGCACATTAAAAGAATCAAACTATACAAACTATATTTAATTTCATCATGTCTCTCATATTATAGAGAGACATGATTATGTATTTTGATTTTGGTTTGGCTTTTCCTATGATCTTGGTTTTCACCTTTTCTAAAGTTAAGTTTATTTGTTTCCATTCTATCTCTAACTGCTTACAGCATAAACCATCTCATCAATACCCAACAACATGCCATCAAAGACAACACAATCATATGTGTGCATCGTTTGAAGAAAACATTCAATAGTGAAGGTTTATGAATATTTATTTAGTTTCTTAGTTGTTTCTTTCAACAATGGCTACAACCATTAAAATTTGTTAGAAACAACCAATTTTCCTTTGATCTAAGAGTATGAACATTGTCAGTCTGCATGCAATCTCTTTCTCACACCCGATTCTAGCATCCAACAGTGTTAATTTATACTAGGTCTATCTGATGCAATTTTGTAGGTCTAAGGGTGTTAGTTCGAATAAATGTATGCCCATTAATCGATGTAGGTTGTATTACACAAATCATATGGATCTCCCTAGACAATTGCAAGTTCATGCATAAAATTTAGTATTAATAAATGCATGTAGGTCACACCTTATCTTGCAAAGAATATTTAGGAAATGTGCACCATCATCAGATAACAAATTCATTCACAGGTAAGTTTAAGATATCAATGCCACAATACAAATGGTAGATTAATATTACTAATTTTTAAGAAATTATGGGGCATAATGACTGTAGGTGGGCTTCTCTGGCAACACATGGAAACAATAGATTGATAAGATATGTCGAATCAAGTATCACATAATAAAAAATGATATTCTAAATATGTATATCATTTCTCTGAGAAGCAGATTGTTGTCATTCAAATGACCCACTCCAACCTCTTACATGAACTCTATAAAACATCTACAAATACTCTGTTATTGGAGGATACATGCCCCAACCTAGTTGATGTTGATGTTGAACAATTTGAATACTCTATATTTTTTTTTTTTCCATTAAATTGAGATTATAACGACCTCATCCAGATACTTACAAATTTCCTCAAGACCGACTCAAATGAAAAAAAGGAAATCCATGAAGTCAATCAGATACTTTAAAACACTCACTAAAACTACGTGTGACTAGATTATGCACATATAAACTCAACAAAATACATAATATGGACCATACAAGGCAATGGACAATAGAATATTTTAGTTTGAGGAAAAATATTAGAAGGCTTACCTATGAGAAACCTAGACGAAATTGGATTTGGTTGACTAATCTATTAATAATGTCAGCCCATGTAGAGAAAAATATCATTTTTTTCTAGAGTTTGTCAAGTGACAAATATGCAAGCCAATTCTAAGATGGAAGGAAGATGAAAACATGATATAACCTCTCCTTCAATAATCACTCAATATGGCAAATGCTTGTTTGAGACAAGAATATAATTTTGTTGTTCGCATGTTTGTGTTGCCATTGATGTCAGCTGTTGTATGTCATGTACTCATGAGTCACCATGTATCATTTTTATTCTATTGTGTACTTGTTGAAGGCTGTCATGATCATGTAAAATATTGTCATAGTCTCAAAATATCTATAAAAGAGGTGTCATATGTAACAAGGCCCTATCCGAAGCTAAGCTACATTTTTTATAGAGGTCAAATTCATGTTGTGATCCAAAATGGATTCGATTTTGCCTCCGGATCAAAGTCTTCAAATGTAGTTGAAAGCAGTATCAGAGCAGCGAAGCACAGTCATTGGATCAGTCGGATCAATGAACGAGTGAGGGAGATAGACGGCTAGGATTAAGTCGTGCAAAATAAAGTTAAGAAATGAAAAGATCAGATTAAGCACGTGGGTAGTATTTGGCAAGCAGTAAACGATTTCTCGCGTGCCCTAAAGGCTGGAAATGGTATTTCTAAAATTCACGCAATTAACCTTAACATGCGACACATAGCACGAGAAAACCACTTTTCTCACGCACTCTCGATTTGGTACCAGTCGTGCAAGAATCTGCATGAGATTGCATGATAGTTGTTCGATTGGACGGGTCACATCAACAGTGAAGATCGTCCAGGCTAGTTGGCGAGGGGATGACACAATAGCTGTTGGATCACGCAGGATTGATCGACGGTGGAGATTGACCAACATAGTTGGTGAACGGGTGACGCGATAGTCGTTGGATCGGTATGATAAACTTGTACTTATTTTTGTGTCGGGATCTCCGCCGGGAAAAAGGTTGGATGGTTGAGGTCAACCCCATGATCGTCGATCCTTTGATTTTATGTTATCGCGTTATTCCTCATTCACTGCATATTGCAACTATATATGGTATATCAATACCCTATCACAAAAAGGAGAACCAATAGGCCAAAGGGTGGGACTTGGTTAACCAAGCCACCAATTTAATAAACCATTGTAGGTGTCGAACTTGCCCTACCACCAGCGCATAGTCCGAGGTGGTTTTATGTAGGCAGAAGGTGGTTTTTGCCAAACAGAGGGTGGTTTTGTAGGGACAGAGGTGGTTTTGGACCATTCCAAGGGGTCTGGAGGTCACAGTGGCCAAATATGGTCGAGTTTATACTCGTTTGACTTGAAATCTTGAGTTGAACGTAGTGGTGATGTCTATTTTCTTATTTGAGACTCTGTTTTTGAGCTCATACTTGTAACAACAATTTGAAGACAAAATAAAGAGGTCAGCACTGGAAGCGAAAGGACCAGGAGACATAGCCAGAAAGTCTGGTGAACTCCTTTATTAAATTTGGCTGTGTTGATGTGTTTGAATGTGTTTTCAAGTTTTTTATGTGTTTATGTTATTCACAATCTTTTCGATCCATTACACTAAGTAACATAAGCGAATTCACACATAGTCTATAATACCTTTTTCATTAATGGATCAAGTGGTATCAGAGCATCAAGGTTTTTAAGGTTTGATAAGTTTGTGTGGAGATTTGAATGCTTACTAGGTTGAGGCTCGGACAAGGTGAAGGTGAACTTGTTGAGGTGAATCCAAAGATTGGAAGGGTCTTTTCCTGAAGAAGGATGGCAGATGAAACTCCACTTGGGTTAGAATCTCAATTCTTGGATAGTTTCATGACGATACGTGCAATGGTGGAAGAGATGTATCACGAGATTAAGAAGAACAAATATGAAGGCACTTCATCACCTAAAGATCAAGAAGATAAGGGAAAGGGAGGAATGCTTCCTCCACCGTCTCCTCCATCATCACCATCATCGTCATCATCCTCTTCTTCTCATAAATCTAGTCCTTCTAAGAAGAAGAAGAAGAAATCCTTTTTGATCAAATTAGATGTAAAATTTGATTTGCCAATTTATGATGGAGAACTTAACGCTAAAGAGCTTGACAATTGGATAAGACAAATTGAAGTGTATTGCAAGGTGCAGAAAGTTGTTTTAGAAAGGAAGAAGATCCATCTTGCTAGCCTTCGACTTGGATGAACCGCACTTATATGGTGGGAAGGCAAAACACAAGCAGATCTCCAAAAGCATGGTAAAATCATTTGAACTTGGAATGAATTTGTTTCTGCTATTAAAAAGAAATTTTATATTTTGGCTTATATGCAACAAGCAATGATGAGTTGGCAAACACTACGTCAATTAAAAGGGCAAAGTGTTCAAAGTTATACTCAGGAATTCCATAAGAGAGCTTTAACATTAGGCATATCATTGGACTCACCAGAGACATTGTTGAAATACATAAGTTGTCATCATAGTTATTTGAGGCATACCATACTTATGCTTAATCCAACTAGCTTAGATGATGTATCGGTTCAAGCAACTCATTTAGAATCTAGAGGTAAAAATGTAGCCCAACATGTTGGGAAGTCATCCAAACCTATTGAAAGCAAGAATAAAGGCAAAAAGAAACTTAAATGGAAGGAGAAGAAAACAAACACTGTGAAGAAGGATAAACCTTCATGCACTCATTGTAAGAAGGAAGGACATGATGAGGCACACTGCTAGTCATTGCATCCGGAATTGAAGCCTAAGAAGTTTTGGAGTAAAGAGTGAAAGAATGTTACTGCTATTCAAAAGGACTTGGGATCAAATTCAGGTGATGAGACAATGGTTACAACTACAGGTATAAAAGGTAAAGATTCTAAAGCATCTATAAGTACTTCTTCGCATTCTATTTATAATGATAATAATGAGAGGAAAAGAAATGAGCTATTTCATATTAGGGTCATTTCCAAGCATACTAAAATTGATACTTTATTTGATAGTGGGTCACAAGTTAAGTTGAATTCTGAAGCAATTGTAAAGAAGTTGGGTCTAGAAACAAAACCTCGTAAAAAGCCATATCCATTAGGCTGGGTGTGTGATAAAACTAAGCTACAAGTTATGAAAAAATGTAAACTTCGTTTTGCTATTGGGTCAAAGTTTGTTGATGAGGTTGAGTTACACATAGTCCCATTGGACATATGTGGAATTGTATTAGGAAGTCCAAACTTGTACGATAGAAATGCTATCTTCTATAGAACTGAAAATAAGTATCAACTCACTAAGGATGGAACTAAATATATTGTAAGGGCTCATAAACTCAAAGATAACTTCTCTCTCATAAATTCAGGACAGATGAAAAGAATTGTAAATTCAAGTAAACAATTTTTACTTAAGATTGTAAAAGAAAAGGATATTCATAAATCTGATGCTTTCCAAGGCTGTAATCCTAAACAGAAAGCAAATCTAGTTAAAGTTGTTTCCAATTATGATATTCTGTTTCAAGAGCCTAAAGGGCTTCCACCCAAGTGAGAGATAGAACATGAGATTTATTTGCAGCAAGATGCTCCACTACCGAACATTGGAATGTACAGCTTATCAGCTCTAGAGAATGCAGAAATAAAGAAGCAGGTATAGGAGTTGCTCGATAAATGGTTTATTCGACCAAGCACATCACCGTGCGGATCACCTATTGTGTTAGTGTGAAAGAAAGACGATTCATGGAGAATGTTCATTGATTTTAGAGCATTAAATAAAATCACAATAAAGAATAGTTATCCTCTTCCTCGTATTGATGATTTGTTAGATCAGTTAAAAGATGCAGTTTACTTCTCTAAATTGGACTTGCGAAGTGGCTACCATTAGATCAGAGTTGCAGAATAGGATGTATGGAAGACTGCTTTCAAAATGAAGCAAGGACTCTATGAATGGATGGTTATGCCTTTTGGCTTAACTAACGCTCCAGCTACATTCATGCGAGTCATGAATGATGTATTTAGACCATTCATTGATGATTTTGTAATAGTCTATTTAGATGATATTCTTGTTTTCAGTAGAACATGGGATGAACATGTAAAGCATGTAAAGTAGATTTTAGATGTTTTGAAAAGAGAAAATCTCTATGTAAAACTGTCAAAATGTGAATTTGGTAGAACATCTTTGAATTATTTGGGTTATATTGTAGGGGGTGGTGAATTGAAGATAGATCCCTCTAAGGTCGAAGTCATTGTAAATTGGCCTAAGCCCAATACTGCTACAGAAGTTAGAAGTTTCTTAGGGGCAACACAATATTGGAGAAAGTTTATTGCTAACTTTTCTTTGATTTCAACTCCTTTACATGCTTTGACAAGTGTGAAACAGGTGTTTCAGTGGGGAGGCAAACAGCAGAAAGCCTTCGACACATTGAAAGAAAGGATCAGTACAATGCCAGTACTAGCACTACCATATCTACAACATCCATTTTAGATCGAGACAGATGCAAGTGAATATGCCATGGGGACAGTGTTGATGCAGCACAAAAAGCATATATGCTTTCATTCTGAGACATTCACATTAGCAGTAGTTAACTATCCTACATATGATAAAGAATTGTATGTATTAGTTCAGAGTGTTAAAAAGTGGAAACATTACATAATGGGTAAAGAAACAATCATACACATAGATCATCAACCACTTTAATATTGACACTCACAAACTAAATTGCAACAATCATGACATTACAAGTGGATGGGTTTTCTACAACAATTTCATCTTGTTATCAGATATAAGAAGGGCATACATAATAAGGTTGCAGATATGTTATCAAGACCAATTATAAATGCATCCACAATACTTAAGCATAATTCGGTAATTCATGAAAGTTACATTGAACAATATGCTTAAGACACAGATTTTAAGGATGTATATGCAACTTTAAGTCATGGAAAGCAGGTAGAAGAATTGGATTATTTCATAAAGGACAAACTCTTATACCATTTCAGAAAGTTATGCATTCCAAAAAATAAAAGAGTAAATATAATTCGAGAAGCACATACTTCTCTCATATCAGGTCATTTTGGTGTAAGTAAAACAGTTGCACAATTACAAAGATTCTGCTATTGGCCACGAATGAATGAGACAGTTTCTAGATATATTAAAGGATGTACTATGTGTGCTACAAGCAAGCCAAGTAATAGAAAATTAGGCTTGTATACTCCACTTCGAATTCCTTCTTGTCCTTGGGAAAGTGTTTCCATGGATTTTGTTGGGGGATTGCCAAAGTCTAGAAAGAGTCATGATTATTTGTATGTAGTTGTGGATAAGTTCAGTAAGATTTTTATTTTGACACCATGTAATAAACAGGTCACAGCTAAACAAACTGCAAAGTTGTTCTTTCAAAATGTATGGATTCATTTTGGGTTACCCACTTCTATTGTATCCGATCGAGATTCTCGATTTGTTGGGAAATTTTGGTTAAGTCTATTGGAGTTAATGGACTCAAAGTTAAAGTGGAGTGCGGCATCTCATCCGCAAATAGATGGTCAGACAGAAGTGGTCAACAAGACAGTGATACAATTGCTTCGAGGATATTGCAGCAAGCATCCCAAACTTTGGGATGAGCATTTGTGTTATGTGCAGCATGCTTACAACCATGCAAAACATTCTTCTACTCAGAGATCTCCTTTTGAGACTTGTTTTGGTTTTATACCAATGTCTCCCTTGGATTTTGTCTTTGGTAAAGACATAGTAGTTGATGGACACAGTGATGTGGAAAAAGAAACCAAGTTCATTGAACAAATCCAGGAAATTCAACAGGCAGTACAGGAACAGCTAGAAAGAAGCCAAGCAAAGTATAAGGCGTAGCATGACAGGCATTGAGTTGAGAATAGTTTTCAAGTTGGTGATTAAGTCTGGTTGTACATCAGCAAAGAAAGACTGCAAGGGGAAGGAAAAAGTTGAAACCAATTAGATATGGTCCTTTCAAAATAATTGACAAAATTGGTGAAAATGCTTTCCACCTAGATCTACCAGCTTATATGAAAATCTATTCATTGTAAATGTTGAAAACTTGCGATTGTATGAGCCTTCATTGATTGAAGATCCTGAAGAGCAAGGTCAGCTACCTTCCATTGAAGATATTTTTCTCGAGTATCTCAATGAGTTACCGGAGGACATAGTTCTTGACAGGAGGATAAGGACTTCACGATGGGGGAATGTTGAGTGTCTTCGAGTTGGACTCAAAGTTACAAATCCGAGTAAAGCACGATGGATAGAGATTGGAAAAGTGAGGGAACTTTATCCTCACTTACTCGACAGCTAAAACCAACTTTTGGTGGACCAAAAGATTCTAGTGGGGAGGAGTGATCCAAAATGGATTCAATTTTTCCTTCGGATCGAAGTCTTCAAATGTAGTTGAAAGCGGTATTAGAGCAATGAAGCGCAGTCGTTGGATCAGTCAGATCAACGAACGAGAGTGAGGGAGATAGACGGCTAGGATTAAGTTGCGCAAAATAAAGTTAAGAAATGAAAATATCAGATTAAGCATGTGGGTATTATTTGGCAAGTGGTAAATGGTTTCTCGCGTGCCTTAAAGGCTGGAAATGGTATTTCTAAAATTCACGCGATTAACCTTAGCTCGCGACACATAGCACAAGAAAAACACTTTCCTCGCACACTCTCGATCTAATATCAATCGTGCAAGAATCTACGCGAGATTGAACGATAGTCGTTCAATTGGACGGGTCACATCGATGGTGAAGATTGTCTGGGATAGTTGACGAGAGGACGACACGATAGCCGTTGGATCATGCGGGATTGATTGACGGTGGAGATCGGCCAAGATAGTTAGTGAACGGGTGATATGATAGCTGATGGATCGGTATGATAAACTTGTATTTATTTTTGTGCTGGGATCTTTGCCAAGAAAAAGGCCGGACGGTTAGGGTCAACCCCACGACCGTCGATCCTTTGATTTTATGTTATCGCGTTATTCCTCATTCATCGCATATTGCAACTATATATGGTATATCAATACCATATCAAAAAAAGGAGAACCGACATGCCAAAGGGTGGGACTTGGTTAACCAAGCCACCCAGAGTAGGTGTTGAACCTGCCCTACCACCAGCGTGTAGTCCGAGGTGGTTTTATGCAGGAAGAAAGTGGCTTTTTCCAAACAAAGGGTGGTTTTGTAGGGACAGAGGTGGTTTTGGACCATTCTAGGGGGCCTGGAGGTCACAATGGCCAAATATGGTCGAGTTTACACTTGTTTGACTCGAAATCTCGAGCTGAATGCAGTGGTGATGTCTATTTTCTTATTTGAGACTCTGTTTTTGAGCTCATACCTGTAACAACAATTTGAAGACAAAATAAAGAGGTCAACACTGGAAGCGAAAGGACCAAGAGACGT
Source organism: Pinus tabuliformis (assembly GCA_031772625.1). Lineage (NCBI taxonomy): Eukaryota > Viridiplantae > Streptophyta > Pinopsida > Pinales > Pinaceae > Pinus > Pinus tabuliformis. The sequence goes on along the minus strand of CM062817.1, from coordinate 245,350,487 downwards.
AGCTAGAAAGTTTGGTGAACTCCTTTATTAAATTTGGATGTATTGATGTGTTTGAATGTGTTTTCAAGTTGTTTATGTGTTTATGTTATTCGCAATATTTTCGATCCATTGCACTAAGTAACATAAGCGAATTCACACATAGTCTATAATACATTTTTCATTAATGCATCACATTGTGTGTTGAGTCTTGTGTCACACGGAATCTGTCAAGGGTGCGGACACGACTGACCTTCCTAGAAGTCTAAGACATTCTAATGACAAACAAGACAAAATGGAGTGATCTTTCTCTAAATACACCTTTTACAACATGAAAACTACAAGTGTTTAGGCTTACCTTATTCCAAAACGCTGTTGTTGAAGTCCGTTCTTGACGATCCGGATGAGCTCCTCCTTCAAGTCAATTCCTGCAACCACAAACAATCAAACAATTACCAAGCACTTGCATTTCATATAATAAAACATATATTCAACATGCAGACCAAGGAACACATGAAATAACTCATTAACACAAGCTATTGAGAAAAATAAACCAGTTTGTATTAATAACGAAACAAAGAAACTCTTACAACCTGGCCTTGGTGTTGTGCAAGTTCCTCCCAGGGTCCATCAAGGGTTTTCCTCTACTTTGACAAAGCTCACCCTCTCCCAAGTAGAATCAAGTGAAGACAATCTCTCCTCACAAAGGCTCTAATGGAAGACCTAAATCCTGCAGCATTTACCCAAAGAAAATGTATAGCTCCAACCTCCTCTCCTTCTGGCTCAATGCCTTCATTTATAGTGCTGTAAAGAGGTTATTCAGGTCCACTATCAATGGGATCATCCCCCTCTATGGGTGGGATAGCTCCCTTATTGATGGGATAAGTTCCCCCTTAATAGAGATACATGAACCAACTGGAGGCGCATCCATTTCATCAAACCGACCTCTAGAATGTTCTAGAAGTAACCACAAGTAACTTTTTCAAGATAAAACTCGCGCATTTTGCCTTTTACAGAGGGACGCACCTGTCCCTTAACATACAGAGCGTCCATGGACGCAGATTTTGTGAACATGGTCAGCGTCCCCGCAGGTAAGGCTAGAGAGAACCTGCGACCCCAGAGATAAACATGATTTTTACAAGACTTTCTCTCTTCTTTGAGTTTGAGATGGATAACAGAGGCATGAGACTTGCCTAAGAGGGTAGCATGACTGTTGATTGGAGCCATACTAACTGTAAGTAGTCAAGGTGACATTTTTTAGTGTAACAGATTGCCCCCTAAAGTGCGAAGCCTGGAATAGAATAGGGTTTTGTAATTCTAGGAAGGGTGAAGCGCTTTATCATTTCAAGGATTGCCTTGTGGATGGCCTGGTTGGAACCTGCAATTTTCAACACAAAATACATGATAAGATTATATCATCACTGAGGTAGGCATTCCCATACTCAGATTCAAAACTTTAACTAATGGACTAACTATTCTGATACAGGAATGATCTTGCAGTACATCATTTTTATAGACTTTTGTAGACACAGTATGGACGCAGCCATCTGTTTATGATTAGTCTACATAGATAATGAATACAAAACTCCTCGCAGCCTGGATGGTAGAAACTAGATCCAGGGTCTTCACTTCTACTTCCCGAATTGGTACGATTCTAGCCATGTGATTAAATGATTCGATGTCGAACATGGTAGAAACCACTTGATTACCAGTCAATGATGTAAACTGTTAACAAGCGTGAGAGAAACCACCAGTAATGTCAATGGTTCTCAAAGTACCAAGCACAACCCGTGAAATGTGAATAGATGTTTTGATGTCGAACACTTCACGGAATCCTCTGATCGAAAGTCAATGATGTAAACTGACGTCAAAGGCGAGAAACCTGCCATTGATGCATGCAGACTTCAAGGTACTGTCGATTCCTAAGTCATCTTTCTAGATAATGTGTCGATGTCGATAGAAAGCGACCCGTTGCAGGCAAGCCCGCAACACGAAATCATTGTTCAAGTTGAAGAAATGTTGCTGTAAGGACTGACTCAGGGATGGTCAATGGATGACAAGTATTTTGCAGATGAAAGTTTTGCTTGCAGACCTCTTGAACACATAACGACACAACAGATGGTTTGGTGACGAATAACTCAAAGTTGATCCCTGAACCCGGTTAAAGATTTTCAAAGTGATTTAGTCAACTGTGAGGTAAAAGATTTCCCAACCCAGGTGAATGAAAAGTGTCGTGTTCAAGAGTGGTAATAAAGTTTCTTCTGAGGCAAAAGGTGACAAATAGGTTCATTCTTCTCTTTTTTCCCCCACCATTTCTGGCAAGTACCTCTTTATTTTTAACAAGCTTGAGGAGGATAACATATGCTTGATTATAAGCTCATCCTTCGGACGAGTCCAACCTAGTTTAAATGCGAACCCTAGGAAGGAGTGGTTCGTTCCTGTTTGTAATTGAACAGGTCCTTTACTGTAAAAGTTTAACGAGCCCAGTATAGGAGAAACTCGGCGTTTTTCAATTTTAGAGAGTCTGAAAAACTTAAGGAAACTCCACGTTGAACTTTTTCGTATATTTGTGTCCCTCAAGCCCGAAAAAGTATAAAATAATACCTGGGGGAACCGCTTGATCTTGCGACCAAGGAGTACTTTCATAATAGTATCGTTGACCTGAAAAGTAAAAAGCGATCAAAGACACGTCGTTTTATTTCCTTATCGAGTTTGAAACGACAAAAACCCGGCAATCTTTTCCTGATTTTACGGTCAGAAAAGAGCTAAAAGGGGACCGTCTTTTAATTCCGTTTTAACGAGTGAAAAAGAAACACTCGGCGATCTTTTCATGTTTTAGGAGTCAGAAAAGGGCTTAAAAGATGACTCTGAAATTTTGTTTGTGAAAAATTACAATTTCCCTTGAAATCCCTTCGTCCTGCACAAAAGCGACACATTACTCATACCTGTTTAAAATAGGCAAAAATACATTTGAAAACATCTTTTCATGGTAAAAAATGAACTAATTCATCCAAAAAACCTATAAAAAGACCTTTTACCATGTCATTTTTACCGTTTCACTGTTGAGGTTGAAAAAGGAGCTTTTGACAAGAAACTTCCCGTGGTTGCTGCGGAAAATCTGACCGTCGGAATCGAACGCCGCTTCACCGAGGTATTTTACACATCCCACTCTTCATTTTTATCCGTTTAGTTTTTTGTTTTTGGTCTCTGTTTCATTTTTTGGGGGGGTTTTGGGTTCAAAATGCGCCCCTCGGCGGACGCAGGTGCCCTTCGGGTGACCTGCGTCCCCCGACTTTTTCTCACACGGGAAAAAGGTCGGGGGACGCAGGCCGCCTTCAGGCGAGCTGCGTCCGGACGCCCTGTGCTACAAAGCCGGGGTGCGTCTTCCGCAAAGGGCGCATTTAAAACCCCAACTCTCTCAAAAAACCACCAAAATTGCTCAAATTAATTTCTAATTGACTCTTTTGATGCACAGGGCCCAAAACATGTTAGACTGGAGAGAGAGAGAGCACGTAGAAGACGATGAAGCTGCGATTAACCACCAACCCTCTCTGGATGCCTTAAGAACATGTGGATTGTACAAATATTGGACCATACCGGGCATGAGGGGCCAGGTAAGATTTTTGGAATGGCTGGTTGAGCGATGGAACGTTCAGGATCAATGTTTTTACATTGGAGGGCACCAGCTCGAGATAGAGCCCTCGGATGTATACTTTCTCACTGGCTTGCCAAACAGAGGTGAGCAACTCAACCTTGCGGGGACCAGGCCGGGTGGCCAATCCCTTGATGATCTCCGCGAGGAGTGGTGCAGACCAGGGACTCGCCATAAAAAAGGCGTGGAGATAAAGCACATCGCTCTGGCGGAACTTAGAGTTATTGCATTTACGGTCACTAGGATTTGTGGCGCGGCCGCCTTGCACATTGCTTCCGGATCCCAAATGCGGATGGCAGTTGACTGTTACCAAGGCACCATCTTCAACTGGTGCGAAGCTGTGTCGGCTCATATGAAGAGCCAACTAACCAAGGCAAAGAACGGACGACTAAAGACTTTTGGATATGGGCCTCTAGTCGTGAGCTTTGCCTTGGAGAGAGTTCCTATGCTGATCCCTCAGCAACTCACTGTTGATGACTTGGGTCCTCGGGAGCCAAAGCTTGTTCGATGGGTTGCGGTGATGGCCCGGCATCCTGACGAGGGTGCTGCAGTGGTTCGATTCTCAGACAGTTACTTCGACTGGCTAGAGGGCCAGCTTTTTGTGATACAAGACTTTCCATATGCCGGAATGGATTTCAGAGGTGATCCGGACATGGTTCTTCCACAGGGAGAACAATGGGATGACAGAGGTACTTTCATTTTCACAAGTTTTCTAATTATGTATTTTTTATTTTTCATATATATCGTCTCAAAGTAACAGTAAAATTTTAAAAATGCAGATGTTGGACCACAGCGTCCAGCCAATCTCCGGCCTTACGACAGACGACATCCAGCTGCACCGGCACCGGCCCCACAGGATGCGACAGCAGAAGTACTAGCTGATTTGGAGCATGATCTAGAGCGTCTCACGGCAGATATACCTGAGACTACTATGGACGATATTCCTATGAGGCTTCAGCGCTTCGTAGTCGCAGTCCCTGGACCGTTTAGGAGATTTTTGCGTAAGGTAGCCCGCGCAGTGGTGTCGTACAGAGAGCACCACCAGTGATTGACTAGTCACTTTTGTAGTCACATGTGACATTTTTGACTTTTTGTACTATCATTTTGCCGATCATAAGGTGTGTTAAACCTATGATCGAAGACGATGTATATATTTTTGGACACACTTCTATCTATATCTATATATCACTATTACCGGCTTATCTTGTTTAACATGTATGATGAAATGTCTTTTAAATTTACTTGCATGATTATTATAAATGTCTGTCCAACACTCGAGAAGCAATTGCATCTGCTAATGTATTCAAAGACCTTGGAATATGTTGATATTCAATGTAATCAAATTCACGTTCCAAGAGACGCACTCTCAAAAACAACCTTAATAACACAGGATTTCTAATGGCATAAACTCTATTAAGCTGTAATACAACAAGTTCAGAATCTAACCTCACTATCAAACGTCGAATTCCAAATGAAATAGATTCGGATAATAATTCAACCACTGCACTGTATTCTGCAATGTTATTCGTTGTTTGACCGAGGCTTACCCCATGCATAGAAACTAACTCGTCAGAGGGCGAATAGATAACCCAAGCTGCGGAAGAGATATTCCGTGTACTACGACAAGCACCATCAGCAAATCCAATGTATGTTTGGAGAGGCGTCGACATCTACAATATCAAGAGTAAAACCAAGATGAGCCAAAATAATGACGAAAAACCACACTTGCTAAGCTAAGCACACTGACTAAACTAACACACTTGCTAGCTAGAAAGGAAATCTAACCTATCTAAAAATTTCTCCATCCATCATTTTAAGCATAATACCTCTTTAGGTAAAGTCCATTTCTGGGTTTGCCCAAAGAGTCCCCATCAAAATCAACTAACTCATAAGCCCCTTTTGCTAGCTTTCGCTTTACAATGTAGGGCCCATGCCACATGGGAACGAATTTTCCAGCACCTAGCTTATCGTTAGCTTGATCATATAATAGTACTAGGTCTCCTTCCGAAAAACTTCGAGGGGTTACATTTTTATCGTACTGAGCTTTCATTCGTTTCGCGTGAGTCTCGATAGCTAAAGTAGCGTCACGTCGAGTCTCATCTAATTTAGCTAAGTATAACAACCGTTTCTCCTCTTCGGAAGTAGCTGGAAGTAATTCGACAGCCATTTGAAGTGATGGGATTTCGCACTCAATAGGTAACACAGCTTCTAAGCCATAAACTAGCTGAAAAGGGGTGAAACCTGTTGAATTTTTCACTGAAGTTCGATATGCCCATAGCGCCGAAAATAACATGTTATGCCAATTCGTTCGATGGATACCAATGATCCGTCGAATCATGACGACTAGAACTTTGTTGATTGACTCAACCAAACCGTTGGCTTGCGGATAATAAGGTGTAGAGCTATCGTGGCGCAAACCAAGCTGGCTTGTAAGTTCAGTCATCATGACATTTCGAAAATGGCTTCCATGGTCCGTAATGATTGCTTGTGGGACACCAAACCTAGTTATGATATGATTGAATACGAAAAGTGCAGCTGTCTTGCCGCTTGCGTCGAATGTAGGCATCGCCTCGGCCCACTTAGTAAAATAATCAACCGCAAGGATGATATACGCATGCCCCCCGGCCGAGTGAGGGTTACAAGTAATAAAGTCAATGCCCCATTTGGCGAATGGACCAGCGGCAATTATAGGGTGGAGAGGAGCAGGTGGAGCGCGCATCTTGCGATCAAACACTTGACAGTTGTGGCATTTTCTGACGGCAAGGATACAATCTTTAAACATAGACGGCCAGAAATAGCCAGCGCGCAACACCTTCTGAGCTGTGGCATACCCAGACATATGACCGCCACATGCTCCAGAGTGACAATCATTCAAAACTCTCTCAGCCTCATCGTGAGTTAAACAACGTCGAAAAACTAAGTCTGCCCCCAGGCGATAAAGTGTATCTCCAATAATTCTGTATTGCTGGGATTGAAACCGAATTTTTCGACGGTTTTCCTTGGAAGCTTCAGGCCGAAAGGTTTGGGTTTGGAGATAGATGATTATATCCCCATACCACGGATCTACAGTGCTAATAAGAAACAAAGATTCGTCCGCAATGGACTCCTCTGCCACAGTCTCTGTGTCAGCACTCGGGAAATCACACATCAATTCCGCGAAGACTAAAGATTTCTTAGACTTGGACTTCTCAAACTCCAAGTCGAACTCTTGCAGGATGACGATCCATTTAGAGTACTTGCCCCCTAGCAGTTGTTTTGTCAAGATATAAATCATAGGGTTGCAATCCGAAATAACAGTAGTTTTGCGGAGAAGAATGTAGTGACGAAAACGCTGGACAGCTTGAACGGCTGCCAGGGCCAATTTCTCCACATGCGAATATTTTAACTCAGTTGGATTTAAGGTTCTGCTAAGGTAATATATCACATGCTCTGCTTGAATTCATCTTCTTGAACTAACACCATTCCAATGGTGGAATGCGAAGCTGCGAGGTATAAGAAGTAGTCCTGGTTGTAGTTGGGAGGATGCAATAACGGTGCATGGGTCAACGCGTGTTTCAGTGCATCAAAAGATTGTTGAGCAATCTCGTCCCAAAAGAATTGTACGTTCTGTTTCAACAACCGTGTAAAACCTTTAGTGACCTCGGCGTAGTTAGGGATGAATCGGCGTAAAAAGTTCGCTTTCCCTTGCAAACTTTGGAGTTGGCGCAAACTCGAAGGAGGAGGCAATTGGATGATAGCCTCGACTTTCGAGGGATCGACGCGAATGCCGGTTTTGGAAACAACAAATCCCAGCAATCGACCTGTTTCTATACAGAAAACACACTTGTGGGGATTCAACCGAATTCGATAATGCCTACACCTCATAAAGATTGCTCGTAAATGGACAAGGTGATCAGCTCGGTGTAAAGAATGAGCAGGCAAATCATCGAGATAGGGTTGCACAATGTGCTTGATGTCATGAAATGCATAAGACATGGCCCGTTGAAAAGTAGCACCGGCATTCTTAAGGCCAAAAGGTAATTTGCAATAAGCAAATGTCCCCCATGGACAAATGAATGCCGTTTTTGGTTGATCGGCAGGTAGAATATTGATTTGATTATACCCTGAGAAACCATCCATGAAGGAAAACATCTCACTTCCGGCACAATCATCAATAATTTGATCGATATAAGGCGTAGGATAGTTGTCTTTTGGACAAGCTCGATTGATATCCCTATAATCGATACAGATTCTTATTGTTCCTTGTTTTTTATTGACGGGAACAATATTCGATACCCAATCCGTTAACGGGATCGGATAAATGAAACCTGCTTTCAACAGCTTTTCGACTTCGGCTTTGATTGCAGCTGCTTTTCGAGGGTGAATCTGACGCAACCGTTGCCGAATGGGTTTAGCATCCGGGTAGGTTTTGATTTCATGAACAACAATGGCAGGATCGATTCCTGGCATTTCTTCGTAGGACCAGGCAAACACGTCGCGGAATTCTTGGAATAGGGCCTTGTAAGTTTCAATTTCTTCTTCAGTACATGCGGCACCTATATGAATGTTCTCCTCGATTCCGGGCTTCACTGAAATATCAATGGGAATAGTACGAGAAATATTCCCTAAATTCAGCTCTGAATCAGAATGTTTCGTTGGATCCTGAGCGTCTTTGACATATTCAGCGGTAAAGATAGATGAAAAATCATTTTCAAATGCATCATCCTTAGGTAAAAACGAAGATCTGTGATGGAGATCTTCCCATGGTAGATCATCTACACTTAGGATTTCGCGAAGTTGTTCGTCAGATGACACTTCTTCGGGAAACGTTATCCGTTCTAAGGGTGAGGTGAAAAGTGACTCTTCACTGACCACATTCATTTGGTCGGTTGAATGAAAGTCGGTAAAAGACATAAGAGCTTCATAAGCAATCTCATACGGACTCAACGGCATAACATCACCGAGTGAGTCTAGCTCAGAGTCAGAGGGAACATACCAAGGATCATCATAAATAATGTTTTCTGACGTGATCATATGAATTGTTGCGAACGAAGGGTCTGCATTGAGTGGAGGGAGAGGAAAAGTTCCCAGTAAACCGGAATCCTTAACTAAACCTACACCAATGTCCCTATAAGGGATTGTCGTTTTACCAACATGCTGGATAGTTTCTAAAGAGGTTGGGTCGGATGAAAAGTATGTCAGCTGATCAATAGTCACGATCTTACCGTTATGTGGAAACTTAATGACTCTGAAGACCGATGAAACGACCGCTGTCATAGCATATGACCAACTTCGACCCAAAAGAAGGTTGTAGTCTAGAGGGGCATCAACCACTTCCACATCCAGACTAACGGTTTTACCTTCGACCCCTATAGGCAATTCTTGTAGAATACCAAACGGACGGAACCCACGGCCATCAAAGGCCTTAAGGATGGTGGGGGATTGGTTCAACGAAGGAGAACCAAGCGATCTCCAACATTGAATCGACATAATACACGTAGAAGCTCCCTCATCAATCACAGTCCGATGAATAGGCCTGTTTTTGACTATCACTGGAATTTGGAAAGCCATTTGATGGGGGAGACGCGGTGTACTACTTTCTAGATCAAAGATCATTAGGTTCGGGTCCTGAACATCGACAGCTCCAATAGCCGACAAAAGCAATTTTCGTTGCGCTGGACATGATTGCAGCACTTCGAGTGCCGACATTGCTGAAGGTGAAACAGCTAAGTCTTCAACAATGTTGTAATTCTGGGCTGCTCTCGCATGTGGATTGAAAGCAGACCTTCGAAGTACACCCTTGGCGGGCGGCTTAATCACTAAGTCTGGGTTAGGTTTTTCGATCTGTAGTGGATCGGAACCAGGAGCTGAGGTTGATGGGTTAGAGTGAGAAGATTCTGCTTCTTTACCATCAACAGGAGCCTTACTACCATAATCTTGCGATCGAGTCGCAATCCTGACATGAGACATCATCAAAATGGGTTCTTCACTGGCATTCGAAGAAGAACCTATCATCTTATTTTCCTGCTCGGGGAATGGATTCTTTAACACAGCAGGAGTCGGAGAACCTTTAACTATTTTCACTACCTCGGCCCGATGAGGGCAGTCTCTCGTAAAATGATCTTCTTCACAAATGAGACAAGGATAACGAGGTTTGCGCTTTTCGTCATTGGTTTCCGACTTTTCCGTTTTCTCCTTTGGAGCCTTGTCTGCTTTAGCCTTCTTCTTTCCTTTCTTCTTTCCACCGTTTTTGGATTTGGCCGTAGATGACTCTACAGCGTGAATGTCGGCGGTAAGTTCAGGAGGAGAAGACTCTCCTGTCGGAGAATCAGGCAAAGTGATAATTGGAGTATTGGAGGTCTTGGAAGACTTCTTCTTACTCTTCGTAGTCACGATACCGATCATACCATCAGCGGCATGAGATCCCGAAGGAGCAGCAGCGATTTGGTTTGACTTTGGAAGATCCGGAATTTTCTCGTGTAACGTACCCGACTGAGTGTAAACTAAGTCAAGGTATTGTGCCTGAGCAATGACTTGCTCCTCAGTAACTACGCCGGCCTTAGCTACATCTTCAGTAATTCTTGGTAATAATGATTTTACAAACCATTCAGCTAAAATTTGGTCCGGGATAAAAACTTTCACTAATCTCCTTCGACGTCTCCACTCATGGATGTGATCAGAAATGTACGTGGATGTCGATTGTTTTAGCGAAGTTAATAATTCCGTACCATTATCGTATCTGACTGGTAACTGAAAATGAGTTAAGAATGAAGTAGCTAACTGGCTAAAGTTGTAAAAAGAAGCCCGTGGTAACTCAATGTACCACTTGGCTGCGAGACCAATGAGTGTACGCTGGAAAAGACGTAAGCGGATAGAATCATCTGAGATGGAATTTGATGCACACCAGAGGTGGTAAGTCATCACGTGATTAGACGGATCCTCTCCAGACTTACCTTCGAACTTGGGTATATCGCTGGGCAACTTATTTGGCATTGGCGGCCAGAACGGAAGATATTGAATTGGATCGTTCGTTAGGCGCGTCAAGTCGGGTAAATCTAAAGTCGCAATAAATGGTAACTGCCGGTTAGGATCTCTGAAACTCTGAGTCACAATACCAGCCCCAGGAGGAGGATATCCAGGATAACTAGGAACAGGATTCGCATTGGGGATATTATATCCTCCTGGAAAACCAGGATTAACCGGACCGTACTGGGGTTGTTGAGGTGGTTGATAATTGTACCCAGGATACGGTTGATACTGGTAAACCGGTTGTTGGGCAGCTTGCCCAGGTTGATACTGTCCCTGGTACGGAGGTTGAACAAATTGAGGTTGAGTAGTAACAACCGTACTTGTACCAGGTTGGCCTGCAGGCATCTGGACTGTGGTTTGAACCGTGGGTCCAGACAACGGTACAGATGTCTGAGGAGTGGTTACAGGGACAGTAGAAACCGGAGCTGCCGATACTCCAGAAGTAAGCATGGTAGATGAAGCGGTAGTTGCTGCAGCCGTGTGAGGTGGAGTACTAGGTGCAATTGGCGGCTGAGTAACTACAGAAGTTACAGGGGTCTGAACACTTGACTGGACAGGTTGCGGTTGCTGGGGTGGACCAGGAACTGCAGGTTGTCCTGCTTGAGGTACCGACTGTATACTTGGTTGCGACATCTGTTGACCCTGTGACGGATCCCATGTTAACATTCCAGGGTATTGACTCGTAACAGGTTGAGGATACTGAGATCCATAGCCGTATTGAGGATAGGGTTGATAACTGTAAGGTGCAGTCCCATATGATTGCCCTTGAGGTGGTTGATAACCTTGACCAGGGTATTGACCCGTAGGTTGATAACCTTGAGGTAAATACGAATACTGGGGTTGACCTTGACCTTGAGGTTGGTATCCTTGAGGTTGATACCCTTGGGGTTGATACCCTTGGGGTTGCCATCCTTGAGGTTGCCATCCTTGAGGTTGATACTGATACTGAGGTTGACTTTGGGGTACATATTGAGGCTGGGGTTGATACCCTTGGGGTTGATACCCTTGAGGTTGCCCCCCAGTCACAAATGAAGTACCTTGAGGTTGCCCCCCAGGCATTAACGAAGGTTGCCCCCCAGGCGGTAATTGGCCACCTTGAGGTTGGTTAATGGGAGTTGAACCTGACATCATATAAACGTCACCTATACTCAATGGTACATTACCACTGTTTCCAACTAATAACCCATGATCAACAGGTTGAGGAGATGCTCCCGCAAAGGTACCAGAAAGTGATTGATACCCAGTAGGAACAGAAGGACCGCCATGTAAAAATGATTCAGGACTTTGTGAAAACACAGATGACTGACCAGACATATTTACAGGAGAATGAATTCCTCTAGGTGGAACCGGAGTACGAGGTGTAGAAAAACCTACTGAGTTGTCTAAAAAATTGGTTAATGCAAGGTACCAAGATTCACTTCTAGGAGGACTGTAAAAGATGGATTCACGCTCCCTTAGATCAAGGGTAATTAGATCTTCAGAATCAGAAACGCCTATTTCTTCCTCTGGAACAAGTTCTTCTATAGCAATTAATCCAACAGGAAGATTTTCGGTGATAATTCTTTCTATTCTTGGTGAATCAGGAACACTAGGAGTTGGAGTAACAGGTTCTGAAATTTCAGGTTCTTCGCCTGTTTCACTGGCAGATGAAAAACTACCAGCAAGCTCGGAAACTGTAACAGCTTCGGGATTGTAACCTGTTTCTAATCTTTGGTAATCTGGATGGACTACCAAAGAAGATTCTCCTTCTTCAGGTGAACCTACTCTACTGCCACTAGGAGGAGTTACAAGGACCTTTAAACCCTCTAAATAACTGGGGTCGTCTCGAGGAGGTGAACCCCTAAGTTCACGGGATCTTCTCAACAATTCGGCCACAGATACAACTTCAGGAGACTGGCCCGCAATACGACGGGACCTTCTCGGTAATTCCGCCACAATTAAAGATTTTAACTACAACACACGAAAACAAAGTAAAAAATTTCAAATCAAACCACCTAAAGTCTTCTAAAGAACCAATCAAATTTGAAGCACACGCCTAAATAATCTAGAGCGTCAAACCACACACAAACAGTAGTCTTCCGGACCAAAAACGCTAGTTGGTGATTAGGCCCAACCTCGCAGGATTCAGTACAGAAATAGTGGGTGGAACAGTTACCCCGGCAACCTGCTTAATGAATAGACTGGACCAAGTTCCTCCACTTTAACCGTCTCGAAGTGAAGCGAACCCCCCAGAAAATCCAAGTGAGTATAACCGACGTCTGCTCCAGGTACAGTGGGACCTTCCCTCCACCGTCACCTTGGGTAGAATCCTAGATATTATGGCCACTAAGGTTACCAATCACAACAATTACACCTGGGGGAACAGTCTAAACTCCGACAGCACGCAAGGGCAGAGTAGCAAGCTCCAATCCCCTTACCGGCTCCTTGACAACAATCCAAGGTTTACCGATAAGTGACCCCTGGCTCCTCGACAATGGTTAATCCGAGGTTTACCGTTTGTAATACGTACTGCCTGGCGTCGTTCCCAACGAGGGAGGAATGATCCCCTCACTGGTTCGGACACGAGCTCGTGTTTCTCCTTTAAGAGGAGCTTTCCCAGAATGTAACTGAAACAATTGGATTTGTTCTACTCAAGATAGACTATCTGTTTGGTTTTGTAGTCTTGGAGAGTTAAGTACTCACCTACTCCAAGACCCTAGCCTAAGCTATGTTGGTGCTTCAGAGCCCTAGAAAAATAAAGATTACTAGATTGATTTTAATTTAAGCGTTACTTTTAAGGTTGTTTCTTAAGTCAAAAGGTGATGGAAGTGAAACTAGTGGTGTGTTGACTCGACTCGAAACCACTACAAAATGCACCTAAAATGATTTATCCACTACTTTACTTTTTCGATGAATTGCTTAACTAAAAAGTTGAGAGAATGCAATCTTTATAAAAGCAACTTCTTAATTGAAGACAATCAAAGAAACAATTCGTTTTTCTTTTCCAAGCATAAAAACATAACTTCTCTTTACATGCACGAAAAAACTCTTTTCTTCTTTTGAAAACAAAAAGCTACTTGAAACAAGACTTTTTAAGAAGATGTTTTTGTATTTTTCTTTTAATAAAGCAAGTAAATCTAATATAACCAAAAAATCAATCTTAACAACTCTTAAAATCTATGAAAATGCACTCATAAGCAAACTAAAAGCAAATTTACTCTAAGCAATCTTAACGAGGCCAAAACTAACAATGATTATTTCTAAGGTGTTTTACTTGATCACAATCAAATCAAGGACTAGCTTATTGCAGAACCAAAAACTAGTCAAAACAAAATTCTAATCTTTTTGTCCTTTTTGAAAATGGAAATCAATACTTTAAAAACAAGCAATTCGAAATTTGACCCAAAACAACTCAAATGACAAGTTGCTCAAACAAGGAGACTTTACGACAGGCTCAACTTCTAAGAAGGTTGACTAACCAGAGATATCTAAGGCTGGACAACTTTCTAAGCTCAAAGTTACTACAAAGCCTTTCCAAAAATCAAACCCTAGGTCTAAACTTCGTTGAAAACCACTAAAACACTCAAAGCTCACAAAACCAGTTCAGGTAAGAATTCTTGACAGGGTACTAAAGGATCTGGGCAGAAAACACTAAGAAAAAACAAAATCTAAAAGTAATTTAAGGCAAAAATGGAATTTTCTTAACTTTTACAGGAAGACGCAGGCCACCCGTTGTCACAGGTGCGGCCCCGCACTGTGCAGTCGACAACAGCGCGTCCAAGGACGCACTGTGCAGCACACAGAGACTGCGTCCTTCTGGAAAAAGGAAGAAAAACTAAAGCCAACTAAATCTAAAGCTAAGCCACCCAAATACTAATTCTCACAGTCAAAAACCAGAAAATAAAAATGATTTTCTCAAAGCAAAGTTCATATAAAGGAAAAGACTCTCTCATTAATGGATTCCCCAGTGGAGTCGCCAATTTGTCACACGGAATCTGTCAAGGGTGCGGACACGACTGACCTTCCTAGAAGTCTAAGACATTCTAATGACAAACAAGACAAAATGGAGTGATCTTTCTCTAAATACACCTTTTACAACATGAAAACTACAAGTGTTTAGGCTTACCTTATTCCAAAACGCTGTTGTTGAAGTCCGTTCTTGACGATCCGGATGAGCTCCTCCTTCAAGTCAATTCCTGCAACCACAAACAATCAAACAATTACCAAGCACTTGCATTTCATATAATAAAACATATATTCAACATGCAGACCAAGGAACACATGAAATAACTCATTAACACAAGCTATTGAGAAAAATAAACCAGTTTGTATTAATAACGAAACAAAGAAACTCTTACAACCTGGCCTTGGTGTTGTGCAAGTTCCTCCCAGGGTCCATCAAGGGTTTTCCTCTACTTTGACAAAGCTCACCCTCTCCCAAGTAGAATCAAGTGAAGACAATCTCTCCTCACAAAGGCTCTAATGGAAGACCTAAATCCTGCAGCATTTACCCAAAGAAAATGTATAGCTCCAACCTCCTCTCCTTCTGGCTCAATGCCTTCATTTATAGTGCTGTAAAGAGGTTATTCAGGTCCACTATCAATGGGATCATCCCCCTCTATGGGTGGGATAACTCCCTTATTGATGGGATAAGTTCCCCCTTAATAGAGATACATGAACCAACTGGAGGCGCATCCATTTCATCAAACCGACCTCTAGAATGTTCTAGAAGTAACCACAAGTAACTTTTTCAAGATAAAACTCGCGCATTTTGCCTTTTACAGAGGGACGCACCTGTCCCTTAACATACAGAGCGTCTATGGACGCGGATTTTGTGAACATGGTCAGCGTCCCCGCAGGTAAGGCTAGAGAGAACCTGCGACCCCAGAGATAAACATGATTTTTACAAGACTTTCTCTCTTCTTTGAGTTTGAGATGGATAACAGAGGCATGAGACTTGCCTAAGAGGGTAGCATGACTTATTGATTGGAGCCATACTAACTGTAAGTAGTCAAGGTGACATTTTTTAGTGTAACATCTTGTTAAGTCATGTAGATGGTTTCATGATGTCAAGTTGGCGTTGTGTGTTGAGTCTTGTTGAGTCATGTAGATGGTTTCATGATGTCAAGTTGACGTTGTGTGTTGAGTCTTGTTGAGTCATGTAGATGGTTTCATGATGTCAAGTTGACATTGTGTGTTGAGTCTTGTTGAGTCATGTAGATGGTTTCATGATGTCAAGTTGGGCTTGGAAGGATGGTTTACAGATCATGTCAATCCCCTAAGGATATGTTGCAATTTTGAGGGCAATATTTTTTGTTTTACATTGTACTCTGCCCTAGTCAAATGGATGATGGGTTATGCATGAAATTGAAAGGCCCCAGTCGTTGGTTGATAGTTTTGTGCATCCAAATGTATTCAATTTTTCAAAGGATTTTCCGTGCGGCTGAAAGGAAAAAAGAAATTTACTCTAGATTTCGCGTGGACAATTGAAATTATTTGGTATTTTTCAAAGCTCATGATCGTAATTTTCCATAAAAAAAGGCCGAGATAATTTGTGGGGCCTCTAGAAGTTGATCAAAGTTGAAAATATCAAAAGGTTAGTTGAGTAAGTGGCTTGATTTGGTCAAGAATCCTATCTCAATCAAATCTGAAGCATGTGAAAATGTTTTTCATGAGCTCCATCATCTGAAGATTTTATTGACTTAACGATCTCCAAAATTTACAAATATGAGAAGGAAATTTGCTCATTTGGTTGGTTCTTTAACAATGTGAGTGATTGAGTGTGCATGTAGATAAAGTGCACAAACCAGTGATTGTAGCAATGAGTTCAAAGCTTCAATATTGTAGAGTCTTTAAAAATTTATTGATCACCAGTATTTCAAAGTTGTCTGCAGAGATTGAAGATCAGTTTGGAGAGTGTGTGTGGAGATATTCATTCTCTCATTTGGAGTGTGAAATTGTTGTTGCATCATTGTGCTTATTTGATGCTAGTTTTGTTTATGTAACAATGTTTTTAGTTTTGAATTATATCATCTTGTTGTAGAATGGTTTGCACTTGGAGTAGGGGCTTCAAGCTAAGTGCATGTTGATGTCCTATTGTAGGAGTGGGTGCTCCAAGTTGGCGGTGGCCAATATTTCTCATTTCAGTCAAGGGGTGGGTGATGCATTGCTAGTGGTGGCTAGCCGATGTAATGTAAATGCGAATATTTTGAAGCAATAGATAATAAGAAGAAATAGAAAATATTTCGATGGTTTTTTTCCTTGGAGGGGGGTTTTTCCACCTAAAATATTAGTGTCTACATGTGATTATTGTTTGTGTTTTTCATGTGCATGATCTTGTTACATTTGTTGAAGTTAATTTTTGAATAAGTTTTAATTGTAGAAATTTTTATAATATTTTGTGATATTGATTCACTGCCCCCTCCCCCCCCCCCTCTCAGTATTACTTTTGTCTAACAATTGGTATCAGATCAGACTCCTTTGCTACATCTTGATCGCTGAAAGGAGGGATTGAGAACGGATAATGGATGGCCATAATGTGAAGCTTCCAATGTTTTATGGTGAGAACTACAATTTATGGAAGATGAGAATTCAAGGGCACCTCATGAGTTTAGGGGTTGATGTTTATTCTATTATGGTGACCAGATATGTTGTTCCTGATGTTCTTCCTTCAGGCCCTGATGGAAAGAATATTTTGCAAAACAATGCCAAGGCCAAAAATGTTACTTTGGCGTGGCTGAGTGAGAATGAGATGATAAAAGTCATGCATTGTAAATCAAGAAAAGATGTTTGGGGAAAACTTGAGAATAGCTACGAAGGTGAAAATAAGGTGAAGAATAAAAGCTCCAAACATATAGGATGATATTTGAGCGCTTGAAAATGAAAGAATATGAATCTATTGGACAATATTTCCGAAGGGTTGAAAGAGTGACAAATCTGATCAAGAGCGTAGATGAACAAATTGAAGATGAGATCATTATTCAGAAGATCTTGAGGTATTTACCAACAATATTTAACCCTAAGGTTTCTATTATTGAGAAGATGTTTGACTTGAGAAATCTTACTATTGGAGAACTTTCTTGGAATTCTTACATCTTATGGGATGCACATTTTAGAAGAGAGATATGAGTCTAGTGAAGTTTCATTCAATGCATCCAAGAAGGCCAAGGTTCTTACAAAAAGAATCAGGAAACTTCCAAAGAAAATCAAGGAAGAGGAAGATTATTCTAGTAGTGGATCTGAAGAATTTGCTCAGTTTACCAATAAATTAAAGAGAGGTTCCATAAAGTATAAAAGCAAACTTCCCTTCAAGTTCTTCAAATGTGGAGAAGTTGGACATTTCGCTACAAAGTGTCCACATAAAAGAAGTGAAAAGGAGGATAAGAAAAAGAACATGAAGAGCAAGGATAAAACTCATAAATTTCAAAAAGGTGAAGTCCAAAAGAGAAGTAGCTACTACTCAAAATAAGAAAGTGATATTTCAGAAGAAAGTAGTGAAAAATATTCATCCGAAGAAGAAGGGCATAATGAATTTGTTCTTATGGATTTTGAGTCCAAATATGAATTGGATCTTGAGGATGGAGAGATTGATTATGAAGGTGAGCTCATTACTACACTTGATTAGCTAGTTTAGGCTAGAAACAAAAACAAGTTGTTGAAGGAGGAAATATGCAAACTAAAGGAGAATAAGCCTTCTTTAGTTTATAGTTCTTTAAAGACCCGATTGGATGAAATTGAGAAATTCAAAGAAAATACGCTACAACAAATTGTGGTTCAACAAAAAAAATTGGCCGATTTGGAAAAAGAAAATGAATCTTTGAAGAAGAATATTGGTGGAGCTCCAATTTCATGCACCCATGAAGAGGACATTATCTACTTAAAGAGAGAAGTGGAAGAGGAAAAAATGAAAGAAAAATTTCTCACCAACTTGGAAAGAAAATTGTCACAAACTTGAGGAAGAAATTGTTGCATTAAGGGTCGATATATCAAAAGAATAAACTAAAGCATGTCTAAATCAGAAATTTGTGAAGGGATTTGAAACCTTGCAAGATATTCTTAACATGCAAAGGTCACTGGAGGACAAAATTGGTTTGGGCTTCAAGCCTCCTCTACAAAATGTCAAAGATCAACCAAGTACCAGTTATGCAGATGTCTTGAAAGGAAAGGAAAATCAAGCAAATGTTGCAGCAACCAACAAGAGTGTGCAAAATAATGGAGTTGAAATCAAATCAACAAAAAATCAACAAGTGAAGCAAGCAAGATCCTCAAATTTCACTCCTCCATCATGGCAACAAAAAGTCAGGTATCCTACACTATTTTATGGTTATTGTTTTGCATGTAATAATTTTGGACACAAGGCCATAAATTGTAGGTTGAAGATGTTTTCTAGAAGAAATGTTGATAGATTAAGAGTTGCTCAAGGACCAAATACTTTGCATGCTAATGGAAATAATTCTTTTGCTCCACTAATGAATTAGATTGAGTGTTTCAGATGCAATAACTTTGGTCACAAATATAGTGAGTGTAGATCTATCTTTCCAAACTCCTTCATGCAACACACACAAGATAAATCTAATCAACATAAAGTTGTGAGAACATGGAAGAAGAAGGCTCAAAATTCTGAAAATTGTGAGCTTTCTTTGATAGCTCATGATCAACATGAGCAATGGTTGATTGATAGTGGATTCTACAAACATATGACTGGTGATAAGAGAAAATTCCTACAGCTAAAAGAGTATGAAAAAGGTAATGACAGTTTTGGAAATAATGTAGCAGTTCCCATCAAAGGCAAAGGAACAGTTAGATTGGACAAGAAGACCAAAGCTCAAAATGTGCTTTATGTTGATGGATTGAAGCACAATATTCTTAGTGTGAGTCAGATATGTGATAATGGGCATGAGGTGACTTTCAGATCTAAAGAGTGTGAGATCAGAAATGCAAAATCAGGAAAGTTGGTGGCCAAGGCCATTAGAAGTGACACTGCAACCTGTATATTTTTTATGATGCTAGACACAATTACTGCATGAGAAAAATAGAAGAATCTTGGCTATGCTATAGAAGATTGGATCATGTTAATTTTGATAATCTAATCAAAATTAGAAATACTAGAACAGTTAGAGGATTACTAAGGTTCTCTAAACCAAATAGCATAATATGCAAGTCATCCCAATTTGGGAAACAAATAAGAGTGAATTTCAAATCCAAGGAGTTCACTACAAGTAGACCATTAGAGCTAGTGCATATAGATGTATGTGGTCCTACAAGGAAGCAAAGTGAGAGAGATGTTTCATATTATTTATTGATGACTTCACTAGAGCCACCTGGATTATGCTCATGAAAGAAAAATCTGAAGCTTTCAACAAATTTAAGTATTTTAAGGCACTTGTGGAAAATGAAGTTGATTTGAAGATAAGGTGTCTTAGATATGATAGAGGAGGTGAGTTCATGTCCAAGGAATTTGATGATTTTTGTGAGGAGCATGGCATCAAGAGGTAATACTCCATAGATAGAACACCAAAACAAAATGGTGTAGTGGAGAAGAAAAACATGTTGGTATAAGATATGGCCTGAGCTATATTAGATGAAGCTGGTGTGTCAGATACTTTTTGGGGAGAAGCATCTCAAACATTAGTATATTTGTCCAATATATTCCTTCTTAGGCCTAATAGTGGCAAAACTCCATATGAGTTGTGCAAAGAAAGACCATCAAAAGTTGACCACTTGAAAATATTTGGGAGAAAATGCTACATCAATAGGATGGAACTTTGCAATTTCGAACCAAGATATAATGAAGGCATATTCCTTGGATATTCCTTCAAGAGAAAGGGATACAAATGCTACAACAAGAGAAAAAAAAAAGGTAATTGAAGGTATTGATATTGTTGTTGATGAAAATTTGCCTAAATCTAATGATTCCAAAGATGTTGTAGCTGATCATGATTTCATAGAATATGAGGATCAAGAAATTTCTAACAAGGATGAAGAAGAGGAAGAAGGAAGGAGGACCTCCACTTCAAAGAAAGCTCCACCAAGTCACATTCAAAAGAAGCACCCAGAAAGTCAAATTCTTGGGAACAAAGAGCTTGGAGTGAAAACAAGGAGAAAATTATTGGATAGATTCAATCAAGCACATTATGCATTGTTGTCTCAAATAGAGCCCAAAAACTTCAATGAGGCTAGAGAATATCAAAATTGGGTGAAGGAAATGAATGAAGAGTTACATCAGATTGAGAAGAAAAATACATGGGAGCTTGTGTCAAAGCCAAAGGACAAAAACATCATTGGAACTAGTTCAAGAACAAGATAAATGAAGAAGGAAAGGTGGTAAGGAACAAAGAAATACTTGTGTGCAAAGGGTATACTCAGGTAGAAGGTATTGAATTTGATGAAACTTTTGCACCTGTAGCTAGATTAGATGCAATAAGAATGTTTTTTGCTTTTGCATGCTTCAAGAAAATTAAAGTTTATTAAATGGATGTTAAATAAACTTTCTTGAATGGTGATCTAGAAGAGGAAGTTTATATAGAACAACCTAAAGGTTTTTTATTGGGTGATGATGAGAATCAAGTGTGTAGGTTGAAAAAGGCTCTTTATGGCTTGAAACAAGCTCCAAGGGCATGGTATGCAAAGCTAGACAAACATATACAACAAAAAGGCTTCAAAAAGGGATCCATGGACAACAATTTATATATCAAATTTCTAGGTGATTGTTTTCTAATAATTATTGTGTATGTAGATGATATTATTTTTGGGAGTGATTTGCAGGATATGGGCCAAACTTTTGCACAAGAAATGAAAAAAGAATTTGAGATGTCAATGTTGGGTGAACTTACTTTCTTCCTTGGTTTGAAAGTTATTCAAGATGATAAAGACATTTTCATTTCTCAATCAAAGTATCTTAGAGAGATATTAAAACAATTTGGTATGGAAGATTGCAAACCAGTGTGCACTCCTATTGTAATCAACTGCAAATTGAGTAAAGATGATGAATCACCATAGGTAAATCTGTAACACCCACCTCCCACATTTATCCAAGCTAACCGGCCAACTAGGTTAAACATGTGATGAAGAGTTACTATGATATGATTCAACTCCCCATGTACAGTTAAGGAAGTGGAACCAACAAGACAAAACCAATATGACCTTCCTCAAGAGCTACAAAAAACTTCAAGACGAAACCAACCATTCTATTTGCCCAACCCCTGAGACAACTTGATGTTTTGTTGAACTAGACCCTCGGTCACTCCCATGACAAGCCTTCCATGTGACTGAGACCCTCTAGTCGCTCCCATAGAAGGGCATGCATGCAATTATTGCCTTTTTAAGGAAGTTATGTGCCAACGACCCTGAATTATGATCCACTTTTCAGGCTTAAGACTCAAGCCTTTGCCCAAAATTTCTTGAAACTTCTAGAATTGATAAATAACATTGAAATAAGGCTACTACTAAAAAAACTTGAACAAGTACTTGGTCTGATTCCTACCAGCCTTGACATGAATTTCGTCAAACTTATCATAAACATGAAATCTACAGGTCAGAACAACATATCTAAGCATAGGTGTCTCATACTTATCTGAGAATCATCAAGGAGGATTGATGTATCCTCCTAATAGCTGCATTGTTATCTATTAGTTAATTCATTCAATAATATTTCATCTACTAACCAAAACATGGTGAGATCCATACATCAAGTTTATCATAAAACATGATTATAACAAGCAAATAGCCAAAGATATATCAATGATGAAGCAACCACTAAAGCCACATAATGATAAACACATTTACTCATGAGATACCAATGGAAAATGAGCTTATATTAACATATGAAAATATAACCAATTCAGGGACTCCCACGTACCACTCGACCATAGATTGGGCTGAACCAAATCTCTCTTTCAACCAATCTCCCCCATGCCATATTCCAAGCATGAATGTGGGATCTCATGGGATAACCAAAACAAAACCAAACCAGGGCTTCCAAAGGCTAACCACCTCAACCCTCAACGAGTGATTCCACCTCACGGCCGGACATCACTAACCATCACCAGATCAGTCTCTACCCAAGTTGTCTAAGGCTCCAGATCATTTTTTCCAACCAAGGATCCTAGGACTAGTAACTCAACCTATAGTTTCTATTAGGCTCAAGATAATTTGTCCAACCAGGGCTTCAAGGACTAGTAACTCAACCCACCAAGGGCTCCAAAGCATTTTTCCAACCAAGGATTCTAGGACTAGTAACTCAACCCAAGTTTTTATACGGCTTCCATAACATTTGTGCAACTAAGGCCCCATGAACTAATAACACAACCCATTGCCATAAGGAAACAGAAAACAAAAGTAAAAACCCACAACACCATGGCTATCTGAGAAATGGTAAGGCTAGGAAAAACTATTTTCAATCCAGGAAATCCTCCATGACACTGACAGATCATAACCAAGACACCACATGCATGTGCCATGCATGCCAAAACTAGCAAGGAAATCATACATGTAATTTGGTACCTGCAAAGAAATCCAACTGTAGCCATTGATCTTGCTGACTCCTTGCGCTTTCTTTTTTCTCCTTTACCTTCTTGCTCCAAATCCCAAGTATGCCAAATTCCTCCAATAGTGCTCCAAGAAAACTCTGTGTCCAAGAGTATGAGAGAGAGAGAGAATAGGAGAGAGAGAGATCCAAGCTAAAACTTACAAAATCTTAACACAGACAAAAGTTGTGTACTGATCCTCAAAAGCCTTTTTATTAATGAGGCCTCTATTTTCTTCATTTTACATTATTTTCCTTCAATTTCCTCCTCACATGCAACCTATGACATTTCACCTTCTATTTCTCCCATTTTCCATTATTTTCATAAATCAAATGCCAATTAATGCCTCTTTGCCTTTGCCAATTTCCATATCCATTTATTAATCAAAAGTGATCCCCATCACTATGTTTTTGCCCAACGTTCATCTTGGAATATGTGTCCCATAACCTTGGTTATTATTTTCCTTTATTAACTTTATTTACATGGATTTTTACCAAGGTTGTTACAAAATTAGTCCATGTATTGTTTCATGATTGGAAGCTTATTGTATCTAGCTGCTTCTAGACCTGATATTATGCAAGTTGTAGGATAGGTCTCAATATTTCAATCTAATCCCAGGGAGACTCACCTTAATGTAGTAAAAAGGATCTTCAAGTACCTTCAAGGAAATCTTGACTATGGATTATGGTATCCCAAAGGTAAACATTTCAATTTGGTTACTTTCACTGATGTTCATTGGGCTGGCGGTGTTGATGATAGGAAAAGTACTTCAAGAGTAGCTCACTTTTTGGGAGATTGTTTGGTAAGCAAGACACAAAGTTCTATCTCTTTGTCCACTGCTGAAGCTGAATATATAGCAACAAACACTTTTTGTACACACATATTATGGATGAAGCAAATGCTTCAAGACATGCATGTTGAGTATGAAGAGCCTCTTCCCATCATAATAGACAACACGAGTGCAATAAGCCTCTCAAAAATTTGTTTCTCCATTCCAAGACCAAGCACATACTAATCAAATATCATATTTTAAGAGAACAAGTGGTCAAAAAAGTTATGAGGTTGGAATATATTACTTCAATGAACAAATTGCAGATATATTTGCTAAGCCACTTCCAAGGGAGCAATTTGAATATCTTAGAGAGCAGATGGGTGTTGTGCCTTTTCGAGGGCATTGAGGAGTTTTCCATGAAGTTTGCTATTATCATATGGTTGCTACAAAGAGCACTTTCAGCTACAAAATTTGGAGAATGGGTGGTGGTTGGTTATTTGTATGACTTACAAATATTTATGAAATGTTTGCTTGCTTCTTCTTCTCCATTTCAAGATGGATTACTTCTTCATGTATATTTCTTCTTCAAGATGGTATGGTCTCAAATATATTCAGGGGGAGAATGTTCAACAACTCAGGGGGAGTATTTGTTACAACCCTTTAGGGGGAGTACTTCATCATTAGCCATGTATCACATTGTCTTATGTATTTTCTTTTGCCATGTAAGAACCCCTTGCCATTGATGTCAAAGGGGGGGAGAGAGTGAGTTGTGTATGTGCTCAACTTCATATTGATGTATGTAAACGTAACATTTATCTTGAGAAGCTATAGGTTGACATCATTGGAAAAGGGAGAGTTTTTTGGCATGTTTGTGTTTCCATTGATGTCACCTGTTGTAGGTCATGTACTCATGATGTAACAACCCTAGTGAAAAATCCAGGTAATAAAAGTTAATAAAATAAAAAATAATAACCACGGTTAATGGGACACTTATTCCAAGATGAATTTTGGGCAAGGCATCCTAGTGTGGATGTTCATTTGGTTTATTATGGCTAAGAAAATTGGCAAAGGCAATGACAATACTTTGGAAAGGAAAAATGGCATTTTTGGCACATTTATTTATGAAAATAATGGAAATTAGGAGAAAAGGAAAGTGAAACATCACAGGTTCCATGTGAGGAGGAAAATCAAGGAAAATAATTTAAAATGAATAAAATAGATGCCTAATTGATAAAAAGGCTTTTGAGGATTAGTTGGTACCTTTTGTCAGTTTAGTTTTGGAGCTCTCTCATTATTCTCTCTCTCTCTCACTCTTGGAAACTTAGAGTTTTCATGGAGCACTTTGGCATTAGATCAAGAAAGGGAAAGAAGGCAAGAGGAAGGAAGGAGAAAGCAAGGAAGAGAAGGATCAAGCAACTACAATAGGATTATTTGCATGTATCGATTTTCATGTGTGTTTTCATTGCTAGATTTTGCATGCATGGTACCACATGTGGTTCTTTGTTGTTATGGCATGGGTTTTTCCAGGTGTGACAGTGTTTTCAACATAACCTTGTCATTTCCGGATAGCCATGGTGTGATGGAGTTATCATGTTTTGGTTGAGCTGGATTTTTGGATGGATTCGAAGTTGAGTGAGGTGGATCTCTGAAAGAAATAACACATGGCCTAGTGATCCCTGAACCATACTATGGATTGCAATAAAACCAGTGGCCTAGTGACCCCTGAACCAGACTGTGGGTTGCAGTAAATCTAGATATTGTGTGTCTCGGTGAGCCTAGGAATCCTCGACTGGTTAATGGAGGGATATATGATAAATCCTAGATGTGGTGTCCCTTGATTAGGCCTAAGAATCCTTGCCATTGAATGGTGGGATATATGGTAAAGCCTAGAGGGTAGAGTCTCGGTTTAGGGCCTAGTGATCCCTGGATCAGACTGTGGATTGGGGTAAAGCCTGAGAGACTAGGAGACATGAAAATTCCTCACGGCATAGGTGGAGAAATTTGGTGGCTTCCATACTTGTTTTTTCCTAGTAATTTGATGGAGATCATTGTAAATCCCATTATTACATGTTTATTGTGTTGGCATATTGATCTAGTGTGGATTATGGTAAATGTTGGTTTCTAATGATGAGGGTGAGGTGTTTTAGCCTCAGGATGCCCTGGTTGGTTCTTTTGGTTTGAGTCCCACATTCATGCTTGGAATATGGCACGGGGGTGATTGGATGAAGAGATATTTGGCTCAGCCAATCTATGGTCAAGTGGAACATGGTAGTCCCATCCCAAGTTGGCTTTTGCATTCATTAATAAGAGGTTATTTCCTTGATATCTTATGTGTAAATGTATTGGTTTATATGTGGATTCTATGGCTGATGTATCCTTGATATTTATGTTGTTATTATGTTGGTTATAAGCATGTATTATGGCAGTGATGATGTATGGCTCTCCTCATGTTTTGATTTGTAAATGAATGAACAATGTATATATGACCTAATAGATGATAATGCAGCTAATGATATAAGGGAACAATTCTTCTTAGTGATTCTCAGATAAGTATGAGACCCCTATGCTCAGATCTATTGTTTAAACCTGTAGATTACATATTTGTGACATGTTTGACGAAATTCCTGTCATGGCTAGTAGGGGTCCAGCCTATACATTGGCAATGTTTTTACAAAGGTATCATTGTTTCATTGTGTAAATTCATTTATGAACCTATCATTGAGTTTTGGGCAGTGACCTGGGCTCTGGGCCTGTAAAAGTGGCACACATCTTGGAGTCATAGGAACATGTATGAGGATAAAATTCCCTAGACGCATGCATACCCATGTTGTGGGAGAATTTGGAGGCTCCTAGATGCATGCTTGTCCATATCAAGGGAGTGTCTAAGGGTTTAATGATCTAAAACATTAGTTGGTCTTAGGGGCTAGTTACCCTAGTGGTTGGGATGGATCTTGGTAGTTATGTTGTTGATATGGAAGGTATGTTTGGTGTGTTTCCATCGACTCCACTTTCTTAAGGTCACCTAGGAGGTTTAATCCCATTATAGTGGCCTATCATGACATATTTACCCCGATTGTCTGATTACTTGGGTAGATGTGGGATGAGGGTGTTACAAAGTGGTATCAGAGTTGGTTGCGCTCTCTTTGGGTGATATTTGATACCACAAAGTGGTATCAGAGTATGGTTCACCCTTGGACTGTACGGGTAGTATGTGTTTCTCATGCATTCACATCGGCTGCACATGTGTTAATCATCCTTGTGGTATATATGCTTGTTTTATATGCATGATGTCGATCATGGTTGTAGTGATGTATTCATGTGAAAGAGGATGTTGTTATTGTGAAGTGTGTCATCATAAGTGTATGATTGGTTATGCATTGCTATGTGTGTCAGTGCTTACATGTTGTCAACTGTGCATTGATATGGTTGTTGTTGTCATGCATGAGGTCATGGTGTGTGATTGACATGGTCTTGCATTGATGACTGGACTCTAGCTAGAATTATGTTTATTTGTTGATACACTTATTCATTATATGTATATATGTTGTTATTATTATGTTGTACATGTACTACGCTGATTGGTTGATCTTGCAGATGAGATATACTCCCCGAATTTTGGTAAGATATGTTGGTTTATTGTGATTTGGTTTAACTGACATAGTATGTCTTGCAAGAAAGAGATCAAAGTGTCTAGTAAGATGGTAGACTACATATATTATCCCTATGGATCAGATGAGCAACATGGTGTTGGGAACTCTTTTGATTTGGTAGACACACTCAGAAGCTTAAAGGTAGAAATAAGGAGTTGTAAGGAAGATAATGATAGAATCATATAGGCACATGAGAAACAAGCATAGGTAAATGCAGTGATACTTCAAAGTTTGTCAAAATTGCACTGACAGGGACCCCTTCGGATCAGCCATGAATAGGACGACATAACTAATGGGGCATATGGAAATAGGTATCCTGGTGGGTACAAGTCAGATAGAGATGATATGATCAGAGATGGAAGGTTCTTGGATACTCCGGATAGGAGAGGTGATGGACATAGGTATTATTCTAGTTTTGGTTATGACATGCATTATGATCAACATCGTTATCATCCTTACAAGAGGAGTGAGAGGGGATATTTTCCAGATAATTTTAAGAAAGAAAAGCCACCTACTTTTGATGGAGACTTGAAGAAACCAGAAGATGTAGAGGCTTGGATACTTGGGATGAACAAGTTCTTTGAGTTGCATGAGTACACAAAAAACATGAAGGCCAGAATTGCTATCTTCAGCCTGAAAGGTAAAGCAGATATCTGGTGGGAAGATGTTAAGTGGGTCAGAGATATCAAGATAGAGGACTTGATTTGGCACACATTCAAGAGGATTTTCAGGAAGAATTACTTGTTAGAAAGGTACTACGATAGTAAGGCCAAAGAATTCTGAGAGCTAAAGATGAGATCAATGACAGATGAATAGTACATAACTAAGTTCATGGAGCTATTGAGGTATGTGTCGTATCTTAAATATGAGAAGGCTAAAGTTTAGTGATTTGTCAGTGGTTTCCCATTAGAATTTAGAGATCAAATTGAGTATGATGATCCTCGGTCACTTGAGGAAGTTATTGGGACATTGAAGCATTGCTATGAATGGTCAAATTGTAAGAATGTATCTTAGCAAGGATGGAAAGGGAAGGATAAGGATAAAGGTAAGGGTAAATGGTTGCTAAAAAGAACAAGGCCTCAGAATGCAGAAGATAAATAAAATGTGGCACCAAAAGAAGTTAAATGCAACTAGACAAGAACATGGATCACAACAGTAGCATAGAGATGATGGTACTGGACGGTTGGAGTGTTATACATGCAATAAGGAACACCTTAAGAGATATTTTCCACATAATCAAGGTGGTAGGGCTCATATCTATAGTGAACAATAGGCACAAAATATTGGAGATGTTGGATAGAGCATTCCTCATATCTACGAAGTGTTAGACAATAGATAGGTAGACCGTCAGGAATCTATTATTGAGATGGAAAGGAATATTTGTGATCAAGTTGTTTCTATTTTGATTGACCCTAGATATAATTATATTTATGTTAGTCCTGACTTGGTGGATAAGTGTGGTTTGAATAAAGAAGTGAATGCATAATATTGGTTAGTGTAGTTGGCTATAGGTACAAAGAGAACAGTTTAGCATTGGGTAAGACTTGTGAATTTGAGTTAAATGGTATGCCTACAACAACACATTTGGATATACTACCATTGGGATTGTATAACATGCTTTTGGGTATAGCATGCTTTTGGGTATGGATTGGCTATACCTTCATAGGACCAAGGTGGATTGTTATGACAAATCCATTGATTGCTTGGATGACAATGGGGAACCAAGAGTCTTACAAGGAAATAAGGAAGTCACATCAGTTAGGATGGTGACAACTATGCAAGCCAAGCATAGTCGTAGGAAAGAGTGTGTGTATATTTGCAATACATATCTCTAGTGGCAAAGGTAAGGAAGTTGAGGATGAAAATTTCTTGAGCAGGTACCTAGTTCTACAACAGTTTCAAGATTTATTTCTTGCAAATATTTCAGAGTTTCCACCTCACAGGGAAGTATACTTTTTTATTGAGTTAGTTCCAGGGGAAGCTCCAACATCAAAATCACCTTACAGGATGAGCACACTTGATTTGGTAGAGTTAAAGTTGTAGCTGAAAGAGATGCTTAATAAGGGATAAATTAGGCCAATTGTATCACCTTGGGGGACACCCGTATTGTTTGTAAAGAAGAAGGATGGTACTCTCAGACTATGCATTGACTACAGGAACTTGAATAAAGTGACCATCAAGAACAAGTATTCGTTTCCGAGGATTCATGACTTGTTTGATCAGTTGAAGGGAGCAATAGTGTTCTCGAAGATTGATTTGAGATCCAGATATCATTAGGTATGAATTAAAGAGGACATTTACAAGACAACTTTCCGGACCAAGTATGGCTATTATGAGTTTGTTATAGTTCCATTCGGTTTGACTAATGCTCCAGCTACCTTTATGTGCTTGATGAATAATGTGTTGTGTCCTTATTTGGACAAGTTTTTTACTATGTTCATTGATGACATATTGGTATATTTTAAAAATGAGGAAGAGCATTCCGAGCATTTGGCAGCAGTGTTGAGATTATTGAGAGAGCATCAGTTGTATGCTAAGCTCAACAAGTGAATTTTTTTTAGCCTAAGGTACATTACTTGGGACATGTTGTCTCCAAGGAGGGCATAAAAGTGGATCTAGAAAAGGTAAGAGCTACCATGGAGTGGGAAGCTCCCAGGAATGTAGATGATCTGAATGAAAAATGGCATCAACCCATGGTATTCATCCACCCATGTTATTCATCCACCCATGGAACTTACCCATGGTATTGTAAGTGGCATCCACCCATGGTATTGTAAGTGACATACACCCATGGTATTCATTCACCCATGGTATTTTCCCATGGTATTGTGACATCCACCCATGGTATTCATTCACCCATGGAATTTATCCATGGTATTGTAACTGAAAAATACTATAAGTAACAAGTCGCATTTTGTAAAATGACAGTTTGTCCACCACAATCTATCTTTTATAGTTATTCTTCGTTTTAATAAAAAAATCTTTATGGTTTTTTTTATTGGGCATTCTCCTCTTTTTCTTCTAGCATTTCGATCTTTCAGATCTTGGGGGCCTCTCCCCCAAAATCCATTTCAATCTTTTAGATCTTGGGGGGCTCCCCACAAGATATGGATCAGTGGTATCAGAGCAGGTTATGATTCCATGTGAATGAGGGTTTGGTGCATATTTCAGTTTCAAATTTTGTAGCAATATTCAACAAACTTCACACATGTGCTACGTCCTCCACAGAGCATTTTCTTGGGCCAAGCAAGAAAGATTTTTCTTTTTTCATTTGTTTGCAAGAAATTTTTTGGGTGGTGAGGTTACAGATCAGATATGAAATTTTTGGTGCAAAATTTACAAAAAAAAAAAACAGATCTGGATTTCTTGTGAAAAAATACCCAAATTCAAAAAACAAATCGGACAAATCAGAGTTCGAATGAGGGAGATATCGCTGATTTAAAATCAACTATGTTGCAGAGATGTTTCTGATGGAAATTCGTGGATGGTGGCTCTCCTATCTTTTTTTGAAATTTTGGTGCAGAATTTTAGGAAAATGATTGTATATCTGAGCTCCTCTCGAAAAATTTCTCAATTCCTGAAAAACAATGGGTCGAATCGGAGTTCGGATGTGGGAGATATCGCTGATTTAAAATCAACTATTTTTTTAGTACTTTTTGTAAGAATTTACAGGGTAAGTTCCTCAGAAAGAATACCAAAAGGACACCGCTCACAACCAGATCTCAAATCAATACACCAGTATTTTTGACGTGGTTAAAACCCTCAGAGTGCAAGGAGGGAAACAGTCCACGGCCTGTCCCAACGTGGGTACAGACAATTTATTAATCAAAGAATGAAAATTTACATAAGCTTCTCTCATGCACGGATTACCCGAACAATGACCCTCCATGCGCTTTAAATAGAACTCATGGACCAATCGGGTGTCAAGCCACGGATCAAGTGTCGGTAATACCGAGGTGAGAGTGAACCGTCGGATCACTACATATCGTGACCGTCGGATTGTAAGTTACAAAATGTACAACGGTAAAGAAACACACTTTACCTAACTCTAACCTAACTCTATGCTAGACCAAGTTGAACTTAACTATATCCTATGTGTCGGAATATCCTAACATCCCCCCTTAAGAACAACTTGGGATAGGATTGAAGGATTTACAAATATGACACAATAGGAGAAGGAAGGAGGCACTAGAGCCTATCCCCCCTTAGTGACAACTTCCTGAACTCCAAGCATATATCGAAGTTTAGTGAACTTCGCCTCTGTGAGAGCCTTTGTGAAGATGTCTGCAACCTGATCATCCGTTGGACAATATTGCACTTCAAGAACATGGTCATGAATGAGCTTTCTGATGAAGTGCATGTGTAGTTCAATGTGTTTGCTGCGCTGATGCTGGACTGGATCTTTGCATAGCTGAATGGCACTTTGATTATCACACCAAAGTGTGGTTGGATGCTGCTGCTCAAAGCCAAATTCGGATAGGATCTGACGAAGCCACAAGGCTTCCTTACTAGCTTCCACGGCACCACGATACTCTGCTTCTGCTGACGAAAGAGAAATGGCAGCCTGTTTCTTACAAGCCCATGTAATAGGTCCTGAACCAAGAGTGAAGACATAACCGGCAGTAGACTTCCGATCATCAAGGTCACCAGCCCAATCAGAATCAGTGAAACCAACTAACAGAGGAGCTGCTTTGGCACTGTAATGAATCCCAAACTGTACTGTACCTCGAACATAACGAAGTATTCTTTTAGCTGCTTTCCAATGACTTTCACGGGGGTTTTGCATAAAACGAGCAACAAGGCCAACAGCAAAGGAAAGATCAGGACGAGTATGGGTTAAATACAAGAGTTTTCCGACAAGTTGACGGTATAAGGTAGCATCAACTTCAGGAGAAGTACAAGAGACTGAAAGTTTGACTCCAGACTGAAAGGGAGAAGGGGCTGGCTTACAGTCTTCCATGTGAAAATGACGAAGAATATCACAAGCATACTTGGACTGGGAAAGGAAAATACCTTCTTGGGATTGCAAGACTTGAAGACCGAGAAAATAGTGTAAGTGTCCTAAGTCTGTCATTTCAAATTTCTTTTTAAGGCTGGACTTCACATGGTTTATAAGGTTGGGATCACTACCAGTAAGAATAAGATCATCAACATAAAGAACAAGGATGATAAGAGAGTTGCCCACTTTCTTGGTGTAGACAGTATTGTCAGAATGACACCTAGAAAAGCCAGATTCTAAAAGAAAGCTATCCATTTTGGCATACCAAGCCCGAGGAGCTTGTTTGAGGCCATAAAGGGATTTCTTAAGTCGACAAACGAGGCTGGAGTCTGTTTGTATGAAGCCAATGGGTTGTTCCATATAGATTTCTTCCTGCAAGTCCCCATGCAAGAAGGCAGATTTAACATCCATTTGATGGACTTCCCATTTTAAAGAGGCAGCAAGGGAAAGAACAAGGCGGATAGAGTTCATTTTGGCAACTGGAGAGAAGGTTTCAGTGTAGTCAATGCCTTCAACCTGTGAAAAGCCCTTAGCAACTAGACGAGCCTTATGTTTATCAACTTTCCCATCTGGTCCATACTTGGTTCTGTAAACCCATTTGCATCTAACAAGTTTGCGTCCCTTTGGTAGAGGAACAAGATCCCATGTATCATTTGTCATCAATGAATGATATTCTTCATTCATAGCTGCTCTGATACCATGTAAGAATTTACAGGGTAAGTTCCTCAGAAAGAATACCAAAAGGACACCGCTCACAACCAGATCTCAAATCAATACACCAGTATTTTTGACGTGGTTAAAACCCTCAGAGTGCAAGGAGGGAAACAGTCCACGGCCTGTCCCAACGTGGGTACAGACAATTTATTAATCAAAGAATGAAAATTTACATAAGCTTCTCTCATGCACGGATTACCCGAACAATGACCCTCCATGCGCTTTAAATAGAACTCATGGACCAATCGGGTGTCAAGCCACGGATCAAGTGTCGGTAATACCGAGGTGAGAGTGAACCGTCGGATCACTACATATCGTGACCGTCGGATTGTAAGTTACAAAATGTACAACGGTAAAGAAACACACTTTACCTAACTCTAACCTAACTCTATGCTAGACCAAGTTGAACTTAACTATATCCTATGTGTCGGAATATCCTAACACTTTTGTGACGGCAGAAACGTTGTAGCGCGAATCTGAGATTTTAGAGTGTCTAGATAAGGATTTCCAACACATGGGAAGATGAAAAATGTTCCTTCTGTTTCCAAAAACAGGTTATATTAAATATTCTAAGTTACATTGACCGAGTTATGTCCATTTTAATTCTGGAGCAACATTCATAGCGGGTTCCCTTTGGAGACGTGCCCTCCCATTCTGATTTAGTAGGCACCTGCTTCACATTCATCAGTTTCAGCATAACATCATTCGGCTTGGGTTATTTGAAGACGTCCCCTCCCATCCCAAGCTATGTATGCACCTACTACTTCATCAACAACCAACATCACGGTTATGGGTCAACCGCACAAAATCCTTATCAT
Source organism: Pinus tabuliformis (assembly GCA_031772625.1). NCBI lineage: Eukaryota > Viridiplantae > Streptophyta > Pinopsida > Pinales > Pinaceae > Pinus > Pinus tabuliformis. The sequence continues at coordinate 245,316,395 of CM062817.1, read as the reverse complement.
CAAAGTCCATTTGTCAGGTCGCACACTGTTAGTATCAGAGTTGGTCACAAGCATTATAGGGTATCTCTATCCTCGGATCTTCGTTTGTCATCGTTATGGGTCATCCACAAACCCACACTTCATCGAAGTCCATTTGCTACGCCACACACTATCAGTATCACAGTTGGTGACAAGCATTATAGGGTATCTCTATCCTCATATCTTCATTCATCATGGTTATGGATTAACCACATAAAACCCTTCTCTTCAGTGGCTCTTCACATTCAACAAAGGCTTCGCAGGAGGGAACTTCACGCAATGGGGACCATTGCTTCTTAAGGAGGGAGGAATGATCCAAATGGAGAATGGCATCAACCCATGATATTCATCCACCCATGGAATTTACCCATGGTATTGTAAGTGGCATCCACCCATGGTATTCTAAGTGACATCCACCCATGGTATTCATTCACCCATGGTATTTTCCCATGGTATTGTGAAATCCACCCATGGTATTCATTCACCCATGGAATTTACCTGTGGTATTGTAACCGAAAAATACTATAAGTAACAAGTCACATTTTGTAAAATGACAGTTTGTCCTCCACAATGTAGCTTTTACAAATATTCTCTGTTTTAATAAAAAAAATCTTTGTGGTTTTGTTTATTGGGAATTCTCCTATTTTTCTTCTAGCATTTCAATCTTTCGGATCTTGGAGGCCTCTCCCCCAAAATCCATTTCAATCTTTTAGATCTTGGGGGCCTCCCCCAAGATCTGGATCAGTAGATGAGATGAGATCCTTCATGGGATTGGTAGGTTATTATAGGAGGTTCATCAAGAACTTGTTACAGATTTAGTATCCTATTACATCATTACATAGGAAAGGTAAGAAGATTGAATGAATAGAGGAGTGTGAGGCCAATTTTGAGCAGTTGAAGTAGTTGTTGACATATTCTCCAATGTTAAAGATCGTAGATCTGGACAAAGAATTTGTAGTATGTACATATGCTTGCAAGAGAGGACTTGGTGGAGTCCTTATGCATGAAGGAAAGTTAGTGTGCTACAGGTCATGAAAACTGAATGAGCATGAGAAGAATTACCTAACACATGATCTTAAGTTGGCAACGATCATACATGCATTGAAGATGTGGAGGCACTATCTTCTCGGTAGGAGATTTGTATTGATGAGTGATCACAGTGGTTTGCGGTATCTATTTGACCAACCAAATTTGAATGGCAGGCAAGCTCGGTGGTTGAACATGATCAATGAGTTCGACTTTGAGATTGGGTATATCAAAGGTAAAGAGAACATGGTGGCAGACGCTCTTAGCAAGAAGGTACAAGTAAATCACATAGCAGCTATGAGCTCCTACGGGACATGTTTACAGGATAGGATATTACAAGCAGGTCAGCAGGATGACAGGTATATGGAGATTGTGCATAGGTTGTACAAGAGTACAAGTATAGGTACAGGTAGTGGAATGGGTGCAAGTACATGTAGTGGTACAAATACAAATATAAATGCAGGTGCACAGGATGTGGACTATTGTCTTACAGCAGATGGATTGGTCAGGTTTAGAGACAAGATATATGTGCCAAACAATAGTGAGCTCAAGAAGGTGATCTTGAGGGAGTTTCATGTGAAACCATATTCAAGTCACCCAGGCTATCAGAAGACATTGAACGTAGTGAATAATTTTTATTATTGGCCGAATTTGAAGAAGGACATAGTAGAGTTTGTGTCTAGATGTTTGGATTGTCAGTAGGTAAAGGAAAAGTGTAAGCATCCAGGTGGACTGCTATAGTCGATTGCAATTCCAGAGTGGAAATTGGAGGTCATTTCCATGGAATTTATCACAGGTTTTCCGAGGATAGTGAGACAACATGATTCCATCATGGTTATTGTGGATAGGTTGACAAAGGTTGCACACTTCATTCCAATGAAGTCTACATTCTCAGCTAGTGATGTAGAATAGGTGTTCATCATAGATGTGGTAAGATTGCATGGAGTTTTGAAGAAGATTGTGTCAAACAATGATGCGAAGTTCACTTCCAAGTTTTGGAAGGAGTTGTTTGTAAGATTAGGTACAAAGTTGGCCTTCAGTACAACTTATCATCCATAGGCAGATGGACAGACTGAGATGGTCAACAATATATTGGAGGAAATGTTGAAGATGTATTTGATGCATCATTATTGGAAGTGGGAAGAGTACCTTCCAATGGTAGAGTTCACTTATAACAATGGGTACCAGGAGTCATTGAGGATGAGTCTGTTTTAGGAATTGTATGGGTGAAGTTGCAATACTCTTATCAGTTGGAGAGAACTAGTTAACAGGGTGATGATTGGACCAGACATGTTGGAAGACATGGAGCGGGAAATGTAGGTAATCAAGAAGAATTTGAAAGCAATACAAGATAAGAAAAAGAGCTATGCAGATTGGAATAGGTTGTTCAAGGAGTTCTAGGTTGGGGAATAGGTGTACTTGCACATCAAACCAAAGAAGAGCTCCTTGTAGATTGGATCATGTGCCAAGATGGCACCATGGTTTTGTGTACCCTTTAGGATTATTGAGAGAATTGGGCTAGTAGCTTATCAAATTGCACTGCCTCCGATAGTAAAATTCCATGATGTTTTCCATGTGTCATTTCTTAAGAAGTATGTTAAAGATGTTGATCATGTGATTGACTGGTCTATATTGCAGGTGGAGCCAGATGGAGAATTACAGCCGGAGCCTTAATGTATATTGCAGACTTTGGGTGTGGAGCCTGATTATCTTCTTTATTTAGATGTATCATCGCGTTCGACCCAAATTCGTAATGTGGTGGGAACGCCGCCCGTAATATTTTCACTACAAGGGGGGTTCAGGGGGGGCGGCTGCGATCTTTAGGAGCCCCCCGTATTGGGGGCAATGCCCCCGAGGCTAAAAATAGATGTAAAATTGCCTTGTAAAATGTTGTAATTTCGTAGTCAATCTGGGCTATTCATTAGGCGGGGATCTGACGGTAGAAGTTATGTTTAATTTAGGTTTTTTTTTCCCTAGAAGGCAACCCCTCACTATATATGAGGGAATTGTATTGCGTCTATGTAGATATGTATTCTGAGTGAGAAAGAGAGAGGATATTGAGCGAGAGAGAAGAGGGAATTACAGTGGATCTGTTGTAGGTTGTATCTCTTCAATTTGTTGGATAAGATAAAAGGGAGGATTGGCTGTTTCCTGTGGATGTAGCCCAAATTGGGTGAACCACATATATCTGTGTATCTCTTGTTTTATGTGTTTATATTTCTGCAATATATTTTATGTGTTTCGTTGCTTTGTAATATATAATTTTCTAACAACTGGTATCAGAACCGAAGGTCTATTTGGATAACAAACTCACACAAGAGAAGGGTTCCTAGTTCGAGTGGGAGCAATGGCGAAATATGGTAGGTTTAGGGTCGAAAAATTCAACGGCCAAAACTACCAACTATAGAAGATGTAGATGCAAAATTATTTGTACCAATCATTGGGCGGAAAAACAAAGAAGCCGACAAGTATGATATACACAGAATGGGATATTCTCGACAGAAAGGCACTTGGAACAATACGGCTGTGCCTAGCGGTGTCGGTAGCGTTTAATATTTCAAAGGAAACGACAACAGAGGGTTTAATGAAGGCATTGGCAAAACTATAGGAAAAACACTCGGCCTCAAATAAGGTATTTCTTATGAAGTGTTTATTTAATATGAAGATATCAGAAGGTGGATTTGTTGCTGATCATTTAAATGAATTTAATACAATTACCAGTAAGTTAAGCTCTATAGGGGTAACTTTTGATGATGAAGTTAGGGATCTGTTATTTCTATGCTCATTGCCAAATAGTTGGAATGGTTTAGTTATGGCCATTAGTAACTCTATCTCTCGATCTAGTACTTTAAAGTTTGATGATGTTGTCAGTGCAATCCTTAACGAGGAAATGCGATGGAAAAGCTCCGGTGAGACATCAGGTAATGCTTTGACTACAAAGATTAGGGGAAGAAAAATGGAAAGAGGAAAGAGCCCAGGATATTGCAGTAATTCAAGGAAAGGCAAATCCAAGTCCAGATCGGGGATAGTGTGCTGGAAATGTGGGAAGAAAGGACACCTGAAGAAAGACTGCAAGTCTCAGAAGGGAAAAGAAGGAGACGCGTAACAAGAAAACAATCATGAAGTGAATGTGACAGGTGATGTGTTGCAAGATGCTTTGATTCTTTCATTAGAAAATATTATTGATGCCTAGGTGGTAGATTCAGGGGCCTCATTCCATGCTACACCTGATATGAAACGTTTTCATGATTATGTTCAAGGAGATTTTGGGCAAGTTCAATTGGGTGATGATAAACCCTGTAAAATCATTGGAATGGGTACAGTTTTCATAAAACAGTAGAATGGAAATCAATGGCTATTGAAGGAGGTAAGGCATGTTCCAGATTTGAAGAAAAATCTAATTTCAATAGGGCAGTTGGGAGGTGAAGGTTGTGTAACTACTTTTATAGATAAAACTTGGAAGGTCACTAAAGGAGCCCTGGTAATAGCAAAAGGAGAAAAGGTTGGTACATTGTATTTATGCAATGGTATTTCTAATTCTGTTAATTCTTTAACCTCTACAGGAGTAGATATGACATTGTGGCATCATAGGCTTGGGCACATGAGTGAGAAGCGGATGTAGATTCTTTACTCAAGAAATTTGTTGCCAGGTTTGAAGCATGTTGATTTAAAATTTTGTGAGAACTATGTTTATGGAAAATGGAAGAGAGTCAGATTCCTCAGAGTTGGGAAAGAAAAGAAGAGCGAAAAATTAGAGCTTGTGCATACAGATGTATGGGAACCTGCTCAGGTATCATCTCTCGGTGGCTCTCATTATTATGTTACTTTTATTGATGATGCAACCAGAAAGACCTGGATTTATTGTATTCAAAATAAATCTGATGTATTTAATATTTTCAAGAAATGGAAAGATTTCATTGAAAATGAGACAAGAAAAAGGTTGATCAGACAATGGAGGTGAATATTGTAGCAAAGAGTTTGATAGGTACTGTTCAGAGAATGGAATTCTCATAGAGAAGACAATTCCAAGAACACCACAAGAAAATGGTGTGTCAGAAAGGATGAACAGGACAATCATGGAGCGTGCAAGGTGCATGAGATTGCATGCAGGATTGCCTTTACAATTTTGGGAAGATGTTGTAGATACTGTTGTTTATCTAATAAACAGAGGGCCTTCAAGTTCCTTGGATGGTCGTATTCTAGAGGAGGCATGGACAGGTCAAAAGGTAAACTACTCATTTTTAAATACTTTTGGTTGTGAAGCCTTTGTCCACATTAATAAAGAAAATAGAACAAATCTCGAGGCAAAATCAAAGAAATGTACCTTTGTTGGATATGGTATTAATGATTTTGGTTATCGCTTTTATGATTATGAAAACCACAAAATAATTAGAGGAAAAGATGTCATATTCAATGAAAAGGTTTTGTATAAGGATCAACTGCGGGAAAAGAAACAGGAAAAATAAAATGGAGAATACACAGTGCTTGATGAGAAAAAGTGATGGTGCCTGAAAATAATAATGATAAAAAACCAGATCAACAACAACAACCACAACAAAAACAAGCACCTCAAACACCTGAAAGTGGTGTTAGAAGATCTACCAGGATAAGTAGACCCCCTGAACGATACTCTCCTTCATTATATTATGTATTGTTGACTGATTCTGGTGAACCAGAATGTTATGAAGAAGCAATGCAGGTAGAAACCAGGAAGAAGTGGGAGCAAGCCATGAAAGAAGAGATGGACTCCTTAGCACATAACCAGACTTGGGACTTAGTCAGGTTTCCTGCAGGTAAAACAACATTGCAAAATAAATGGGTTTACAGGTTGAAGGAAGAAGATGGAGGTAGAAAAAGGTATAAAGCTAGACTTGTGGTGAAGGGGTTTGCACATAAAAAGGGTATAGATTTTGATGAGATATTTTCTCATGTTGTTAAAATGACTTCAATCAAAGCTATTTTAACTCTAGTAGCAGCTGAAGATTTGCATCTTGAGCAGTTAGATGTAAATACAACATTTCTTCATGGGGATTTGGAGGAAGAGATATATATGCAGTAACCACAAGGATGTGAGGTAAAAGGGAAAGAGACACTAGTGTGCACGTTGAAGAAGAGCTTATATGGATTAAAACAGGCTCCAAGGTAGTGGTATTTAAAATTTGACAGGTTTATGTCTGAACAAGGTTATACTAGATGTCACTCTGATCATTGTGTTTATCTCAAAAGGCAAAATGATGGCAGCTATATTATATTGTTATTGTATGTAGATGACATGCTTGTTGCAGGTTCAAACATGCAGGAAATAAATGTGCTCAAAAGAAAATTGGAAAACTCATTTGCAATGAAGGATTTGGGTGCTGCAAAACAAATCCTTGGCATGAGAATAACTAGAGACGGGAAGAATAAAAAATTAACATTGTCTCAGAGTGAGTACATAGAAAAGGTGTTGAAAAGATTTAATATGCAGAATGCAAAACCAGTTAGTATACCTTTGGCTATCCATTTCAAACTAAGTAAGGACGTGTGTCCCATGACTCAGGAAGAAATGGCCTATATGTCTAAAGTTCCATATGCATCAGCAGTTGGAAGCTTAATGTAGGCAATGGTCTGCACAAGGCCTGATATTGCACATGCAGTGGGAGCTATAAGCAGGTACATGAAAAATCCAGGAAAAGAACATTGGATGGCGGTGAAGTGGATTCTCAGGTATTTGAGAGGTACCACAAATCAAGAATTATGATTTGGTGATTCAAACATTTCTCTATAGGGATATGTTGATGCAGATATGGTGGGTGATAGAGATAACAGGAGGAGCACAATAGGGTATGTGTTTACTGTAGGTGGAATAGTTGTCAGTTGGGTTTCAAAACTGCAAAGTGTTGTTGCACTCTCAATAACAGAAGCAGAGTATGTTGCTATTACAGAGGCTAGTAAATAAATGATTTGGTTACAAAGGTTTCTGGATGAATTGGGTAAGAAGCAAGAGTTGGGAAGGTTATACAGTGACAACTAGAGTGCCATAATACATCTTGTAAAGAACTCTGCATTTCATTCCAAGACAAAACATATACATCTGAAGTATCATTTCATACGGTCATTGTTGGAAGATGGACAGTTGAAGCTGGAAAAGATACACACTATCTAGAATCCTGCAGATATGTTAACAAAAGTTGTAACCAGGGAGAAACTGAGATTTTTCTCGGTTTCAATTGGTCTTCAAGTATGATGATGAAGATGAGAAACAACCAAGTCCAAAGTGGAGTCATTGTCCAACAAATGAAGCAGTGGTGGAGTTGCTATAATCAGTCTCCAAGTGGGAGATTTTTGGGTGTGGAGACTGATTATCTTCTTTATTCATAGGTATCACCACATTGGACCCCAGTTCGTAATGTGGCAGCAACGCCGCCCGTAATATTTGCGTTGCAAGGGGGGTCCAGGGGGGGTGGCTGCAATCTTTGGTAACCCCCCCCCCCTGGCAGGGGATCGAGGGCAGCGGCCCCGAAGCTAAAAATAGATGTAAAATTGCCTTGTAAAATGTTGTAATTTCGTAGTCAATCTAGGTCGTTCATTAGGCGGAGATCTGATGGTAGAAGTTATGTTTAATTTAGGGTTTTTTTCCCTAGAAGGCAAACCCTCGCTATATATGAGGGAATTGTATTGTGTCTATGTAGATATTTATTCTGAGTGAGAAATAGAGAGGAGATTGAGCTAGAGAGAAGAGGGAATTACATCAGGTCTGTTGTCGGTTGTATCTCTTCAGTTTGTTGGATAAGATAAAAGGAAGGACTGGTTGTTTCTCGTGGACGTAGCCCAAATTGGGTGAACCACGCATATCTATGTCTCTCTTGTTTTATGTGTTTTCTATGTTTATATTTCTGCAATATATTTTATGTGTTCCATTGCTCTGTAATATATAATTTTCTAACATAAAGAAAGGTGTTCATGCTACAGAACTGAGCAATCGAGCAGGTTAAAGTGCAGTGAAAGCACTTTGGGCCCGATGAAGCTACATGGGAGATGACGGATCAGATGTGTTCTATGCATCCTTCCTTATTCGTTGGTTGAGCGGATGTTTTGGTATGATGTTTGGTATATGTTTTGGCATATGTTTTAGTGTGATGTTTAGGTATATGTATATATGTATATGGATGTAAATACAACCATGAGATATTTTATAAAGCTCCAATAAGCAGTATGGGCGTCATGTCATTATAGTTGTCATGTTGTTATGTTGTCATTATTGTATTTAGCATCGAGCTATGTTATAAATCTCCATGGGAAATATGATTTATTTTGACCAGTTTTAATGAGGTATAGGTGTGGTTGAACACCGAGGACGGTATCCCCCACGGTGGAGGGTTTTGTAACAACCCTGGTGAAAATTCGATGTAATAAAAGTTAATAAAGAAAACATAATAACCACGGTTGATGGGACACTTATTCAAAGTTGAATGTTATGCAAGACATACTAGTGTGGGTGTTAATTTGGTTTATTATGGCTAAGGAAATTGGCAAAGGAAATGGCTAAGGATTTGGAAAGGAGAAATGGAATTTTTGGCACATTTATTTATGAAAATAATGGAAATTAGAAGAAAAGGAAGGTGAAAGGTCATAGGTTACATGTGAGGAGGAAAATGAAGAAAAATAATGGACAATGAAGAAAATAGAGGCCTAATTGATAAAAAGGCTTATGAGGATTAATTAGTACCTTTTTTTCAGTTCAATTTTGGAGCTCTCTCATTATTCTCTCTCTCTCTCACTCTTGGAAACTTAGATTTTTCTTAGAGGAGTTTGACATTGGATCAAGAAAGGAAAATAAGGCAAAAGGAAGGAAGGAGCAAGTAAGGAAGAGCAGGATCAAGTAGCCACATCAAGATTCTTTGTAGGTATTGATTTGCATGTGTGTTTTCCTTGCTAGATTTGGCATGCATGGTATTGCATGTGGTTCTTTTCTACTATGACATTGGTTTTTCTAGGTGTGATAGTGTTTCTAGCCTAGCCTTTCCATTTCTAGATAGCCATGGTGTGATGGGCTTCTCATGTTTTGGTTGAGTTGGATTGTCGGATGAATTTGAAGTTGAGTGAGGTGGATATATGAAAGAAATAACACATGACCTAGTCACCCCTTAACTGGACTGTGGATTGTTGTAAATTCATTGTCCTAGTGACCCCTGAACCAGAGTATGGGTTGTGGTAAAGCCAGGTATTATGTGCCTCGATGGTCTTAGGAATCCTCACCGGTAAATGGAAGGATATACGGTAGAGCCTAGAGGTGGTTTCCCTTTATTAGGCCTAGGAATCCTTGCTGGTGAATGGTGAGATATACAATAAATCTTAGAGGGTGGAGTCTCAGTTTAGGGCCTAGTGATCCCTAGATCAGACTATGGATTGTGGTAAATCCTGAGACACTAGGAGACAGGAAAATTTCTCATGGTGTAGTTGAAGAAATATATTAGATTCCATGCTTCTTTTGGCCTAGTGATCTGGTGGAGATCATGGGAAAGCCCATTATTACATGTTTATTGTGTTGGCCTAGTGATCAAGTGTGGATTGTGGTAAATATAAGTTTCTATTAATGAGGGTGAGGTGGTTTAGCCTCGGGATGCCCTGGTTGGTTCTTTTGATTTGAGTCCCACATTCATGCTTGGAATATGTCACGAGGGTGATTATCTAAAGAGATATTTGGCTCAGCCAATCTATGGTCAGGTGGAATGTGGTAGTCCCATCCTAGGTTGGCTTTTGCATTCATTAATACGAGGTTCTTTCCTTGATATCTTATGTGTAAATGTAATAGTTTATATGTAGATTCTATGGTTGATGTGTCCATGATATTTATGTTGTTATTATGTTGGTTATAAGCATGTATTATGACAGTGATGATGTATGGCTCTCCTCATGTTTTTATTTGTAAATGAATGAACAATGTATCTATGACCTAATAGATTCTAATGCAACTAATGATATAAGGGAACAATGCTTCTTAGTGATTCTCTTATAAGTATGAGACCCCTATGCTCAGATTTGTTGTTTAAACCTATAGGCTACATATTTGTGACATGTTTGATGAAATGCCTATCATGGCTAGTGTTGGCTTATTGGGGCCTGACCCAGGTTCAAAGGTGATTTAGCCAAACAAATCCCAGTACTACTAGCCCTTTCGGAAACATCCTGTGGAGTGCGGACTGAGGTCTCACCCGAAGTAGTATGGGAGGGTGCTAGAACCAGGTTTCCGCACCCTAGAGATGTCTGATGGTATCCAAGTGGTCTGCAGTTTGACCCTGCATGCACGTTGCTACGCGCACCTGTCAGTACCTCGCAGCCTGTGATGCTACCCTTGCATAGCCCTACTTGGGGCCCGAACAGTGTTATTACCCAAATCCTTACTAGTAACCTGATATTAGTTGATCAACTTAGCTTATTTGTATGCTTTCAGTTATACTTAATAATATTCACCATTCATATAAGTATGCGCAGTAAATAAACAATATAATTGCAAATGATATCAAACAGGAAATAACACAAGAACAGATACACGGAATTCAGATAAAACTTCTCTTTATTATTCTTCTTCCTTGGTTACAGACTCAACTCTGCCCTGCGTACTCAGCTGCAGAGGTCCGCGCACTCAGCTGCGAACTCTACTAGGTCTCTGCACACTCAGCTACAGAGCCTCTTCCTACTCTATGACCCAAGACACACTTCGCACCTTTGCTTACACTCTAAGACCTTTTTTGTCCATCTTCTCTATGATTCTATTCGTTATCTTTACAACTTAGAGCCTCGCTCTTATTTATACAATCCCATTGTCCGTGGACCATGGGTTGGTCGACACTACATTCAAAAATCAGGGCAGACAACCCTATGACTCTAACATACAATTCGCACTCTGTGCTCACAATTCGCGGAGTCTTTACAACAATATTACTCAAAACTTGGGCTTTGAGCCCCAAAACATGTTGTGGGGGGGATTCCATGTCCAACAAGCCCCCAACACAAACATCATGACTTCCCTCGAGTCACTTGGTCAGCGTGGTGATCTTGGCACGGAGTCCCTTCAGCTAGTCCCTACTGGTCTTGATGTCTATAGCAGACTGAGCTGCTGCTTGTTGAACCTGCTGCATCTGTTCCTTGGAGACCTATGTAACTGAACTTTTCTCATACAACTGTACCAATATGTATTTATAGTCCCGTGCCTTTGTCTGGCTCTCTAAAGCACGAAGATTGTACTGTTGTCGGCTAGTCAGATAGCCGGCCCACCTGTGTAAGGCTTCAAGCGGCTACCATTCACTTTGCCTGGGAAGGGTTCTCCATTTAATTTGACGAGCTGGACTGCACCTCTGTTTATGACTTCCTTGACCACGTATGGTCCTAGCCAATGCATTTTGAATTTGCCCGGAAATTTTCCAAACTTACTGTCGTATAATAGTAGTAATTCATTTATTTTGAATGTGCGCAACTTAATATGGCGATCACGCCAAGATTTTTCACGTTGTTTCTGAACCTACTAATGAAAACCTGCCAAGTATCGTTCTTCCTCAAGTTATTCCAATTGTGCGAGTCTTTCTTCCAGATCATTGCAGTTCATCATCCTTGTGAGTGTTGCTATTCGCAGACTAGGTATGATATATTCCATTGGCATGATAGCTGCCATGCCATAGACTAACCAGAAAGGGGTTTGTCCTGTCAGTTTCTTGCACATTGTTCTATAAGCCCATAGTACTGCAGGGATGTGCAGGTCCCAATCGCTTCACTGCACGTTGCACAATTTGGTCAACATGGTTTCCAGTATTTTGTTGAATGCCTCTACTGTCCCATTCTCTTGTGGGTGATATGGTGTACTCTTCTAATGATATACGTGGAATTCTTTTGTGAGCGTGCTAATGGTTTCATTTAGGAAATGTGTTCCGCGATCACTCATTCGGACAACCAAAGCGGGTTAATACATTTTCGAACAAAAACTTCGCAGCCATAGCAGTCGTTGACCGGTTGCGCTTCCGCCCATCGTGTCAGATACTCTGTTACGGTGATGATGTAGCACGCGCCCGTCATTCCCTAGGGTTTGATCAGTCCTACAAAGTCGATTGCCCATTTCTCGAATGACTATAGTGTCATCTGTGGATTTAATGGCATCTCGTCCCTCCGTGATGGTTTTCCAGTCCTTTGACATATATTGTAGGCCTTACAGTGCGCTTTTAAATCTTGGTGCAGGGTTGGCCACCAGAACCCTGCGTGGAGAATCTTTTGTGCAGTTGTTCGTCCTGCATAGTGTCCTCCTACAGCGCCCCCATGTGCTTCCCTGAGGATCTGACTTCTTTCAAATTCAGGTATTTATCTTCGTAATATCTCATCATTTCCCATTTTGTATAGGTTCCCCACGATGACAGAAAATTTGCCACGCACACCACCAATTCCTTCTTCTATTGGACAGAATATTCCTTCGGCACAGTCCCTATTGTCAAAAAATGGATTATATCTTCAAAGTGCCTGTTCGCGACGCGCACTGCAAAGATCTGTACATCAGGTAATCCTTCCTCCAGATTAGTGGGTTCCTTGCCCATCTCAATGCGTGATAAATGATCTGGTCTTGCGTTCAAGCATCCCAGCTTGACTATGACCTCGAAATCATATTCCTGGAACAATAACAGCCACCTGCATATGCACCCCCCCAACACAGGCTTATTAACCAGGTATTTTAGCATGGAATGGTCGGTATACATCTTGAAATGTCCTCCTAACAAATAATGTTGGTATTTTTGGAGAGCATACACCATTGCCAACCCCTCATGCTCAGTGGTGGAATAGTTCTTCTCAGCTTTAGACAATCTTCGACTTGCAAACAAGATCGGGTGATACACGCCCTCCTATGTGAGTACTGCTCCCAGCGCAATACATAATGCATCAACATGTACATGAAACTCTACATCCCATTTTGGGAAGACCAGGATTGGAGCGGAGGCCAATTTCTTCTTCTGGACATCCAAACTCTTCATGCAATCATCATTCCAGCAAAATGTAACATCATTTTTCAATAGCTTTTCCATCGATGCTATTATTTGGGCATAGCTTTTGATGAACTTCCTATAGTACCCTATATGTCCCAAGGTAGTGTGCAGATGTTTAATACTTCGCAGTGCTTCCAAATTTAGAATAACAACAATCTTCATAGGGTCGACCATTAGCCCCTGTTTGCAGACCACATGTCCCAACAGGTTCCCAAAGGGAACCAGAAATGTGCACTTCTTAAGGTTCAGCGCAATCTGGTGTCGTTGGCAAGTATCCAGCATCAAGCGTAAGCTTGCTACGTGGTGCTTAACCAATCCAAAGACCATCCAATCATCCAAATAGACCTCCAAGAATTTGTGGATGTATTCTTTGAACGCGGAAACGACGATGCGTGAAAAGATGGTTGGCGCGTTCTTTAATCCAAACGGCATGACGGTGTATTGAAAGCATCCCCATTCTATTGCGAAGGTTGTTTTGCTCCTATCCTCCAGTGCGATCTTGATCTGGTGATACCCGAGAACCCATCCGTGAACGAGTAGGCTTCTTGTCTACCAACATTTTCCAACACCTCATCTGTGAATAGTGTCAGGAATGGATCATGTACACAGGCATCATTCAGCTTCCTAAGGTCCACGCATATTCTTATTTCTCCCTTCTGCTTTTTCTCCTGTACTACCATAGGACTCACCCAGTCGGATTCTTCCACTAGCTCAATAATTCCTATGGTGAGCATTTTGTCTAACTCTACGCAGACCTTTTCCTTGTACTTAGGATTCAAGTGATAAGGCCTCTGCTTGACCAGCTTTGCATTGGGTTTTAGGGTGATCTTCATCATTCCTAAGTTGCCAACGATCCCTTTTAAGTCCGTAATTTTGGTCGGGAATAAGTCTTGATATTCGCAAAGTAACTCTGCGACCTTATCTACCATGGCATCATCCCAATAGTCTCCAAGCATTGCATACTTTGGTTCCGCCTTCGTTCCAATGTTTACTTGCTTTGTTTTTAGCGGCGCGGTGATGTCGGGGTCCTTAATCAATGGTCCTCGAACCTTGCGACAACCTTTTGTTTCTGGGATGTTAATATTTCATGGGTCCTCATCATCCTCCTCAACGTTTACATTGTAACACTCCAGCACGCAACTCAGCTGTGTCGCCCATTTTGGCTGAAGCACTTCTATTGGCTCTTGGGGTATTTTGAAGATAGCTGCTTTTACTGCTTGTAGTGCATCATCAACAGTATCCCACCAACGATCTTCAAACATGAAAGTTAACAGAAATCCCTCATGCAAAATATCCCATTTGCTCGTACCATGGCAGAGCTCTATCTCAGTATACCAATTCATGGGTATGATATCCAGGGTATGATAGAACAAATGCACCCATTTAGGCTATGGCTCATCCCCGTAGGCCCTGGTCCATTTCGTGAGGTGTGTATGTGGATCATCTCATCCATCATACTTGTCTGCTAGCCGCATCTACGGTTTCCCAAATCATAGGCGCATCATCCTTCTGCATTCATGCCAATCCCTGAGACTCTGCTGGTGTGTACCCCACCATCTTGTGGGTGTAGCACGTAGTGCCCATTTCAGAGCATCAAACCGCTGTTGTTCTGACACTTCACTCTCAAATTTGTTCAGGAATTCATCCACCAATGTCAACCCATCATACATAGGCAGATCCCTTGCCTCTGTTGCTACATAGCGTAGTGACCTTATCATCATGTTGCAATTTAGCATGGTTACTTCATGTAAGCAGTTCTTCCATCGTTCTACTTCTTCGTCTGAATCCGAAGTGTAGGAGCTGTCACGCTCCCATGAAATTCTACCATCTGCTGTTGGGTTCACCCAATCCTGTTCTCACGTGGTTATCTTGTAGATACAGTCGAGATCGTCATCACTTTCATTGTCACGCACTGGTTCTGTGTAGCGCGCTCCTTCCGCAGGGTCTAAAGGTACCACTACGCGCAGTGACTTTTTTTCAAAAATCATCTTGTGCTTTTTCAGATTTATTACTCTGTTCATATCAGTGGCCCAATCTATTCCCAGTAGCACAAGATAGGGATTGTTGTCATCGACAATCTCTATCACTTCGAAATCAGCCAGCGCGCTCGCACCTTCAATATCCACCATTACTCCTTGTAATCTCCCCATTGGTAGGATCTTTTGCTGATTTTCCATTCTTAATTGAATAGGGGACCATTGCAACGCGGGCTTACCCATGCGCTCCCATGTCTGTTTTGGTAGAACGTTTGCATCCGATCCTAGATCTAGAATTACCTGATCCATTTCGTACTCTCTGATTTGTGCAGTCAATCTCATCTCCCTTCCTATGTGCAATGCATGCTTTCCAAGTTTCCGGACTACGCGTAGTTCTCCTGACCCCGCACACCTAGTGATAAGTTCCTGTAGTCCTTTTACAGCCTTGCTGTCACGCAACAGTTTCATGCATGTCTCGAGAAAGGTAGTGAGCATTGAAGGATCCATCTCTGGTTCTAGTTGATCCTTACTACCTGAAGTGGAAGCCTCCATGAAGCTCTTCTTAGCTTCCATGAATGTCTCCTTTGTGCACTCCAAATCAAATGCAGGTTCCTTTGTAGGAGCCTTGCAAACCCATGCACTTTCTTTAGGTTGCTTACCTTTGTCATCTCCTATTATGATACCACTTCAAAGCACTATGTTCACATTTGGATCTTTATCGAGCGGCTCAGACCTCATCATCTGTAGGTTCTAAGTTGGGGTGGGCTGCAGTACTCCTTTACCGCGCAACCTCGCTATCAGTGTAGGGCAGTCCTCTGTCTCATGATCAAATTGGGTGTAGTATAAACATGATGCTCTCGTTGGATTTGTACAATTGTGGGCATAGTGCCCTAGCCCTGCACAATTGTAACAGATTAGTTGTCCGCAACCCCTTCCTAGTCCCATTCCACCTCGACCTCAGTTGCACCCCTGAAAGCCAACGCACGCCATCCCTGTGGTTGGATCGAGGGCTCGCGTTTCGGTCTGCACCCTATAAGCAGGAGTCCAGTCCATCATCAACTCGTAACTTCTACAGGTACACTCATCATGGCCTATCGACCTGCAGAAATTACAGAACAATTGTTGGGATGTCTACATATACTTCTGTAATAGATGACAATTATCTGTAGCACGTTTTCCTCCTATCTGGCAAATCGCACACCATAATGCAGGCGCCGCGGTCGGTCCTACTTGTGCCTCTGGTCTTAATGGCATCGGCCCTCGTCCAGCCAAGTAATTCACAAAAACTGGACAATGGTCCTTGTCATGCCCTAGCCTTTGCATTTTATGTACCATATCTCCTCGCGCACTTCTGGGCGAGTTGTCTTGTCCTGATTTAAACTTTGCATTTCCAGACATAAATTTTTCAGTTGCGTGTGGATTTGTTGCACTCCCAAGCTAGGATCTTGTATTGGGGTCTCATGCAACCTCATTGCTATTTCCAAGGCTTCGGCCTGAGTGGATAGCTTCTACTGTGACAACGTAGTCCTAAGATGCGGCGTTAGTGATGCTACAAACCATGCGCGGTGCTATCCATCTATAAAAGTCATTTTGGCTTCGCAGATCATACTCTTGAGTCTCTGATCCAGCTCCCAGGGGGTCTCTCCCAAAAGCATCTCAATTTCTTTAAACCCGATAATCGACTGTGTTTCTGATTTCGGCCTACTAAATTCCCTGTTTAGTGCGGCTTGGATATCTACGATTCCCACGTTTGGATGATCATTAGAATGCTTAATGTACCATGTTAGTGCGCTATCCTACAATGCTCTTACCAGTGTCGCCTTCTTAATATTGTCATCTGTAACTCTTTGTGCTTCCCATACAGCTTTTACCATGAACCAAAATTGGTCTGGATCTTCGTTTCCTACTCCTCTGAATACCGACAATTTTATTGCGCTCACCATATTAAACTGTGGTGGAGGCGGAGGTGGTACGGGTGAAGTCGGAGGTGATGATGGTGAAACCGGTGGTGGTGTAGGTGGAGGTGGTATGTGTGGAATTCGTTGCCTTATCATACTGATCGCGCTTCTCAGAGAAACTTTCGTGAGCTCCTCCTCACTCTCCCGCAGAGGTGAAATCAAGGGACTAGTCTCTAATTCTTCACTACTTTCTTTTCTATAGATCCTCCTGCTTCGTGTTTCCCCAAACATCAATTTATTTGCATAATCCGCTTTTCACACAATATCATTTTAATCCAAGTGTTCAAAGATTTGATGTACTTACCTCACGGTCCTTTGAGGAAGCATCATTCTGCCTCGCTGTAGCTGACTGTCATGTCTACCACGAACTCAGTGATAAATCCTCCTATAATTCGATCGAGCTAATGGTCCACAACGCGTGTGATCTTATCTTCCGATGCTTCTAGTCTGCGCACTAATTCTGGAGTCCACACGATTGGTTTGTCGAGCCTACACCTTCCCTGACTGTCTGCTAGCTTCGCGATCCACTCATACAACTCAGAGGGAAAGGATGCAAAGAAAATTTCATGGATTTCCGTATATAAGTAGCGCTCCAACCACTGTTCCTTTGATACTCATGGATTCCTGTTTTCCTACGTCGCGAACTCGTGAATCTTCTTGTCCAACCACCCTTCAATTTCTTTCTTTTTTGGATTCCAGTGACACGACATCAAACATCCCTTATGCAAATCCCGGTCCCGACAACAGAACCATTTGTTGGCTTGTTGGGGCCTGACCCAGGTTTAGAGGTGATTTAGCCAAACAAATCCTAGCACTATTGGCCCTTTCAGCAACAGCCTGCAGAGCACGGATTGAGGTATCACCCGAAGTAGTATGGGAGGGTGCTAGAACTAGGTTTCCACACCCTAGAGATGTCTGATGGTATCCAAGTGGTCCGCGGTTTGACCCTGCACGCACGTCGCTACGCGCACCTATCAGTACCTCGCAACCTGCGATGCTGCTGTTGTGCAGCCCTACTCGGGGCCCAAACAATGTTATTACCCAAATCCTTACTTGTAACCCGATATTAGTTGATCAACATAGCTTATCTATATGCTTTCAGTTATACTTAACAATATTCACCATTCATATAAGTATGCGCAGTAAATAAAAAGTATAATTGTAAATGATGACAAACAAGAAATAACACAAGAAAAGATACACGTAATTTAGATAAAACTTCTATTTATTATTCTTCTTCCTTGGTTACAGACTCGACTCTGCCCTACGCACTCAGCTGTAGGGGTCCACGCACTCAACTATGAACTCTACTAGGCCTCTACGCATTCAGCTGTAGAGCCTCTTCCTACTCTATGACCCAAGACACACTTCGCACCTTTGCTTACACTCTATCACCTTTTTTGTCCATCTTCTCTATGGTTCTATTCGTTATCTTTACAACTTAGAGCCTCGCTCTTATTTATACAATCCCATGGTCCACGGACCATGGGTAGGCCGACACTACATTCAAAACTTAGGGCGGACATCCCTATGACTCTAACATACAATTCGCGCTCTGCGCCCACAATTCGCGGGGTCTTTACGACAATATTACTCAAAAATTGGACTTTGAGCCCCAAAATATGTTGTGGGGGATTCCATGCCCAACAGCTATTAGGGGTCCAGTCTAGACCTTCTCAATGTTTTTGAAAATGTATCATTGTTCTCTTTTGTAAATTCATTTCTGAGCCTATCATTGAGTTTTGGGCAGTGACCTAGGCTCTGGGCCTGAAAAAGTGGCACAAATCCCAGAGTTAGAGGCACAGGTCTAGGGAGAAACGTCCCCCGATGTATGCATACCCATGTTGTGGGAGCATTTGGAGCCTCCTGGATGCATGCTTGTCCATACCAAGGGAGCGTCTGGGGGTTTAATGGTCTAAAACTTTAGTTGGTCTCAGGGGCTGGTTACTTGAGTGGTTTGGATGGCTCCTGGGAGTTTTTTTGCTGATGTGGAAGGTCTGTGTGGTGTGTTTTCATCAATTCCAATTCCTTAAGGTCACCTAGGAGGTTGAATCCCATTATAGTGGCCTCTCGTCGCATATTTACACCGATTGGTTGGTTACTTGGTTAGATGTGGGATGAGGGTTTTACACATGAGTCACCATGTATCATTTTGAGTCTATTGTGTACTTATTGAAGGTTTTCATGATGATGTAAAATGTTCATATAGTCTCAGAAGGTCTATGGAAGAGGTGTCTAAAGCTGAGCTACGCTTTTGAGAGATGTCAAGTTGATGTTGTGTGTTGAGTATCTTTTAGTCGTGTAGATGGTTTCATGATGTCAAGTTGGGATTAGAAGGATGGTTTATAGGTCATATCAATCCCTTGAAGCTATGTTGAAATTTTGAGGGAAATAGTTTTTGTTTTACACTATTCTCTTCTCCAGTCACATAGATGATGTCTTATGCATGCAACTAAAAGGCCCCAGTCGCTTGTTGACAATTTTGTGTTTAAGACTGCAGTCCAATTTTCACTGGCTTGTCTGTGCGACTAAAAGAAAACATAAAATTTACTCCATATTTTGCATCTACAATTGAAATTATTTTGTATTTGGTGAAGCTCATGATTATAATTTTCCAAAAAAAGGTCGAGATAAGTCGTGGCGCCTCTAGAAGTTGATCAAAGTTGAAAATATCAAAAGGCTAGTTGAGTAAGTAGCTTGATTTGGTCAAGAAGCCTATCTCAATCAAATTTGAAGCATGTGAAAATTTTTTGGTCGAGTTGCATCATATGAAGAATTTATTGACTTAACCATCTCTAGAATTTACAAATATGAGAAGGAAAGTTTCTCATTTGGTTGGTTCTGTAGCAGTGTGAGTGAGTGAGTGTGCATGTAGAGAAAGTGCACAAACCAGTGATTGTAGCAGTGAGTTCAGAGCTTCAGTATTGCAGTGTGCTTTAGAAATTATTCATCAGCAGTGTTTTAGATTTGTGTGTAGAGATTGAAGATCAATTTGGAGAGTGTGAGTGTGGAGAGATTTGTTCTCTCATTTGGAGTGTGAAATTGTGGCTGCATGAGTGTGCTTATTTGATGCTAGTTTTTTTTTATGAAACAGTGTTTTAGTTATGAATTATATTATCTTATTGCAGAATTGTTTGTACTTGGAGTAGGGGCTTCAAGCTAAGTGCATGTAGGCATGGGTGCTCCAAGTTGGTTGTGGCCAACATTTCTCATTTGACTCAAGGGGTGGGAGCTAGTTGATATAATGAAAATGAGAATATTTTGAAGCAATAGAAAATAAGAAGAAGCAACAAATAGTTCGGTGGTTTTTTGCCTTAGAAGGGTGTTTTTCCACCTAAAATCCGTGTCTACATGTGATGATTGTTTGTGTTTCTCATGTGCAGGATCTTGTTATATTTTTTGAAGTGAATTTCTAAATAAGTTTTAATTGCGGAAACTTTTATAATATTTTCGTAATATTGATTCACCCCCTCAGTGTTACTTTTTTCTAAAATTTGTATGGGGATGTCCCATGGTCTAATGTTCCTAACAATTAAGGGAATCAAAACTATCCAAGATCTTTGTGCCTTACCAAGAAGAGAATGGATTGACTAAATCAAATTAAAAGCTAAATATTGGTTGGGGAATCTAGAAAAAGTTTTCGTGGACAAAATTAGGGACATGGTCATTAATAACATGGGTTCTAAACTTGGCCTTTCATTCAAAGGCAACTTGTAGCAACGTCAGTGATCGAATTGAGCCATATAATTTACCAAATGTTTATCACGTCTTTCTTACGAATGGATAATAGTGCCACAGACAATTAAGAGCAATCACCATGCATGCTAAAATAAAATATATGGTTTACACATACTAATGATACATTATATATCAATTTTGCAACATAAACCATATTAAACAGAAATCCAACACAATTTGGATCAAAGGCTTCCTAACTTACTTCTCCATAGTTTTCCACAATTTCCATTGGCTGGGATATTTCTTTAGTCTTTTGCTCATTTTCTTACCATCCTCAGCTAAAATAAGGCCATTGGAAATCATATTCCTAAATGCCAGTTTACCAAAGAGAGTAGTTGATAACACCATAAGAGTATAAAACCTACCACAACATCAAAGACTCATTAGGAAAACATTGATTTCTTAATAAATAAATACTTTGAGTTAAAGGTCAGAAGTATGTTTAAAGCTCTTATTGCTTTTGTCCAACCAACTGTTCGACCTCCTGACTCTGCTTTCCTTGACTTTCACTCCTTCGAACTACTTATTATCTCGACCTTTTGACCACTCGACCTCGTAACCAAGGATAAAATTTGAAGGGAAGGGCTTATTTTCAATTTGAAGGGTTAACTTTATTTTAAATTTTCAATATTGACAAATTAAAATAATGTATTCTTTTCGTATGAAAATGAAACATAATTTTAAATTGCATGTATACCTCACATATCACAATTTCTACTATGTTAAATTATGCAAACCTTAAAGGAAGAATCTTATTTATGAATATAGTATTATAGTGTTATTTTATGAATATCATTGCAATCTCCAATAAAAGAAAAACTATAAGAACTATTTAAAACTCCAATAACATAATTTCCATAAAAGAAATAACTTCCAAGAATTTTTTTCCATAATAATCATCACACTAATGAATAGTGCACATGCACATTATGATGCATGACACCACTGCAAAAGAATACATAAATAACATTAATTTTTTCAACAAAGATGAATTAATACTACTTATTATTTAATATTGAATTTATGATAATAAGGAATCATACTTGCATTGAATCAATTTTGATCCCTAGTTCCTATTGTCATGTCTTTATATTAAGTAGGCATAAATAAGACATAGAGATAATATTCATAGATGCAAAAAAGTAGAGGAAGTAGTAAATGAGAGAAATACATTTAGGCATTAAATACAAGAAAGTGGGGTAGGATGTAACAAGATCTATAGGTGGAACCATGGAGGATTGGTAGGTACCATTTGTAAACCCAAACCTAAAGAGTATGGTGAGTTGATTTGAATTGGAATTGTATCTCCTTTGTTAGGAGAAAAAGAATTCACCACAACCAAATTTTTTGATCTTCAATACCCACTACTAAGATATAAATTCAAAAAATAGGTGATACAGGGATGCGTGGGCTCCATAATGATAAGATCCTATTCTATAAAAATGATAACATTTCTTGTTTTTAACTAGAGAAAGATTGTTAACATTGTTTTTTTTAGATGTTATGGTACATAGAAAATTGATTAATAAAGAGAAACTAGAAAATTATTGATAATTAGAACATATTATGAAAAGTTTCCTTGCCCTTTAATTGAAAAAATAAGAAACTATTTCCATTTCAAATTTGACAAGTATTTTTTTATATTCATTTTCATTTGCATAGGAAATAATACTTGGAGTTTTGGAGAAAGATGGCAAAGGAAGAGAAGGAAATCGGAAGGGGACATCAGGATCCACAACTACAACGGATTTTTCTTGCAGCTATCGAGTTGCATGTATGTTTTACTCACTATTTTTGGCATGCATGGCATGTTCATGTGGTTTATTGGTCATGATTTGTCACTGGCATGGAGGATTTCCTTTATTGATAGTGAATTTTCCTAGCCTTTCCATTTCCTGGATAGCCATTGTGTTGTGGGTTCATTTCTTTGTTTTTCTAGTTGGTTCTCATGTTTCCTTAGCTTGGGTTGAGTTACTAGTTCCTGGAGCCTTGGTTGGGAAAACGCTCTAGAGCCCTTTAACATCTTGGGTTGAGTTACTAGTCCTGGAGCCTTGGTTGGACAAACGCTCTCGAGCCCTTGGTTGGTTGAGTTACTAGTCCCAGAGCCTTGGTTGGACAAATGCTCTAGAGCCCGATATAAGCTGTGGGTTGAGTTACTAGTCCTGGAGGCTTTGTCAGAACGAACACTTTGGAGCCCTAGAAGGCTTGGATAGAGACCAATTTGATCATGGTTTTGTGATGTCCGACCATGAGGTGTGTAGAGTCTCCAAAATTTATTCAAAATATCATCCACTTTCCCCTTTATTGCCACCATTTCACTCACATGTCGCAACTCCATAGCCATATAATCTCTCATTAGCCTCCATTTTCATGATTACATGGGGTTACCTTTGTGTTTTCCAAAAGCTAATGATTTCTAGTATTTGAAGTGAATTTATGGTTAAAACTTAGAAAACTGACATATACTTGCTAATACTTAAAAGTGGCTTGAGTTTCATGACATGTGTAGGTCATTTGGAAGCTTCCAAGGCACCCTTATGTGGCCTCCAATGCTCAAATTCGAATTCCCTTCAAGATATGGAAGAAGATTTGGATAAAGGTCAAAGAGGACATGTGTCTCATCATTACCTATTTGAGTTGTAACTCTATGATATTTTCTAGGGATCTAGGGAGAGAATAATGGACCTCCATTAATGAGGTAGCTTCTTATGTTTTTGTATAAATAGGAGAGCTTCCTCCTTTCAAAGGCATGTGTAAAGTTGGAGATATTTAGGTGGAAAGTTAAGATTAATTATGTTTTGAATGGAATTTAGATTTAGTACCATGCTTATGAGTGATGTTCATCTTGATTGGTAATGCTTGCACTGGGAGCCTCTCAACTTGCCATCTCTCATACTTTTTGATTGGCCACCTACAATGTGTGAGATTTATTGTTTTTCATAGATTAAGATTTATTGCTTTCATAGATTAAGATTTATTTCTTTAATATATTTTCCTACGTGAGAGGTTAAGAGTGATTATTTTTGTTTCTTTCATATCTTTTCCTGTGTGAGAGCTTAAGAGTGATTTCTTTTATTTGCTTTCCTATCTAGAGTTTAAGAGAGACTGTTTTTATTTGCTTTCCTATCTAGAGGTTAAGAGCGATTGTTTTTACTTACTTTCATATCTTTCCCTATGTGAGAGGTTACGAATGGTTGTTTTTTCTTTCATTTCATGTCATGTGGTTTTGATTATTCATTTCATAGGATCTTGATTTGATAATGCACACATGATCCCTTAGAGTATATTTCATTTCATGAAATTTCAATTCGTGCAAGTGTGATCGATTAAGATTTCAATTCCATGCGATGTACTATAATTGTACTATAATTTCTTTTGAATTGATTTTTGAATTAGAATAGGTGAATTTGGTTTGTCTTTATTTGGTTTCGTAGTTAGATTGATCTAAATTGAAAGATAAGTTCTAACACATACAGTGCACACACGCTTCAAAAGTTTTATGAAACCCCCGGGTTGACAATTAAACGATAGGTAATTAATTTGCCTCAACATTTTGGCTTCGTTGTCGGGGAAGTGTGCATAGGAACTAGCTTTCAGTCTAGAGTTCATTTTTCAGTTTTTCATAGATGCATGATTAAAGCATGTAGATGCATAAATCATTTAATTGCATATCATTTAAAAAAAAAAAAAAACAATACTAACCATTTATGGACAAAGGATCTATAATGCAGATTAAACATTCTTTGGAGCACAAGGACTACATTGAGGAATGGTATTGAAAAGCAATTGCGCCATGACATTCATCCATCCTTCAAGAGATATTTGCGACAAATATAAAGGTTAAAACGATTTTTCATGTCCTCATGCACAATCAGGGACATTTCGCAAATTTGGATATAAACATTTTAGAAAGTTTAATCTGTAAATGGCTCCATTTGAAACATTCATATACTTATAAAAATAAAAAAATAAAAAAATCTTTCAAGTAGATAATTTAGGAAAAATAAAATCAAGCTTGATTGCATTTTTTTTAAGTTCTTGATTGCATTTTTTAAAGTTCTTTATTGCATTTTTTAAAGTTTTTAGACTTTAAAATATTTAGATTTTTATTTATTTTCTTACATTTTCACTAACCTCACAAAAATATTTTCAATAAAAAATCATGTTTTGATTTTAAATAATAATAATAATAAAATTCATGTTTTTGAATAAGGGAAATGTAATTTTTTAATAAAAATTATCAATTCTTTTTTTAAGAGAATTGAGAAATTGACAATTTAGGCTCTCATGTGACCTATAAAGAAAAAAAATTGCATTAGCTTAAAAATCAAAATCCAATATTCATCATTAAAAAAAAAAAAAATAGATCTTGCTTTAAATCGCTGCATATGTATTCCATTTTTGAGCTGCAGAAACGACTCATTTATGCAGCCAAACCTTATTTAATTCCAGCGCATCCATCACGATCCAATAATCTTGGATCTTTCCCAAAGTGAACTCCTCACCTTAAGGATCTCTTCTTCCCATGGCTTTAGAATCAAAAACACTGGATCTCTTATCAAAGAAGCGATGAACGAGAGACATGCCTACAAAAGAATATCGACTCTACCATAATCAAGAATTGAAAAATTGATAATGCAAATATCAGATCGCGCAAATGATTGAAGGGTTTCTTCTTAGTTTTGAATAACGAAGGGATCTGATGGATGTGTTGCAGCTGAATCCAATTAATCATCAAAATGATGTAGGCACACTCCATTCACAACCTGTTTAGTGTTGGCAATAAATTGTTGAACACTGAGTTTAACAGTCTTACAGTTGAGATTGTGCGCATTCAAAAAAAATTGATGCGGTTCTGCTGGATTTCCATCATGGTAATGTTGTTGATAAACTTCGATTCTCCTGAATTAAAAAGATTCCCACTCATCCTCATCGTTCTGCACAAAATCCAAGAGGTCATGTAAGTTGTTAATTTTCAATTCATTGTATTGCATGACTAAAAAAAAAAAAAAATGCATACTGTGTCATCAACCGCTCTCGTAGAAAGAATAAAGAATAATAGTGGAGTTGCAGATCAAATCGTGCCCAAAAGAAATCCAAAGCAACTTGAGATTGGCAATTTTCTCGCAGGAGAAGCAACAAGCATTATTTAATTCCAGTCTAGAAGACCCAACATTTACCTGAGTAGAAGAGATTGCGTGGTGTCAAGAAATTATGGAAATATTTGATTGCTAAATTGTTTTGAAAAGACTCTCGTTCATCCTCATCCATGCCTGGCAGTGGACATGAAAGATCCAGCAAGTAGTTTTTTTTACCTGAGCATTTGCCAGAAATGCGTAGCAATTTTTGACATGTCATTTTAAAACACATTTTCTAGTTGAATGAAAATGAATTTCAAAAAACTAAAAAGTGGGTTTTTCTTATAACGTGGTTAATTAAATTACCCAAGAGTTATTTTCTCAAATTCGTAACCATTTGAGATATTTTCAGGGTTCTCTGGAGCCTTATTTTCCAGATTACGTGAGAAAAACAGATTTAGAATTTAATGCACAGACAGTTGTGGCCATGATGGAAGGAGAAGATCCAATTTTCCTGATTTACAGGAGGTAGATCCGCCATGGATATCATACGTCGCATGTTAGGTGGAGATTCTTGACATAACATCTCAACAAACCTGTGTGCTAGAAGAGTTCGAATAAAATCCTTGACCGCCAAATTAGAGAACAGGGTATAAATTTGCGGAATAAGGTCTCATTCAGCGTGAAGAAAAAAGAGTACAGAAAGAAGTGAAGGATGTAGCAAAGAGGAATGACATGATGTCGGCAAAGAATTTGGCAAAAGAAATTGTAAGATCGAGGCGAGTTGTTCAGTGCCTTTATGAGAACAAGGCACAGCTGAATTCAATATCTATGCACCTTGGAGAAAATTTTGCAACTGCTCGGGTTGTTGGACACTTGTCAAAAAGTAGTGAGGTGATGAAGCTTGTGAATGGGCTCATGAAGGCTCCAGAAGTGGCTGCCACAATGCAAGAATTCACCACAAAGATGACCAAGGCAGGAGTCATTGAGGAGGTAGTGAATGATTCCCTGGATTCTGCACTTGACTCTGAGGATATTGAAGAAGAAACTGAAGAGGAAGTTGACAAAGTATTAACTAAAATTGTTGTCCAACACAGCTACCTGCAGCCGGAAGAAGAGAGAAGATTAAGCAACCTTCTCACAAGGAAAAACATGTTGCACTACCATTCTTCACGGTGATAATATTTTAGGACATTTCGTATCTTGCTTCATACCAGTACATAGAAAACATTTTTTTTTACATGGAAAATTTCGTTTTTATTAGGTTGGTTTTTTTTGTTTGTTATATGTTTTTATTACGTAGTGTTTTTTTTTAAAATAAAATTTTATATGTGTTTTTGTTTGTAATATTTATGGATAATGATTTGTTACTTTTGTTATGTTGTTAGTTTTAACATTATATGTTTTAGTGTGTTTTTTTTATGTTTTAATATTTTATGTATATAATGTTATGTCATTGTTTATAGGTTTGTAGATATGTTTTATATACGTTATGTTTTGTATAATTTTTTTTCTTTTTTCATTTTTGTTTTGTTTTGTTTTGTTTTGCTTGTGAAGAAGTGTTTTTATAATGTTTGTACTTTTGTTTTATATATGTTATGTTTTGTGATTAGCATGTTTAATGTTTTGTTTTTATATTTCACTTTTTAATTTTGTAAATATTTTATTAGTTTTATTTTTTTTAAGAAAATTGCCATGGAAAATTGTCAAAAAATTTTGATGAGAAATTCATTGTATGATTGAAGAAAATTGAAAAAAAATGTTGATTCACTTACACACTGTTGACATGGCTAATGTTCGCTATGCCAACAAGGGGAACTAACCCAATCGTAAGCCCGAATCAGGCCTGCTTTCGTTTGGAATGGCTAGTTCCAACAGGTTTTAAGGGACCCTGTAAACTGTTAAATGCGTTGATAGATTGCTCCCGGGTGGAAGACTTCGATTAAGTCAACAAAATGAAATAGCTAACCACTATGTATTAAATCCTATCAATACTACTTCTAACTATTCTAATCTATCCTGCAGAAGCATAATACAAAGGTTCCAACATCATATACATGTTTGACAGGAGCATGATAAAGAAGATTAAACATCATGTGTAGATTCAGGTCCAAATGAATCAATCACTAAAGTCACAACTGGAAAAGACTGTATTAAAGCTAAATTGCAATCCAATCATTCATATAGGAATCCACGTTCTTTATGAAATTAAACTTGCATCCGATGTTTAACTTAGTTTCAAATCAGAGACCGTTCACAAGTTAATCATGAAACAGAATCACATTTAGTTTAACAAGACTAATAGTGCATTGTAAGTCATTAATAGCATAAATATAAATCAAATTTACATTCATCCCAGCAATAATACTCTGATCCAAAACATATATCGAAACAATCCAATAAGTATGAAACTAAAGGCTCCTTCTTCTCTCAAAAACAGCCCTCCTCATTCACAATAAAGCAACACTGTTCTTCTTGAAAATCAAAAGCCCTTTCTCCTCTTCGGAGGTAATACTTATGTGGCCCTAAACAACCCTCGGCCTTCCATGACCTTTCCCTGCCTCTTGTCATTACACAGATCAGTATGTACAAATGCGACAGGTTGGTGAAACTACCGACAAGCTGAGGTCACCCTGCCTCTTCATCTTCCCACTGTTTCAGATATGCCAATCGAGTACACAGAGATAGGATCATTAGCGTGATTGTTGGCACGTAGAAGGCATAATGGCCGGGTCGATTCCTTTCCTGAGGAGGAGAAGAGATGTTGGCAAAAATGGTGACTGTGTGTTGCCTCCCCATAATGAAGACCGGGACAGCTCTGCTTACAGAATCCATAGGCAACGCGTGGCTTCCCGACCCGGAACGCTTGTAGCCAGACCCTTAAACACAGTGCTTCTGCATCCATGGCTCTTCGTATCCCCTCCTGCGTCCTTTACTTCTCACCTACAGAGATAGCTATCATTAGCTTCATAATTGTGAGCGATATAACAGAGATATTCACATGAAACACAAACGTTGCTTCCATTAACTTTTATAACTGTGGGAACAAGTGTGAAAAGGATCTATGCATAAAACACAGTCAACATACAATTTCCCACTCAAAGCATAGGATTGGCACAGTTTTTGAGGGCTTCCTTTCATCGCAATTGGGTATCGGCCCCCTCTCAGGTCACAAGACCCATGCCTTCCACCGCCCCAATGCACAATTGCACTATCGGGAGTCCACAGGCTTGCCCTTTACACTGAAAACCCAATCCCATTATAATTTCAGAAAATTTGGAAAACAAAGAAATACACAGGAAAACCCGAGTCAATCGCCCAAGCTGGACCTCAAATATTATATGCTGGAGCCTATAAATATCGTCGGGTCTGGCCTATCGCATATCGCAATATGCACAAGCCTGGGGCTCCGCCGATCACGATGTGCAATAGGGCTTTGGATTCGAATATCTATATATATATATATATATATATATATATATATATATATATATATATAGATATATATATATATATATATATATATATATATATATCATATTTGATAGGTCGGCGGGTCCGCTATATCGTTGCGCGTAATATGTATAAGGCCCGAGGCTCCGCCGATATGCGATATGCGATTGGGGCTGGACCCAACAATATATACAATGCAGTTCATAGGGCTGGCGGGTCTGGAGACCAGGGGTGCGCTGTTTATACACATGGCTTTGGGGCTGGGCCGATAGCGATCTGCGATGGGCTCCGGACCCGAAATGCATACATTTGAGTTAATAAAACCCGTTGGGTCTGGAAGCTGGGGCACGCCATATATATATAAACCCTGGACTTAGGCCAATTGCGATATGCGATGGGCTTTCGGACATGAATATATATATATATATATATATATATATATATATATATATATATATATATTGTGGTTTATGATGCCGTCGGGTCCAGCCCTTATGGCATGTGTTGTGCGCCCATATTGAGTGCGATAAGCGAGAGAGGGATGGTTTATGTGTTTTGCGAAGGGTTTCCTTTGTAAAGGGATTATAACATGACAATGATGCGATGAAGGGTTTTGCAAGTTAAACCAACAAATGATTATGATAAGGGTAGGGGTGATGGTTTGTGCGGGCGCCAATGCACCATGCATGTCTGTGAGGATCGAAAGATCCCGATGAAGGGAGAGGATAAAGGGACAAGCTATGTCATGAATGATCCATGCAATAGAGGTATATTTAATGGCTTAGCCATCAGGCCTTGAAAATTTGACTCGGCAAGAAGTTGACATTCATGTGATAAAACAGATTATTTCGAAAGATGAAAAATCAAACTTCTAGGGGACCCATTGGAAATTTTCTGTAAAAGCATGTTTCAATAGGGTGGTAGTTGTGGCCACAACAAATGGCGAACTACTGGGCGAACCAGTTATCTCTACTTCCAAATAACCTTCAGATCAATAGAACATTAGGATGTTAAAATAAACTTGAAATGCAAACTATATAGATGGACAAGCATGGGTTCCACTTAAACATTATTGCTTTAGAGGGGATAGAGACAAATAGCTTCTACTTGCTGATATGATTTTGACAGGAATTCTCCAATGGCAGTATTATGGGGTTCATTTACCTTCCTTTACCTGTTTCCCACCTTCAAAAATCCCTTTGGGGCCATCACTGGTCCGTCCATACCTATTTAGGTGTGTACCTCAGCTCTTTATTGCTCATCAAGCTTGATGTAGACATGTTTTCCTTGCACTTTTATAAGAATTTCAGTGCTATATTTATCGATTGAATGGGGCGCAGTCATGGATCATGCCATATTTTTAAACTGCTTAAGCAAAGTTGGGATTGCTATGTCAACCGGTACTCTGAGCCTAGCAACAGTCCTTACTCTAACCGGCTTCCCAAACAACCTATCCTTCCAGATTGGCACAAGGACTTGACATTTCATTTCTTTTTAGATAACTCCTTCCAGTTTCAGGCACAAGGACTAGAGCATAATTAGATTTTCCACAGGGTATGAGACAGTGAGCTTAGCCCATGAAAGGAGGTTTACTCGTGAGTAACAGGTATTGGACCATTTAGTGTAGTGGATGGGACCAATGGAGAATGACTGTAAACCTTACAAGCAAGCATAGGCTAGGTCTAAGTGGGATTTATTCAAATGTAGCGTTCCTCCATGCCAGTCCAGCTGTAGTTACACATTTTTGTTTTATAAAGATGCCCCTACATACTCCAGATATCCAGTTATCAACAGATCTCACATAGTTCCCAACAGATGCCAATGAGGGCTTTCGGTTTACATTCCACTGCTGATTCTCAAGTGCTCATGGGATGATAGGAAGTTTGTTTGATTTGCAGGGAAATGATGGATTGAGGAACAACAGAATCATCAGCAAGTTGATGAGGAAGGGAAAGGCCGAGAATGGTGAATGAGGGCAAATCTGAAAGGTAGAATGAGACTGGAGGACTACAATCAGCTGGCTAAAAAGGAATGTAATTCAAAACAGCAGGAGAATAGACTTGGTAGAAAACAAAAGAAAAGGTCAGGAATATAACTACACTAACAACAAAATGAAATGAACTCTAACCTACTCAGGAGGTAACCACCATGTGGTGGCTACTGGAAGTATCTCTTCAAATGCTGGCCATTAACAGGGAGCTTGTCAGTCTCTCCCTGCAACGTTTTCAACCTGTAAGTCCCTTGACCAATTTTTTCAACAACTTGGAATGGGCCTAGCCATAGGTGTTGGAATTTTGTGTGTTTACCCTTTGGCTCACTCAGCTTGTCCCATTTCAGGACTAGCTCCCCCACTTGGAAATCTTTATCTCCCGCCAGATGATGATCAAACCATTTTTTTACAATCATTTGGTGATTTTTAAATTTAATTCTGGCTCTATCCCTTAATTCCTCCAGCTTCATTAGTTGGTCGATCCCTTCTTGAAGCAGAGCTGAAGGGGTTCCTCTTGAAGCTTGGGAGAGCTGTAAGGATGGAAGGGCAACGTTTGGGGGCAAGATGGCTTCCTGTCCATAGACTAGGAAGTATGGAGAGTTTCCCAAGGCCACTTTAGGGGTGACCCTATCGGCCCAAAGGGAATTTGTCAAGGCGTTGTGCTAGTTCCTCTGGTTATCAGCGACTGTCTTGCGGATTATGCGGATAAGGTTCTTATTGGAAGACTCTGCAACTCCGTTTCCCTGGGGGTAATAGTTTGTTGCATATTTTATGTGGATTGACTTATCAATGGCAAACTTATTCAGTCTCAGAGATGAAAAGTAAGAAGCGTTATCAAAGATGAGAGCGTCAGGGATGCCATACCTGTTGATAATGAATTTCTCAATGAATGATATTACCTCATCTTCGTTCACCTTCTAGAGTGGGATGGCTTCGGTCCATCTGGTGAAGTAATCAGTCGCTGTGAGTATATACTTGTGCTGCTATGAGGAGTTTGGAGTGATCTCACCTATGACGTCTAGGCCCCATTGTTGGAACGGTCGGTAAATCATGACAGGCCTGAGGGGAACAATGGGATTTCTTTCTCGTCCTGCGGCGGTTTGGCACGCCTTGCATTTGCGAGCATAGGCATGCGAGTCTCTGAACACTATGGGCCAATAATATCTGGCTCTCAATATTTTGTGGGCAGTGGTCTCTCTACCATAGTGACCACCTGTTGGGCCATCGTGCATTTCTTTCAATACATGGTTGGCATCATCTTTCTCCAAACACCTCAGCCAGATTCCATCATGATTTTTTTTGTATAAGATGTTGTCAGCCAAATGATACAGATTGGATTTTAATCTGAGAGCTCTCCTCTGTGATGCATCCATGTGTTCAGGACACGAACCCTGCACTAGATAGAAGCGTATGTCATGGTACCACGACTCAAGGTCCAAAAAGGTTTTCGATGCTTCTCATTCATACATCAGTGCTTCGTTACTCCATAAGAGCTCCTCCCTGAGTTCCCTTTGTGCATATTGCAAGCTCAACATTCCTAATTTTTCAGATGCCTCCTTTTGGTCCGCTAAGGCTTCTGCCACTAGCCTGCAAAGTCCCTACCCTCGAACTATCTATGCTGGCTTTATCTCTAGGTCGAACTCTTGAAGGGCAGTTATCCAGTTCCCTCTTTGTTCGCCCATTTCTTTCTGCACGAAGAGGGCTCTTACAGTAGGATGGGGCACAATGACTTTGGTCTTGGCCTTCAGTAAATAGGGGTGGAAATGTTTAATGGCCTTGGAAACTACATAGCCCTGTTTCTCCATGTATGGGTAATTTAGTTTCGCTCCTTGGAGATTTGAACTCATGTAGGAAATGGGGACTTCATTGCCATCATCACCTTTTTGAGTGAGAATTGCGAGATATGAAAGGTCGGAAGAAAAGGTGTATAAGAAGAATCCTTTGCCGAAATCAGGGATGACCAGTGCAGGAGCTTGAGAAATGGCTTCCTTGATTCGCCGAAACACTTCCTTGGCTTCATCACTCCATTTATACACAATGTCTTTCTTCATCATTAGCTGCAAGGGGCGTACTATTTTGGCGAAGCCTGAGACAAATTTTCTAACGAAATTAATCCTCCCGAAGAAAGATTGCATGGCTTTTTTATTGGCAAGGGGCTGTATTCTCATGATGGTTTGTATTCTTTCAGGATCAATCACAATTCTGTCTTTAGAAAGGATGTGACCCAGTAGTTTCCCCTTTGTGGCTGCAAAGATGCTCTTCTTGGGATTCAAATAAATTCCATACCTTCGACATCTTTTGAAAATCTACCTCAGGTGATAAATGTGATCCCTCCTGCAATATGAATACATAGTGATGTCATCCATGTACACCACTACCAATCTGTTCATCAACCCTCGGAAGTCTATGTCCATAGCTCTTTGGAATGTGGCACCCACGTTAATGAGCCCAAAAGGCATTTTACGATATGCGTAGGTGCTCCATTTGGTGTTGAAAGCTGTCTTAAGTTGATCCCCATGAGATACCAGTACCTGATTATATCTTGAAAACCCATCTAATAGGGACAACATTTCAGACCCAGAAACACACTGAAGGATGTGTTCCATAGAAGGGATAGGATAGTTATCCTTTTGAGATGCTCTGTTCAAGTTTCTGAAATCAATACACAGCCTGATGTCTCCATTTTTCTTTCTCACTGGCATGAGATTGGCTACTCAGTGGGTGTGTCTGACCGGGAATATGATTTTAGCATCCAACATCTTGTTCAGTTCTTTCTTCACCAATGGTTCTAGGCTTGGATGCATCTTATGCAGCTTTTGTTGGTAGGGCTTGGCCTCCTTTTCCAAAGGGATCACATGCTGCATAATACTGGTATCAAAGGTCTTTAGGTCTTCATATGTCCATGCAAAGACATCCTTGTATTCTTTAAATAGTTTGACAAATGCAGCCCTTTCCTGCGGAGAGCACCCCAGGCCCAGATTGACATTTTTTGGGTCTTTTTCGGTCCCAAGGTTGACTGTTTCATACTTCATGGACGAGCTGTGTGTTTTGCAGTTAGTAGGTTTCTTGAATTTATCATGCAAGTCATACAAGTGCTCCATCCTAACAACTGATTTTGGAATCACATTGGGCTGATCCTTTTCCTCATCTTCCCTTTCACTCATAAGCTTGTCATGCTCCTTTTCGTCAATGACTGCACTCTTGAATGTCTTCTCGTAGTGTAGGAACTCAAGGATTTTCTCATCATCTTCGAAAACCTGCCAATTCGAGATGTTATCAGGCATGAACGGTCTGAAAATCAATTCAATAGAACATTTATTTTTCTTCAGTCTAAAATCTGGCAAAAGTTTAGTGGCCATATTAGCCATCAGATTAGCATCTTGCTTTTGGCCTCGAGGTATGTATGTAATATTAAAGGAATCAAAACTATCAATTAAATCCCATACCTCATGCTGGTACCTCATTAGGTGTGAAGAATTGCAATGTATCATTTTCCTTACCTGATC
The DNA here is from genome assembly GCA_031772625.1 of Pinus tabuliformis. NCBI lineage: Eukaryota > Viridiplantae > Streptophyta > Pinopsida > Pinales > Pinaceae > Pinus > Pinus tabuliformis. Next base: position 245,281,650 of record CM062817.1, on the reverse strand, counting down.
TATGATTATCTGAGAGTCACCAAAAACTTTAAGATTTTTCACATTCATACCAATGGCTTTCTTCAGGCCTTGTAGTAGGCCTTCATATTCTACTATGTTGTTGGTGCATGCGAACTCCAACTAGCTGGCCATTAGATGTTGGTTTCCTGCGGGTCAATGATAATACTTCCAGCACCTGCGCCTTCAAGGCAATTAGAACCATCAAAATAGAGTGTCCAGAATATTGCATCTAATGTTACATCAATTGAACTACTATCTAAGAAATTGGTCCTATCATCTACTATAATACAGGATGGCTCATCAGTTGGATTATGGGAGGGAATTTACAATTGTGTGTGTGTCAAAGTTTCTTCAACGGTTTCTGCATGAAACTCTCCAAAACATGTTTCTGTAGTATAAACATTGAAACTATAGTTCCCAAGGATGGAGTTAGTAAACATTATAGGTTCATTGGGACCATTTAGTTCTGTTACCACATACTTCATATATCTTTCGCTATCGACTCTCAGCATATCACCCTTTCCCTTCTGAGGCAACAAGAGATGGGACCAATCAATTGAGAAGTATTTGTTCAATTTTGCTGACCAATCCTTGCTAAGTAGCATCCCATAGGCCTCGGGTATATCGAATACCACTATATCAATGACCTGTGTGTACTGTGGTTTAGCAGCCATCCGAATCAACACATCCTTCAATTCTCCAATTACTGTCACATTTGTCCTATCTAATTGCATGATTCGAGTTCCAGTTTTTTCAGGTATGGCCTGAAGTCTTTTAGCGACAGCATAAGGCATGACAGTGGATGAGGCGCCAGAATCTACCAAGCAATTGTGGACGTTCATGTTGAAAATTTCAAACGTAATGAGGAACGGTGGAGTCATAGATTTATATTTCCTCCCTATCATGGCTGTGCTAACATATTGGGGTTTTCGATTCATTTTGGATAACGTGGCCTCCATAGCTGATGGTATTTGGGCTGCACTAGTGGTACTAACAGGTTTGGACATTGGCTTCTTGGTTTGGGTGCTTGAGGTGGTGGGGGTTTTGCAGTTCCGCTCATTCATAGCTTTCAGTAGCAAATCTCTTTGCTACGTTAATTTTAACAAGTCAAAATATGTGATATTGGCCCTAGACTTCTTGAGATCATCCATGATATTATAATCAATGTTATAAATAGGATAGGGTAGAGTAAACATACCTGTCTTTCCATTCTTAAGTGGGAGTTTACCATGTTGAGTAGCCTTCGTTGCAGTGGGAGATGCATTTTCTTTCTCTAGGTGACTTGCAACAGGGGTATTCTTGGATTGACTGCTAGGCCTACTATTCTTGACAGGAACCCTAGGAGCGGATGCTTTCACAGGGCGAACATCTTGCTTTTTTTGGTCTAAGGGCTTTGTCGCACCTGGAAGCGGCCCTTTACTGCGCGTGTGGATTTCATTAGCGTTGATTTCTGCGGTGTTATCTCCCTCATCGTCATTCTCATCACTATGGAAATCCCACAGCACATTAATTTGGGTTTCCTCATCTGAGGGTTCCTCTACTTGGTATTCCTCTTTGTCTCCTTGTTCTGGTTCGAGCTCTAGTATAGGTTCTTCTTGTTTGAGGAGCAATCCAATCAGAGCCAATTCCTCTGTGTTTAAAGCCCCTTCATTAGGTGGAGCAGGCAATGCAAGATGACCATGACCACCTTCTATTTTCTTCTAGTAGAAAGGTTTGAAGGGTTTTCTGTTATTATAATCTCCTCCCTTACCACTAGTACTCTCTCCATGATTCCTTCTCATATCAATAACTATGTTCGTAAGTTTCTTAATGATCCGATGCAACCCTTCCACATCCATGGTGTCCTTGTCTTTAGTTTCAACCCCTTTGTTATCATTTCCATTATTCTTCTTGGATGTCTGAGAGACTTTCTTTTCTCCAGTTGTAGGGTGGCATGCTATGAGGCTGATCATTTCATTTTCAACTTTCACCGCTTCATCGATAGCACCTTGCAAGGCCTGCACATTACTCCTTTTAACCCACATCGCTGTAGGGACAAGGAGAGCAGATACATAGAACTCCATGAGCACTTCCTTATTAGGTCTAGCGGTGGCTGGGATTCTATTGAATAAGATATTGAATCGGATATTAAAATCCTTAACCTTATCCTTGGTTTCCATTTTCATATGGGATAATTCTAAAACTAAGGCCGCAGGTGTTTTGTCATCACCAAAATTTTCTAAAAAGGCCTGCTGAAAAGCATCCCAAGAGGTGATTGACCCTATTCTCAAGCTGAAATAGCATGTGGAGGTCGCACCAGTCAAAGTAAAAGAGAACAAGTAGCACACCACATCTTCATCAGCGACCCCCAACCTGCTCAAGGCTAGGAAGAAAGAGCGAATATGGTTATCAGCGGTATCTCCCTGCTCAGGGTTGAAATTGGGTAACACTCTTTCTGTATTTTTGGGTAAGGGATGCTGCTGCCCAGGTACTGCTATAGCATCCTGTGCAAGCTAGGGAGGGAGTGCTCCTGGAGGAGGTGGAGGTTGATTCTCACCCGAAGGAGGAGGTGGAGGCTAATTCCCACCTAGAGGAGGGACATTGGTCATATTATGGACAGGGAAGTTTTGGTTGGAGGCTTCTCCGTTAGGATTCTCAAAATCAAGCGAGGAGTTACCTTTAGAAGGGGAATCCTTAGGAATTTCTTCCCAAAGGGTGTCAATACTTTGCAAGGATTCTAGCACAATATCTTCAAGAGAAGTAGTTGCAGATGTATCTTCACTCAGGGTAAAAATCCTTGGCTTTCTCTTAGTTGTCGAAGGTAAAGAGTGAAAGATGGGAATCTGAGAGAGGGAATGAGCGTAAGCCTGAGTAAGTGCTCTGACTGGTTGTTCCTAAGTGACAGGATACTCCCACAGTCTCTCTTCCTTGGGTGACCCGGAAACAGGAATTAGAGGGGTCTATGTTTCTTCAAAATGAGGCTCTTTTAGATGTGTGGCGGGATCTCTTCGACCTTTACAATCCATACATTAATCCTTTTGAATCCATGTGTGGCACTTATAGATGAAATCTTGAAAAGCTGGAGACGATGGTTTAGGCCCTCCTTCTAGTGCCAATTTGTTGACATGGCTAATGTTCGCTATGCCAACAAGGGGAACTAACACGATTGTAAGCCCTAATCAGGCCTGCTTTCGTTTGGAATGGCTAGTTCCAACGGGTTTTAAGGGACCCCGTAAACTGTTAAATGCGTTGATAGATTGCTCCCGGGTGGAATACTTCGATTAAGTCAACAAAATGAAACAGCTAACCACTATGTATTAAATCCTATCTATACTACTTCTAACTATTCTAATCTATCCTGCAGAAGCATAATACAGAGGTTCAAACATCATATACATGTTTGACAGGAGCATGATTAAACATCATGTATAGATTCAAGTCCAAATGAATCAATCACTGAAGTCACAGCTAGACAAGATTGTATTAAAGCTAAATTGTAATCCAATCATTCATATAGGAATCCACATTCTTTATGAAATTAAACTTGCAACTGATGTTTAACTTAGTTTCAAATCAGAGACCGTTCACAAGTTAATCATGAAACAGAATCACATTTAGTTTAACAAGACTAATAGTGCACTGTAAGTCATCAATAGCATAAATATAAATCACATTTACATTCATCCCAGCAATAATACTCTGATCCAAAACATATATCGGAACAATCCAATAAGTATGAAACTAAAGGCTCCTTCTTCTCTCAAAAACAACCCTCCTCATTCACAATAAAGCGACACTATTCTTCTCGAAAATCAAAAGCCCTTTCTCCTCTTCGGAGGTAATACTTATGCGGCCTTGAATGACCCTCAGCCTTCCATGACCTTTCCCTGCCTCTTGTCATTACACAGATCAGTATGTACAGATGTGACAGGTTGGTGAAACTGCCGACAAGCTGAGGTCACCCTGCCTCTTCATCTTCCCACTGTTTCAGATATGCCAATCGAGTACATAGAGATAGGATCATTAGCGTGACTGCTGGCATGTAGAAGGCATAACGGCCGGGTTGATTCCTTTCTTGAGGAGGAGAACAGATGTTGGCAAAAAGGGTGACTGTGTGTTGCCTCCCCATAATGAAGACCGGGACAGCTCTACTTACGGAATGCACAGGCAATGCGTGGGCTCCCGACCCAGAACGCTTGCAGCCAAACCCTTAAATGTAGCGCTTCTGCATCCATGGCTCTTCGTATCCCCTCCTGTGTCCTTTACTTCTCACCTACAGAGATAGATATCATTAGCTTTATAATTGTGAGTGACATAACAGAGATATTCACATGAAACACAAACGCTGCTTCCATTAAGTTTTATAGCTGTGGGAACAAGTGTGAAAAGGATCTATGCATAAAACACAGTCAACATACAATTTCCCACTCAAATCATAGGCTTGGAACAGTTTTCAAGGGCTTCCTTTCATCACAATCAGGTATCGGCCCCCTCTCAGGTCACAGGACCCATGCCTTCCACCGCCTCGATGCACAATTGCACTATCGGGAGTCCACAGGCTTACCCTTTACACTGAAAACCCGATCCCATTATAATTTCAGAAAATTTGGAAAATAAAGAAATACAAAGGAAAGCCCAAGTCAATCGCCCAATTCAAACCTCAAATATTATATGCTATAGCCTATAAATATTGTCGGGTTCGGCCTATCGCATATCACAATATGCACAAGCCTGGGCTCCACCGATCGCGATGTGCGATAGGGCTTCGGACCCGAATATATATATATATATATATATATATATATATATATATATATATATATATATATATATATATATATATATATATATATATATATATATATATATATATATATATATATATATATATATATAGATATAGATATATATATATATCTATATATATATATATATATATATATATATATATATATATATATCGTATTTGATAGGTCGGCGGGTCCGCTATATCGCTGCGTGTAATATGTATAAGGCCCGGGGCTCCACCGATATGCGATATGCGATTGGGCCTGGACCCGACAATATATACAATGTGGTTCATAGGGCCAGTGGGTCCGGAGACTAGGGGTGTGCTGTTTATACACATGGCTTTGGGGCTGGGCTGATAGCGATCTGTGATGGGCTCTAGACCCGAAATGCATACATTTGAGTTAATAAAACCCGTCAGGTCCGGAAGCTGGGGCACGCCATATATATATAAACCCTGGACTTAGGCCGATTGCGATATGCGACGGGCTTTCGGACCTGAAAATATATATATATATATATATATATATATATATATATATATATATATATATATATATATATATATTGTGGTTTATGATGTCAACGGGTCTGGCCCTTATGGCATGTGTTGTGCACCCATATTGAGTGCGATAAGTGAGAGAGGGATGGTTTATGTGTTTTGCGAAGGGTTTCCTTTGTAAAGGGATTATAATGTGACAATGATGCGATGAAGGGTTTTGTGAGTTAAACCAACAAACGATTATGATAAGGGTAGGGGTGATGGTTTGTGCAGACGCCAATGCACCATGCATGTCTGTGAGGATCGAAAGATCCCGATGAAGGGAGAGAATAAAGGGATAGGCTGTGTCATGAATGACCCATGCAGCAGAGGTATATTTAATGGCTTAGCCATCAGGCCTTGAAAATTTGACTCATCAAGCAGTTGACATTCATGTGATAAAACAGATTATTCCAAAAGATGAAAAATCAAACTTCTAGGGGACCCATTGGAAATTTGTTGTAAGAGCATGTTTCAATAGGGTGGTAGTTGTGGCCATAACACACACCTATCAAAGAAAGAAAGAGAAGAAAAAAAAAACATGAGACAAAAGCAATTGAATAAAAGTGCAATAGTTCACCTTAACTAAACTTAATTGCAAATCGAATTTTGTTAAGGTTGAATGTTTACATTGTCAAAATCATGCTTAAAATTTATCATTGGTTTTGTCTAATGTTATGTTTTCAAGCATGATGCATGGAAAAAGAAAAACTATAAATGCGCTTTATCTGCAGGATCGATTGATCGAAGAATGTTTTGCAAGAATCATTAAGCATTCAAAAATAATATTTCTTTATCTTTATAAAATGTTATGGTTCAAACATAAATTGAGGAAATTGTGCATATCATCATTTTAGAAATTGTATTTATTATCGCAATTATGAAATTGGACTAACCATTTGAAATGAAGACATGTCATGAACTTGTTAATTATGAAAAAAATTTGTATGTACCTAAAGAAATTGATCACTTCTCTTTGAACACACTTACATTTGTTGCAATGTTACTGTCATGTTTATTTTTAGGTTCCAGGGAAATCAGATAATTGAAGGAAGCCAATTTATGCATGGTTGTTTTCTATGACCAATTTCAAGAAACATAAACCAATTGAATCCATTTCTATCATCCATAAATTCCATCATTTTTCCTCTCCAAACTCACAAGCTACCCAATCATTTTCGCTAAGCATTGTCATCACCATTTTCCTTGCAAAGAGTCACATGTTTCCTTCACATTTTCCATTCACATTTTCCATAATTTCCATTCATTAACCATTAATAGAGACATTTAGTTGCTTACATGCTGATTTGTCCTTTTGCTTTCCGTTCACTTGTTTACCCTCTTGTCATTTTCCTTTCCATTAAATAAATCTTGCTTAATGCAAATTTTCCATCCATAGTCCTTCCAAAATCATTATTCCATACTCGTGTTAGATGATGGGGGATTCATTAATGCCTCCCTTCTAACAAGTCTTGGCCTATTGACATCAGCAAATTATCTAGGTTGGCTAGAGTCTTTATTAGTACCTTGAGGCTTGTATGCATCAATGACAAGTTCTCTCGCCGACAATCATGGGAATACATCAATGTCCCTTGATCGTTGGATCTTGCAAGTGGCTCGACATCATCTCATCTATTCGCACTTTGCAAGATGTACTTAGGTACCTTGGCACTCATTGAAATTAATGACGAGTTTGCCTCGCATTGGTTAATGACATTCATTAATGGTCAGTAATCCAATGACTTCTCTTCATGCTCGACAACAACACATTTATTCGCATGAATAGAATTGTACCATCAAGTTTTGTAGCAGGTGAAGACTATATCATTTCAAAATTTTGCAGCAGATACAACAGATTTAGTAGCAGAAATAAAGAATCCACTTTCACCACCTCATCCACCATTTATGCAACCAAGAAGCAGATGAAATTCTACATTCTATTCCATGATCCAACAACAACTACAACTTCTCTACATATGCACAATTTGTCCACTTCCTAGGTAAGTAAAGGTATGTTCTTTTCTAGCTTTTAATCATAGAATTCCTTGAATACTGAAATTATAATTTTTGGAAAATACTTCACCATATTTCCTTTCTCATTTGAAAAAAAAACCGTAAACACCTTTAGTTGAGGGGGGAAGGGACATCCATTTATTATCACATCCATATCACTTCATTTCATCCTAACATACTTGTCCTAATCAATTATGATTGCATTATGGTTCAAAAGTTATATGATTTGCAAATAATGCCTAAATGATGAGCATATTATATGGTTGATTTAAAGATGCATTCTTAAACATGTTCAATGAATCTTGCTGCAACAAAAAGAAACAAGGTATTGAAACACAAGAACCAATACCAATTAAGATTTGGTTGTCACACAAGAACCAACCAAACATGTTGCAATTCAATGTATGACAAGGAATACTTTGCAAAATTAAATAAAATTTTAAAATACTATCAAATGCAAAGTTTAAGGACATATGATATAAGCCAAGCTCATTCAAAAGAAAATCATGATTAAACAATGCAATAGATTGCATGAGGACATGCAATAACGTTAGTTGGGGGGTATGTAGAGTCTCCAAAATGTATTCAAAATATCATCCACTTTCACCTTTATCGCCACCATTTCACTCACATGTCGCAACTCCATAGCCATATAATCTTTCATTAGCCTCCATTTTCATGATTACATGGGGTTACCTTTGTGTTTTCCAAAAGCTAATGATTTCTAGTATTTTAAGTGAATTTATGGTTAAAACTTAGAAAAATGACATATACTTGCTAATACTTAAAAGTGGCTTGAGTTTCATGACATGTGTAGGTCATTTGGAAGCTTCCAAGGCACCCTTATGTGGCCTCCAATGCTCAAATTCGAATTCCCTTCAAGATATGGAAGAAGATTTGGATAAAGGTCAAAGAGGATATGTGTCTCATCATTACCTATTTGAGTTGTAACTCTATGAGATTTTCTAGGGATCTAGGGAGAGAATAATGGACCTCCATTAATGAGGTAGCTTCTTATGTTTTTGTATAAATAGGAGAGCCTCCTCCTTTCAAAGGCATGTGTAAAGTTGGAGATACTCAAGTGGAAAGTTAAGATTACTTATGTTTTGAATGGAATTTAGATTTAGCACCATGCTCATGAGTGATGTTCACCTTGATTGGTAATGCTTTCACTGGAGCCTCTCAACTTGCCATCTCTCATACTTTTGGATTGGCCACCTACAATGTGTGAGATTTATTGTTTTTCATAGATTAAGATTTATTGCTTTCATAGATTAAGATTTATTGCTTTCATAGATTAAGATTTATTTATTTCATATATTTTCCTGTGTGAGAGGTTAAGAGTGATTATTTTTGTTTCTTTCATATCTTTTCCTATGTGAGAGGTTAAGAGTGATTGCTTTTATTTGTTTTCCTATCTAGAGGTTAAAAGAGATTGTTTTTATTTTCTTTCCTATCTAGAGGTTAAGAGCGACTGTTTTTACTTAATTTCATATATTTACCTATGTGAGAGGTTAAGAATGATTGTTTTTTCTTTCGTTTCATGTCATGTGGTTTTGATTATTCATTTCATAGGATCTTGATTTGATAATGCACACATGATCCCTTAGAGTAAATTTCATTTCATGAAATTTCAATTCCTGCAAGTGTGATCGATTAAGATTTCAATTCTACGTGATGTACTCTAATTTATTTTGAATTGATTGTTGAATTATAATAGGTGAATTTCTTTTGTCTTTATTTGGTTTCGTAGTTAGATTTATCTAAATTGAAAGATAATTTCTAGCATATACAGTGCATGCACACTTCGCAAGTTTTACGAAACCCCTGGGTTGACAATTCAATGATAGGTAATTAATTTGCTTGAACAATGTGGAATCAATGTTTGATGGGTTGAGGTGGTTGGCCTCTGGAAGCCTTGGATGGTTTTGGATTGATGTGTTTTATGAGATTCCACATTCATTCTTGGAATATGGCACGTGGTTGACTGGCTAAAAGAAATATTTGGTTTAGCAATGTCTGCGATCGGGTGGTACATGGAAGTCCCGAACCTGGTCGGATTTTCCTATGTCTAATAAAAGCTAAGTTCTTTTTCTTTTGTAGTTATTTATATGTGGATTTTATGGTTATTATCTCACTGTTATTCTCATGGTTTTATGTTGGTTATAAGCATGGTTAATTGACTAGTTCATGTCATGGTTATTTCATGTATTTACTTGTAATTATTAAAATTATGGATGCAAGACCTAATTGATATCATAATAGTTCAAGGGAGAAGGTGGTGATCCTTCTTGTCATGTCTCGTAAGATTTTTTAGTCATTCTTGCTATGTCTTATATCCTAGACCTGTAGATTTCATTAATGCCAAGTGTTTGACATAATATCAGTCCCAGTTGGGGATGGTCAGGCCTAGTCCTAGAGTTAGTTTTTGGTTTATTAGTCTTGTCATCGCGTGGTTAATGGATTCATGAACTTACAATAAGTTCTGGGAAGTGGTCGATATTATGGGCTTGAAAAGTGCCTTAAATCTTAAGGACTATATCATTGGTCTGCTAGAAATAGTCCTTGGACGTAGGCATGTAGGCTGTGGGAGTGTCCAAAGCACTATGGATGATGGCATGCCCATAGCATGAGAGTGTCCAGAGGTTTAATAGCTTAAAAACACAATGGGACCAAGGTCATGATACCTGAGTGGTTGGGATGGATCATGGGAGTGTTGTTGTTGATGTGGAAGTTATGTTTGATGTGTTTCTGTCGATTCCACTTCCTTAAGGTCACCTAGGAGGTTGAATCATATCATAGTAGCCTCTTGTCACATGTTTACCCTAGTTGGCCGGTTACTTGGGTAGATGTGGGAGGAGGGAATTACAAAGTGGTATCAGAGCATGGTTCACCCCTCAGACTGGATGGGTTGTGTGTTGGTCATGCATTCATGTTGGTTGCATATGTGTTTCTTATGCTTGTAGTCCATGTGCTTGTTGCATTTTCATGGTGTTGATCATGGTTGTAGTGATGTCTCCATGTGAAGGTTGATGGTGTTGTTGTGGGATGTGTCGTCATGAGTGTATGGGTGTATATGCATTATTATGCATGTCGGTGTCTATATGCATGCATTGTCATGGTTATGGTTATGCATGTATGGTAGGTTAGACATGCATTGTGAGGTCATTGTATGAAATTAGGTCATCATGATGATATTAGTATGTTATGATGTTAATGTGTTGGTTGAGATAGAGCAGGAGATGTAGATCATTAAAGTGAAGTTGTAGCATTAGACCTCGAGGTAAGAGCACATCGTCACATAGGTTTGTATGTTGGGCATTCAGGTATGTAGGTTAAGGATTTTTATATGCATTATGGTTATGTGTATGCCTTTCATTCTATTGATGATTATGGTTACACACATGATAGGTGCTAGTTGATTAGTGTAGTCATATGCACATGTGTCGGATAGTAAGGAATGATAGTAACATGTGGTTGTATGCATTTCTATTGTTGTTTTATGTTAGATAACTCGATGATTAGGTTATATGTTGTTGATGAGCATGATATGTAAGTTGTTGCTGTTATATACTAATAACATGATGATTAGGGTTATTACATTAAGATCTTAATGTTATATACTTATTTGGATTGGTCTGTGCAAATGGTTAGGGCTATGACCATTCAGGTATGAGTTAATATGTTGTGATATTATTTCATACTAATCTAGACTGATTGTGAAGATGTGATTATTATGTATGAATGATAATTGTTTATGAGTTTATGATGTGAACATGTTAGCTAGTTACTGTTATGGATATCATGACCTTATTTATGTTTGAGTTGATATGTTGTGAAGTTATATCGTGCTAATCTAGATTGATTGTGCAGACAAGATAGCCTCCCCTAAGATACATTAAGGTATGAGCTTGCTTATGTCGTCTACTTTGTGCTTGAATGTTTGATTATGTCATCTATTTGGTGTTTGAGTGTTTGGTGTCTATTATGTCATCTAGTTGATTTATTTAACATGGTATGTTTGAAAGTTGGTTGAATGTTTGATGAATTGCATAATATGAGTATGTGTTCCAATGATCTTGTTTTAAGATGATTGTACTAATACATATGTGTTGAGACAGTTGATATGTACTTGAGTGTAATAGGTGATAGTTGTAGCATTATGTCTAATGACTATGAGTTGAATATGGATTATGACATGATTGTTAGTCTTGGTAAAGGTTGATTTCAAATTGATAGATATGATTGTCTTGATATTTGGAATGTGTGGTTGACATGTGTGAAGAGTTGTAGGAAACATGCTTGGTATTAACATGACAAGGTAATAGTTGATGTGTTTATATAACTAACAGTTGGGTGTTGTGACAACACATAGAAGCTTTGATTCCAACAAGGTAAAAAGGTAGAAGAAACGAATTCGGCAAGAATTCATTTGGCTATGTTTGGAAACCCTAATTCCAAATGAATGAGTGCTTTACATACATGAAGCCTTCTTAACCTTGACTTTGTCTGACATTATGGGGATATATGTTATATTCATGAACATGTATTTGACAAAGTATATTAGCTAATCTCTAGTTATAGGTGAATCTGTCAAGGGAAATTGAGTCCCTTGAGACATGGAACAAATGTGCTCAGCTACAAGGAAAAAAGATTGACATAACAAGGTAAGGTAACTAGTATTTTTTTATGTTTATTTATGCACTGATAGTTATGCATTCATGGAAATATGATGCAGGGGATTGCATGGAAAGAGACTGCCATGAAATCTTGAAGAAGGCTTAGGTTGAGATTTCCTTTGGAAGCACTAGGAACCATGGGATTGAGTCATGGTGTTTGTTGTTAGTCTTGTGCTTTTGGTCTTTTATGATTTGCTTGCACTTGATTTGCAGTTTTGTTATGTATAGTGCATGATCATGCCACTTTGTTTTCGGTCTCGTATTGTTATTTATTTTCTTGGTTTTCTTCTTGTTTGTTTCTTGTCTTTCCTTTTATGTTTTGAGTCTTGGGAATTGGCTGGGAAGGATAAAATTTAATGGAACTCGAGGAGATTTGTGTGGTACCCGATAGGTAAGGTAAGACCTGGATGAAGCTCGGTGCATGAGTAAAGGAATTTGAAGGTAAGAATATGACAATAAGTTGGTTTGGTTCTGTCCATTGGTATAAATGGATAGTGGCAATGCAATCATGATAAAGGTAATAAGAAAAGTGAATTAAATGGATATGAGGCATCATATGCCTTGCTATGTTGCGAACTGTTTTTGTCGATGTTGCACATGTGTTGCACACATAAAGGGAGTTCTCTTAATCTTGACCTTATGGTATCTAGTAATTACATTGTGATAACGATTATGCTGTTGTCTATATGTGTATATATGTATGTATGTGTGTATGTCATGTCATGTCTGACAGGGTCATCATGCATCATGGTTATTTTATGCTAATGTTTACATGTAAATATGTATGTATGTATAGATCATTATTATTTTATGTTGATGTTTATATGTATGTATGTGTATGTATGCATACCATTCTCTGACAGGGTCATCAGGGATCGTTCTTGTAGAGGAATGATTGCTTATGCAAGTGAATGGAATGAGGAGGTTCCTGGTCTTACGAGGAATCAATTAGGAGGAGTAGCCATGACAAATCTATGAGGTCAGTATCACCTGGTTATGAGTTGATATTATGGGATTATATTATGTCTATGTTATGGGTAGGCTATAACGAGGGATATATCAGCGAAATGAAAGTGGTGTGGTCTGTGACATGATGGGACAAGCATGGATAAGATACTGGAAGCAAGGTTTCTTGGTAGAGACAACGTGGTTTTGGATGTGTGGTACTATTTGTTATAGACATTTTTGGGTACTGCAACCCCAAGCATAAAATGTCCATAAACCAAGGGCTCCTAAGACCCTAAAGGTGTTGTTCCAACCCCTAAAAGAACAAGGTCAATTGATTACAGCATCTCCCAGAAGTTCTCCATAAAAAACTACTTAGAACTGGTCAAAAATGGACCATTTCACCTGCTCCATAGGCAAAGTGCGTTGCATCCCACCTAAATACACACAGTAGGTGCATTGCATTTCAAAAAGCCCTTCTATGGGGTGCGATGGGCGAGAAGGGACAAATGGCAGGGTCAATCCGCAAGGTGGAGAAGCATGGAATCTTCCAGAAACTTCCCCAGTGACACTTGCCTATCTGAATTCGACCAGGGATGAGTGAGAGATCATCAATCTCCAAGTGGAATCAAGAAATATCAGAGGGAAGACACTAATCAAATCACAAGCTGACTCATCTCCCTTGCAGACATCTATATATGGATCCCTCATCCCAGAGATCCAGAGGCTGGAATTTTGTATCTTGTAAGGAAGTGCTGCTGGTTTATTGGTGCAATATCATAGTATTGGGTGATCTAAGCTTTTCATGAGGTGAAGAAGGGCTTCTTGCTGAGAGGATGATGCTGGGTCAGAACAATTGGTTGTAATTCTCTTGGCTCTTTCTTGATTATCAATAAAGCTATTCAAGTTTTCCTCCATACTCTTGTATGATTTATGTTTTATGCATTTGTATGGTTAATATACATCTGATCCTATATTGCTTATGATAATAGATCTATGTTCTCGTATAGTGTTATGCTGCTTTGATTCTACAGGTACTCTGTGAAGCTGGGTATACAAGAAAGCAAGTAGCAAAGGACTATCAGAAGAGAGAGGAATCGAGCAAGGAACCAAGCGCAAGACAGAGGTTGGTCTCCTTTATTCTTCTCTCATCTATCTTTCATAAAGGAAAACGAAAGTAGTTTTACTTTGTTTGTTTCTAAGGTAGCTACCAGCCTTAGTGGGATTAGCAGTTCTGCATAGACACTATTCCCGGTAACAAAATGGCGACTCCACTGGGGAGCAAGTAGATTGTTTGTTCATCTACATTTGTTTACTTTATAAACTTACAGATGGAGCCTGAAGTCAAGCCAGCTAGCCTTCGAACTGCATTTGCTATGCAAGTGCAAAGTAGATCAACGCTGCTTCAGTCAATCTCTGGGTTTTTTTTATGAATTAAACAATTGATTTACAAGCTCTCTAATTGCCCTTGTGGTGGCTCTAGTAACCTCCTTAGATCTACCCCTGTGATTGATTTACTGATTACCACTTGCTCGGCCAAAATCCCTAAACTGAACTGCAAACTGTGACCCGGAACCCAATCAAAGTCTCGTCCCTGGTCCAACGCACTGTTTGTTCTATGAACCTCAAATTCAGCGCACTTCCCGAGTGTAGTAGGTGCGTTGCATTTCAGTTTCACTGTGTTACAGGTGCGCTGATCAGACAAGGCCTTATTCCTAAATTTTGGTTTCTGTGTTCACTCTTTTCAAATCTATTTAGGAGTTTAGCTGCCTGTAGTCAGTACATCTCTGTTTTAAACCCCTTTCCTTGCTGATATTCCGCCTCCATTGTGCAAAGAATTGTAAATGTTTTTATGTATTTTTTGAGTCATTTTCAGTTCTCCTTTACAAATAAGTAGCGTAATTGTACTGTCGTTTCTTGATTTGAAAGTGTCGCAAGTGTCGTTTTCAGTCATAGAAGAGAATCTGATTGTTCTTGATAGTTGATTACCCTGTTACGCTTGTATCTAATCTGAATTAGTAGTTTTTCTAGTGTCGAAAGCAAGTTTTCAATTCCAAATCACAAAGTGTTGTCATTGTCCTCATTTTGTTTTGAAAAGAAACTTGTTAGTAATTGTCGCTTTGAAAAATAATTCAGATTTGTGCATTAGCTTTCTTTTTATCATTTACACATTAAGAAGGCTGAAAACAAATACATGCATGTGCATTTGCATTTAGACTGTTTGTTGGTTTGATTTAGGACAGTGCATATAGTGTGTGCTCTATGCTCTTTGTTGAAAGAACGCCATCTCTCTTTCCTTAGTAGCTAGGATTTTCATTGCACAAAGAAGATAAAACGACTGTTTGTCATCTTAGATTGCATTTTAGGAATTGTACATCTACATCATGCGGTTAACCTGAAA
Organism: Pinus tabuliformis; assembly: GCA_031772625.1. Classification (NCBI taxonomy): domain Eukaryota; kingdom Viridiplantae; phylum Streptophyta; class Pinopsida; order Pinales; family Pinaceae; genus Pinus; species Pinus tabuliformis. The sequence continues at coordinate 245,266,304 of CM062817.1, read as the reverse complement.
GGGAAATTTCTTAAGCAAGATCAACTATAAAATAAATTTAATGAATCTAACAACGCTTTGGAACCTAACGCACAACATCTAGAAGTCTAGGCTAGAGACGTATTCCGGCGTCGTAAAGCCTGGTAACTGTTGTTTTCACTGTTGGTTGGGTGATTCCTCCACTTTGAGACGATAAGTACCAGTACGGACTTGTGCTCCCACGTACCGTCGAGTATATTTTGGGAGACCACAATAGGCTTAATCCTTTATCCATAGGAAGCTGTGTCTGCGGCCCTATCGATCGTAATGCACTGAACACAGCATTCAGGAAGATTGACTGCCGTACCATAAAAAGTATTCTGCAGTTTTGCGATTGGTTTGGTAATCCCTCTGTCTAGATTTCTAGAGCAGTCCCTTTCATTCCTTTTCAGACTCCTTAACGGAAAAGGTCCATCTGAGCACTTGTCACTTCAGGCTCATTAAAAATCGAAGGCGAGTAGAGTCATCTTTTGTTTTTTCTCGACTCTTAAAAATTGAAAAAACAAGTTGTGTCAAAGCATCTAAAATTTATTTTAAACGGAATAATTATCACCTTTCCTACATTGGTCTTAGGTTGAAGAAAAATGGAGTCCACCAACCAAGGAGTTCCCCTTGGAGGAAATCCTAGTCCCTTCTCCTCTTGGGGAGATGTTGGTGCACCCCATATGGCCACATTGTCGCTTCCAGGATTGACAATAGGCTTGCCTGTATGGCTTTTCTCAACCTCCGTCATTCAGAACACCGCAATTCCTGAACAATCGAGTCAGCAACTAAACGATTCCAGAGTTACCCCCCAACCCTCTACTTCGTCCAATTCTTCCTCTCCTCCTTCCTCTTCGCTTGATGACGCTAGTAAAGCCAAAAATCAAGTACCTGAGAAGAATAAGGAAAAGAAGAAGAAAGAGAAGAAGAAGAAGGAGCCAAAGGCGAAAAGGGGCAACCAAGCGTCGTCTAGCGAAAATCCACACACTGCACTGACTAGGCCTAAATCGCCATGTGTCATTTGCAAAGGAGACCACTATCATAGAGATTGTCCTTGAATCCCTCGGATCTTAAGGGACTGGTCTCCTCGTTTGCACAACCTGGTGTCGTCAACCTCTGATGATCATGTTGAAAATACACCGTCGACTAGTGAAAGTGAAGCCCCTGGACAAAAAGGAAAATTCAAATTTCCTTGTAAACTGTGTGAAGGCGATCACACCGTCCACCATTGTCCCTTCTTAGATGAGGCTAAAAGAGTTTTGGACGACCGTCCGGTTTCACCGTTACGGCTCCCTCCTAGATATAAGAAACTCTTGCCAAGTCCGTCACTAGTTGAAAATCTGGCTGACATGCCCTTGTGGTCGGCCGAAGTATCTATCACTGAAGAAAAACCATCTGAATCCATACCAGATGAAAGTCAAAAGGTCGAGGTGGCAGTTGACCCGATCTTGCCTTCAGAGGTTCCGTCTTCAGATGATACAGTCACCGAAGAGAACAAAGATGACACCGTCCAAATTCTCTTCATAAACACAGACTCCGATGAACATGGGGGCAGTTTACCCGTTCCTTTACCGTAGGAAGGAAGTTCGTCAGAGTCATACCTGGCCATCTATTCGGTCCCACCTCCAAGCAACCTGGTCGTTTCCTTTGACTGGAATCTACTAGGCAGACCCCGTTTACCGGCTAGTATACCATTCTGAATCATCACTCAAGTATATAGAATGGTTATGGCTGGTACCATCATAGATGAAGGGGCTTCTGTGAGTATCCTTTCCTCAACTGCTTGGAAAGCGCTTGGTTCGCCATCGCTTTTGCCTGAAATGAGAAATCTAACAGGCTTTGACAAAGGAACCAGTCGACCGTTAGGGATCCTTCCCAATGTGCCCATTACATTGAGAGGGAAAACCATTCACATGAACGTAATGGTAGTCCAAGGACCCCTGGATTATAATCTACTCCTTGGACGAGACTATATTTATTGCATGGGAGCCATTGTCTCCTCACTCTTTAGAGTAATGTGTTTTCCGAACAAAGGAAGAGTGGTCAAGCTCGTAGGCCAGCTTTCATTCCCCGGTTCATGCATGGCAAATAGTCATATACCATCCCTGAATGGTCTTTTCACGCAAGGAATGTCTCATCAATCCCCAGTCCATCCACCTAATGAGCGCGAGTGATTCGGGGGACATGACTGAAACCCAGGGGGCATGCATCCTGGTTTGCTTCGGCAGAAGAACCTTGGGTATAGGGTTGATTTCCGCGAAGGATATATGAATAATCTGGTGAACCCGTCCTTACAGGAAAATGGGAACAGACTGGAATAAGATACCTTCGTTAAGGTTATGCCGGGTGACACCACTCCTCTTTGCCTATTTCGATAGGCATCGCCGAGAAAGAATTTTATCCGCTACGCAGATGAAACTTTCTTGGTAACCTGGAAATTTTTCTCTATACCTGGGGGCATGCAAACCTTTTGGCGTGCAAGCAAAGAGCGACTATTTATTTTTTAAATTTGTAGGTCCTCTAACCCTTTAAACTCGTAGGATTAGTCGTTTCCTAACTTGCATAAAGAAAGGATCCGGAGCAAAGCTTTGTAAGGTGCAAGCTCCACAAAAATGGCATCTTAGATGAGACATCCTTATTATACGACTGGATCGAGCAGTTTTATTGCGGAATTCAAGCTCGTTAAAAAATAAACATAAGCAATGAGCAAGTGTTTCCCCCCACGTTTAAGCTCATTAAAAAATGAACTAATTTCCGGTAAATAACCATCGTGAATGTAGTACTTCAGCCTTTAAAGCCTTGGTCATGTTCTCATCATCACCTCCACTCTGTATTGGCCGATCATTCACCTCCACTTGATTTTTTACCCCTTTTGAGGAACAGTTGTGAAAAGTGATCTTGTTAGCCATCCTTGTGACACTGCCGTGATTGGAAAATTCCAAACCTTACCTGGAATCAATTGCTACCCGAATTTATCACTCGTTCCTCAAAAACGAGTCTCCTTTAAGCTCTTTTCAACTGACTCGTAAAATATGAAAATATTGTCGAGCCATTGGCCTCTCCAGCTCGTTAAAGTGACCGGAAGTGCTATCCCTCCTTTAGATTTTAATCTTTTTGGACCTGAGGGATTATTACACAAAAAGATCGAGCGCTTGTCTTGTTCGGCTCGTTAAAATTACCGAAAATTCATCCCTTTCGTATTATTTTATACTTTTTCGGACTTAAGGGATTAGATGACGAAAAAGGATATTTGGAGTTTCCTTTACATTCCTTTTCAGACTCTCTAAAATTGAAAAGGACCGAGTTATCTTTGTCGTTAAACTCGTTAAAACCTAATAGCGACAAACTTGTCCATAACAGACAAGAACGAGTTTCACTATCGCTAGGCTCGTTAAAACATAGTGATGGGTTTGCCTGAAGGGAAAATTATAGAACAAGCATATGTTATCCTCCTCAAGCTTGACAAAAATAAAGAGGTACTGGTCAGCAATGACTGGGGAAAAATTGGGAAGAAAACTTGAAGAAACTTTGTTGGTAGCAAGTCGCTCTTGAACATGACACTTTCACTCCGCATCCTAGTCGGGTTGGGTTGTTCCATTCACTGGTCATATCACCATGGTTCCATCACACCATCCACATTTGGGGTTAATGCTACCAATCCATCATGTCAGTGTCACCGATATGTTCAAGAGAATTCATTCAGAGAATTCACCTGTGTCTCACCCACTATAATACATTTTCGCTCCATTCTTTCATGACCGCCACCCTGAACCATATATCACCAGATTGTTTTCACCTCCATTAAAATCATTTGCTCCGTTCCGTGTCATTGATGTGGGATTCATTAATGCCCTCCTATGACGGATCGCTTCTTGTCGACATCAGCTCATTATCCAAGAAGGCGATCTAGGAACAACCCTTTCAGTACTTTGAAGCTTGCATGCCTCAATGGCAAGTTTCTCACTTCCGGCAACAGGTTTACATCAATGGCCTTCGACCGAAAGATTTTACGTGGTGTTCAACGCCAAGTCCCTTATTCACACCACGTGAATTGTACTGCAGTACCTTGAGGATCATTATCATTATCGGTGATTCCTCTCGCGCCTGTTAACAACTTACATCATTGGTTGGTAATCAGGCGATGTCTTTCCATGTTCGACTCCAGAACATCTCTCACATGGATCAACTTGTACTTTGAGTGAAGATTGAACGAGATTGAAGACCCCAGATCTAGTTTCATCCATCCAGGCTGCGATATATATTCAGGAAAATAAAGAATTCAAATGTACATCATTGCTGCACAGATAATCATCCAATCTAAGGGATGATGGCTCTACCAGAATCATCAGTCTACACTCAGACGATTGTCTGTCTCATGTACATGAAAAATGAATTTATAAAGCTGAGCATGGGAATGCCCACCTTAGCTAGATCATGGAAAAATTATGAAGATAATGTATTGTATTGTATCTTATTACAGGTCTCCTTCCAGCTTGAAAGAACTTCAGATCCTCATGATAAAGCATTTCACCGGACATCAAAAGATTAACGACCTCATGCTTTAGGGGGCAACTGTTATAGACATTTTTGGGCACTGCAACCCCAAGCATAAAATTTCCATAAACCAAGGGCTCCTAAGTCCCTAAAGGTGTTGTTCCAACCCCTAAAAGAACAAGGTCAACTGATTACAGCATCTCCCAGAAGTTCTCCATAAAAAACTACTCAGAACTGGTCAAAACTGGACCATTTCACCTGCTCCATAGGCAAAGTGCGTTGCATCCCACCTAAATACACATAGTAGGTGCGTTTCATTTCAAAAAGCCCTTCTATGGGGTGCGATGGGCGAGAAGGGACAAATGGCAGGGTCAATCCGCAAGGTGGAGAAGCATGGAATCTTCCAGAAACTTCTCCAGTGACACTTGCCTATCTGAATTCGACCAGGGATGAGTAAGAGATCATCAATCTCCAAGTGGAATCAAGAACTATCAGAGGGAAGACACTAATCAAATCACAAGCTGACTCATCTCCCTTGCAGACATCTATATATGGATCCCTCATCCCAGAGATCCAGAGGCTGGAATTTTGTATCTTGTAAGGAAGTGCTGCTAGTTTATTGGTGCAATATCATAGTGTTGGGTGATCTAAGCTTTTCATGAGGTGAAGAAGGGCTTCTTGCTGAGAGGATGATGCTGGGTCAGAACAATTGGTTGTAATTCTCTTGGCTCTTTCTTGATTATCAATAAAGCTATTCAAGTTTTCCTCCATACTCTTGTATGATTTATGTTTTATGCATTTGTATGGTTAATATACATCTGATCCTATATTGCTTATGATAATAGATCTATGTTCTCATATAGTGTTATGATGCTTTGATTCTACAGGTACTCTGTGAAGCTGGGTATACAAGAAAGCAAGTAGCAAAGGACTATCAGAAGAGAGAGGAATCGAGCAAGGAACCAAGCGCAAGACAGAGGTTGGTCTCCTTTATTCTTCTCTCATCTATCTTTCATAAAGGAAAACGAAAGTAGTTTTACTTTGTTTGTTTCTAAGGTAGCTACCAGCCTTAGTGGGATTAGCAGTTCTGCATAGACACTATTCCCGGTAACACTATTGTTGTGCATATGTTGTATATGTTGTACATGTTGCATGCGTGATGTTGTGTGCATGCGGTGTTGTGTATATATAATTTTCATACATGGTGTTTATGCAATGTTATGTACATGGTGGTATAGATAATGTTGTGTGAATATTGCATATGTAGTGTTGGGTATGGATGGTGTTATGTATGTGTTGTATATGCGGTGTTGGGTATGGATGGTGCTATGTACATGTTGTATATGTGGTGTTGTGTACATATTGTACTATGTGCATGATGGATATGCGTTGTTTTGCGCATGTTGGATATGAAGTGCTATGCACATAGGGTTCTATGTACATATGGTGTTATGTGCATGTTGTACATTTGGTACTATGTACATATGGTGTTGTGTGCATGATTGTACATGTGGTGCTATGTGCATGTGGTGTTGTGTACATGTTTTACATATGGTGCCATGTTCAAGTGGTGCTATGTATATGACGTGCATATGGTGTTGTGTACATGTGGTGTCATGTACATGTTGGGCATGTGGTATTGTGTGTGTCTGGCATTGTGTACATGTTGTACACATGGTACGATGTACATGTGGCATTGTGTACACATTGTGTAGGTGGTTCCGTGTAAATTTGATGTTGTGCACATGTTGTGCAAGTGGTGCTTTGTACAGGTGGTACTATGTACATGTTGTACATATGGTACTAGTGTACATGTGGTATTGTGTGCATGTTGTACATGTTGTGTTGCGGGCATGCAATACTATGTATGTGCATTGTGTAGTTGTGGTATCGTGACATGTGTACTCATTGTGTTGTACTCTATGTAGTACATGTATTGTGTTGTGTTGTATGCTAGGTGTAGGTATGTGTATTGTGTGGTGTTGTACATCGATTATAGATGTATTGTGTTGTGTTGTATGTGAGGTGTAGGTGCATGTATTTCATGGTGTTGTATGTCATGTGTGATTGTATGTGTGTGATGCACACTATGCATATGTGCACATGGTTGAGGAGAAGGCACTGGGTGTTTATCGGGTGTGGCAACCGATCCATAGTGCGTACATAATAAGGAAAAAGGAAGAAGCTAAGGATTTATTAAAGGATAAGTATCAGCATTTTATTTCAGTTTTATTATGCATATGATTTATGATTCTGGGCTATGATGATTACACGTGATCTATGATTCTGGTTTATAATGGTTACACGTGATTTATGATTTTGATTTATGATGGTTGTGTTTGAGCTAACCTGATGTGATATATTTATACATGATGATTTGGTCAAAGATGTTAGTTTGACTTGTTGTGAGAGGAAGTAAACCAGATTGCAAGTGCACTTTATTGACGAGCTACCAATGAGGTATGATTTGAAGTTATTTCATTTTATTTTAATCTAATGGAAGTTATGTGATTGTTACATGAAGCATGGAAATGCTTGGTTGGGTGGTTGAAATCGACTGCAAGCATTAGAAACAATAACAAAATGAATTGGAACATGCAGCAGTAAGCTAGTAAAGCACTTCAGGAACAGGGCCATTGTAGGACACTGGTACCCAATAGTGTCCATCAATTTCCATGAGCATGCTATGACCGGTATGATGGATTTAAGGTAGGGATATGCCTTGGTTTTTGTATCTTCCCTGGATGGGGTTGCCAGCAGAACTTGGAAGGTGTGTGACTACATGGAAGGGGGTGATCGGATTGCTCGAGGGACCGTGCAGAAGAGAAGGGAAGGTTGGAGATGGATTTTTTTTGGTCATTAGCATTTCCATATGGAATCAGATGCACATTGGGAGTGTGCCTTAATGAGTCAATAACTGTTCATTGAGGGGACATGTAGCACGAGATTGTAGCAATGTACATTGGATGCATATTTGACCTTGCAGTGGATTTTGGACTTCCTGAGAAGGAGGTGAATCCTGGTATTACTTTGAGCGTGGAGGTGTGAGCCTCTAGATTCCCTTGTTGCGGATGTAGGCATCGTATCCTTTTATTTATTCGTTGAGAAAATGTGCATATGTGTATATGTGTGTATTACTGTAAATATTTTATTGAGCTGGATTTATAAAGCTCCATAGGCAATATGATTATTTGTTGGGTGAAAGAAATGTGTATGTGTGTATATGTGGTTATTATTGTAAATACCGTAATGAGTTGTGTTATAAAGCTCTAGTAAACAGTATGTTTTTCATGTTTTAGCAGATAGTCATTGTAAATACTACTACAAGTTATGTTATAAATATCCATGGGAAGTATGTTTTGTTTTCAGTAGTCTTGTTGGTTATAGGTGTCATTGAACACTGAGGACAGTGTTCCCCCAAGGGGAAGGGTTTTGTAACAACCCTGGTTAAAAACTAATGTAAAAATATATAAGACCACAGTGATGGGACACATATTCCAAGATGAATGATGGGAAAAACATCCTAGTGGGTGTTCATTTGGTTTATTATGGCTAAGGAAATTGGAAAATACAATGACAAAGGCATTGGAAAGGCATGAGGCATTAATTGGCATATTATTTATGAAAATAAAAGAAATTAGGAGAAAAGAAAGGTGAAAGGTCACAGGTTGCATGTGAGGAGGAAATTGAAGGGAAATAATGGAAAATGAATAAAATAGAGACCTCATTGATAAAAAGGCTTCTGAGGATCGATGGGTGGGCTTGGTCAGTGTAGACCTTTTGTCAGTTCAGTTTTGGAGCTCTCTCATTATTCTCTCTCTCTCTCACTCTTGGAAATTTAGAGCTTTATTGGAGCACTCTTGGAGGGTGTGGCATACTTGGAGTTTTGGAGAAAGAAGGCAAAGGAAGAGTAGGAAAGTGCAAGAGGCCATTGGGATTAGCAACTACAACGGGGTTTTCTTGCAAGTACCGAGTTGTATGTATGTTTTCCTCACTAGTTTTGGCATGCATGGCATATGCATGTGGTTTATTGGTCATGATCTGTCACTGGCATGGAGGATTTCCTGGATTGACAGTGGATTTTCCTAACCTTGCCATTTCATGGATAGCCATGGTGTTGTGGGTTCATTTCTTTGTTTTTCTAGTTGGTTCTCTTGTTTCCTTAGCTTGGGTTGAGTTATTAGTTCCTGGATCCTTAGTTGGACAAACGCTCTGGAGCCTTGTAACAACTTGGGTTGAGTTACTAGTCCTGGAGCCTTGGTTGGACAAAAGCTCTCGAGTCCTTGGTGGGTTGAATTACTAGTCCTAGAGCCTTGGTTGGACAAACGATCTAGAGCCTAGTATAAGTTATGAGTTGAGTTACTAGTAGTGAAGCCTTGGTTAGAACAAATGCTCTGCAACCCTGAAAGGCTTGGATATAGACCAACGTGATGATGGTTTTTTTGATGTTTGACCATGAGGTGGAATCACTGTTTGATGGGTTGAGGTGGTTGGCCTCTAGAAGCCCTGGATGGTTTTGGATTTATGTGTTTTATGAGATCCCACATTCATTCTTGGAATATGGCACGATAGTGACTGGCTGAAAGAAAGATCTGGTCCAGCCATGTCTACGATCAGGTGGTATGTGGAAGTCTTGAACCTGGTCAGATTTTCGTATGTCTAATAAAATCTAAGTTCTTTTTCTTTTGTACTTATTTATATGTGGATTTAATGGTTTTTATATCAATGTTATTCTCATGGTTTTATGATGGTTAGAAGCATGGTTAATTGACTGGTTCATGTCATGGTTATTTCATGTGTTTACTTGTAAAATTTAAAATGATGGATGCAAGACCTTATTGATGTTATAACAGTTCAAGGGAGAAGTCGGTGATCCTTCTTGTCATGTCTCATAATAGTTTTCAGTCATTCATGCTCTGTCTTGTATCCTAGACCTATAGATTACATTGATGCCAAGTGTTTAACAGAATGTTAGTCCCAGTTGGGAATGGTCAGGCCTAGTCCTGGAGTTATTTTTTGGTTTATTAGTCCTGCCATCATGTGTTTGATGGATTCTAGAAGTTACAGCAAGTTCTAGGTAGTGGCCAGAATTTTGGGCTTGAAAAGTGCCTTAAATTTTGTGGACTCTGTCACAGGTCTGTTGGAAATAGTCCCTGGGAACAGGCATGTAGACATCATCCAGAGATCTCTGGATGCTAGCATGCCATTAACATGGGAGTGTTCAAATGTTTAATAGATTAAAAACTCATTGGTACCTAGGAGCATGATACGTGAGTGGTTGGTATGGCTCCTGGGAGTGTTGTTGCCGATGTGGAAGTTACATTTGATGTGTTTCCATCGATTCAACTTCCTTAAGGTCACCTATGAGGTTGAATCATATCATAGTAGCCTCTCATCACATGTTTACCTGGGTTGGTTGGTTACTTGGGTAGATGTGGGATGAGGGTGTTAGAAAGGAGATAAATCCAAAGGATAAATTGAAAAAGTCTCAAGGAATACAAGAAGAAGTAATTCAAAAATAGAATTTTTCTCTACAAGAGAAATTTATGATAAATTGAGTCACTTGATCAAAAATCTCAGCTAGAACATGATACAGAAGCGGATTCCTCATAGACAGAAAATGTTAAAGAATAAATTGAAGCTAAAATTGTTATTAGCCTAATTTCCTCCTTAGAGTCAGTGTACATGAGATTTCATACTAATGACCTTTTTGCTGGTGCCTGACCCTTGTTTTTAGTTATTTTTATGCACCTTCACTTGGATATAGTGTTGATCAGGCAAAGAGATTTGTATTTGCTGGGAAGCCTTGTTATCCTAGTGAAAACCCTTCATATTTCTCTGGCTTGTACTAACAAATATGGTTGGGCTTCTAGAGTTTTATCTTCCCTATGGGATCAGATTAAAGGATCATGGATTCGAGTTGTCATGGGTGTATTATTACAGAATTTTCCTAACTTCTATTCATCCCAAGTGTCCAGGTTATCCTTTTATAGAAACCTCTAAGCATATGTCTACTAGTGGTTTTAAAGGGTCAAGCTAGTTAGTGATGATGAGTTTTGAATCTCGGATAAACTTAGAGAGTTATAATTCCTTATATCTGAGATCTTGTTCCTAGGTGATCATAGATCTTTTATTTCACTTGGAGGAGGAGGTCATGTTGTTGGCTTGAGAAGAGGGATCTCTTCATTAGAGGTACTGTTGTCTTTTCATTAATATATCTATCTTCATTTTCTATATTTGTGATATGAATCATGTTTTATACATGTGCATGATGTTTTTAGACTAATTAACCCTCTGCGAAAGGCTATCGTGGGTTTGTTTAGTGGTGCATGTGTGCAAGGTATTTCTTATTGCAAGAGGAAGTGAGATCTTCAAGTGGAAGCATGGATTTCTCTACATAAAACTCGTGAGACTACACAAACCTGTGTAGGTGGCTAGTATAAATCCTTCAACCCTTCTTTTGCAGCATCTTGTATGAGTGTAGAATGTGTTTTTTTGTGTAGGAAGGAATTAGGGCTAGATCCTTTTATCTCTTTGCATGGTAACACACATCTAGGTAAATCATCCTCTGATCTATTGGGTCAAAAGTATCCTTCTTGCTCATGTGAAATTGTCATGTAATATATCTGGCGACTCCACTTGGGAGACAACCCTAGATCTTTTAGATATCTTCTCTCTGTCAACTATTCGGTTTTCTACTGCTTATTTTACCTTCTATGAGTGGCTGCGACCTTTTCTCAGTTGTTATTTCTCTAATCAACCTTAAATATTTCATTTTCTCACTCAAAATTATTCTTTAGATTTGTTTTTACCATCTTCACTAGCTTGCAGTGGCTTACAGGGTGATGATTCTTCTCTTCACTCTATGAAAGCTTTACTCATGTTGAATATTTTTCTCGGTTCCTGACCATCTCAAAGTGAAGGAAATTTAAAATTATGGATTTCATCTTTCATATCTATCCCTTCATTGTCTTCCTAAGTACATATCTACTATTACTCTGTTTCAAATCAGTGTTTTTGTCTTACAAGTAGTTCTCTTTTGAGTGTTAGAGTTCATAGTTAAGTTTTTATTTGGATTTGAACTCTAGTTGCTTGAATAAGCTTTCAGTGTTTTCGATCTATGTATTAGTGCCATTAGTAGCTAATAATATTATCAAATATGAACTTGTTCCTTCATTGTGAGTTTGATCCATCCATTTTCCAAACTTTAGGGTTTGTTTGAAGCCTTCTTGTGCTTATTTTAAGGGTTCTTTTCCTCAAGAATTAGATCTCTCTTTTAAAATATGTCTTTGCTGCTTTGCCTTCAATTCAGGTCTAGTTTTAGATCTCCATTTCATTGGTTTTTTTTTTTTTGTTGCTTTCTCTTTGTTGAGTAGTCATCCAATTCATGTGCTTATTTTGCTTGTTATTGCTTGCATTTGGTGGTGTTTTTGTTTTCAATTGGTTGTGGTTGTGCAAATCATTGCTAGAAATGTTTGTTTGAATGTTTTTTTATTTGCTGTTATCATCATATTTGAAATTATTTGTTTACTCTCATTCCTTGCTAGCTTATTCTTGAGTTAGGGTTTAGGGTTTTGACCTTTGTAGATCATTATTTTCTTATACATTGAGCTACAACCCTACTTGATTTGCGTCATATTTTTTCTCTTAATTTTCTTTCTTTTTCTTGTGTTTGAGCTCTTTTATTTTCAAATACCAAGTCTTGATCTTTTGAGTGTCTTGTATTCTTGCTTGGGGGTCTTATTTTCACTCTTTTGGGTGATTTTGTTTGGACTTATTTCTAGGGTCTGTGCTATTATAAAGTTTGTGAATTTCATAAAAAAAATATTGAGAGAGTTTTGAAGGACTATTTGCCCTTCTTTAGTTATCTTTCACCGAATTGGAAATAAACTCGTGCATTGGAATATCGTTTCATTAGGGTGTTACTAACAAGATTCTATCGCACCACCTGCATTTCATGTCATTTCCTTATTGAGTAAATAATAGCCTCGTAAAATTAACACTTTAATAAAATTAATTCAACTCATATTTTCTTTTCACTAGTACCACACCAACATTAGTCTAGGCTAGGGTCTTGGACTAGGAGTGTGAGGTAAATTGCTCCAAGACCAGGAAAAAAAGTTAACATGTTGAGGTAGGGAGGATAAATCCATTTTTAGTGGCATGGTCTAGGAAGATCTTCTAACAAAAGGGTTAATCACGAGGTCACACTTGAGGCTAGCAAAGTGACATAACCCGCTTCGTTGGACTCGGTGGTGCAGATTGTGGAATTTTAGCGTATTACAAACAATGTTATTAGCATTTTTGTTGTAACACTTGTAGGCTAGTTGAGAGGAGTATACTTTGATTTGAGGGATCTCTCAAGGGGGTTTCAGAATTTGTTTTCATGCCCTTGCATGTGAATTTGGAGGATGATTGTTCCCCTAGGATGTGTGATTGTAAGTCGTAACCATAGTGGCCTCTATCTAGGATATTTTACACAAGGTGATGGGGAGGGGTTTTTCCTCTCTATACCCAGGGCAGATTTCAAGCAACCCACTCAATCCTCCTGGGGGTGCTCCATTATTTATTTTTAAGTGTGGGTAATTGGACTAGTTTAAAAGGGTTGTTAAGTAGGTCCTTTTTATAACTATCCCAACCATATCTTCATTGTCTACCTATGCCCTAATAAAGTAGGCTCTGGTAGCAGGAATATCCCTCTTCTATCTCTTGGTTTATGTGTGCTTACCTTTAGGGCTTATTTTACATAGTGTTGTTTGGTTTGAGTCTTAGTTTGGCCATAGGGGTGTCTTACTAAATTAATTGCATTATTAATCTATATTCACCATGGTTAAATGAAGTAATCGTCATTCTTGTAGACTATTAGTCCTTTCTCCCAAGGAGTATGTTCTGTGACCACATAGACATAGGTTGATTCCAGCATTCGAAAACTCACGCCATACTCAAGGTTGGGGGTATAATTTTGGTCCTAGGGAGGAAGATTTTGTTACTATCGAGGTAGTCGAAAAAATTCCCTTGCCACATTTTAATCCACCTTTGATTGACCCTATCGTCCCAATTCTAGTGCAATTGAGACCTAATAGTAGTGAGCCTTATTACGTACAATTTCCTTACATTGTTAGTGAAAAAAAGTCTTCTTCTACAAAGGGGCCACGTCTCACATTACCTTAAGAAGCGACAATTTATGCTACCATGTCAACTCTACCACCACTCAGTGTGGTGGGATCTACACCTATTACTTGTTCTTGGGGCATTCCACCAATCACATCTAAGACCCAGTCAAGTTTTCCATCTTTATCAATGCCTTTGCCTTTCTCTAGATTCCTATTTGGAGTAGGGCCAATCTCTAGCTAACCGACAAGAGCTAAGATATTTACTCCTAGCTCATATCAACCTACAGTTCCTAAATTGGCTACGAACATCTTTACTTTGGGAAACATGATGGGGGGGTCACCCATTGTCTCTAGCTAGCTTGGGGGGAAATTTTCTTATGGGAGTACTTTTCAACCTAGTTAAGTACTATATTTGGAGGGAATCCTTTCTTTGAATCTTATGTTTTCTCTGGGTGGGCTAATATACCTGAGGGTAGTATCCCCATTAGTACCGCTATGCCTATGAACTCTTATTCTCATGGCGGTGATTTTGCACATGCACGTACTTTCTCTAGTGTTGGATATGATCCTATGGGAAGTCAAGCCTATGGGGGTCCTTTTTTCTCCGGGGGAAATTTCCCTGAGGGGGAAAAATCCTTAGACCTCATCTACTAGCTAGGATACCAAAATATTGGGATGAACTACAACCTTGGTCATAATTCCTTTCCTTTTCCTACATGATGGTAGGACCTTATGGTTTGTCTAGGGGTTACAACCCTTATGATCCATATGGTTAGTTACAAATTTATTTTCCCACACCCTTTGATTTACCTGATTTGGACAAATTGACCAATGATCTCATCTTTCATGATCCTAGGTGGCCACTTATGCCATCCAAGTCACCATTTGATATTCCTAAATTTGAAGGGAAACCTCAAGAGAATCCTTTGATACATATCACCACCTTCCATCTATGGTGTTCATCTAATTCTTTAGTGGATGATTCTGTGAATTTGAGACTTTCCTAGCGTACCCTAACTAGGGATGTTGCCAAATGGTACATCAAACTCGATCACACATATTATAATGACTTTGCTTCCCTGGTTAGAACTTTCTTGAATAATTTTCAACTACCTATAAGGTAGGATCTCATAACTAACCTTTTGTTTAACTGTAAATAAGATGATGCCACCCACATTTATGATAATATTCATGATAAGTGAAGACACAAGAGGTTATTACAAACTAGATTCCCTGACGATGTTCTTAGAGACTGGTTCACTTGATCCTTTCAGCAACAGAATACCTATGATGTAGCTATGATTGGGGAAGCTACTGAGGAGCATAGTATTTTTTGTGCTCAACACCTTGATTTGGTTTATTCTTAGGAAGGCACATTATATAAGTTTCTTTCCAATTCTCCTTACCCTTCAATGGACCCACAATGACCCAAACCATAACTGAATTCCGATGGAGTGATTGGTTCTCTATCATCTAATATCATGATCTAGTTAGCTGCTTAGCTAGGGAAAATGATGGTTAATTCTAAAGCCCCAACAAGTGCCCCTGGCTCTCAAAAATCACCCACTACGTATGAATATCCCATCAAGTTTCTTACAATGAATTCCACATCACCTAAGAACACTCAACAACCAGGCAGGAAAAAGAACAAAAATAATAATCAAAAGAACAAACCCGCTCATGATAATCAATAAACCCAACCTACTCAGGGTGGGGGCATGGGTGAGAAAAGTTGTAAGATTAAGTTCCCTTGCAATATTTGTCAAAATGAGCATTTAACTCACAAATGAATGCACATGGATGAACTCCATCATCTCCTTGCACCACTGACAACTTCATAACAACCAACCATATTGACACATCAATTCCATGCCTAGTCACAACAAAAGATGGTTGCACAAGATCTTCAACTTCCGTAAGGGGGAAATGGGGGAAGAAGGGGTTGTATCAACAGCGACAGATGTTTGAGGAACAAAACTCTCTGGACCAGTTACAGATGGAACTGGTTCAGTTATACAAGTATTTGCTCCCAGACTAGGATCAGTATTATTGTCCTTCTGTGGCGGTTGAACTTCTTCTATAGAGGCAGGGTTTCCGGAAATGTTTGGAGTAACCAGAATCTCAGATGTTGTCGGAACACTTGTTCTAACTTTTAAAGGAGATTTTGAACTGGTTCGACGAGCTCGCTTTGTCCGGATTGTTTTCGATTCCGGAGACAAAGATGGTTGACTCGCAAGCCTCCGAGAACGACGGATATTCAATTGACTTTCTTCCACGATTGCGGATTACTCGATCAACTAAAATATAAAGGGGGGAAATTGTGTTTCCGATTTGAATGAATTTTATTAGACGCTTTTAAACATAACTTTGCTTTTTCATGTTTTAAGAGTCGAGAAAAAGCTAAAGATGACTCTAGTCTCCTTCGATGTATTAACGAGCCCGAAGTGACAAATGCTCGGATGGACCTTTTCAGTTATAGAGTTTGAAAAGGGCCAAAAGAAACTGCTCTGGAGATCTAGGTAGAGGGTGTGCCAAACCTTTCGCGAAACCACAGAATACGTTTTACGGTATAGGTGGTCGATCTTCGTGAATGCTGTGTTCACTGCATCGCGATCAGTAGGGCGGCCGACACGGCTTCCTAAGGATAAAGGATAAATGCCTATAGGGGTCTCCCAATATATACGCGACGGTACGTGGGAGCACAAGTCCATATTAGTGCCACCGACTCTCAGGAGGAATCACCCACCTTCGTAGAGATCGACAGTCACTATGTTTAACGACGTCGGAACACGTCTCTACCTAGACCTCTATGTGTTTGTGTTATGTTTCAAATGCGTTGTTAGGTTCATTCAGTATATTTTAAGTTGATCTTTTTAAAGTTTGCCTTTCGAGGTTCACCACGAGATGTATATGAACAATTCCTAAATGTAGCCTAAGATGAGAAGCAAGCTTTTTCAAATCTTTTTGACTGATGAAAATCTTAACTACTGAGGGAGAAGAAAAGCAAATATTTTCACCCAGTTCATACAGCACAAACTAATGCACTTTCTCCTAAATCATCATGCAAACTTTTTCAAATGCAAAATGCACAATGCATGTATTTTCTTTTCCCTTTCTTAATGTTGATGGGTTACAAAAAGAAAGTTGTTATATAACTTTGATTTCGATTTAAAGCGAAAGTAAACAAGCTTGTCCAAAATCAAAAGACACCTTAAGATTCACTTGCTTAATCACTGGAAATGCATGAAATCAAACCATAATGACGAAAGTAAATGACTAATCAGCTATGGACAGCGAACAAGCTAACTCTTTAGACCAGCAAAATGCCTAACACAGGTTCAGATCTAAGAGGCCAAAAGCAAGACTAGTTTACTCTTCGTTATGGGAAATTGTAAATGAGTAAGAAATACAAAGAACAAGTACAATTTCGTTATATAACAGAGGCAGAATGATGGCAAGTAATATTGGTTTCAGAACAGGTGCAAGACTGGTAACTGGCAGCCAAATCAATAGTGAAAACAGGCAAGAGAAAAGGAGGAAACCCCAACAGCACTCGGCAAAATTGGGCCAACGCAGGTGCTGCACAGCCAGTCTGGCTCTCAGCGCAGGTAGCCCCTTCGGGACCTGCGTTGCAAAGCAGGTAGCTTGTGTACTACTTGCTTTGGAAAACGAAAGTTGCGTTTTCACAGTTTCCGGGTCATAATTTTCTCAAAAATGCACAGTTTTTGCTCAAATCAGAAGCAATCAGTCAAGCACACTCAAAGGGATGATTAGGAAGGCGAAAAGCTATCACTAAGAGCTTACAAGGATCCTTGTAGATCAGCTCTTCAAATCATGAACTTGCTCAGAAATGAGCCAGAGTAGCTGCCCTCTACTTCGCTTTTGATATAGTCAAAAGCTTTTCGATTTGGTACTCTCTTGTTCAGGAAATGAATAGCAAAATAATACAAACACAATCAAACGGATACGATCCCCAGTGGAGTCGCCAGTTTGTTGTAGGGAAAAGTATCCGACTCGGATGACCCTATCCCACTCTAAGGGTGATAGTTCCTTAGCAACAACTGTAAAACAAACTACTTGAGGTTTACTTCTTTATGAAAGCAAAAGAGAATGGAGAGATGCACTAACCGTTGCCTTGCGCTTAATGTCGAATCCAAACTCTTCTCTTTGGCCGCTTGCTCCTAGCTCCCTGTTCTTTTGCTTGCCCAGCTACAATGAGATCCTGCAAAATAACAAAGAAGGAAACTACAAGAGGCATGCAATCATAACTGGTTCATGGATTAGTGTAAACCAAACATGCAATCATCACAATATATTATTGAAACAAGAGCACATAGAAGAACCTCAATAGCTTTTATTAATGAAGAAGTAAAGGTTCTGAGAGTATTACAACCATTGAAGGCTCCAACCCAGCAACACTTCCCAGCAGAAAGAATTTCTCCTCTTCACCTCTCTCAAACAATCACCCAATAGTTCTATAGTGAAACCAACAGCATGTCATTACTTTGCACAAAATTCCAGCCTCCTGAGCTCATAGGAGAGAGCTCAATATATAGATGAATTGAGAAAGGATGAGTCAGCTTGCAACTGATGTGTAGCTGCCTTGTGTCCTCTCTCTCTTCAGTTAATCTTTAGTTGATCTTCAGTTCTTGAGTCCACTTGGAGAACCTTGCTTCCACTTGGAGAAACAGAGCCTCTGACTCATCACAAGGCGAAATACCTGATCCAAGTGTCATTTTTGGAAGATTCCAGAGCAATGACTCAGTGTGCCACTTGTCCCATCTCGCTCAGCGCAGGTGGCCTTTGTTCCACTTGCTTTGCAACGCAGGTACACCATGGAGCAACTGAGTTTCAGCGCAGAAACCTAGTGGAGCACCTGCTTTGATTTCAGGATTGCTTGTTTTTGAGTGTTTTCAGGTGGAGAACTGATCTGAGAGCTGTTGGTTTGCTGACCTTGTTCCTCTAGGGGTAGGAACATCATGTTTAGGGAACTTTGGATCCCTTGGATTATTGACAATTCATGCTTGTTGCTGTAAGGCACAAATTTGTCTATAACAGATGCCCCCTAAAGTATGAGGTCGTTTATCAGGTGAAATGCTTTATTGAGAGGATCCGAAGTTCATTCAATCTGCTGATAAGTGTCCTGTAATAAGATACAATACGATACATTATTTTTCATACATTTTCATGATCTAGCTGAGGCGGGCATTCCCATGCTCAGCTTTATAAATACATTTTGGTACATAGAACAGACGATCGTCTGATTGTAGACTGGTAATTCTCTGCTGAAATTATCATCCTTTGAGAAGGATGATCATCTGCTGCAATGATGTACATATCAAATGTCTTTATATCCTGAATATATATCGCAGCCCGGATGGATGAAACTAGATCCGGGGTCTTCAATCTCTTTCGATCTTCACTCGATGTACAAGTCGATCTATGTGAGAATTTCTTGAAGTCGAACATGGAAAGACATCGCTTGATTACCGGCCAATGATGTAAACCATTAACAAGCGCGAGAGGAATCACCGATAAGGATGATGACCCTCAAGGTACAGCAGTACAATTCACATGGTGGGAATAAAGGACTTGGCGTCGACCACCATGCAAAATCCTCTGGTCGAAGGTCATTGATGTATACCTGTCGCCGGAAGTGAGAAACTTGCCATTGAGGCATGCAAGCTTCAAAGTACTGAAGGGGTTGTTCCTAGATCAACTCCTTGGATAATGAGCTGATGTCGACAAGGAGCGATCCGTCAAAGGAGGGCCTTAATGAATCCCACATCAGTGACACGGAACGGAGCTAGTGATTGTGATGAGGTGAAAACAAACTGTGATGTATGATTCAGGGTGGCGGTCATGAAGTGGATGAAGGATAATGTATGGCAGTGGATGGGACACGGTTGACTCTTTGCAGAACCACATCTCTTGAACATATAATGACACTGATGTGATGGATCGGTAGCATTACCCCAATTGTGGATGGTGTGGCGAGGACCATGGTTATGAGACCGGTGAATGAAACAACCCAACCTGATGTGATACGGAGGACAAAGTGTCATGTTCAAGAGTGACTTGCTACCATTAATGCTGTGAGGTTCTCCCAATTTTTCCCCAGTCATTGCTGACCAGTACCTCTTTATTTTTGTCAAGCTTGAGGAGGATAACATATGCTTGTTCTATAACCTGCCCTTTGGGCAAGCCCATCGCTATGTTTTAACGAGCCTAGCGATAGGGAAACTCGTTCTCGTCTAAAGACAAGTTTGTCGCTATTTAATCATTTTAACGAGTCTAACGACAAGGAAAACTCGGTCCTTTTCACTTTTAGAGAGTCTGAAAAGGTACGGAAAGTTAACTCCAAAAATCCTTTTTCATCTTCTAATCCCTTAAGTCCAAAAAAGTATAAAACAATACAGAAGGGATGAGTTTTCGGTACTTTTAACGAGCCGAACAAAACAAGCGCTCGATCTTTTTGTGCAATAATCCCTCAGGTCCAAAAAGATTAAAATCTAAAGGAGGGATAGCTCTTCCTGTCGTTTAACGAGCTGGAAGGCCAAAACTCGGCAATCTTTTCATATTTTACGAGTCAGTGAAAAGAGCTTAAAGACGACTCGTCTTTCGAGGAACGAGTGATCAACAGGGCAGCAGCAGATTCCAGGTACAGGTTGGAATATTCCAATCACGGCAATGTCACAAGGATGGCTTAGTGAAATCACTCTTCGCAGCTGTTCCTCAAAACGGGTAAACAAACATATGGAGATGAACAATTGGCCAAATGAACTGATGGAGGTGAGACTACAAGAACACGACCAAGGGCTTTAATATGGCTGTCAAAGGTTACGTTCACCAAGGTTATTTACTGGTTCATTTTTTCTGGGTGAGCTTGAACTCTAGGGGAAGATTGCTCACAACTTATGTTTATTTTTTAACGAGCATGAACTATGTGCTAAAACTGCTCGGATCTTGCGTTTATTTTTTAACGAGCATGAACTGTGTGCTAAAACTGCTCGATCTTTTTGCATGCCCCCTAGACTCCAAGGGGCCGCTTCATTTTTTTTAATGAGGTTGACATAACAAAGAACTATCCTCTTAATTTCTCATTTTTTAACGAGGTTGACCTGAGATAGGAACCATCCTCGATTTTTTAGATCCATTAGAAACAGAAGGTTTCATATTCCACTGTGGCCATTTCCGCCAGATTACTTGAAGGCGGCAATGCGAAAGTACCCATTAAATTAGGGTCTTTTAGGAAAACGACTCCGATATTTCGGAGAGAATGATTCCTTCCTTGGATCATTGGAATGCTTCCCATAATAAATGGTGGCACAACTTCTGTCGAAGTTGTCGTCGAGCTACTCGGTTGATCACTTCCTTTGCCGTTAGACGACTGCGGATTCCCGCAGTTTTTGCATCTTGTCAAAATCAAAGCATCATCCTATTGCTCAGAGGTCGACACCATTAGCACCTGGCGCGGGGAAGCATTTCCACTATCAACCCGATTTTGACCTTGATTAGGAAATGGATCAGTTAACACAGCTGGATTTTTAGGACTCTCGAAGAATCTTTTTATCTCAGCTTTGTATGGACAGTCCGCTGTCCAATGATCTTCGTCACATGTAAAACATGGACTTTTTGGTTTCCCTTTCCGAGGAGAGTTCGAAGAAGACTTTTTAGGAGATGATTCTCCTTGGTCTTTCTTCTTCCCTTTGTTTTGTCTCTTCTTGCTTCCTGGTTGATTGGTTTCTTTGCCCTTATCTGTCGATATGGCATTTACTTCCGAAGCAAGAACTTCTTCATGCGCATTTTGGTTCGAATCCTTACGGGCCTTCTTTTGATGGGTCCTTTTCGGATTCGTGTTTGCCGTGCCAATCACGCCATCGCCGGCATGAGAGTCACTATTTGATTTAGGAGGAGGAGGGATTGAAAACTCTGGTCTAGGGGCGTCTGGTATTTTGTCATAGAGCGTGCCGGACTGAGTATATACTAAGTCCAAATATTGTGCACGAGCAATAACCTGCTCTTCTGTTACGACTCCCCCCTTCGCCACATCTTCCGTTATGGCCGGAAGTAACGACTTTATAAACCACTCAGCTAAAAGCTGATCAGGAACGTATGTTTTAACCATTCTTCGTCGACGTCGCCACTCATGTATATGATCTGATATATGAGTTGCGGTTGTCTGTTTGAAGTTAGTCAATATTTCTGTTCCCGTTTCATACCTTATTGGTAATTGAAAGTGGGTTAAGAATGTCGTGGCGAGGGAGCTAAAATTGTCGAACGAAGCTCTTGGCAATTCTATATACCATTTTGCCGCTGGACCTGTCAATGTCCTCTGAAAGAGGCGAAGCCTTATCGAGTCATCATTTAGAGTGTTCGACGAACACCACAGATGAAAAGTCATCACATGATTCGACGGGTCTTCACCTGGATTTCCATTGAATTTAGGAATGTCGGATGGAAGTTTGTGTGGGATCACTGGCCACCATGGGGCGTAAGCAATTGGATCATTGGTTAACCGATGTAAATCAGGCAACTCTAAAGTCGCCACGAATGGTAACTGTTGATTCAAGTTAGGTGAAGCGTAACCAGGGTACGATGGAATCGCCTGAACAGTTGGTCTTTGCATACCAGCATAATGGAGTTGATGTTGGTATGACTGATACGGTTGATGGACTTGACCACTATAAAGTGGTTGATTTTGACCATTTTGGATATATGGTTGTCCAGTATTCGCAAAGATTTGCTGTTCAGAACCTTGGTACACTTGCTGGAATTGTGGCTGTTGGTATTGCACTATCCACGGTTGCGATACCATGGGTTGTTGTGCTACACTAACCATTGGACCAAGATGTGGGGTACTTATACCCGATTGTACTTGTGTCGCCCCACCAGTAGGCGATTGTGGTTGGGTCGCAGGGTCAAGGGGTTGTTGCATGAGAACCTGAGAAATCTAAGGTTGACATGCAACAGGCATCGTTTGAACTTGCGACACGGTTACAATAGCCGGTGTAGTTGGGATGTTCGTCACAGGTACACACTGTTGCATAGAATATACAACTCTTGGTGGCTGGGACAGCATAGGTACCCAACTGCTCGTTCCAATTCCACCATAACTTGAATAAGGTTGAGAACTCCCGTATGGGTACCCTCCCGGAGCGGGTAATGAAAGGGCATACTGCCCCCCATACGGTGGTAATCCAGAACTCAAGGCAATTGATTGTCTTGGAGGACTGGATGGCCTAAACTGATTCCCAAAAGGGTCAATTTGATGAGTTTCACCATAAGAGTTACCAGACATTACTCCGGAACAAACAGGAACAGACCATACTGCCGAGATAGTCCCTTGGTGGACTCCTTCTAGCGATTGAGAGCTAGTTGGGACAGATGGTATGCCGGCGAACATTGTTGGATTTGCGGCAGGTAATTCTGCCGTCGCCGTGTCATTTGACATAGTCCTAGATGTCGACGGTTGTTCAGACATTTTGAGTCTATCCAATTGATTGCCTAGTGATTCTACAGGAACTTCCACTGGTGATGGACAAACTTTTGTTGTAGCAGGAAATAGAGTGACCCCTACTCCAAAATGAGTTGGAGTGGATACTTGCGGTTCCTCTATAATCTCCTCTATCGCAATCAGACCAGGTGGAAGAGGAAGACCGTCAGGTCCGTAAAAGATTTCCGGTGCCGAAGAAGGGGTTGTATCAACAGCGACAAATGTTTGAGGAACAAAACTCTCTGGACCAGTTACAGATGGAACTGGTTCAATTATACAAGTATTTGCTCCCAGACTAGGATCAGTATTATTGTCCTTCTGTGGCGGTTGAACTTCTTCTATAGAGGCAGGGTTTCCGGAAATGTTTGGAGTAACCAGAATCTCAGATGTTGTCGGAACACTTGTTCTAACTTTTAAAGGAGATTTTGAACTGGTTCGACGAGCTCGCTTTGTCCGGATTGTTTTCGATTCCGGAGACAAAGATGGTTGACTCGCAAGCCTCCGAGAACGACGGATATTCAATTGACTTTCTTCCACGATTGCGGATTACTCGATCAACTAAAATATAAAGGGGGAAAATTGTGTTTCCGATTTGAATGAATTTTATTAGACGCTTTTAAACATAACTTTGCTTTTTCATGTTTTAAGAGTCGAGAAAAAGCTAAAGATGACTCTAGTCTCCTTCGATGTATTAACGAGCCCGAAGTGACAAATGCTCGGTTGGACCTTTTCAGTTATAGAGTTTGAAAAGGGCCAAAAGAAACTGCTCTGGAGATCTAGGCAGAGGGTGTGCCAAACCTTTCGCGAAACCACAGAATACGTTTTACGGTACGGGTGGTCGATCTTCGTGAATGCTGTGTTCACTGCATCGCGATCAGTAGGGCGGCCGACACGGCTTCCTAAGGATAAAGGATAAATGCCTATAGGGGTATCCCAATATATACGCGACAGTACGTGGGATCACAAGTCCGTATTAGTGCCACCGACTCTCAGGAGGAATCACCCACCTTCGTAGAGATCGACAGTCACTATGTTTAACGACGTCGGAACACGTCTCTACCTAGACCTCTATGTGTTTGCGTTATGTTTCAAATGCGTTGTTAGGTTCATTCAGTATATTTTAAGTTGATCTTTTTAAAGTTTGCCTTTCGAGGTTCACCACGAGATGTATATGAACAATTCCTAAATGTAGCCTAAGATGAGAAGCAAGCTTTTTCAAATCTTTTTGACTGATGAAAATCTTAACTACTGAGGGAGAAGAAAAGCAAATCTTTTCACCCAGTTCATACAGCACAAACTAATGCACTTTCTCCTAAATCATCATGCAAACTTTTTCAAATGCAAAATGCACAATGCATGTATTTTCTTTTCCCTTTCTTAATGTTGATGGGTTACAAAAAGAAAGTTGTTATATAACTTTGATTTCGATTTAAAGCGAAAGTAAACAAGCTTGTCCAAAATCAAAAGACACCTTAAGATTCACTTGCTTAATCACTGGAAATGCATGAAATCAAACCATAATGACGAAAGTAAATGACTAATCAGCTATGGACAGCGAACAAGCTAACTCTTTAGACCAGCAAAATGCCTAACACAGGTTCAGATCTAAGAGGCCAAAAGCAAGACTAGTTTACTCTTCGTTATGGGAAATTGTAAATGAGTAAGAAATACAAAGAACAAGTACAATTTCGTTATATAACAGAGGCAGAATGATGGCAAGTAATATTGGTTTCAGAACAGGTGCAAGACTGGTAACTGGCAGCCAAATCAATAGTGAAAACAGGCAAGAGAAAAGGAGGAAACCCCAACAGCACTCGGCAAAATTGGGCCAACGCAGGTGCTGCACAGCCAGTCTGGCTCTCAGCGCAGGTAGCCCCTTCGGGACCTGCGTTGCAAAGCAGGTAGCCTGTGTACTACTTGCTTTGGAAAACGAAAGTTGCGTTTTCACAGTTTCCGGGTCATAATTTTCTCAAAAATGCACAGTTTTTGCTCAAATCAGAAGCAATCAGTCAAGCACACTCAAAGGGATGATTAGGAAGGTGAAAAGCTATCACTAAGAGCTTACAAGGATCCTTGTAGATCAGCTCTTCAAATCATGAACTTGCTCAGAAATGAGCCAGAGTAGCTGCCCTCTACTTCGCTTTTGATATAGTCAAAAGCTTTTCGATTTGGTACTCTCTTGTTCAGGAAATGAATAGCAAAATACTACAAACACAATCAAACGGATACGATCCCCAGTGGAGTCGCCAGTTTGTTGTAGGGAAAAGTATCCGACTCGGATGACCCTATCCCACTCTAAGGGTGATAGTTCCTTAGCAACAACTGTAAAACAAACTACTTGAGGTTTACTTCTTTATGAAAGCAAAAGAGAATGGAGAGATGCACTAACCGTTGCCTTGCGCTTAATGTCGAATCCAAACTCTTCTCTTTGGCCACTTGCTCCTAGCTCCCTGTTCTTTTGCTTGCCCAGCTACAATGAGATCCTGCAAAATAACAAAGAAGGAAACTACAAGAGGCATGCAATCATAACTGGTTCATGGATTAGTGTAAACCAAACATGCAATCATCACAATATATTATTGAAACAAGAGCACATAGAAGAACCTCAATAGCTTTTATTAATGAAGAAGTAAAGGTTCTGAGAGTATTACAACCATTGAAGGCTCCAACCCAGCAACACTTCCCAGCAGAAAGAATTTCTCCTCTTCACCTCTCTCAAACAATCACCCAATAGTTCTATAGTGAAACCAACAGCATGTCATTACTTTGCACAAAATTCCAGCCTCCTGAGCTCATAGGAGAGAGCTCAATATATAGATGAATTGAGAAAGGATGAGTCAGCTTGCAACTGATGTGTAGCTGCCTTGTGTCCTCTCTCTCTTCAGTTAATCTTTAGTTGATCTTCAGTTCTTGAGTCCACTTGGAGAACCTTGCTTCCACTTGGAGAAACAGAGCCTCTGACTCATCACAAGGCGAAATACCTGATCCAAGTGTCATTTTTGGAAGATTCCAGAGCAATGACTCAGTGTGCCACTTGTCCCATCTCGCTCAGCGCAGGTGGCCTTTGTTCCACTTGCTTTGCAACGCAGGTACACCATGGAGCAACTGAGTTTCAGCGCAGAAACCTAGTGGAGCACCTGCTTTGATTTCAGGATTGCTTGTTTTTGAGTGTTTTCAGGTGGAGAACTAATCTGAGAGCTGTTGGTTTGCTGACCTTGTTCCTCTAGGGGTAGGAACATCATGTTTAGGGAACTTTGGATCCCTTGGATTATTGACAATTCATGCTTGTTGCTGTAAGGCACAAATTTGTCTATAACAATGGTATAATTTCCCATCAGGTCACCTTTCAAATCAACGTACACATCTTTAATTGAGATATATATCGCACCATCATGGACGAAGGGCCTTCCACTTGTGTTATGTCTACATCATGCTGGAAATATCTTGGGTCTTTAGCACTCTCAGAGTCTAGTACCACTCTTTAAGCCTTTTATGGACACCTTTTTGTGCCCCAAGGGGTTCTTCCAAAGTTTCCCATTGAGCTAGGGGAAACACAACCTATGTTGATGTTGAAGTTGTAGAAGATCCCTTATATTATAATATGCTCCTTAGTCGTAGTTGGTTTTATGCCATGAGTGTTGTTGTCTCTATGGTGTTTCATGTGCTTTTCTTTCCCCATGAAGGAAAGATAATCATGATTGATGAACTTGATTATTGTATACCATCGACTAAACTTAACACTATGGGTAATATTGTACCATTAGTTAGAGATAGCCGTGGTAACTATGAGAGTGTTGGGGTGGGATTGTTTAAAAATTTGTCTCTTATGGGATTCTTTCCTTTACCCCTACTTAACATTATTTCTTCTTATACAACTACTCCCATGCATATGATCTCTTCTATCAACTAGGGGCCCCATAGGTCTCTTGACCTTTGGGAGATGTATTCCACTATAGATGTATATTTACATGGTGAGAATACACTTACCTTAGTGGAAGATATTTCCTCTATGGTAGTCCTATTCGTACCTACTGACATTGGTAAAAAAATCCATCCCAATATGGGATATGACCAAGATCCTTTTCCCACACGGGCTATCACTTTGCCTCTTCCTCATGACTCCCTTGATGATGAGTCTTCTCCTCAACAAGCCATCTTGGAGGTCATGGATTCACCTATTGATCATCCTAGGGAGATTATGCCTCTTCATGCCTCTAGCCTTCCCGAAATGGAAAAGGCAAAGATTGGTAAACAAAATCTTGAATCAATCCATGGGGCATCTCCTCAACCCTCCTTAGAAGTTACACCCATGGATCGATTCAAATATTGGGTTCCTAATTTTGAAATTTCCAATGAATTGTCCAACTCGTCTCCACTTGTCAATGAGTGTCTTCTACCCCGATTTTGTCTTGATAGTCCTTCTAAAGGAGTTTCACTAGCTCACGATACCACTCACTTTTTATATACTTAGCATTCCTGATAATGCTATGGGTCTAGGTTTTCCCTAGCATCATCAACCCTTAGGCATCAGACAATTCAACATTTTATGGCATGGCCCCTTCATGGTGTACCATATGGTACCTCCACTCCTCCATGAGTTCATGTATGGGAATCCTTGGCCTGTGCCTCACAGTGGACACACCTTGACATGACTTATTACACTGAGTTGCGCTTAGAAATATTATACATAGAAGTGCATGTGATGTTTTATTAATGTTTGGTTTTGTGTGTGATGCATGCATTTTTACACTACATCATATATGCCAAAAAATAAAAAAATATATTCTTGTTTTTACCTCCACCGTGTTTTATTTCTTTCATTATGTGATCTAACCACATGTATAGTCTTTCTAGATGGTTTTTATAGGATAGAGTGGTGTTTTTATTGTGACATCCATTGGACCTTAGGTGTGTTTCTCTCTGAACCTGACATATATGCGTAGGTCTCATTTCCATCATCGTTGCATTATTAACTGTCATTGCCATCATTGTGCCTTAGGTATGAACCTGTCAAGATACGACATTAGTCTCTCTCTTATTCACACCGTAACTTAGCAATAGAGCCTACATGTACATGAATGCCCTAGTTCAACACCTCTTTGTTGTTTTTATTTCCATGCAGTGTCTCATTTATATTCTTTTCAGATTCCTCCTTTTGACTTGCCATGACTTAGAATCTGAGCTGCATTTTTATCTTCTTCGTCACTTTTTGACCTTACCCTAGGAGGATTCCAAACTTTATCCCTTGTGATTGCCACATTTTATAAGCCTATTTTTACACAATGAGCCTTGGCTTCATTTTGCCATCCTTTTCGTCATTTGTTTGGCCTATCATTCACTCTCACTTAGTTTTTTACCCTTTCTTTGAGGAACTGCTATGATGAGTGGTCTTATTTGCCATACTCTTTGCCTCTTTATGCTTTGAGTGGTCCCATCATACCAGAACTAGTTGCTACTTTTATACCACTTGTTCCTACAGGACGAGATTTCTTTGTGCCCTTCTTATCCTTGTTAAACCCTGAAAGGAACTGAGCTCATTTTAGCCTTGTTTTCATCCTCGTTAATCAATGAAAATGTGAAGTTTATTTTGGTATTCGTTTCATGACTAGTTAAATTTATGAAAATCCTGAGCTTCTTTTGCCTTATTTTCATGCTCATAAAACCTATATGAAAATTCCAATATATTTTCAACCTTTCTTGCTTGTTAATTAAATTGAAATTTGGTGAGTGATCTCTTTTCCATTCTTAAAACTTGTTAAATCGTGAAAAGGGTACGAGTGTACTTTTATTTCTTTTTCGGCCTTGTTAAGCTTTACGAAAAAGAACCTATTGAGCATACTTATTTTCTCTTTCATGCTCATTAAACCATGAAGGATAATAAAAAGATAAAATGGGATGGTAAAATTTATTTCTATTAGTCATTAAAATGGTAGCATCAGTCGCGCGCCCTTGAACATGGCACCCGCCTGTGTCATTATCTTACATATGATTTTTATCTTGCCAAGAGTCATATCATACATATGAGTCAACCTATGCCTCTCATTGGTTACTCTTCCAGTTGCTATGGAGCATGCTTTAATGTCTCCTGTGTTGTTGCACAATATCACATAGTGCTCATTAGTCATGCTACCAAGTCACTTTTTTGTGGTCTCATTTGTGTTCAAGTGAAGCCTCATCTTGTGTCAGTCATCTGCAGTCCTCGTTAACATTTTTGTGTTGGCCATCCCTGTGTCAGTTGTACTTCATCATTCACATTACCCCTCGGTGTATTACGTGTCGCTTGATGGGGGATACATCAAGGCCCTCCTTCAATGAATCTTCTCTCCTCGACTTTAGCTCATTATCCAGGAGGTTGATCTAGGAACCAATAGTACCTTGGAGCTTGTAGCCCTAAGTGGTAGGCTTCCTCGTGATTGATAGTGGGATTTCATCATTGACTGATGATTGGTTGATTCCATAGATGTTGGATATCATCTCATATATTCACACATAGTGGACTGTACTAGGTGCCTTGGGGCCCATTATCATCATTTGTGGGTCCCCTCGCGCCTATTAACAATATACCTCATTAACTGATAATCAGGAGGTTTCTACCATGCTCGACATTAGGACATATATTCACATGTTGTAGATTTAGAACATCAATTTTATGTAAAAGACCCTAAGTTAGCGACATTTCACTCTTATATAGCACCCTTCCTAGGCTGCATTGGATGTTGGAAACAATATTAATACTAAGAGGGGAGGTGAATCAGTGTTAAGGCTAATTTTCACTTCTATGCCAATTTATCTTTCCTCATTCAAATTTGGCATCCATTATATGAGAGAAACCATTAACAGACCTGTTGAAGCCCCGAAAATCGGGTCGACAACAAGGGGGATACCCGCCCGGTCCGGACCTTGGTTGGCAGCTCCTTATCCGTTTGGTATAGCGGGTCCGACTGGGGATAATCGGACCAGTTTCCAAATCTATGAGTGTGTGTGTGTAGAATTCGATGCTGCTGATCTAACAATTCCTATTTAAGATGTTCTAATTCTAATTTTAATCTAATTCTATTCTATTGTAATCTAACAAACAGCACATCTAAATCTATACTAACCCGGGATGTAATTTTTCTATTATGCGATCTAAAGAGATTTCAAATAACAACTGGTAATAAAGATCATTCAGCGATTATAAAAAAGGAAATCAATAAAGATGAACCACTTCGCATAAAAAGTTAGACGAAACAGTTGTGAAAAACATATCGCATAATGAGCTATTCATACATTAAGCATAAATAAATAGCTATCACCGTACAAAAGTGTCAAATGATAACTTAGGCATTCATGCAATAATACATAAACAACTAAAAACTGTATATCACTTTAACATATAAGCAGAAATGGTCAAGAGATAAAAGTACCATTTATGACTAGTCCTACTCATAAGCTTCAAGCAACAATGATTTATCTCTCCTTGCTCTAACATCCACTAAGAGTACAGAAGTGCAACATCAGTAGCAGATATCAAATGCAAACATCAACAAATCTTGATCCATTCATTCACCAAAGCCTCCTCTGAGGGTGCAAAAGTGCATGTTCTGAGGACAAGTTTTTGATAAATTTCTAGACCCTTCTCTAAATGCATGAGAAGGGTTTAAATACTACTAACTAAATAACTTAATTACACAGATTCAGGATACAGTTTAAATGACCGCCCTTTTTCTAAGAAAAACTATTTCTAAAAATTAAATCTAATATCTAACTATTTCTGCATTTGCTCCTTAATATTGCAAGCATTCAGTATTTTGCCTGGGTAGAGTCAGCTGACTATCTTCCGCTTTTGGTTGAGCTAAGAAAACAAAAATGGTAAGAGTTGGCACCACCTTCTCGGCAAGATCAATGATATACTCAAGAGTCATCCTCTAACTATGTGGATTCACTGCATATGCCCAGTAATAATCCAAGTTCAACTTGGTTAACCCTTGAATTGCTTCTGCCTTTTTCTCTAGCTTTCTGTTTCCAGTTTGTTCTTTACCATTGCTTTCTTGCATTTTTCGGGCTTACGAATGACTGAGCAGTTAGAGGCTTTTCTTTTTGAGCAATCTTCTCATCGCGCATCGTAAACTGCCTCTGTTCTTTGATTCGGGCCTCTCTGATGCGGTTTTTTGCCTTTTGCACCTTTTTCTTTACTGGGTATAAAGCTTCAAAATTTGCAAAAATAATGCTTTCGTGAGCTCTTGACCTTGAGTCATTAAACTGCCTGTTGATATCAGCATCATTCAATACTCATTCAACCATGGCTGTAAATGAAAGATCTGTAATGGATGGCTCAGCAGCGTTCTGTGAATCTGCGGCTCTGTTGCATGCGGTATCTGTTTATGAGGGTGTCTTTTCTCTGTCTTTGAACATTGGAGCGTTACCCTTTTTCCTCATAGCTTCCTGCACATCGCTTTGGGTAACTTCTGTTTTTCGTTCCTGCAGTTCACAAGTGAGGAAAGAGTAATGACAATAAAAATCGACAGGAAAGCCTTAAACTCTATGGATGTACAAAAACATGCCACCTGACGTGAACTGACTCTTCGAAAAACACAAAACCATCTTTCATTAACAACTGTCATATAATTCATTAATTATCATTAAAGCGCGTATCCAGTTCTTGGTTTATGGAAAACTTTTCTTGAATATTGAGCCAGGAAAATTTGCGATGGAATGTTTCTGCGATCTGTATCGCAGTATTGCATTTCGCTGTTATCGCATTACTGCAATTTCATTGTGTTGTGCTATCACAAGGTTGCTTGATCGCGCTATCGCAAGGCTGTGGATCGCAGTATCGCAATATCGTGGGTCGCAGTATTTTTATAATCGTTATGTGTCTTTCCTGCAATTTTGCGATATGCGGTATGCGATATCGCATATCAGCGATTTTTAAGGTTTTCCAATGTGAGTGTTTATTAATGCATGCGATGAGATTGGGTTCGCGTCGCAATCTCGCAGTTTATCATTTTTACTCATAAGGAAATGTCCTATCCTTCTTTGCGCGATGCGATGTTTCTTTAAGGAGTAAAATACATGAGCCTTAATTGATTTTTTGAATTTTTTACTAAGGGTCCCCACTTACCTAGTGTTATTGCTAATACTAAATAAGGAGGGGGGTTGTTGGTGGCCACAACAATTGGCGATTCACTTGGAAGAACCAGTTATCTCTTTTTTTTTCTATTGAATTTTCTAAACTTCCAAAACAGAAAATTTTTCAGAAAATTAAACTTTATTATGGAAAGATAAAGTACATTATGCTCTAACCTGTCAATGATATTTTGTTTCAACCATTTTCCACTTTGATTATTTGCTTCCTCAGGCTAGTCCTTGTATTTACATCAGTCATTACTTGGTCTTGTAAAGATAAAACAAAGTCTCCTCTGTAAACCAGTTTTAAATATGCTCATTTGTCGTAGGTAGAGCCTCTGCTGCCAGCAGGCGTTTATAGCCTCGACAGGGTTACCTGTTACCCAGCAATGATCCTGTATCCTACTTAAGGCAGCCTACAACTTTCAGAGAAAAATCCATATCCACACTTATTGCTTTGATTTTCTTTTTATTCTTAAAGAACAATGTCTTGGTTTGGTAGCCAAATTATGACACAATCATTCACTTGATTTATAACTTTGCTGAACAAGCTGGCTCGTGATGAGACCCCTTGTCTTTTGATTGCAACAATCTTGAGTCATTGCCCTGTTGTGGTGTACAGTATTGGCAAAGTCAGCAAGTTATAATATCTATGATAATGATAAGTTGGCTCGTGATGAGACCTCTTATTCTTCAAGATAAAGTGTATCCTTGGGTTGTTCCTCTGAAAGTTGTGATTTCCTTAGCAGGGAGGAAGTCATTGTTTCCTTAAGATAGCTCTGGACGACAATAATAGAGTTTTTGGAAACAGCTGTTCTACAGAGAATCTTTATTTTGTTATTGATACCTTTCATTGTACTAAGATAAAACAATTTCTTCACTAAAGGTTGTTTTCATCAAACTTTTTGAAGTTGAAACTAGTATCATATCTGAGCTAGAGTCTTTAACTGTATCTATCAATAATAAAGATCATTTTTCCAAAAGATTTGCTATTTATACAAGCGAAAAGTTCAAAATCTGAAAGAGAATTGGTGTCTTTTTCGTAAATGCCTAATGTAACCACTCACAACTGGTTTTATTATGAAAAAGAAAGACAACTACTCTACAAAAATAGAAGAATAATCTTCTATGGAAAATATTTCTTGAGAATTTGTCCATTAACAGGCAAAGGATCCCTCTTACCTGCTAAATCCTGTAACACAAACGTTGATGGACCTATGACTTCTACAATTTGAAAAGGACCAAGCCACATTCTTTGAAATTTTGTATGTTTGCCCTTTTCTTCATGAGCCTTGTCCCACTTTAAAACTAAATCTCCCATCTGAAAATCTTTTCTAGTCATTATGTTTGAATCAAAAGAGGATTTTACTAGTGCTTGATGATGAGCATGCGTTTTCCTAGCCTTTTCTCGTTGTTCTTCTAATTTAATTATTTCCATTTGTCTCAGCTGTAAGGAGGAAGTGGGTACTTCATCAATGTATTGAACTAAATACAAAGAGGGAATTGCTAAGTGAGTCGGAAGAACCACTTCTTTCCCATAAACTAAATTAAAGGGGGAAGTGTCGATAGAAGCCTTTTGCGTTATTCGGTCTGCCCATAAAGCATATATCAAAGCCTTGTGCCAATTCTTATGATTTTGGTCAGCTGTTCTTTTAATAAGCCTGATTAGGTTTTTATTTGTGGACTCAGCTAACCCATTGCCTTACGGGTAATAATTGGCCGAATATTTAAGTTTGAATCCTCTTTTAAGTGCGAATTCAGTCATTGCATTTCCAGAAAAGTATGATGCATTATCAAACATTAAAGCGAATGGCAATCCAAACCTGGTGATTATAAATTGATCTATGAACTCAATGATATTTTCAGAATTAGTCGTCTTGAGCGGAACTGCTTCTACCCACTTAGTAAAATAATATGTTGTTGTGAGGATGTATCTATGCTGCTTAGAAGAGTGAGGAACGATCTCACCTATTACGTCTAATCCCCACTGACTAAAAGGTTGCTCAATGTTTACCGACTGTAGTGTCAAGGATGGCTTCTTTTGTCTTCCAGCAATAGTTTGGCAGACTTGACATCTCCTCACGTAACTGTGCGAGTCTTTAAACAGCGTGGGCCAGTAATATCCTGCGCGCAAGATTTTATGTGCAGTAGCATCTCCAGCATAGTGTCCACCTGCCGGCCCATCGTGGAGTTCCTGCAAAACTTTTTCAGCTTCAGATTTCTCAAGACATCTAAGAAGAACAGAATCATAATTTACCCTAAAAAGAATATCATTTGTGAGCTGATATTGTTTGGCTTTTAACCTAAGAGCTCTTTTCTTAGTATGATCGAGGTGTGAAGGAGCATACCCGTTCTTAAGATAATAAATGATATCAGTGTATAATGACTCTGTATTGTTTAGGCTTACCTCGCACATTTGTACTTCTTCAGATGGAATTTCAGAAATTTGCGATGCTCCAGCCAGCATTTTGTAGAAGCCTTGACCTCTTACAATGTTTGCTGGTTTAATCTCAATGTCATATTCCTGTAAGGTAGTAACCCAATTGGCCCTTTTCTCACCCACATCCTTCTGTACTAGAAGGTTCCTTACCGCTGGAAATGGTACTAAAATCTTAGTATGGGTTTCAAGTAAGAAAGGTCTGAAGTATTTGACCGCTTTGAAAATGGCATAAGCCTGTTTCTCCACGTCTGAATAATTTAATTCAGCACCCTGTAAATTTGAACTGAAAAACGCAATTGGAGCTTCCGCTTTTTCTTGATTTGCTTGAGTTAGTATCGCAGCATATGACTTATCTGAGGCAAATGTGTATAAAATAAAAGGCTCTGAAAAATTAGGAGTTGCTAAAGATGGAGCATTAATAATATCTTGTTTGATCAGGTTGAATGCTTCATGTTCATCTTGGCCCCATTTAAAATTTGAGTTCTTTTTAATCATGGTTTGCAAAGGAGACACGATTCGTGAAAAATTTGGAACGAATCTCTTTACAAATTTGATCTAACCAAGGAAAGATTGCATGGCTTTTTTGTTGTGAGGTAGGGATATTTCAGAAATTTCTTTGATTCTGTCGGGATCAATGTGAATACCGGATTTTGACACTATGAATCCTAGAAGTTTCCCTTCACTTAGTGTGAAAAAATATTTCTTTGGGTTAAGTGAAATTCCATACCTTAAACATCGTTGAAAGATTTGTTTCAAGTCTTTGAGATGGTTGCTTCACTTCTTCGAATACACGGTTATATCATCCAAATAAATTACTACAGATTTATTAACTAAACCTTTGAATGCGATGTCCATGGCTCTCTGAAATGTGACACCAACATTAATCAAACCAAATGGCATTTTTCGATATGCGTACGTGCCCCATTTAGTTCTAAGTGTGGTTTTCAATTGATCATCAGGATGTACCAACACTTGATTGTATCCTGAAAATCCATCCAAGAAAGACATTAATTCTGAGCCCGCCACTGCCTGCAGTATCTGTTCCATAGGTGGTAGAGGAAAATTATCTTTTTGGCAGGCCTTGTTAAGGTTTCGAAAGTCAATGCAAATCCTAATATCTCCATTTTTCTTTCTAACGAGTACCATATTGGAGACCCATTTGGAATGTCTAACGGGAAAGATTATTCTGGCTTTCAATAACTTATTGAGCTCAGTTTTTATCTGATTTTCTAAATTGGGGTGGATCTTTCTTAGCTTTTGTTGGACAGGTTTTTCATTATCGATCATGGGAATAGTATGTTGGATGATGGAAGTGTCGTATGTTTTTAGCTCATCATAATTCCAGGAAAAAACATTTTTATATTGTCTCAAAAGACGAATATACGCTGATTTTTCTTCAGGGGTTAGGCCGAGGCCTAGATTAATGTTTTGTGGTTTGGCATCGGTTCCTAGGTTTACTAATTCGTAGTTCAAGGTTGAACTTTGGAGTTTTGAATTGGTAGACCTTTTAAACCGATCTTTCAAATCGTACAAGTCTTCTAACTTGACCACCGACTTAGGTATAGCATTGTTAGTGCTATCTTGTTGCAATTGTCGATCATGTTGGTCTTCGTCAATTATTTGATTGGAGTAGGATCCTTCAGATGTGAGGAAATTTACAATATCGGGATCATCATTGAATACTCTCCAATTTGTGATGTTATCAGGAATGGATGGTCTAAAGATTAATTCTATTGAGAATCTATCTGGACTAAAATCTTCGGAAGGAATAAGCTTAGAAGCTACGTTAGCCAAAAGGTCTGCACTTGCGTTTTGGAGTCTGGGGATTGAAGAAATATTAAACGCTATGAAATTCTCAGTCAAATCTTGAACTAAGGATTGATAATGTTTTAAATGACCTGATAAGAAATGTATTGTGTTACGTACCTGTTTAACCACAATCTCAGAGTCTCCGAAAACTTGAAGATACTTGACGTCTAACCCGATTGCTTTGTACAAGCCTTGGACCAAAGCCTCATATTCTGTTGTATTGTTGGTGCAATCAAATTCGAGTCTGCATGTAAGCATGATTTTATCTCCTTCTGGACTAATTAAAACACATCCTACTCCTGCTCCTTCGTTAGATCTAGAACCATCAAAAAATAATTTCCAAAACAAAGATTTATTTACAGGTTTATCTAAAAAATTGATACATTTCGAACTATCAGTTCGAGAAAATTTTTCGACTTGGGACAAAACAGAGTGTTCTAAATAGGGTGACGCATGAGCATTGAAATTTCCGAGGAAAGAATCTACCGAGTAATTGCCAATAATGCTACTGTTATACGCTACTGGTTCATTCTCCCCCTCTAGCTCCATTACTATGTACTTCTGGTGTAGCTCTCGTTCAACTTTTATTTGATTCGGTTTACCGTTGTAGGGCAGCCACATGTGTGACTAGTCAGTTGCGAAGTATCCATGAAGTTTTTCTGACCAATCCCTGCTAAGGATTAAGCCATAGAATTCTAGAATATCAGCAACTAGAATGTCAATAACTTGACATACCTTCGGGTTGGATGACAACCTTATGGTTACTTGATTTAGTTCGCCGATCACTTCGACTTGAGATCGATCTAGCTGAACTATGCGCACAGCGGATTTCTGTGGTTGAACGTTTAACTTGGCACATATGGATTTGGGTAAAATATTCGATGAAGCACCAGAATCTACCAAACAATTGTGCACATTTTTATTGAAGATTTCATAAGTAAGGAGAAACGGGGGAGTGTGAGATCTTGATATTTCTCCAATTAGAGCGATGTCATTTGGATCAATCTTATTGATCGCGTTAGTTGGAGGTCTTCCCATATTATGAGAAGCTTGAGAAAGTATAGCGGCAGGCAAAGGTGCTACTGGTACGGCAAGTAATTCTTTCATCATTATCTTCTGTTGATGCTTTAACTTGCTCAGTTCGTAAAGGGTGATGTTGGCCCTAGTCTTCTTCATGTCTTCTATAATATTTTACTCCATTTCATCCGACACGATCAGTGTTTTAGATGGAGTTGTTTCATCTGTTTGGACTGGGCTGGTTTGAGTCGCTTTAGATGTCGTTTTCTTTGATGCGACTTTATCCTTTATTGCAGAGCTTGCACTCTTCAGCTTAGGGATAGTTTGGGGAGGATCAAGCTGATTTTTGCTTCGTGTGCTAACTGGGAATACTTCTTGATCTTCTTCTTGTGGGAGGATGAAATCCCACATTCCTTGTAATTCCACAACTTCTTCGTCATTAGTCTGCCCTTCAATGGCCATTTCCTCTTCCTCTTCCTCGGATTCAGCATTTGAAATGGTATTGGGTGGCTTTGAGTCCGTAGAAGGACCTCTTTTAAAAGCTCTATAGGGATTTTTTGAAGAAGTTTCTGCTACTTGCTTTTTGATGTCGACCATTTCATTGGACATGGTCTTTAGAACTTTCTGCAATCCCTCCAAATCGAATGGATCCTTTGCTTGTTTCTTCTTGGAGTCTTCCTTGAAGGTGACTTTTTTGGATTTACGTTCCTCTATCGCGGATTTCTTTTCCAGAGCTATTATTTGTTTCTCTACTGCTATTGCTTCTTTCATGTTATTGGCTAAGGTTGTCTTATTGGCCCTGTCCACGAAGATTGCTATGTTCGATGGTAGAGTGGTGATATACCATTCACATCGTACTTCTTCGCTGGGCTAGGAAGCAGTAGGAATTTTGTTGAAAATTTTATTAAAACATAAATTGAAATCCTTGATAGGCTCTCTAGTTTCGACTCTAAGGTTGGATAGGTCATTGATTAACATTGTCGTAGATCTGTCATCACCAAACTTGGTCATGAATTGCTCCTGGAAGATGTCCCAACTTGTGATGGATCCGGAGGGTAATGAAAAATACCATGACCCGGCTGTTCCTTGTAGAGTATAAGGAAAAAGCCGAACAACAGCATCTTCATTAGTAACCCCATTAAGATTAATGGAAAGCATGAAGTTGTTTATGTGCTCTTCTGCTAGCATCCCTGCCTCGGGATTAAATTTAGGCAACCATTTCTCAGGATGGGCTGGTATTTGACTCAAGGGTGCAGGCATTAAGACTGCCCCAGGGTTATTCCATGGAGACTGGGCCATTGTTCTGCTAACGGAGGAAAGTGCAGAAGATGATCCCTGTGGCTGGGAGTATGAGGATAATACGATTGTAGATGATTGAAGAGGGGTTGTGGGGGTTCCAGTGGACAGATGGACGATGATCTGGAGTGGTGGAGTGGATGGTTGACTTCGCGGTGAAGAAGTTGAGATGGACGATGTTGACGAAAGAGTCTCGCTGTCGGACTCTTTGGGTGATTTCCTCGCTCTTTTCCTGGTGGGGAGAGGTAATTCGGTTGGCTAAACGCCAAACTTTTCACTCTTTAGCCTGGTCAGGGGATGAGCAGGATTGTAATGCGAAGTCACGCTGCCTTGAGATTTATCAGACCTTTGAGGAGAAATGGAAAATCGCTGAAGTTTGTGAATCAGAGATTCAACTTCAGGAAGTTCAACGGTAGATTGTTCTGAAATGTCAGGGTGGGTAGCAGCGGTTGATACTTGAGCGACTTCTAACTCTAGATTTAAGTGTAATGGAGAAGTCGAGGGAGATGGTGAAGGCGATTTACTCTCAGAATGGTA
This sequence comes from Pinus tabuliformis, assembly GCA_031772625.1. Taxonomy (NCBI): domain Eukaryota; kingdom Viridiplantae; phylum Streptophyta; class Pinopsida; order Pinales; family Pinaceae; genus Pinus; species Pinus tabuliformis. Next base: position 245,226,994 of record CM062817.1, on the reverse strand, counting down.
TTCAGATTTGGATTTACTTGCCATTCATAGTTCATGCCCTCCTTCTAGCGCCAAATATGTTGAAGCCCCGAAAATCGGGTCAACAACAAGGGGGATACTCGCCCGGTCTGGACCTTGGTTGGCAGCTCCTTATCCGTTTGGTATAGCGGGTCCGACTGGGGATAATGGGACCAGTTTCCCAATCTATGAGTGTGTGTGTGTAGAATTCGATGTTGCTGATCTAACAATTCCTATTTAAGATGTTCTAATTCTAATTTTAATCTAATTCTATGCTATTGTAATCTAACAAACAGCACATCTAAATCTATACTAACCCGGGATGCAATTTTTCTATTATGCGATCTAAAGAGATTTCAAATAACAACTGGTAATAAAGATCATTCAGCGATTATAAGAAAGGAAATCAATAAAGATGAACCACTTCGCATGAAAAGTTAGATGAAACAGTTGTGAAAAACATATCGCATAATGAGCTATTCATACATTAAGCATAAATAAATAGCTATCACCGTACAAAAGTGCGAAATGATAACTCAAACATTCATGCAATAATACATAAACAACTAAAAACTGTATATCACTTTAACATATAAGCAGAAATGGTCAAGAGATAAAAGTACCATTTATGACTAGTCCTACTCATAAGCTTCAAGCAACAATGATTTATCTCTCCTTGCTCTAACATCCACTAAGAGTACAGAAGTGCAACATTAGTAGCAGATATCAAATGCAAACATCAACAAATCTTGATCCATTCATTCACCAAAGCCTCCTCTGAGGGTGCAAAAGTGCATGTTCTGAGGACAATTTTTTGATAAATTTCTGGACCCTTATCTAAATGCATGAGAAGGGTTTAAATACTACTAACTAAATAACTTAATTACACAGATTCAGGATACGGTTTAAATGACCGCCCTTTTTCTAAGCAAAACTATTTCTAAAAATTAAATCTAATATCTAACTATTTCTGCATTTGCTCCTTAATATTGCAAGCATTCAGTATTTTGCCTGGGTAGAGTCGGCTGACTGTCTTCCGCTTTTGGTTGAGCTAAGAAAACAGAAATGGTAAGAGCTAGCACCACCTTCTCGGCAAGATCGATGATATACTCGAGAGTCATCCTCTGACTATGTGGATTTACTGCGTATGCCCAGTAATAATCCAAGTTCAACTTGGTTAACCCTTGAATTGCTTCTGCCTTTTTCTCTAGCTTTCTGTTTCCAGTTTGTTCTTTACCATTGCTTTCTTGCATTTTTCGGGCTTACAAATGACTGAGCAGTTAGAGGCTTTGCTTTTTGAGCAATTTTCTCAGCGATGCGCGATTAGCGCTAGGCGCTAATCGCGCATCGGAAACTACCTCCGTTCTTTGATCCGGGCCTCTCTGATGCGTTTTTTTGCCTTTTGCGCCTTTTTCTTTACTGGGTATAAAGCTTCAAAATTTGCAAAAATAATGCTTTCGTGAGCTCTTGACCTTGAGTCATTAAACTTCCTGTTGATATCAGCATCATTCAATACTCATTCAACCATGGCTGTAAATGAAAGATCTGTAATGGATGGCTCAGCAGCGTTCTGTGAATCTGCGGCTCTGTTGCATGCGGTATCTGTTTATGAGGGCGTCTTTTCTCTGTCTTTGAACATTGGAGCATTACCCTTTTTCCTCATAGCTTCCTGCACATCGCTTTGGGTAACTTTTGTTTTTCGTTCCTGCAGTTCACAAGTGAGGAAAGAGTAATGACAATAAAAATCGACAGGAAAGCCTTAAACTCTACGGATGTAAAAAAACATGCCACCTGACATGAACTGACTCTTCGAAAAACACAAAACCATCTTTCATTAACAACTGTCGTATAATTCATAAATTATCATTAAAGCGCGTATCCAGTTCTTGGTTTATGGAAAAAATTTCTTGAATATTGAGCCGGGAAAATTTGAGATGGAATGTTTCTGCGATCTGTATCGCAATATCGCATTTCGCTGTTATCACATTACCACAATTTCATTGTGTTGTGCTATCGCAAGGTTGCTTGATCGCGCTATCGCAAGGTCACGGATCGCAGTATCGCAATATCGCGGGTCGCAGTATTGTTATAATTGTTATGTGTCTTTCCTACAATTTTGCGATATGCGATATGCGATATCGCATATCGGCGATTTTTAAGGTTTTCCAATGTGAGTGTTTATTAATGCATGTGATGCGATGGGGTTCGCATCGCAATCTCGCAGTTTATCATTTTTACTCATAAGGAAATGTCCTATCCTTCTTTGCGCGATGCGATGTTTCTTTAAGGAGTAAAATACATGAGCCTTAATTGATTTTTTGAATTTTTTACTAAGGGTCCCCACTTACCTAGTGTTATTGCTAATACTAAATAAGGAGGGGGGTTGTTGGTGGCCACAACAAGACCATAACTATAGCCATATCAATCAACACAAGCATACACATCATGAGAAGCAAACACATGAGACACAGAGGTTTTACATGGAAACCCTTTCGAGAAAAAGATCTTATTGTTGTTATCAATGTAAAATAAGAGCACCTATTCTATCACATCAATCTATTTATGAGCCACCACTCTAAAGGAAGCACCAAATCCATCCTTTTGTAGACACCTAATTAGCTTACCAGAAGCACCAACTTGTAGGAGTCACCAACCCCCAAGATTTCTTCAAAAACCCACTAGAGATGGAAGCACCAACTTCTTGTATGTAGGCTCCAACCCACACTCAAAACATAGCCTTCTGGTCACTGTAATTGGTAGCCTCTCTACCTATTTTCAGCACTTGGTTCTTCTCTTCCCTTGGCCCACATAACACACTATCCTCTACTCACTTTGTAGTAGCTCGCTATTACCTCACAACCCACACAACATTCTACTCTTCTATGCACACTTTACAACAACTCGTCTTTCTTCTCAACAAGATTCACTCATCACAACCCATGCAACCCTATTTCAACACCACAACATCATACTACTCTCATCCCCTTCTATTCCATAAGCTCTCTTGACCTTCTTCTTCTGCACAGACACTTTTGACCTCTTCTCACACACCAACACAACCCCTCTATGGGTATCTTTCCTCTTTATCATAGGCACACACAACCTCTTCTTTGCAACACATGCTCACTTAGCCTTACCCAGTAGCGCAGACACACCCATAGAGCTCTCCACATAGCTCACTGGAAACTTTTTTGCTTTCACCCAATTTCTTAATGGAAATCCTAAGTTTTGTTCCTCTGCTACACACTAGTCGATGTTTCCTATGTTGTCCTCCATACTACCCAAGTGTACTTTTGTTCTTAGAAATGAAAGATGAGTTAATTCAAGGAGTGGGCACCTGAGTTTTCTTCCATACTGAGAATTAAATCTCATTCAAACTACAGACTCAAGGTGTTCTTCCATTAAACTCTGCTTGTACACACAACATGGTTCTCCATTCCGCTATTATGTCTGACTGGGCCACTGCTGCTAAATTAAACACTGGAAATGGCCTCTTGAGCATTTCTCCATACTGAGAATTAATTCTCAATCAAAATGCACACTCCAATAAGGATTTCTATTATTCATGGCTCATAGAGCTAGAGAGGTACTTCGACATGGCTTCTTTGTTCTTCATTTAATTCAATAAGGCATGCACGAGGAGGTGAGAGGTGTCTTAATTTAACTTCAAGACATGCCCAACACTTATTCTTCTTAAAATTGTGGTCCTTTCTTCCTTGACGAAGCGATCTCTTCAGTTTCCATTGATTCCATTGACCAACTTTCCTGAACACATTTACTCCTTAGCTATCGTCTCATACATCCGCCATACACCTTTGTGTTTTTATATCGTAACCCCTACATATCGTAACTTTTATTCAACTGATGTTACAAAATCACAAAATTCTAATTGGCATTTAGCACCTTCTCCTTCACCCCTATTGATTTTCCACCAATGGACCATGTGATGTTACCAGTGGATTCATACTCCTTTGTATTTCAATTTCATAGCTTTAACATTTCATAATTTTTTATTAAAAATAAGTTACAATATTACAATAACCTGATCCTGGCATTTAGTCCCTTTTTCTTAGCCCCTTATCACATTTCCTCCATGGGACCAGGAGCTGTGACTGGTGGTATAGCACTTAGGTGCTAATGCCTTTAGGATCCCACCAAGGGCCTATCTCCTTACGTATTTGTTCTTTTCCCTTGGTTCTTTCATCTTGCACAAATAGTCGCCAATCAACATCGGAATCCCTTGACATCGTAACTTTTCAAGATTACTATTATAAAGGAGTTACGAAATCCAAACCTCTGATATTTCATACACCGAGATGGTGTCATTCTCTCTTCATAATCTCCACATGGCATCTCCTTAGTGGTGACACGCATCACCCCGATTCGCCCCATTAGGCCACCCAGTAGTGTTGAATCTGCCTGCCACATGTCCTCTATGTTTCCATGTCATGATGATGTCATCTGCCGCCATTAGCTCCTCAGGACCAATCACTTGCTGTCATGTGTCTTGTCAGAGCAGAGAGAAATGGTCCCTCATTCCTTGGTTTTCTAGTGATTTCCTTTTTATTTCCTATTCTTTGCAACCCTTGATAATTTTCAAAAGAGATCGATTAACAAGGAGTTACGAAACTCCGAAATCACGATATACCAAACCTCCAAGGTCTCGATATGTTGACCTTCCAATATTCAGGTTTCTAATGTTTTGCCTGCTCTCCGATATTTTGTCTGCTTTGATATCCCAAGGCTCCAACCTCTGAAATACGGCCTTCTGATATTTCAGCCTTCAAAGATTCATCCCTTCCAACATCCCGAGGTCCTAAATTTTTGGGTCTTGATCTTCCAGTCCTGCTTTTGATATTTGGCCTCTGGAATTCAGCTTGCTCCTAAGGACTTCAAAGTCCTTTCCTTGGCTATAAATAACTTTTAATCTCGGTGGCCATTTATGGACTTCCACATAATGTTGGAAAGCTCTTTCTGAGCACTAACTAGTTGTGCTAACGCCAAGAGTATTTGAACTAATCTCTTTAGGTAGAATATCCTCCAAAGTCTGGGATTCCTAACCATCATATCTATCCATCATTTTATGGCTTCTATAATAATCCTAATACTATGGTGATATCTACTAGAGACTGCAACAACCATTGGACTCCCATCCACTATAGTCATTTTTTATGACTTCTCTAATAAACCTGCTACTATGGTGATTCTCTACCAGAGATTGTAGCAACCATAGGACTCCCCCTGAGCTTGACACATCAAGCACATCAATGCTAACATCTGCTACCATCACAACTAGCCTAGTGGAAATCAATTTTTTCTTTCCTAACATCATGCTAGCACATATATCCATGTTGATCTGGTTGACATCAATGCCAACACACTTTCTAACTATCAAGTAATGCCAACTTCCCAACCTTGTCTCCCAACATTATTGTTGACATCAATGCCAACACACTTACTACCACTAGAGAGACTGAGAATGACAACTGTCCAACATTGGAGTTATGTATCATTTATGTACTTTGAGGACTACTCTGGGACACCTCCTATATATTATGTGTCCATAGTCCTACTGATACATATTGTGACATAGATCCACATTGTAGTTTTTGGTGGCTATGATCTTTTGGATTTGTCACATGGATCCACTATGTATTTTTGGTGGCTATGTCCTAGCATTTCATGTCATGGATCCGCAGTGTATGTGTGGCGGCTATGCTTAATTTCTCTTTATGACAAAGCACGGGTATGCTCACCTCGGGGATGTTATCAGTAGAGTTGAGACTCCATCATTTGAGTTCCACTAATCCAACTCTACAGTCATGGTTCCTTCCTCACATTTTAATCTCTCAAACTTATTGTAATGCATTTTGGCCATCAATTTATGTTATGACCTCATGCATTAGGGGGAATTTGTTATCAATCTAATTTCCTCCTTGAAGTCAGTGTACATGAGATTTCATACGAATGACCTTTTTGTTGGTGCATATCCCTTGTTTTTATTTATTTTTATGCATCTTCACTTGGATATAATGTTGATCAGTGAAAAGAGATTTGTCTTCATTAGGAAGCCTTGTGATCCAGGTGGATGTTGGTGGCCACCCACCTATCCCATTTGGACCCCCACAACTGTCTCTTTCAGCTTTTTCAGTTTCCTAAATTGTAGCACAATTGACTATTTTTAGCAGTTTTTCGGGTCCTGAACTTCCGGAGCCGTTTTGAGGCCCTAAATGACGTTTTTTGGGGAATCTAGGGCAACATGGGTCCATGGACCGATGTTGCCTCCCAAAGTGGTAGTACTCGGATAGATCTTTCTAACGAGCTATCGTACGCGTCAAACAGAGATCGTATGCCAAAGTTACGACCCCGGGAAATTGATGTACCAATTTACCCAAATGGGGCCCACAATTTGGCGTTTCATCTTCTAGGGTTAGGTTTTGGGATGTGAAGGGTTTTCCATTGTTTCTCAACAATAAATAGGCCTTCGAGCCTCATTGTAACATAGTTTAGAATAGTTCAGAGGCATGTAGCCGCACATCTCTTCTCAGAGATAAGCTACCATGATCACCTTACCTGGTTTATTTCCATTTCTGGTTGTAAGCATATTTCAGTATTTTACAGTAATGAAATGAAGTATTATTTCCACTGCATCTTTGTGTTTATGGTTATCTCTGTATTTTATTGTGTTCCTGTTTAAATCCGAATCAGTGGTATCAGAGCGGTCTGCTTTTTCTCTGTTTTTCTTTGCATGTCCCCAACAAGGTCGGGATATAAGGAGTTAGGGCTTGAACTGGTCGAACCTTTGCAAGACCAGCCTCGCAAATCCCGATGGCCTCCCATGGCGGATGAGAAGAAAGATGAGGGGGCAGGAGATCCTATCAAAATCTTGCTCAAAGAAGCGCTCGAACGGCAAAGGAACGCGATGATGGATAGCTTTGCACATATCCTTCAGCGGCTACCCAGAGGCGACGCATCGGCTTCCAACAGCTACTCTGGAAACACCACACCGTTTAAGGTACAAGTTAATTTTGAAATCCCCATCTTCGAGGGTCAAATAGACGCAGATACCGTAGATAAATGGTTAAATCTGCTAGATGGGTATTTTTCTGTTCACTAATTTTCAAGTCGGGAAAAGATTGTTTTCGCTCTTCTCAAAGCAACCCCCCACGTCAAGGACTGGTGGGAAACCTACTGCGAGCAGAAGGATGAAAGTACAGGCTCACTATTTTCAGCCGCACCCACTTGGAATGACTTCCGGGATGCCATCAAGGAGCAGTACTACCCTGTCGGAAGCTATGAGGACAAATACATCAAATGGACCACACTGCGGCAGGGACGAGACCAAGATGTGCCGGAGTTCACAAACATTTTTCATACCCTTCGCACACAGTTGGGTATCAAATATTCTAAGCTGCATCTAGTACTCAAATACCGCGGCTGCCTACACAGATACATCCAGGAAGAGATGGGGTTCTTGAACATCTCCTCACTCGGCACAGCATACCGATACGCTGTCAAAATCGAGCAAAAGTTCAAACAGAAGAAGTGAGACTTTGGATCTGCAAATCCAAAGCCCAAAGGACAAAGCCAAGGCGGGGTGACCCAAGACAACCCATCGAAGTCGCAAGAAAAGAACAATACCACGAAGCCGAAGAAGGACACAGGAAAGTGGTGTGAGTTCCACAAGAGTCCCACTCATAACACAAGTGAGTGTCGGACCAAGCAGTCGCTGGTGGCCGAGTTGAAGGCTTCTGAATCAGATGCATGTTCTAACCCTGAGCCAGAACCTAACAAGGGAAATGGCAAAGGGAAGCAGATCATTTATGTGGATCCCAGCGCCACTGTTGCCACTGCCAAGATCCAGAAGAATGAACCTATAGATCCAGAAGAGGGGGAGCGTCTTTTCCACTCACAGATGTGGGTGAAGGGTTCGCTGCTGCAATTCATTGTCGACAGTGGCAGCCAAAAGAACCTCATTTCAGCAGAGGTCATGAAGCGGTTGGGCCTACCGACTACACCGCACCCGCAGCCGTACAGTATCGGGTGGCTTCACGAAGGACGAGATCTGAAAGTTCGCCAGCAGTGCCGCCTTCCCTACAGCATCAAACCCTTCACAGATGAGGTATTGTGTGATGTTACACCTCTGGATGTTTGTGATGTATTATTAGGCCAACCATACTTGTGGAGGCGACACGCTGTGTATGAGTCAAGGCCTCGCACTGTCATTATTTCTTTGGGTAATTCATTATACAGGATACCGGAGGTAGCCCCACCTACCACCACCTCTTTGATCACTGCTAAGAAAGGCAGCAAGCTCATATCCCAAACCAGGAAATTCATCTGTCTGGCTCACTCCCAAAGTAAGGGGAAGATCGTTGCTACATCCATGACCCTCGCAAAGGGTTCCTCCACACAGCAGCAGCGGTAAAGGGATACGGTCATGATAGAACACAGGAACAACTTCTCCTCACCCACAGGGGTACCACACAAGTTTCAGGTGGGCGACAAAGTTTGGTTACATCTGAAGAAAGAATGCCTTACAAGAGCCCATCAGAAGCTCCGACCACTCCGACATGGTCCTTACACCAGTACCAAGGTTACGGGCAACAATGCATTGAAGCACAGCATTCCTCCATTCCTTCACTTGCACCGAGTGTTCAATGTGGACCATCGTCAACCATGCTTCCCACCATTTCTAGACACATCAGAGATTGCAGAACAACTCACCAGAGACCCAGCTCAGCAGAAGCTTCCTCATCTCAGGGAGGAACTCAACGCAATGGGGACCATTGCTTCCTAAGGGGGGAGGAATGATCCAGGTGGATGTTGGTGGCCACCCACCTATCCCATTTGGACCCCCACAACTGTCTCTTTCAGCTTTTTCAGTTTCCTAAATTGTAGCACAATTTACTATTTTTAGCAATTTTTCGGGTCCTGAACTTCCGGAGCCGTTTTGAGGCCCTAAACGACGTTTTTTGGGGAATCTGGGGCAACATGGGTCCATGGACCGATATTGCCTCCCAAAGTGGTAGTACTCGGATAGATCTTTCTAACGAGCTATCGTACGCGTCAAACGGAGATCGTATGCCAAAGTTACGACCCCGGGAAATTGATGTACCAATTTACCCAAACGGGGCCCACAATTTGGCGTTTCATCTTCTAGGGTTAGGTTTTGGGATGTGAAGGGTTTTCCATTGTTTCTCAACAATAAATAGGCCTTCGAGCCTCATTGTAACACAGTTCAGAGGCATGTAGCTGCACATCTCTTCTCAGAGATAAGCTACCATCGCCCTAGCTGGTTTATTTCCATTTCTGGTTGTAAGCATATTTCAGTATTTTACAGTAATGAAATGAAGTATTATTTCCGCTGCATCTTTGTGTTTATGGTTATCTCTGTATTTTATTGCGTTCCTATTTAAATCCGGATCACCTTGTTATCCCAGTGAAAACCCTTCATATTTCTCTGGTATGTCCTAGCAAAGATAACTGAGATTCTAGAGTTTTATCTTCCCTATGAGATTAGGTTAGAGGATCATGGATTTGAGTTGTCTTGGGTGTATTATTACAGAAGCTTCGTAATTTCTCTTCATCCCAAGTGTCTAGGTTCATCCTTTGAGAGAAGTCTCTAAGCCTATTTATACCAAGGATTCTAAAGGGTCAGGCTAGTTAATCACAATGAGTTTTGAATCTTGGAGAAACCAAGAGAGATATACTTCCTTGTATCTGAGATCTTGTGCCTAGGTGATTAGAGATATTTTATTTCACTTAAAGTTGGAGGTATTGTTATTGGCTTGGGAAGAGGGCTCTCTTCATTGGAGGTATACAGTGTTTGTCTTTCCATATTTTGATTAATAGATATATGTTCCTTTCTTACATCTATGATTTAAATCATGTTTTGTACTTGTGCATGTTGTTTTTATACTAATTATCCTTTTGCAAAAGGCCAACATGGGTTTGTTTAGTGGTACATGTGTGCAGGGTCTTTGTTATTGCAAGAGGAAGAAAGATATTCAAGTGGAAGGGGGGTTTTCTCTGCATCAGAATCAAGATACTACACCAACCTACAAGGGTGACTGGTATGAATCCTTCAACCCTTATTTTGTAATATCTTGTATGAGTGTAGAATGTGCTTATTTGTGTACGAAGGCATCATGGCTAGATCCTTTGATCTCTTTACACGATCACACACATCTTGGTAGATCATCCTCTAATATACTAATTCAAAAGTATCATACTTGTGAGGTGAAATTCTCCAGTAACACATAGACTATTCAAACATTTGTTCAATATATTCACAAACAAGTTCTAGAGAGTTTATTGCTAATAACTCTAGAAATTCAGAGCATTGATGAGGAACCAGTTCAAAATAATTTACAAACTCCAAATTCATCCATGCAAGTAATGAAGGATTTCTCTCTGGGAATCTAATTAACTCCTATTTCAACCAATATACCTTTTACTTGATCTATTTTTAAACCACTTTCTAAAGTTCAACTAGTTACTGAAATATTTCCATCTTTAAGTGAGTATTATTTTAATTATCAAACTAAATCAGTGGTTAAGAGATCTAGAAAGAGAAAGCATGATTCTGTTGAGACAGTTTCAATATTGAGTTGGAAATCTTTAAGAGATCATAAAGAAAAATCGAATGAATCAACCAAGGCTCTTGGGGATTTTGTAATCTATACTCAGCGTACAATTGATGAGTTATTTGAGAAGTATGAAACAAATTTGAATTATATTAATGAATTGGAGGAAAAATTGAAAAAAAGTAAATTATTCAGTGAGGAACAATGACAAAGTCATTCCAAATTTCTCAAAGAGGGCTTCGGTTTAACAATTTAGAAGTTAGAAGCAAAGGATAATTGGGAGAAATCAAACTTAGAACAACAATGGAAAGTGATATCGGCAGATTTAAATAGCTAGTATGCTCAACAAATTGAGGTTTTAAATAAATCTCAAGATAATAAGATCAAAGTTCTTAAGAAGGAGTGAGATATCAATATAGAAACTATTTCCACAACATAGAAAGAGAAAATTGAATTTTTGTGGCAACAATTAAAACAAAGTCGGGAGATTATTGTAAGTATCAATGTACTCAAGGAATATGATTTACAAGTTAATCAATGGTTGAAAGGAATACAAATTATTTTTTTTAAACAAATGGACAAAATTTGTAGATGATTTATGGAATTAGTGTCCCTTAGCAAAGAGGACTAAGTGGTAAGTGTCAATTTTGGTTTGGTTTTCGATTTGGTAAAAGAGTTTAATCCTGAAAATGTGTAAAGTTCTCCAAGAAAGATAAAAGGCTTATGTTTGGTTCATTAAATCAAAGAGAATCAAATAGAAAGGAAATCAAGGAATGGATTGAAGAGGCTATTAGAATCTTTGATTATGTATGGGATATTGGGTTGGATATTACAGAGGAATTTGAAATGTCTCAACCCAAAGCTCTCATAAAAGCAGTGCCAGTGGTAATCAATTAACAAGAAGTTGAGGGGAAAATATCATCCGATGAAAAAATCATTAAGGAAATTAGCGCATGGGATGCACATGCTATTCAGAATTTTTTTCAATTTCCTTATAAATAGATGAAACTAATATCCAATTTTTCATCAAAATACAATAAAAAGAAAAGGTATATTGAGAATGAATTATGTCTACGTGTCAAATCAATATTGAAAATTCCGTGCCAACCCATCTCTCGCAAATTTCTAAAAGATTATAATAATGGTCTGGATTCATTAAAATGAATGCTCCTAAGAAGCTTCCAATTAACTCATCTTAAGTGTCTCACATACAGGAGGACAAATAAATGACTACCCAGAAGATAGGAATATTGTAATGAACCGATCGGATTTGAATTTTGTTGCTATTTTTATGAGAGAGAATCCTTCAAATTTTCTATCTTTAGCAAAAACAAATCTCATCCTACTTTTATTTTGATATTTATACAACCCTTTATGTTGGAGTAAGGGTTGGAAACTCTTTCACTTTAATATTTTGGTTTTGTAATCAACATTTTATAGTCAATCTTTTGAAGATGAATTGGGCATCAATATTTACTAAATGATGAGATTTGAGTACCGAATGATCTTTTAAGTTCTTAAAAGTCATTAATGGTATTTTCCTCTATTGTTTTTCTTTTATATTGATACTTCTTGAATGTTGGAATGTACTTCTACCTTTATTTTTAAATGATAAAGTATATGCATTGTTGATTTATTTTATTAATACAAATTTATTAATAGTTTAATTTGAGTAAACGAACATTCATTTTTGATATTCAAAAAGATACTTAGACAAACCTTGAATCTTGAAAACTCTTTTAGGTTTTCAATTGACCCCACAACATTTTTTCCTCTCCATCATCACTAACCCAGATAAGGAGGGGCATGCCCCTAAATCTACTTCAACTGATTGCCCAATCCCTAGCATTCTCAAGCCAATTGTGAAATCATTTTTCTTGCAATCCAAAAATAGTTCAAAAGTAAATATTAATAATATACTCAAGATAAAAAAAAAAAAAATTAAAAATTCCTATGAGGATAAATCAGATAACTCATTCCATCCTATAAGGGGCTCAGTCATATGATATTCCACTTTTACAATAAATTCCAAATAATGTAAAGTCAATAGACAATTATATGTTCCTATTAGACACAATCTCAGTGCACATCACAAAACAATCTTATCAGAATCAGATCTCCAGAAAAAATATTTAATGACAATTCAGAACACAAATATACAACATTAAATTACCCAACTCATTACAAGCCCTAAAGTTGAATTAAGAAGAAAAAATAGGAATATCAATATCAACTGCTTAAATGAATGAATAAGTAGATCAGTTAAATATATAGATCTATAAAGATGCAAGATTTTTTTCATCTTTTGTGTTTGTAGGTTCAACTTCTAGTGTCAAAATAATGATCTTGACATAAAATATTACTAATTTCTTATTAGTTATGTGGTTCAATTTAAATAATTTCTATCTTCAAAACTCATGGCAACCTAAAACAACTCGCAAAGATAGGATCAAAAGTTTTTCTAAAATTAAATTAATGCTACAATGTGAATCAATAGAGAATCTCATCACCATATATTAATAAGTATCACATTCCATCTAGTGGTATGGGTGTTGTTGATTCATTATGGACTAAGATACTGAGATGCAACATAATACATATTGTATCAAATCCTTTTTATGCGCTTTATCACAGTATCTTAGCTTTTAGTTTGCCTTTACATAACTTAAAACTTTCATATAATTGGGACAATAGCATGTTCAATGAATGGAATCGCGTCTTTGAGAGGAAAGCAATAAAATTGTAGCACTATTTAGGTTTAAAAAATAATAGATTAGAGAATCTTTAAGGGGTGGCTCTCTTGCATCTAACTAATGTCATGTGTCATATCTATTATAAGAGAATGATGGTGATGGAAATACAACACCCATAGGTATTTGAGGTAGTGATTCAAAATGCATCTCAATGATACTAGAGAGTTATATATGGTTATACTATTGTAGGACTGCATTGGTAACCTCATGCCACATGTAATAATCATTATCATAACACAGCTAGAATTTAAGGTTTTGAAATTGATTTGGATAGATTAATCGCCCTATATAGAATCATTCTAGTACAAGTGAATATGCTTGTAGATTATAAAACATAGATTTATTTGATCTTTGGATCTATTTTCAATAAATTCTGCTAGTAATCCAAAATTCAAACCCAAGGGAAGCTTTCTTACGAGTTAGATATTTATTAGCAATGGCTTCTGGATAATATACAAATCTACAGTCAACATTTTGAACCCTTCTATCTAGGGCTAATATTTAGGACAAGGAGGTACAAATTGTAATCTTCCTCCTTGTAAGAATAAAAAGAACATATTCTGACATAAATATAGAAGCTATAATAACACACACTATTTGCATAAATAAGCATAAATAAATCACTTGTAGGCATTTTGGGGAGCTAGTACTTTTTTTCCAAGGGAAAAGGTCAAGTAATTTTACTAAAGTTAACAAAATTACAATAACATATATTTAGGAGTATTCCACACTGCCATGGATTTAGTACAACATACTTCAAGTTAACTCCACAATTAAGTGTGCTCAGACTATTGTACTACTATCATGGATTGGATTATCTCAAGTAGCAATGCCAACTTCTGGTATTTGAAAAGCTTCCAAATGTTTTGGTGCTTACTTCAATCAATAAATATTTACAAAAATATGTTGGGTTAATTCCTCCAAAGTAGTTTCAATGTGCAATACATAATTCTTATTTTTCAAAGTAAGCATATAGAAGGTGGTGCTCAGAAAATCATTTGTATTGACCCTATTTTTGAGACTTTGAGACAGGATTTCCTGACAAGCCAAAAGAATAAGAAAAAGAAGACATAATCCAAAGGACTACGCTATTTGTATCACCATATAATTTCAATTCATTTCACTTCTATTGCCTCATGTTCCCATGTAGACATGATATTTCATTGAATCTGCAAATTAAAAAAGACAAGTCTTAATTTTAATTTAATTTTTATCTCCATTATTTGGGATAAATGTCAAATAGGAATGGAAAAACTACAAAGATAAGTGAATATTTAGAGTGATAAAACATATTTGTGATAACTACAAAGGAAATAAAAAATTACATAGTGAGTGCAAAAAGAGATGCCATTAACCACCAGAAAGCACAAAAGAACAAACTAGGTGAGAGTTCCAAAGGGCGTCAAGGAAAAAGCTCTAAATTTTAGAGATTCTATAACTTCAATACTTTCCTAAAGTTATTCAAAATATCAAGAATATTACCTTAACACAATCAGGAACCCATGTCGTATGTTTCTCATTCTAAAATAGTTGATCTTTGATCTTCTCCACAACAACAAAGGAGCCAAAAAGAGAATTCTCAAGTAGGTTAAAAATTCCTCATAATCTACCAAGTTGATAACAAGGTGAAGTTGTTCTACAAGTCAGACTCTTGTGATCATATTTGGCTTCTCTACTAGTGCTCATACTTACTGTAAGTTATTGTAACATTGGAAAATACAAAATTATAATAATTTACCATTGTTAGTTTCCATAGTGATGTTTGATCTCTAGACAAACTAGCATAACATTTTACAAAATAATAGTATATTTGGATAGAAATCTGAATATAGTGGCCAAAAGGAAAAATAAATTGCTCTAGGAATTTTGTATCATATACAAAGGGATGGTATAACTTAGATAAATTCAGTGTTGAAAATAGCAACAAGAAATGATAAAAAATAGAATCCAGAAATTCCAATTTTAATTTGTCCTTGAATTAAAATTGTGAATTAAATTCGAATTTAGTCTCACCAGCTAGTTGAAAAATAATTAATTAATTCATCTTGAGTTAATTAGTTGGAGAAATTCAAGTTAGAAGTCTTTGTGAAGTCATGAAACAGTTATCCCTTAAATTAAGGAGATTATCCCTTAATTAAGGAGATTATCCCTTAATTAAGGAGATAAGATTGAGTTATATTTGAGTTGTAATTAGTTAGCTCAGTTTACTGAGTTAAGTCCAGTTAAATTAGTTCCAAACTGTTTGAGGAATTAATTGTGAGTTCAGTCAGTTAATGCATGCATGCATCCAACTAGTGTACTCCAGATAACTGAAGATTCTCTCATCAAAAACTCATGCATGTATATTCAGAGAAAGACCCAGTTGAGCTAAATGTCAAGGACAGGTTACTATCAATTCAATGAGTTTTCCTATAAAGGAAACTCATCCATGCAGAAGGAACAAGGTTCCTTGAGGATTGCGCAGTTTTACAGGGTGTGAGATCAGTGTGAGTGATCAGTGTTACACTTGGTAACAGTAGGATCACCCAGGAGAAATAGTACAAGGAAATAGGAGCTTGGAGGGTAGAGGAGAAGGCACATGAGTAGTCTATTTTGTCTGTGAGCATTTGTAAGGGATTGTATTGAGAGCTGGCTAGATGTGAGAGCTAAGGCTTTGTGTAATCCTGATATATTTCCACTTGTATGATAATACAGATAGTGGGGTTTTTAGTTGTGGCTTTCCCTTGAGTATTCTTCTGTGTTTCATGTGCATTGATTCTTCTTCTGGTTATATGTGTTCTGCTTGATCTTGCTCAAATCTATCAAGCTTCTGCAAGTTTTATTGTAGAAGTAGATTAAAGTATTTTTCTTTAGTTATATTGCATTATCAGGTTAATCTACAGTCAGAATTTCTACATGGTATCAGAGCAAAGGTTATCGGAGCTGTGAATAGTATACTGAGAAGAGAATTCGAAGTTTGAAGTTCGAGGTTGCAGGTACAAATCGAATTCATCTCATACTTCAGGTTGGTCAATGGAATTCTATGGTTTGAGACTCGAGTATGCCTTGGAAGACAACTCGAATTACATAGCATGGAAAGATAGAATTGAAGCTATATTAGAAGACAATGGCTTGAAGGATTTCATTTATCAAGAAATCCCAAAGTCAACTGCAGCTAATGCACAAGAGTTGGTTGAGTGAAATAAGTGTGTGGCGAAGGCGAGACGGATCATCCTAGAGGGATTTTGATACCATATTATCTCGAGTCTCCATGGGAAGGATACTCTGTTTTCAATGTGGAAGACATTGAAGGACCTTTATCAGAACAGTAGCGACCAGAGGAAATTGGCGCTCAAGGATAAGCTTCGGAAAATCAAGATGGAGAAGAGTGATACTATTTCCACATATCTGAACAAGCTCACCACCTGTAGAGATGAGCTTGGTAGTGTGGGAATAACTACTGCCGATGATGATATGGTGAGCCTCACTCTCCTCGACCTTCCAAAGAGCTGGAATAGCTACCAGGACTCTGTGAATGGAAGGGAGAAAATGTTGGATTAGGAACGACTGTGGTCAGATCTGATGCAAGATGAGATCAGGAGGAGTAAATGAGATGGTTCTTCATCCAAGAATGATGATGAAGAAAATTTGACCTTAGAAAGTAAGGCAAGGAAAGGGAAGGGGAAGGCTTCCCATTCCAAATTGAATTCTTCTCATGGAGGGAAGAAGGTTGACAATTCTAAAGTGAGATGCTTTAATTTTCATGAGATGGGAAATTATGTAACTAATTTCCCATCGAAGAAGTCCAAGAAGGGATCCTTGGAAGGATCAGAAGGTGAGGCATTAGCCTCTCAGTTTGAAATGGACTTCACCCTCATCGCATGCATTGTGTCATCGACGATGGGTTGTGGTTGGTTTCTTGATAGTGGAGCCTCATTCCACATGACCAGCGATAAAAGTTTATTTAGTACCTTGGAGGAGAAAGACCTCAAGATTCACAGAGAGATGGGTGACGGCGAAAGATATAGTGTTTCAAGAGTGGGCACCATTGCTTTTCAGAGGGAGCATGGATCTCTTATCACCTTGACAAATGTGAAGTATGTGCCTAGACTGAAGAATAATTTGGTATCGATCGCAATGTTGGAGGACAAAGGCTACGATGTTGTTTTTAGTAAGGTAAAGGTTTTCCTTAGACACATTACCACGAGACAGGTGAAACGGATCGGTTCATGAGTCAAGAACTTGTATGCTCTTGAGGTTCAAGATGCATGCAAAGCCTTGAGGAGCAAGGAAAATGTTAGAGACTTAGTGGTTGAGAGGGAGAGTAAATTACCTCTCAACATGTAGACCCAGAAGAAGTCTCAAACAATTGTGGAGGAGCCACAATTGGAGATGCTAAGAGGAGACCAAGCGGAGGCATCCACTCATGCAGAGACCTCCAGTAGGGGGGGATTTCAAGCCAAGTGGGCATAGGGATCACATGCAGCCATACCTCCAGGTGTGAGGTGGGGCAATGTGAAGTGATAGTCTCAAGAAGGCTGAAATTAGGCAGGGTCCATTGAGAGGTTTTATCTCATGGATCGTACCTTGCTACGGGAGCCCAAAGCACATAGTAGCGGGAGGAATCAGTGGGATTGATGCAGTCATATATCAAAGTGACAGAGGCTAGAGTAGTCAGATACTGAAGAGCGCAAAGAAGGATTGACAACAATGCAGAAAGGCTGAGTCAGCAGAAGAGCAGAGTTTTCAGTTGACAGAGGCAATAGCAGTCAGAGACTTTGATGACAAATGCATCATACTGATTCAGGTTGGATGTTTTCTTTGTTTCTAGAGTTGTTGGAGCAACAACACTAGAGAGAAGTGTTGCATGCAAAACATTCCAAAGGTTCAGGATTGGGATCGAATTGAATTCCTTTCTTGTTGAGAGGGAGTGTTGAAAATAGCAACAAGAAATGATAAAAAATAGAATCAAGAAATTCCAATTTTAACTTGTCCTTGAATTAAAATTGTGAATTAAATTCGAATTTAGTCTCACCAGTTGCTTGAAAAATAATTAATTATTTCATCTTGAGTTAATTAGTTGGAGAAATTCAAGTTAGAAGTCTTTATGAAGTCATGCAACAGTTATCCCTTAAATTAAGGATATTATCCCTTAATTAAGGAGATAAGATTGATTTGTATTTGAGTTGTAATAAGTTAGCTCAGTTTACTGAGTTAAGTCCAGTTAAATTAGTTCCAAACTGTTTGAGAAACTAATTGTGAGTTTAGTCAGTTAATGCATGCATGCATCCAGCTAGTGTACTCCAGATAACTGAAGATTCTCTCATCAGAAACTCATGCATGTATCTTCAGAGAAAAACCCAGTTGAGCTAAATGTCAAGGACATGTTACTATCAATTGCATGAGTTTTCCTATAAAGGAAACTCATCCATTTAGAAGGAACAAGGTTCCTTGAGGATTGCATAGGTTTACAGGGTGTGAGATCAGTGTGAGTGATCAGTGTTACACTTGGTAACAGTAGGATCACCCAGGAGAAACAGTGCAAGGAAATAGGAGCTTGGAGGGCAGAGGAGAAGGCATATGAGCAGTGTATTTTGTTTGTGAGAATCTGTGAAGGATTGTACTGAGAGTTAAGGCTTTGTGTAATCCTGATATATTTCCACTTCTATGATAATGCAGATAGTGGGGTTTTTTGCTGAGGCTTTCCCCTGAGTATTCTTCTGTGTTTCATGTGCATTGTTTCTTGTTCTAGTTATATGTGTTCCACTTGATCTTGCTCAAATCTATTAAGCTTCCGCAAGTTTGATTGTAGAAGTAGATTAAAGTATTTTGCTTTAGTTATATTGCATTATCAGGGTAATCTACGGTCGGAATTTCTACATTCAGCGAGAAGGTACAAAAATAACCATGATGAGCTACTTCCTAATTAAGAAATTATGTTAGCCTTGGACCAAGACACATTGTTGAATTTATCAAAAACATAAAGGAAGACAACTCAGTTAAATATTAAAAAAATATGGATTTAAATCATTATAAAGGATGTTAATGACATGATAATGGCTCGGTTGAACCAATGAAGGCGTACATGTTTTGAACTAAAGTGGGATATCTCATTTACAAACCCAAATAAGTCATGATTCCAAGGGTCTTCAAGAAGGCCTAAGATTGGTCAAAAAATGGATGGAATGGTAATATTAAAGGAGAAAAGGGTGATCAATACATAATTACGAAGTCATCTCATGTTATAGAATATCTCATGATGCATGTGGTATACTCCTATTTGACTAACCCACTTTAATATACATTAGCAATCATCATGGATAATAAAAGGCTATCAACTCCAACTGAATTATGGAGAATATAATTGTTTGAATTTCCACATTTTTGGTATCAAGGTTATTGTGCTCCAGCTTCCAATTTTATCTATTTTCTTACTATTATACTTAGTTGAAATTAATAGTATAGGAAGAAAAAGAAACCATTATTGTCTTTTATGACCACCATGTTAGGAAATGGAGGAGCCTTGATAATATGTCAAAAAGGAAGCCATGTTTTTATCCCTGAAGACAAAACAAGGAAGTTTTCAATTTTTGGCTATCATGGGAGGAACTTAAACTCAATTTTGTGTTAAAAATGGAGACTTAAACCAATAGTATGAACATAAAGTAAAACCATACTTAAAGGTAAGCAATCCCTGGTCACAATTTTAGCAAATAATGTAGTCAAGGGTGGGTAAGGAAATTGAGTTGGAGAAAAGAAATGAGTGTCCTTAGGGATTCCAACACCACTTCATAGTTGTAATCCTGCTATGTTATGGATCACACCATATTTTCACACTTTAGATATTTCCATTTACTCTACAATTTCCTTCATTTTCTTTTACCTCTGTTTTCACTAGTATTTGGTGCAAGCAATAGGTCTTTTTCCAAGCATAAGTAGACATTTGTTTCCTCGGTGCTAGAGGGAAATGGACTGCAATACTGAAGAATTCTCCTCCTCATCTTTTTATGTCAACAACTTAGTTATCCTACTAACACATAAAAATGAGTGATAAGTCACCTTGACCCTAGCGTTTTCTTGCTCAAGCCTGTGCCTTTAACAACTAACATAGGAAACCTTCTAAAGTCAACTCTAACATGTTGGTTCCTATACATATGGATCTCAATACATACTACAATAGAATGGATTTAACAAAACCAGAAAACAGTTAATGGTTTAGAGAATACTCTACCAGAGGTTACATTCTGGTTTTCTTCTCCAACCTTAGCAACAAGGACCAAGTCTCATATGATTAGGAAGCATTCTTCTTTAAGAAGAAATGAGCAGTGGGGTTTTACCCTTTCAAAAACACAACCTCATCAGTCCCAATGTAGATAAATTTCCATACCTTCCCATGAAGTTTTTCCTTAAATATGGTTTAAAAAACTAGGGGATGATTTAGGTTCCTACTTGCTACCTTCAATCTTTACAGTAGAACACATGAACCTTTTTTACACAATAATGTGTATGGATTTGGAAAATTGAAATTACTAGCAAATTCGCCAATTCTAATGTGTTTGGATTACATTTGGGTAGAACTGCTAGAATATGAAAATAGTTACACCAACTGTAGGGTTTACCTAGAGCCCGACCACCTTCCATACACGTGTCTTAACTCCCAACCAAGATAAATTGGTAAGGAGGCCACTTGAAAACTATCAAAGAAGATGGCTAGGACATAAAGACCCTGTACTTAACCAATAAATGCAAATTGACGACCTCTTGTTTTTCTCCTCGAAATAAAAAATTGTCACATCATGTAACATCGCCATGTACTCTTGCATCTTGGTGTACAATTCATCCACTGACATAATGTCGAAAAAACATCTACGACTAAACAGAAGTCAACAAAACATCATCTTAGCAACTGACTTGACTTGAAAGCCAAACATAAGCATGTATAGCAACTTGACAATTCTTTGCATAAACAATAAGAATTTCACATCTCATGCAATAATACATCAACATCTCCCTTTAAAATTTGAAGATAAAATCAACTCTTCCAAATCAATATGACATACATGTGACAAAAATTGACACAAGTTGACACTCATGCATGTATCCAAACACAATGAAACTAGCAACAATTCCATTGTTCACACACACACAAACTCTCATGTATGTGTATAATTCTTCAACTCTCCCTCAAGTACAAACACAAGTACAATAAGCCCAAAAACATGTATGGGTACATAAAGAGCTGAATTGACAAATTTGCTACAAATGAAGTGAGTAACATACTCCACTTTCACACACCTTCTTGGCGAAATTACACAACATCAAGAATGCCCAATTTGTTGCAAATGAAGTGATTAACATACACCACTTTCACACAGCTTCTTGGCAAAATTATGCAACAACAAGAATCACAAATTTTGTTGCAAATGAAGTTAGTAACATACTCAACTTTCACACACCTTCTTGGCGAAAATATGCAACATCAAGAATGCCCAATTTGCTGCAAATGAAGTGAGTAACATACACCACTTTCACACACCTTCTTGGTGAAATTATGCAACAACAAGAATGACAAATTTTGCTGCAAATGAAGTGAGTAACATACTCAACTTTCACACACCTTCTTGGTGAAAATATGGAACATAAAGAATGCATTCAAAAGAATTGCATTCAAATACAAACTTGTAACCACAAATTGCCTTCTTTGCTGCATTTAAGTGAGTCAAGTAGAACTCCACTTTCAACACCTTGCATCATACAAGTTGCAGCATACTTTCAACAGAAAAGTAATGCATTGATAAGGCAAAGAAATGCATTTTTAAGGCAAAGAATTGCATCTATCAACAAAAGAAATGCAAGCCTTATTTGGATAAGAAATCAAACCACCTCTTACCAAACCATTTCAATGGTGATTCTTATAGCTGCACATCATCTTGTGAATCATCTTGACTCGCATCAGTTATGGAATCTTCTTTTCCATTCTTGTCAAAGTCTCTCTCCAACTTCTTCAAATGTCATGGATGAGTTGTTGGATACAAAGTCCAACATTTGTCTATGAGATGACCTTGCTTATGGAAATGAGTGCAAAATAATTGACTCTTCTTTGCAACACGGTTTCCATTATCCAACAGATCTCTTGTTTTCTGTCGCTTTTGCTTTGAAAGTTTCTTGTCTGTGGCCATTTTCTTCCAACATCTTGAAACATTATGGTTATTCAAACCACAAAAAGAACATGTAAATTCTCTCCAATTATTATGTGAATATTTAGCATGCTTATCATAATCAAAAGAAACTTGATTAAAGGTAGATTTATACCTTGCGCATTCACCTTTGTCACCTTTTTGAGGAGGTGAATTTGATGAGATAGTGGCTCTCTTTGGGATACCAACAATGGTTTCAATGACCTTAGAGCTTTCAACGTCCTCTTGTTTTCACTTATCACTAGTTGCATGCTTATGAGCATCTTCTTACAAAGTGGGTATAAAACTTTTACATTCCTCATGAACACAAACTTCACAAGCTTGAGGGTATGAACATGTAATGAAATTCCCTCTTGGAACACCTTCATGTGCCTCCTTGGCTTTGGATCATTCTCCATCATGTTGTCCATAACCAAGACCCAAATACCTAGGCCTTTCCTCAACAACAATTGGCTCAACTATGCCTTGTGCATGTTTTCCTAACCCTTTACCTTCATAGCCCATATTCATCAATAATTTGGACCCTATTCCTCTAGTGTATCTTTCAAAAGCACCAAAACATTAATTTTGAGAGGAGACTTAAGATAAACTTGAATTTCATACCTCATGTTCATGCACATACTTGGCTAGGGTGTCATTGGCATCATGGAGTAAAATCTTCATCTCATGCATCTTTTCAAGAAGCTCTTGCTTCTCCTCCTTCATGGTCATCAACTCCTCTTGAAGTATAGTGTTCTCCTCCTATCTTAAATAATCTCTTGCACCATATCTCTCATGATGAAAAACTCCTGAAACATCTCGTTATCTAAGAATCTTTCTAAGGAAGAGAGATTAGAGACATCACTTGTTGAAGCTGCCATCACATAAACTTGCACACTGTTAATTCTCCTTGCACAAATCTCAAGAAATCAAGCAAATAAACCTTAGCTCTGATACCAACTTGATTTGTAGTTGAATGTTAGTTTTTTTGTACTAATTTAAATTATAGATATATAAACACATGCTTGTCTATTGCTTCATGTGCAGGGTTCTCTTATGATGTTTATGATTGGAAACAGGTAAATTTTATGTCATGTTTTATGTGAAATCATGAGCAGATTAACATGAAAGTAAGTACTAAACAACAGTAAGAAAATGAATACCAATCCATCATGAAAAAAACTCAACATTGTGTTTTGATAAAGGAGTTCACCCCTCTTGGGCTACATCTCCTTGGCTTAGCTTCCATGGCTTGGGCCTCTGTATTTGCTCAAAATGGAAAAAAGTACAGTTTACAATGCTCTACAGCTCCTGAAACCTACTTCAATGGACTCAGAGCATCCCAAAACCCGTAATATGACTCTCCAAACTCTGCATTTGGACCACAACTGTTCTGGGCTTTACCTCCTCCTTGGTGGCCCTAGGCTTCATAAAACTTAAATGTGGAAAAATCACATACATAAGTGTCCCATTGCTTTTAAAACTTGCACCAATGAGTTCAAAATATCGAAATCATCTAGGAATGACTATTGATTTTTCAAAATTGGTTGAAAATTTCTCCAGTTATGACTCAGACAGTTTTTCCCTAAAAATCTCCTCCAAATCTAGAGAAACTCCAGTTAGGGCCGCTAATTTTGGAGGCAGACCTGAAATTGGTGGAATATACCAAAAGCGTTGCTGAATTAACTGACGTTTAATTTAAATAAAAATCAGGTTAATTAACAATTAACTATGCTTAATTAGCACTAATCCATTTTTTAACGGATTATACTGCTAACCGTTTGGGCTAACGGTTCTGGGTAGACACATGTTCAACATTAAATGTCGTGGTTTGTTGGGTCGTGCTGTCCACCGGAACTAACTAACAGTAACCGTGGCTGTCGTCGAAGTGGTTGTCATGGTCACATGTCTCACATTAGCTATTGCAATTGTTGGAGTTGCTAGAGGTAACCAATAACTGTAACCACCACGATTTGATGTTCACATGGGGAGGGTTGGTCGTCCCTAACCACTAACCCTCAAACAGTTACACAATAACTTCGTGCGGTTTGCCATAGTAGTTAAGATCCAATGTATAGCGGAGTTGGTAAGACTGGTGGTTAGTGGAGGGGATGTCGTGGGGTCGAACCCTGGTGCCTCCACAAAATTTTGATATACCACTATAGGGGCATGTGGCGGCCTCTGGGCTTGCCACGTGTCACCTTCTGATTGGTCCATCTCATCTCCAATTTCCCAATGTAGCATTGCCACTTTTTAGCATATGACTCGTCCATCTGTACAGGAATATTGCAAGGATATTTTAAAGAATATTCCAAGGAATATTCTCCTTGTTGATTGGGCTGTACGGATGCCCAATCAACCTTTTTTTCAAAATTTTGCCTGTTTGGTGAAACGGTCAGTGAGCTCTAATTTCCTCATACGAACTTGGTTTTGAGTGAAACAAGTTGCGTTGGGATCATATCGCTGAGACGGATGTAGTAGTTTAGCTTTCAAGTGATTCTGAGCACTTTTATTTTTGAGCTATTTCTTGCCCCTAATCTAGATTCCGATCACCCTCCCAAGAAGCCAATATGACTCATCATCAGACAAGAAAATGTGATGTGTTTCAGTTATACATTTTTTATTAACCTCATACATTAGGGGGAAACTATTATCTCTGAAAAATTGTACACCTAATGGCACTTAACAAGAATTCCCAACACCAAAGAATAAGAGGTGCAAGCTACTAGTGAAAACTGGAAAAGCATCATGGACCAGAAAAACTAAAGATTCATAAGGTTCTCATTTAAAAATTTGAATGACACAAAGTTATTTCAACAATTTTGCATTGATCACCATGACTGTTTCTTTGATAGTTGTGCGGATATGCAAAAGTGACAACTCAATAGTTCGTGGACCACTTCACATTAAATGAGCATCCCTCTGCTAATAGGTCAAGCCAAGATAGCTAAGTCTCGAGCCATAACACTCTTGAATTGGCATTAAGGAGCCTCTAAAGAATTACTTTTGTCTCCCTCTAGATCAAATCTCATAAATGAGTTAGAGGGAGAAAACGATTAGGCTTGCGCCTATAAATACTAATGGAATTGGCACCAAAAGAAGAACGAATTTTATGTAAAATAATGCTACTAAATTGCCAAGTCAATTAGCAATGCTTTCCATTGAGAGAGCTCACCATTGAGAGATTTCATAGGACTTTCTTGAGGAGGGATTTTTCTTACAGGGAGAGGGAAAGAGGTACCTTCCTTTAGGAGAGTTGCAAAGCCCCTTTGCTATATCAGCTCCCTTTACTGTCTCTGTGACGATTTGTATCTCTTTACATTAAGAAATAAATATAATTTCGCTTCCCAAATTC
The DNA here is from genome assembly GCA_031772625.1 of Pinus tabuliformis. NCBI lineage: Eukaryota > Viridiplantae > Streptophyta > Pinopsida > Pinales > Pinaceae > Pinus > Pinus tabuliformis. The sequence goes on along the minus strand of CM062817.1, from coordinate 245,201,145 downwards.
TTGCATTCATTTATTTTACATTTTCCATTGTTTCTTGCATTGTGTCTCATGTTATTTCATAGAAATAACTACATTATTCATTTGTTATGTATTCACCTTTCTAACCATCTGCTTGTTGGCTCTATGTAAGGAACAACATCCTCACAATAGATAAGATTTTGGTCCACCATTGAACAAAAAAATAACAACAATATATTGTTGTTTAGTATCTATCTACATATAAGGACACTTAGATTATATACGACAACTACAATATCCATAATTTTAACTAGTGTAAATAGAAAATAAATTACACAAATATAGAGAGTAAGGTTATATGAAAAACTTTGAAATTTTAATTATAAATCTCACATTAGACAACCAATCTCTTACATTGTATAGACCATGTCACAACACCACATCATATATGGTTTCCTATCCATTTATGTACATATAAAATATAATTGAATTGCAAATGATACCTACACTTGATAGATAAATAAATCTATCTTAAAAAGTAAGATAAAAATATCTGAAATCTTGGAAAAAGAAATATAAAAATAAAATGAATAAAATCTTAATATAATAAAATAAAATAATGTGAAAATAAGTTTTATGTCAAAAATAAAGTCTAATAATAAAGATAAACAAAGTAATAAAATCATAATATCATAATTTTTTACTCTTCTCAGAAATCATGATTTTTTTTATAAGCTTGGTAGGATTTTCTGATTTTCGAGTTTACTTGTCCATTATTCACCTCACTACAAGAGAAAGTAGCACAAGATTCGAACCCAAAATCTCCGATTGAGTGAAACTTCATTCCACGACCATCACCACTTAAACTACCCCAAACATACCACAAATCATAAACTGTAGTTACTATACATTTTAATATTTATTTTATTATTAAATATTAATAAAATATTGTAATAATTATACTGTCTAATATATAATTTTTCACAAATCATGAACTGAATTTATTATAAATTTTTATTTTTATTTTATACTTAAATATTAATTTAATATTATAATAATTATACTTTTATATATACTCTTTTAATGGCCTATTAATGATCATCCAAAATAGCCACCAATCTTCAATCCTTTATCCAAATGGAATTGTCAGGGTCTCTCCCTCAACCATTATTTGTCGAGATATCTCATTCAACCTGCATTGTCAAGATATCACAATCAAATGCCTTTTATTTAATTATGTTTTAAAGAATATGGAAAAAACAAATAATGAAATTTATGAATAATTAATATTAAAAGAGAAAAAATAGATTAAAGAATAATGATTAATTAACCATAATATGTATTAGGGTAGTTAGGGTAACTCCAGCATAAAATCAATTGATAAAAACATTTATAAGTCTAAAGTTTCCGTAACCCATGATTTTACACAATATTTTTATATAATAATCTATTTAAGAATATTATTATTTTATTATTATTTTTTTACATTAAAATTTAAAAATTAATTTCAGATAACAATTTCCAGAATGGTACTCTGCTTTTTCTTGATGTCTTTCTCTCAAGGAATGATGATGGCTCTTTTTCTTATCGAGTATTTCGTAAAAAGACTCACACGAATCAATATCTTCATGCAAATTCTCACCATTTCCCAGCTCAAAAGCTTGGTGTTCTCAACACTTTAGTGATTAGAGCTTTAAGGGTTTTTGATGACATCCATCTCAATGAAGAGAAAGCACATCTCCTAAGTGTTTTCCTTAATAATGGGTATAATAGATGTCAGTGTACTAAGGCTTCCTCGAAGCCAAAAAAGGTCCAAGGGCTAAGAATGAAACCAAGGATCGATTTTCGATTGTTCATCTCCCTTTTATCCAAGGGACCACTGACAAGATTGCGAGGATCCTTAGGAAGCATAAGGTGCCTTCCACCTTTAGGCCTTTAAATACCATCTGCAACTCCCTTAAATCTGTCAAATATCCAATGGACCCCAACAATGTGAAGGGTGTTTATGTTATCATGTGCTTATGTGGGACTCCCTACATTGGTGAGACTGGTCACTTGATTAATCAAAGGATTCAGGAGCACGCTGCTGACATAAAGCACGACAAGACCTGCTCCTCTGCTTTGGCAGAGCATGCAGATAAATCTAAGCATCACATCTACATCGAGGAGGCCCAAGTCATTGCTAAGGTTTGTCATTTCCATCATCGTAAATTGAGGGAGGTCCTGGAAATCGAAAAAAAGCCCAATAATTTGAATAGAGATGATGGTTGGAATATTAGCAGAAGTTGGGTCCTTGTCCTGTCCTCCTAGTTTCTTTCGAAATTATTTTGTTTGTTTATTTATCTTTGCATGTATTGGGACCTTTCTCTTTAGAGTTTATATTCTTGGTCTTTCTTGTCTTCTTAAGTATTGTATCATCATGTTCGTTATGTGTTTCTTTTGTACTTTTGGTTAGTCGTTGTTTAATGGGCCTCATTCGTTTATTTTATGTTTTCCTTAATTCATTAATCCCTCTTATTTTATTATATTTTCTTTAAATTTATTATTTTTTTTTACTTATGAATATTTTTGTTTTATTTTTATTTTTAATTTATTTAATTTCAATCAATTTTCATTTTCATTTGACTTTGTTTATTTTCCATTTATTATTTTTATTTTTATATATTCTTTTTTTATGAAAGGATGTTGTCTCTTGACTCCTCCTTTTTATAATTTTTTACTTTGCTCCTTGTTTGGAAGTTTTACTTTGTTTGTTTGATTCTTGTTAGTTATATATTTTTTTATTATTACCGATTAATAGAATTTATTTAATAATATTTGGTTTTAATATATTAATATCATAAATTAAATATTATTTTTCAATAACTAGCCATTTAATATAGCCGTTACATGATATTAGGGTCTCTACATTGCTCTCTATTTAAAGCCTTGGCCATGATCTACCTCTTCATCTAGTCCTGATGATGAACCACACTGGTTGGTTTGAAACGCGTTGGCAAAAATTCTACTATGTGATTTCTACCGAAAGACTTTTCTCAATTTCCAAGATAATTTATAAGGTCCATATTGTTAATTTTATAAGTTATTATTATATTTTTATTTATCTCTTTTTTAATAACAATGTGAAATATAAGAAATATCTTCATGGTGACTCTCATCACTATCTAGCCCAAAAGTTGGGAGTTTAACACATTAGCTACTAGTGCTTTTCAAATTTCTTATGATAATCACCTGGAAGGTGAGAAATCCCATATCCTTAATGTTTTTGAAAATAATGGCTATAAAATATTCTAGGGTATCAAGGCTTTTTCAAAAGCGAGCAAAGCTATGAAGATAAGGAAAGAACCTAGAGAATGGGTTTCCAATATTAAACTTCCCTTTATCCAAGGAACTACCGACAAGATTGCTTGGGTTCTTAATAAGCACAATGTTTCTTCCACCTTTAGACCCCTGAACACTATTCCTAGTTCCCTAAGATCATTCAAAGACCCAGTGGAACCCAAAGAATTGAAAGGTGTTTATTTGATCTCATGTTCGTGTGAGCCCCTCTACATTAGTGAAATTAGTTGTTCCATTAACCAAAGGATTCAAGAGAATGTGTCTGAAATAAAACATTGTATGACTTACTCCTCAACTTTAGTTGAGCATGTCGAGAAGACAAAACACCACATATGTATACAAGATTCCTAGGTCATTGCCAAGATTGATCACTTCCATCACCATAAGTTTAGAGAGGCCATTGAAATTGGAAAAAGGTCATTGAAATTGGAAAAAGGTCTAAGACGTTGAATAGGGATGATGGATGGAAGATTAATAGTTGTTGGATCCCTTCTCTTTATTCCTAGGTGTTGTACTTTTCTCCCTTCTTTCCCCGGAGGTTCCCTTCCTTTTCCGTTGCCCTTCTCTTTCTTTTTTTATCCCTTCTCTTTTTATTGCTAGATGGGTGGATTAGTTCATTTTTTTCTTTTCTTTTTTTCTTGAAGGTGTCTGGTTAATTCAAATTCCCTTTGGTTTCAGAATCTTTATTTTCTCTATTCCTTGACAATATGTTTGTCTCTTACTATTTCTTTGAATTTCCAGCTTTTAGTTTTATCTTTTCATTCTTTTCATTAGTCTAATCTTCTCTTTTCATTTAGTTTTATAAAATATATGGATTCCTTGATTTCTCATTTTCTCTTTAATTTATTCTTCTTAAATATTGAGTTTGGTTTTTTTTTAAGTTTTACTTTCTATTTTGTTTAATTAGTGGTTTATTTCTTTGAATTTCGAGCTTTTAGTTTTATCTTTTCATTAGTCTAATCTTCTTTTTTCATTTAGTTTTATAAAATATATGGATTCCTTGATTTCTCATTTTCTCTTTAATTTATTCTTCTTGTTTGATTCTTTTTTTTTTTAAGTTTTCCTTTCTATTTTGTTTAATTAGTGTTTTAATAAATTTAGGTTGATTATATTATTATAATTATTTTGTTTTATATTTTGCATTATTTATTTATTTTAGCTATGTTATATCTCTGTTCAAATTATTCTTATTTTTTATCAAAATAAATAAATATATAAGAATAAATATATATAAAAAATAATTAAAAAATAGAAATATTTCAATTTTTTGTTATTATTTTATCTAAATATCATTATATCAAAATTAAATTTATATTATCAAAATATATATTAAATATATAATATCTAAAAACAACTACATTAAATATTTTATATTAAAAATTTAATAAAAATAAAAATATTTCAATTCTTAGTTAATTTCTTTTTATTGATTTTCTATGTAAATTTAACTTTTACAAGTTAAAGAATCTTTCTCTAGGTTGATTATATTATTATTATTATTAATTTGTTTTATATTTTGTATTATTTATTTATTTTAGCTATGTTATATGTTTATTCAAATTATTCTTAATTTTTATCAAAATAAATAAATAAATATATAAAAATAAAAATAAAAATAAAAAATAGAAATATTTCAATTCTTTGTTATTATTTTATTTAAATATCATTATATAAGAATTAAATTTATATTATCAAAATATATATTAAATATATAATTTCTAAAAAAAACTACATTAAATTTTTTATATTAAAAAATTAATAAAAATAAAAATATTTCAATTTTTAGTTAATTTCTTTTTATTGATTTTCTTCGTAAATTTAACTTTTACCAATTAAAGAATCTTTCTATTTTCCTCTCATACATTTTTATTCCATTTTAATTTTTTATTATTATTATTATTATTATTATTATTTTATTATAAGTTTGCGTCAATTTTATTTATTTTTGTTATTTTTGTTTCTTTGTTATTTAATTATTGTTGAAAAAAAAAAACTAATTTAATTAGATGTTTTTTTATAGCCTAATGATATTTGTGAATATAATATTTTTTGGGACTTAATTGTTATCTCTAGTATATTTATTTGTTCCTTTGGTCTGTTTTGATGGTGAACCATATTAAGTTTTTAGAAACGCAACGGCCCTAAAAAATTATATGTGATTTATCTTGAAAAAACTTGGTATATGATTATAAATCACAGAAGCATTTAGAAAATATATTATTCTAAACTCACTTGATGTCCTTAACCCTACTAAATCATGTTAAGCGATTGTCCCTAAAGACCCTCTTTTGTAAACATTTTGTGTCCATCCAATTACATTAAAAAAAGATTAATATTAAAATAAAATAAAAAAATAAGATGCAAATTTCTGCATAATTAAAATTATAAAAATGAAAAAAATATATAGATTTATAAGTATAATTTTAACTATAAAATTATAAAATTAAATTAAACTATCAAATTCAGATTTTAACAATTTATGGCTTTTTCCCATAATATTTTTATCTAATATAATTTATTTAAAAACATAAAATTCCAATAAAATTCACAATACGAATAATTAAGTCTTTGAGATTCTTCCACTATAATAATTGTCTTAAAAAAACTATAAAAGATTTGGTCTACATTGTAAAATTATTATAAAAATTGGTGTATATTGTAAAATTATATAATTTTGAAATGTTGTTGTTTATCTATTTTTTCTCTTGCTATTGAATTGGTTTGTTCAACTATATAAAGTTCTCGCCCTTAACATTTTACTTTTGAGTGCGCTAAGATCTTCCAAAGTATGGTATTCAATTATGAAGTTTATGTACTATGTCTAGAAGCTGCCCTCCACAAACATTTGCATTGTAAGATGAGGATGATTAATAAGATTGGTTGCATCAGAATTTTGGCGAAAAAATGTTTTAGTTTATGGATTAATTTTTAAGGTAATCATGTTGAGAGGTATTTTACACGCTAATAAGTTAATATGAAGTAGATATGGTAGTGGAGAGTTAAATAAGTTAATATGGAGTAGATATTGCACTCGAGAGTCAAATCAATTGGTATTAAAAAAAATATTTATAAAAATATTTTATTTTGAAGTGGGAAGGGTTAAGATATAATGTTTGATTAAATTAAAAAAATTATAAATAATAAATAAGTTACTATTTCTAGACGCTGCGCTCCACAAACATTTGGATTAAGTTTACCTATTATTTCTATAAGCTACCTTCCACAAACATTTGCATTGTAAGATGAGGATGATTAATCAAGATTGGTGACATCAGAATTTTGGGAAAAAAATGTTTTAGTTTATGGATTATTTTTTAAGGTAATCATGTTGAGAGGTATTTTACAAGCTAATAAGTTAATATGAAGTAGATACTTAGTGGAGAGTTAAATAAATTATTATGGAGTAGATATTGCGATGGAGAGTTAAATCAATTAGTATTTAAAAAAAAAAAAAAAACTTTTTATTATGGGAATATTTTATTTTGAAGTGTGAAGGGTTAAGATATAATGATGATGATGGTTAATGTCTGCTGAGACCAAACTTTGGTCTATCGGACCTAAAGAAGCAAATTATTTATTTTGATTTAAGATTTTATTCCTATGCTCAAAAAGCTTGGAGAGAAGCCTTCCGAGCTCACTATAATTTTGACATTGTAAAAGGTTAGGAAGGTCAGTATTGTGACAAAGATTATGAAATTGAGATCTAATATGGTTGTACTCTGGGCACTCTAAGAGGAAGTGGTTTTCATCCTCGATGTTCCTATTCTCACATAATGTTGATTAAATTAAAAAAAGTTAAAAATATAAGTATAAATAATAAATAAGCTAAATTTAATTAGTTATATTCTAATTTTATTTTTATTAATAAAATCACCAAAATGTGTGTGTGTATATATATCTATCTATCTATATCTATATATATATATATATATATATATAAGTTTAAATTAAAAATAATAATAATTAGTTTAGATACATTTTAATGTTGGATCTATCAAGTGGAGAGATCAAATTTTTTAAAGTACAATTTTTTTTTTTTAATTTTGAGAAAGATTAGATCTCTTGAAATATAAACTTTATTTTAAATAAAAAGAAATTTGATACTTCTGGATAGTTAATACATCTTAAATATATAAAAAAAAAAAAAAACTAATTATAAATTTAAATAATAAAAATTCTACAACCTCTAATAATCATACTAAAAAAATAAAATAATAAAAAATAAAATAAATTAATTTTTAAACTAAACTAGGATGTCATTTATCATTATAATTTGTTTAAAGTCGAAATGGACCTTTACCTTCACTAAAAACAGCTCGGTTCACATTGCAATATATCATATGGAAGAATGTGTGTGAAACCTTTTTCAATGTATTTAAAATTAAGAACCACATCTTTCTCATCGTTAGCAACTTAGTTAAAAATGCAGCAACCCAGTTAAAATGGGGCATTTTGCAACTCGTTTAAAAGGAAAAGGTGGCATTGTGCGAACGTGGCACCACATAAATTAATGACCTTACATTAGGATTTCACCTTTTTTTTTAAATGTGAATGGTATTTTTATTTTGGTGGTGGATTATGTGAGTTATTCCTACTATGTTAATTGCATTTAGAGGCACTCTATAGTTAAATTTTGAAAAAATAATGTAATCTTATGCTATATAAATAATTGTATTTAATTAAATAAAAAAAATGAAATTATGATTATAATTAATTATATATATATGAAATAATATTAGATTTGTTTTAGTTTTAAATTTATTAAGTATTGGGATTGATTAAATTTTTCAAAATGCAATTTTTTTAGTGTAAAACTAGAAGAAAGATTTGCATTTAGAGAAATTTGATCCCTTGTGACACTTGATAGATTCATAATTAAGATGGATCGAAGTTGATGGTACTTCTATTTGAGTTGTGGACTATTGAAACTCTCGTTTTATTAAGTTATGAAATGGCGAAAACTTCATAGCTTGCTTGACATTAACTCTCCTACTTTATGATTTTAAAGTATGCTTCATAGACCATCCCTCTTCACTTCACATTAAGCGTTAAGCTTTTTAATATTTTCTCCAAATTAGTTTATTTAATATATTATCATTAATTTATTAATATTATTTGTTTATAATCCTAATTTATGTGATAGTTCCTAGGAATAGATTAATTGGTAAGTGCCATGAAAATGAATTGTTATGTACAAAGAGATTCGAGGTTCAAATCCCTTTGATTTATCTGTGGCTGCGAAAGGGGCATACGTAGGCACATAGAGATTATAGTGGTAGCAGTCGGAATCGATCTCGTGTTAGATGAGTTGAAACCAATATTGGATGGAAGAACAATGTGCTCAATTGTATGGAGTTGTCACTAGGATTGTGGATGCCCCATGGGACAACTTTGATCTCTATAGCTAACTTTGACCTTCGACCCTCAACCCCTCCCAATAAGATCTGATGGAAGCTAAACCCCACACAATCCAATTGATTTACACCTCATTATCTCTAAAAAAATCTAATTATATTATTAGAGATAATTAGGTGTAGACCAATTATATATATATATATATATATATATATATATATATATATATATATATAATCTTTAGAAGATTATATTTTTAAATTCAGAAAGGTAGAGTAAGGACACCTCTATAAATTTTAGCAATCAAATCATTATATTGAAATAGACTTCTCATGCCATAAACAAAGAGAACTCATCTCATAAATAAAAAGATATTATAGACTAATTTAATATCTAATTTAAGTATAATTTTAAAAATAAATTATTCAATATTTTTATATAATTTTTAATTAGAAAATTATATATAATGATTATAAATTTGAAAGGTTGGACCACCTTGAAGGGAGAGTGGAACCTATGGAAGCTTATGTGCATGAAGTTTTCCGTTAGCAGCATGACAACAGTCCTATGGACCACGATGTGGGTAATAATGTGGATTGGATATGATTGTGGGTTATATGTAGATTGGATATGATTGTGGGTTACATTTGGATACTGGTTTTTTCTAGTCAAGATGGGCAATCTATATGCGAACATGTAGTTTTTTTGTTACTTTTGTCAACTATTTTTTTATCTTTACTACCTAGCCAACAGATCTAGTCAAAATAAAAATTTGTGTATAAAAGTATCTTTTTTATGAATTAATAGAAATTTTCTATTTACCCAAAAAAAAACTTACAAATGTATATATAAATAATAAATAATTTATTTTGAAAATAATAATAAATTCATAATTTCTCAAATAAAATAAAAATTATGGTCTCTACATTGCTCTCTATTTAAGTCTTTGTCATGGTCTGTCTCATAAACCACACTGGTTGGTTCGAGTCCTAATGATAAACCACACAGATTAATTCAAAACGGATCGACTAAAAATTTCTCTTATATAATTTTACTAAAAAAAAAAATTAAAATAAAAACATATTATTTTATTTATATTCAATAAATAAATATAATAAATAAGGAAAATTACTAAATATAATAACAAATACAAAATGAGAGCACAATAAACACTCCCAAAAAGACATTACATATTAATACTCTCTGTTTACTCATGAACACTCATATTTACACTTACATTGACCATTTTATGTTCTCCTTAAATTATATTATTTAATAATTATTCTATTTTAAATTATTTTATTATATTTAAGATTTGTTATGAGTAATTATATATAATTAACTTATAAAATTTGATTTAGATAGTTAAAATGAGAAGACATTATCCCATTTAAGTTTAATCTTGATTGTGGTATATGTTTACTTTTCACTGATATCATCATTGGTAGGGTATTCCTCATTGTGGTATATGTTTTTTTTTCTCATTGATGATCATAATTGGTAAGGTATTAGATGAATATTTAAAAATAAAATGTTTCGAACATTTTTTATCATCGCTTGTGGGTGATTAAAGTTGGAAACACATTTACACGTTTTTAAATGTTTAAGGGTGAGACAAGATATTTAAATATCTTAATGTGTTGTCCATTTTATTAAATATGCGAATAGTTTCCAAATTTGAAAAATAAAAGTAAATTTTTAGTATACTAAATTATATAATATTATTTTTTTTAATTTTGTCTTATAACATTTTTTAATTAAATAATGATAGTAAGTTTTCATCACCGGCAAGAGTTAACTAACATGTCATAGAGCATTAAATGCTTGGTTATATGCATACTGGATAACCCGATAACACACCGCCATTATTTTTTATTTATCTAGTCACTATCATTATTTTTTATTTATCTAGTCACCGCGCGTGCGTGTGTTATCGGGTTATCCAGTATGCATATAACCAGGCATTTAATGCCCTATGGCAGGCTGGTTAGCTCTTGCCCTCGTCACCTGGACGTGTAGGACGAGCAGTACAAAGTTTAGGTGTTTCTTCTTTTGTTGGAAATAAATGAAAATGTGATTGCTTTGGGATAGAAGTTTCTTAAATAGTTTAATAATAATAATAATAATATAATTTGAGAAATTGAACATATTCTAGGATTTGTATTTATATTTCTGAAATAGAAAAAATATCGTTATGACACAAGTTTTTTTTTTTTTTTTTTTGTGAATTTGGTGGTTTTGAATTATCTTAATGTTGCATGTGAAATAAACAACCATAACAGTATCTCACGTAAGCAAATTAGACATGTTGCACCAATAGAAGCAAGGGAGGGTATTATAGGAAGATTTTGTTTTTCCAAATTTTCATTGGATTTTAATTATTCAAATGCATAAATTATTTAACTTTGTTTATTTTTAAAGTTAAATATTATAATTTGTATTGTTCAATGCTAAACTAATAATGGTCAACATGCAAATTGATTGCTAGCATTTTTTCTAGCAAAGACTTATACCTTTATAGAAAGCATTGTACTATATATTATCTACATTTTTAACTTACATGTCACATGGTCGAAAATAATAATAATGTATATAATCTTTCTTAGTAAATGAATGCAAAATAAAATCTTTATTATTATAACCAGCGTAGATTCATCTCAATTCTAAATTTTCCAAGTGTCAAGAGGGATCAAATCTCTTTTCACTGTAAAAGAGGTTTGCACCTCAAGATATTCGATCACTCTTGGCGTTTGGTAGATCCTGAATTAAGATGGATCTAGGAAGATATATATATATATATATATATATATATATATATATATATATATATATATAGATATATATATATAAAGAAACATAGTCATGCTTTCAATAGGGGAAAGACTAACTTCAATCAAAACGATAAGAAGAAGCTTTACAACCTAGAAACCAAGAGGTTCCCCAAAATTTCTTCTAACTCTAGCCAAAACCCCCACATCCTTGCTCAAGCGTGGTTGACACAAGGATGCCCAGAGGCTTGGTTCAACTATTTGGGGTTAAAGGGGGAGATCATCTTGGAGAATACAGATAATGTTAAAAATACTATTACTTCCAAATTTAAGGCCAAATTATGGGATGATAAGGAGCTAGAGGGGAAACAAAAGCTAGGGTATTATAAGGAGGTGATCAGCTCCACTCTCACTAACCGGAATTATTACTCTTTCTTGACCAATGCTAAGAAGAAGATGAACATTGCAAATATAAGAATTAAATCCCATGAGCTTCGAAGTGAAACCAGGCATTGGTCTATCCCCAAAACACTCTAGGATGAATGAATTTGTCAATTGTGTGATACTAAGAGGCTTGAATATGAAAAAAACTTTCTCTTGGATTTTCCAGCTCTTACTCACATCCATTCCCATTTCCAAATCATCCACCACACTACCAACCTTCTTAACTTATTTAGTTAGCAAAACTATAGTGATCTAGGGACGTTTATTTCCCTCCTCTTTGATCATAGAAATAAAATAGTAAAAAATCTCAATTAATCTTTTTCTTTCTTAAGGTCCAATAGACCTCTTTGGTCTCAGTGGATGTTAATCATCATCATATATATTTGTTTTTTCTAGATAAGAATACCATTACCAAAACTATGGGTGGTCAAAACGTAGACCCTAAATAATGTCAATGATAAATTGACTACTTTACCTCAATTTTATTTTAACTATCAGTTAACCACATGTTGCAATGGGAACGTCGTAAGGCAAGAGCGTAGGAAAGAGTAGCATAGAAGATGGAAATAAAAAATTATGCAATTTTATTTATTTATCAGCATTTCTGTGAGAAAAACTTTGAAATTTAAATTTTACAGAATTGAGTTATATCATGGATTATAATTGCAAGATGGGTTCATTACTAATTAATAGACTATTTTATTGAATGTTTCATCATTTCAATATACATGATTTATTTTAAATTTGAATGGATAATCTCAATATAAATTTTGTGGCAAGTTTTAATGATTGAATAATGAAATTTCTATTGAGTGTTTGCAAGGAGGCATTAGAGAAATTTTGAGGTCTAAAATGGGCCTCCTAAGGAATATTATAAAATAATAGTGGAAATAATAAAATAAGATTAAATTACATCATCAAATTTTAGAGAGAAAAAAAAGAAAAACCTACTTTCTCAACTCGTATTGTCAACTTATCTCCCTAAGGTTTTACTCTAAATTTGAGCGGGAGCACTCATTGGATGCATAATTTAATTCCTCATCCAAGGAGTAGCCATGTTACATGCTTTCAAATGACCCTGCTACAGGAAAAATGAGAAATACATGGAAAAATGTGATTGCATCACATTTTTTCATGTATTTCTCATTTTTCCTATAGCAGGGTCCATCGAAAGTATGAAACATGGGTACTCCATGGATGAGGAATTAAATTCCACATCCAATTAATGCTCCCGCTCAAAATTTGAGTAAAACCGTAGGGAGATAAGTTGAAAATACAAGTTGAAAAAATAGTTTTTTATCTTTTATTTTTTTATTTTTTTTTATTTTTTAGTCCAAAAATGGTGAATCATCCCCCATGGTTGACATCATTGTATTGAATCCTATTGGTACTTATAAAGTTCATTTTGGTTGTACTTTTTTGTTTTGAGACTCATTTTAGACTTCAAAATTTATCTAATGAAATCACAAGCTTGCCCCATCTTTACAAGTCAATCTCAGGTACACAAGTATGTACAATAATAGCAGCACCATCTAAATGATCCAAACTATAATTCTATGGATAAGGTGCTCTCTATTGTACGAGTGGACTTAAGCACAGTATTAGATATAACCTAAGATGATTTCCAAGTTAACTAACCTGAATTCCTCTTCCACATTTTCCTTTCTTTCTGCTAATAATGAGAAGATATAAATATGTAAAAGCATATGAGAAGCTTCTTCATTAGACATAACCAATCCTACCCATTCTAAGAACAATAATTAGCGATAATACATGCATGTTGTTGTTACATTTCTAGTGATAATTGATATTCATTCACTTCATATACGAATCATAATCAGAATCATAAACATAAGGCAAGGAATATGTCACTATAAGTGGTAATTTATCAATGTAATTAAATAACCTTTTTAAGTTCTCTTTGCCCACTGTTTCCATGTCAACAACTTCTTCATTACTTGTAAAAATCCACAAGTTTGTTGAGTTGGTACAAAAAGTGGCTTAGGTTGTGGCCTGTAAGAACCAAATCTTTCTATAGTGTACATTAGGAGCTTGGTTAAACATACAGCCTCATCTAGAAAGCATGTAAATCCTAGGGGCTTGTACCCCACATCCAAAACTTTGGTAAAAGAGGCTTCTAAGATTCACATGTGCTCAAGCTCCAACACAGATTCAACAATACCCTGTGTCCTAGGGTTGCACATAAATATAAGAATGATGATGTTTCTCATTTTATTTAGATCATCAATGATAGACAAGTCATACTACCTTGGCCTTCCAACATACCTTATCATTGACCACATACTTGAAGACTATCATTTGCTACAGTAAGTGTTGTTTGAGTAAAATTTCACTTCTTTTTTTCTAAAAAATTCCTTAAAATATGTTAGCTTTCCTCAAAATTTAGGCTATCCTTCCTCTCTCCAACCTCCTTCCAGGTAAGGGTTTGGGTTTTATTCATCTCAGTTTCTAGATTCCGCTACTTTTCAATCTCTGTAGCAGTTAATATGTGGACTACATGTAGGTATGTTACATGTTTCGGTTCACATTGTCATTTATTAAGTGGTCTTGAGAAGATAGTTCAACAATGAAAAATATACCAATTGCCCCATCCCCATACCTCACTCAATTTTCACACATAAATGCCTATTCAATAATTTTTCAAACCCTCAAATTATGAAAGCTATATATGCTACTAGATGTAATCCAAAGTTGCATCCCAAGTTGACCTTCCAAAGTTGCATCCCACCAAGATTCAAAAGAAAATATCAAAAACCATTTGATCAATGACAATATACCCATATAACAATACTTACTATTGGGCCAACTTGAGGACACAAGTAAAAATCAAAATTTCTAGGATGGAAAATCTGGGCATCTACAATAGTACCTGCATCCAAATCACAGAGAATTCATTGCTCTGTTTTACTTCAACAAATATTGGAAACATAAAGGAGAGGATCAAGTATTCACATGTAGCCTGGTAGATTTCGAACTGTGGGCAATAAATAATGATTCACACTAATGGTTTGGATACCTATATGATGGTTGATTCTAATAGAGTTGTACTTATCCAAATGATAAAATTTATAGAGAATACTTGCTAGGTTGAACATTGCCCGAACCTCCACTCAGAAATAGCTTTGTGTGATGACTCTTTAATTAGTGTGATTTTAGGCTTATAACTGACCTCTATGTGATTGCATGCTTGGTAGATCAAATAACCATCTATAGTTTATAGTTTAAACTGAGGGATGTTAAAACAAATAAACAACCATATGAAAAATTTGTGACTTTTTTGGGGACTTGCACTATGGGGTTGTCTGTGATGTTGGTGAGAAAATTCTTCATTCCAAGCAGAAGAGCCAAAGTGTGATGTAAGGTCTGCTTAATTTGTCTATGTTGTTTTATTTGTATTTCTTACCAATTGGATGTGGTTGTTTGAATGCTTTCTTTACTTACAGTTACTGCTTAGCATTGGTAGTTTTATTTAGTGGAGTAATTGTAACAGGCACACAAATGCACATGGGTTTTCCCATGTTGAGGATAACCTAAATTAATGTATGATTTTCAAATTAACAAGTTCAGAGATCATCATATGATGATTTAAGGAATTGCAATAACATGATATCTTATGATTACCAGTATTACCGCCACCAAATTGACCTTCTTTTGGCTCTACATGAAGACCAATAATATTATATTTTAGTTTCTATCAGATTTTGAAACATCCCTCATATTAAAATTTGGCAATATTATGTTGCAGAATAATAAAATTGTAATTGAGGTTGCATCCTTTATATTAAAAATAAGGATCAGATATGAAACATGTCATATTGATTCAAAACATATCATTAAATGGCTACATAAAAGGAAAATCCAATAAGATCCTAACAATTTCATCATGATGGCATCTCGAAAGATTGTACGAGTTGAAGCAAGAAACTTAGTTTCTTGAAATCTCGCACTAATTTTGTCTTAGAATCTAAGCAGTACAGAGAAGTATAAGTTGAAATTGTTTCAATAAGTTACAAAGAAATATGAACAAAAAACTAAAAAATATCGAGAATGCCAGATCATTTGTCCCAACATCCACAAGTCATTCAACCAAAAAACAATGGCCAAAATATAAAGATTTATGATAAGTGGGATGGGTAGATTGATACTAACTTATTGTCATTTCTGTATATGCGACAATGAGGAATAAATACATAATTGCCAAAAACAGTTTGGGAATGCAGATATATTATCAGGTTTAGAAGCAAAGCTTGGGATCAATATTTTGAAACATCTGCTCCAAAGGTTTATCGGTGTTGCAAAATTTACAACTTTGAAGTTTTAACGTGTGTAGATGAAGACAAGTGACAAGAATGAAAAGTCCACTTTCATATGTGGAAGCATCAAGAAAACTTCCTGGAGTTCTAAGGTCATAAATCCAATTAAGAGGATCTCCCACTTCATCTACTGAGGCAGTCCTTAAGGAAGAAGGATCTCCAACAAAAGGAGTAGCCTTTTTCACCTCTACAGGGGAACATATTTTAGCTGAATATTTAGAAATTCCTAGAGGAGAGGGAGAAGTAGAACCTTTCTTCCACATACCATTGATATAGGAACCAGAGGAAGAGCAATTAACCCTATAGGTTGAATCTTATATTAACCCTGAAGAATCTATAATGGTAGCAAGAGAAAAAGAAGGAGAGGGAGTTCTGAATGGAGAATTTACACTATTTGGAGGAGGAAGAGGTAGAGGAAATAATGGAGAAGGTAGAGGAAATGATGGAGAAGGTAGAGGAAATAGGGAAGTTGATAATTCTTTTGGATTCCCTATAGTTGATGAAGAAACAAATGCCACAATGAAAAATATCTCACCTTTTGTCCTCCCAAATTTTCATGGATTAAAAAGTGAAGATCCTGAAACCTTTTTATTTGAATTTGAAGTCTTGTGCAGAACTTATGATTATTTACAAGACTCTCAAAAACTCAAATTGTTTCCTTCAACATTGAAAGGAGCTGCTTTAAAATGGTTCATGGGATTGGTCACTCAGTCTATTAGAACATGGAATGACATGAAGAAAGCATTTTTGGATAGGTATTTGGATTATTGCATGCCTATCAATCACAAAGATGAAGTGTTTAAAATGATGCAAAGAGAGGATGAAAATTTGGAGGATTTAATTGAAAGATTCAACTATAACTTAAAAAGAGAAAAAATGGAAAACTTAGATCAAGATACTTTAAAAGCTCTTTTATTAAAAGCCATTAGAGATGAGTGGATAGACATCCTTAACATGATGGGGAAGGGAGATATCTCTCAACTCCCATTAAATGACATTGGAGAATTATGTGTTCATCTCTCAAGAGGAAAATCCAAAACTGGGAAAGGTCCAAGAGATCCTTCTCTTGCTAGAGTGAATAAATCTGCAACTGGATCAGTGAGTAGGGCAGAAATTGGAAACATGCTTGATGAATTTAAAACAGATATTCTAGGGAGCCTTAGTGAACAAATAGACACCCTTAAGTTACAAAACAAGAAGAAAGCCGAGACTAATGCTTTAGCTATTTTCTGTCCCAAATGCAGAAAGAAGCATGCTTTAAGAGAATGCCCTTTGGATGCAAAAATCATAGAGACTTGTGTGATTTGTTTAGAAAACCATGAGACCAAGAGTTGTCCTTCAATTCATAGTCTTAAGGCTATTTTTCAAGAGGAAACAATTTCAAATCCAACAAAATATCTTTGCTTTGTCTCTAGAAGACCTTGGCAAGGGCCACAAAACTAGGGTTTTAACAACCAAATGTATATTCAGCCCCCACCAAATTGGAATTCTTGGCAACAACCTTGGCCTCAATCTCAATCTCTATCTTAACCTTGGGCTTAAGGAGTGCAAAATCCCTATGGAAGATTCTCTCAATACTATCAATATCCTCCATCATATCCAAACTATCCTCCCCAACAAATTCCTCAACAAAATTAACAGCCCCAACTTCAAAACCAAAATCCTCAACTTTCACTGCCATTCCCACAAAGACCAAATCAGTTACCTGCCCAACCATTAACAAACCCCAACAATAAAAATCCTCAGAATACCTATACGGTGGAAGGACAGAAATTTCCAACTTATATGATCACTCCTCTAGATCTCAATGATGTCCAACTAAGATCTGGTAGGATATTAGAAAAGAAAAAGCCTTCTGTAGTTATTCAAGAACAAGAGAATTCTGAGGAAGATTCTCTACAGCCAAATAAAAGTTTTGAAGGAACATCTCTTCAAAACCAAAAAATTTAAAATGAAAAACAAAAAGAACCAATAAACTCAACTCCTATCATAGAGAAACCACCAATATCTACTTCTACACCTCCTTTTCCTGAAAGATTACAAGTTGATAGAGGGGTAGAAAAGCATATTATGTTTCCTAATTATGATTTTCTAGATGAATTGAAAAATGTCTGTATCAAAATCCCTTTGTTACAATCCATTAAGGAGATTCCAATTCTAGCTAAAATAATAAAGGAGTTGAGCATGAAGAAACTAGGAAGAAAAACAAAAGAAATAAAAAGAATTTAGTTGGCAAGAAAAATAGCAGACATAATGATGGGAAAAATTGTCATACAAAAATATGTAGATCTAGGAAGTCCAGTTGTAAAAACACATATCAATGGAGTTGAAATTCCGAATACATTGATTGATTTAGGAGCAGCAATAAACATCATGAGCAAACAAACCATGGAACAACTCAAGCTTCCTAATCTTCTTTATACACGTACGTTACTGCAATTGGCAGATAAATCTATAATCAAACCAGATGGTGTGTTAGAAGATATTCTAGTTTCCTTAGACTCTTGGGAGTACCCTATTGATTTTATGATCTTAACCCCTAAGAACAATCTAGGAGGACATCCACTTATATTAGGAAGACCTTGGCTGGCTACAGTTGATGCTTTCATTAGCTGTAGATCTGGTGATATGTATATCTTTAATGGTAACTAAACTAAGAAATTCACTCTATATCCTCCAGCAAGAACAATCACAGAGATAGATGACAAAGAATGGATTGATGGTGCAAATGATATTCAGCCTCTCTTTACTATTTCAACCATTAGTGAAGATAGTCAAATCTTAAATATAATGGAAATTTTTAAATCATCTCCAGAATATGAACATGATCAATTTCAAGAAAAATCCAATATTGAATACTTTTCATCTAGGTAGACGTCTCTTTATTTTATGGAAGAATTTGGTAGCTCTACAGTTGAAATCTTTCCAGGGAAAACATTGAACATAAACAATAACTTGGAAAAATTACAACAGGAAAATCTAATCAAAACATTACAACAATATTCTTCTGCATATGCATGGGAATACACTGACATGAAAGGAATTAGTCCTAAGACTTGTATACATCACATCTACATTGAGGAAAATTGTAAACCTATCAGACAACCTCAAAGAAGGATGAATCCAAATCTTAGGGAAATTGTGAAAGAGGAGTTGCAAAAATTGTTGAATGTAAACTTCATTTACCCAATTTCAAACAGTCAGTGGGTTTCTCCTCTAGTGATTGTGCCTAAAAATAATGGTAAATGGAGGGTATATATTGATTATCGAGAATTGAATAAAGCTACCCTAAAAGATCATTTTCCTTTACCCTTTATAGATCAAGTGTTAGATACATTAGCAGGTAAGAAGTATTTCTCATTTTTGGATGGTTTTAGTGGTTACAATCAAATTCAGGTAGCACTTGAAGATCAAGATAAAATCACATTCACCTGTCCATGGGGAACTTATGCCTACCAAGTACTTCCTTTTGGATTTTGCAGTGCACCTGCAACATTCCAAAGAGTAGTACTAGGAATTTTTTTTGATCTAATACATGATTGTGTAGAGGTGTATATGGATGACTTTATAGTTTATGGGAATACATTTGAAGAAGCTTTAGAAAATTTGGAAAAAGTTCTTAAAAGATGTAAGGAAGAAAACCGTTCACTAAGCCATGAATTTTTTTTTATGATGTTTACAAAAGGGATTGTTTTAGGACATCACATTTCAGGAGATGGAATTAAAGTTGATAAATCTAAAGTTGAAGTCATCTTTAAACTATCAATTCCAAGTTGTCAAAAGGATGTTAGAAATTTTCTAGGATTCATAGGATACTATAAAAGGTTTATAGAAAATTTCACTAAAATAGCATCCCCACTCTTCAAATTACTCACCAAATATTGTGAATTCAATTGGAATCATGATTGCCAGTTGGCATTTGAGACTTTAAAATAAAAAAATTCTGAAGCACCCATCTTAATAGGTCCAAATTGGAAACTACCTTTTCATATTTCAACAAATGCTTCAAATACCGCTCTGGGAGCTATATTAGGACAAAAAGATTTGATCCCCTATGCTATCTATTACAAAAGCAAGAATTTGACTCCCACTGAGTTAAATTACACTGTAACTGAAAAGGAATTCTTAGTTGTTGTTCATGCTATCAACAAGTTTAAACATTACATAACAGGCTATGAAACCTTTGTTCATATAGATCACTCTGCAATTAGGTACTTAATGAATAAACCTATTACTAATGGCAAAGTTACAAGATGGTTATTACTCCTACAAGAATTCAACATCACTGTTCTAGATAGACCTGGAAAACAAAACACAGTTGTTGATTTCTTGTCTAGAATTCAAAATATCAAAGATGACACTCTAGTTGAAGATAAATTTCTTGATGAATATCTTTTTGCAGTAACTACTCAGACCCCTTGGTTTGCAGATATTTCCAATTACTTAGTCACAGGAAAATTACCTTCACATTTGTTTCCTAAGGAGAAAAGAAAAATCATTCAAACAAGTGCAAGTTACTCATGGATTACTAATGAATTGTATAAAACAGGTCCAGATATCATGATCAGAAGATGTGCTCAAGAAGATGAAATGCCATAAATTCTTAAGGCATGTCATTATGAACCTTGTGGTGGACACCTTGTTGACAAAAGGACAACCTATAAAATCCTTCATTTAGGATATTATTGGCCCTCCATCTTCAGAGATGCCAAAGAATATGTCAAAAGGTGTGATAGCTTCCAAAGGGTAGGAAAACTTGCTCATTTAGATGAAATGCCACTACAAACTCAGGTACCCATTGAACCTTTTGAAAAATGGGCCTTGGATTTTGTTGAACCTATTAATCCTCCATCTAAACAAAAGAAGTATATTTTTTATGCATTGATTATGTCACTAAATGGGTAGAGGCTAAAGCATTACCTTTTACTAATGAAAAATCTGTATTTAATTTTCTTTTTGAAGACATACTCACTCATTTTGGTGTTCCAAGAGAAATTGTGACAGAGCAGGGATCTCAATTTACATATAAAATGGTGGAAAGGCTTGTGGAAGATTACGAGATAAAACACAGAAAGTCTACTCCTTATCATCCATAAGCAAATGGTCAAGTTGAATCTACCAATTAGGTGATTGTTGGAATTCTCACTAAGACTATACATCCACACAGAAGAGAATGGGAAGAAAGGCTTCCTGAAGCCTTATGGGCCTACAGAACTACATGGAGGAACACAACAGGACATACTCCCTATGAGTTTGTTTACGGGAAGCAAGTCCTGTTCCCTATAGAGTTTCAAATCGGAACCTTCAAGATGGCAGTCCAATTGGGACTGGATTTATCAAAAGCACAGAAACATAGATTGGAGCAACTCAATGAGCTTGATGAAATCAGGCAAGATGCAGTTCAAAGAACTAGTTTAGTCTAGCAGCAAAGGGCTAAATGGCATGATAAGTATATCAAGGAGAAGAAGTTTCAAGTAGGGGATTGGGCACTTTTGTTCGATTCAAAATTCAAATAGAGGGTAAGTATGAAAACCAATCATTAATTGGCATACTTATACAGAAAATAGAGGGTGAAAATCAGAGATTTCTGACATCCTATATTTTCCATTTCCTTTCTATAATAAGTAGTGACATAAAGCTACATTCATTTGCAGTTCATAATCTGTAAATTCATTTCATTTTACAGTCTCATTCCATCTCACCCCATTTTCATTTTATTTTACAGTTTCATTCCATATCACTCCACTTTCATTCCATTTCACTGTCATATTCCATTTCCATTTCATTTCACATTCATGTTCCATAGCCATACTTCAATTTTTTATCATGTTCCGCAGCTGATTCCATTCTGCAGCGAATTTCATTCTCTATGTTGGGTGTGGAGCCTGATTATCTTCTATATTCAAAGGTATCGCCACATAGGACCCCAGTTCGAAATAGGGGCGGCAACGCCGCCCGTAAAATATTCGCTGCAGGGGGGGTCCAGGGGGGGCGGCTGCGACCTTTGGGAGCCCCCCCTTGGCAGGGGGTTTCGGGGCAGCGCCCCCGAAGCTAAAAACAACAGTAAAATTGCCTTGTAAAAGTATAGTAATTTCTAGTCAATCTGGGCCGTTCATTAGGCAGATGATCTGACGGTAGAACTTATGTTTAGTTTAGGGTTTTTTTTGCCCTAGAAGGCAACCCCTCTCTTTGTATGAGGGTATTGTATTTGAGGCTGTGTGATAGATGTGTATTCAGTGAGCGAGAAACAGAGAGGTGAGACTGTGAGAGAAAACAGAGGATATTACAGTGGATTTGCTGTAGGTTGTGTCTCTTCATTTTGCTGGATAATAGAAAGGAAGGACTGGCTGTTCGGGGTGGACATAGCCCAAACTGGGTGAACCACGTATATCTGTGTCTCTCTTGTTTTGTGCGTTTTCTGTGTTTATATTTTTGCAATATTTTATGTGTTCCATTGCTCCGTAATATATAATTTTCTAACAACTGGTATTAGAGCCGAAGGTCTATTTGGCTGATAAACTCGCAGGAAAGAAGGGTTCCTGGTTCAAGTGGGAGCAATGGCGGAAGATGGTAAGTTTAGGGTCAAGAAATTTAACGGCCAAAACTTCTCGCTGTGGAAGATGCAGATGGAAGATTATCTGTATCAGAAAGATCTGTACCTACCATTGGGCGGAAAAACAAAGATGCCAACGGGTATGAAAGACGAAGAATGGAACCTTCTCGATAGAAAGGCACTCAGAACAATACGGTTGTGCCTTGCTGCGTCAGTTGCCTTTAATATTTCAAAGGAAACCACGACAGAGGGTTTGATGCAGACGTTGTCGAAACTATATGAAAAACCCTCAGCCTCAAACAAGGTATTTCTTATGAAACGGTTATTTAATATGAATATGTCGGAAGGTGGATCTGTTGCAAACCATTTAAATGACTTTAATACAGTTACAAGTCAGTTAAGTTCTGTAGGGGTAAACTTTGATGATGAAGTTAGATCTCTGTTATTCTTGTGCTCATTACCAAAAAGTTGGAATGGTTTGGTAATGGCCATTAGTAACTCCGTTTCTGGATCTAGTACTTTAAAGTTTGATGATGTTGTCGGTGCTATCCTTAGCGAGGAAATGCGACGGAAAAGCTCCGGTGAGACATCGGGAAATGCTTTGAGTGCAGAGTCTAGAGGAAGAAAAATGGAAAGAGGAAAGAGCTCAGGATATCACAGTAAATCAAGGAAAGGTAGATCCAAGTCCAGATCGGGGATAGTGTGCTGGAAATGTGGAAAGAAAGGACACCTAAAGAAAGACTGTAGATCTCGGAAGGGAAAAGAAGGAGATGCACAGCAAGAAAACAATCATGATGCAAATGTGACAGGTGAGGTGTTACAAGATGCTTTGATTCTTTCTTTCGAAAATATTACTGATTCCTGGGTGGTAGATTCAGGGGCTTCATTCCATGCCACACCTGATAAGAAATACTTTCATGACTATGTTCAAGGAGATTTTGGACAAGTTCGTCTGGGTGATGATAAACCCTGTAAAATCGTTGGAATGGGTAAGGTTCTTGTAAAACAACAGAATGGAAACCAATGGCTATTAAAGGAGGTAAGGCATGTTCCATATCTAAAGAAAAATATGATTTCAACAGGGCAGTTAGGCTGTGAAGGTTGTGTGACAACTTTCACAGATAAAGCTTGGAAGGTCACCAAAGGAGCCCTGGTAATAGCAAAAGGCGAAAAGGTTGGTACATTGTATTTATGCAATGGTATTTCTAACTCTGTTAATGCTTTAACTTCCAAAGGAGCAGATGCAGCATTATGGCATCACAGGCTCGAACACATGAGTGAAAAGGGGATGAAGATTTTTCACTCAAGGAATTTGTTGCCAGGTTTGAAGAATGTTGATTTGGACTTCTGTGAGAATTGCATTTATGGAAAACATAAGAGAGTCAGATTTCTCAGAGTTGGAAAAGAAAAGAAGAATGAAAAATTAGAGCTTGTGCATACAGATGTATGGGGACCTGCTCAGGTATCATCTCTCGGTGGCTCTCGTTATTATGTTACTTTTATTGATGATGCAACTAGAAAAACTTGGATTTATTGTATTAAGAATAAATCTGATGTATTTGATACTTTCAAGAAATGGAAAGCTTTGGTTGAGATTGAGACAGGAAATAAATTGAAGTGTCTTAGATCAGACAATGGAGGTGAATATTGCAGCAAAGAGTTTGATAGGTACTGTTCAGAGCATGGAATTCGCAGAGAGAAGACAGTTCCAAGAACACCACAAGAAAATGGTGTGTCAGAAAGGATGAGCAGAACAATCATGGAGCGTGCAAGGTGCATGAGATTGCATGCAGGATTGCCTTTATAGTTTTGGGCAGATGCTGTAGATACTACTATTTATCTAATAAACAGAGGGCCTTCAAGTTCCTTGGATGGTGGTGTTCCAGAGGAAGCATGGACAGGTAAAAAGGTAAACTACTCTATTTTAAAGCCTTTTGGTTGTGAGGCCTTTGTCCATATTGATAAAGAAAATAGAACAAAGCTTGAGGCAAAGTCAAAGAAATGTACCTTTATTGGATATGGTGTTAATGATTTTGGTTATCGCTTATATGATTACGAAAATCACAAAATCATTAGGAGCAGAGATGTAATATTCAATGAAAAGGTTTTGTATAAGAATCAGTTGCAGGAAAAGAAACAGGAAAAGGAAAACAAGGAATACGCAGTTCTTGATGAAATCACTGAAAAAGTAAAGGTGCCTGAAAATAATAATAATCAACAACCACAACAACAGCAACCACCACAACAACAACAGGCACCCCAAACACTTGAAAGTGGTGTTAGAAGATCTACCAGGATAAGTAGACCCCCTGAACGATACTCTCCTTCATTATATTATTTATTGTTGACTGATTCCGGTGAACCCGAATGCTATGAAGAAGCAATGCAGGTTGAAAGCAGGAAGAAGTGGGAGGTAGCCACGGAAGAAGAGATGGACTCCTTAATGCATAACCAGAGTTGGGATTTAGTCAGGTTGCCTGTAGAAAAAACTACATTGAAGAATAAATGGGTTTACAGGCTGAAGGAAGAAGATGGAGGAAAACAGAGGTATAAAGCTAGACTTGTGGTGAAGGGGTTTGCACAGAAGAAAGGTATTGATTTTGATGAAATATTTTCTCCTGTTGTTAAAATGACTTCAATCAGAACTATTTTAAGTCTTGTAGCAGCTAAAGATTTGCATCTTGAGCAGTTAGATGTAAAGACAACCTTTCTCCATGGGGATTTGGAGGAAGAGATATATATGCAGCAGCCACAAGGATATGAGGTGAAAGGGAAGGAGAAACTAGTGTGCAGGTTGAAGAAGAGCTTGTATGGCTTAAAACAGGCTCCAAGGCAGTGGTATCTAAAATTCGACAAGTTTATGTCTGAACAAGGTTATACTAGATGTCACTCTGATCATTGTGTTTATTTGAAAAAGCAAAATGATGGCAGCTATATTATATTGTTATTGTATGTAGATGACATGCTTGTTGCAGGATCTAACATGTAGGAAATAAATGTGCTCAAAAGAAAATTGGCAAATTCATTTGCAATGAAGGATTTGGGAGGTGCAAAACAAATCCTTGGTATGAGAATAACTAGAGACAGGAAAAATCGTAAATTAACATTGTCTCAAAATGAGTACATACAAAAGGTGTTGAAAAGATTTAACATGCACAATGCAAAACCAGTTAGTACACCTTTTGCTAGCCATTTCAAACTTAGCAAAGAAATGTGCCCAAAGACCCAAGAAGACATGGATTATATGTCTAAAGTTCCATATGCATCAGTAGTTGGAAGCTTAATGTATGCAATGGTCTGCACAAGGCCTGATATTGCACATGCAATGGGAGTTGTAAGCAGGTACATGAACAATCCAGGAAAGGAACATTGGATGGCAGTGAAATGGATTCTCAGATATTTGAAAGGTACCACAAATCAAGCATTATGCTTTGGTGGTTCAAACATCTCCCTACAAGGATATGTTGATGCAGATATGGCAGGTGACAAAGATAACAGGAGGAGCACTACAGGATATGTATTTACTGTTGGAGGAACAGCTGTCAGTTGGGTTTCAAAAATCCAAAGTGTTGTTGCACTTTCAACAACAGAAGCAGAGTATGTTGCTGCTACAGAGGCTAGTAAAGAAATGATTTGGTTACAAAGGTTTATGGGTGAATTGGGTAAGGAGCATGATATGGGCACGTTATACAGTGATAGCCAAAGTGCCATTCATCTTGCAAAGAACTCAGCATTTCATTCCAGGACTAAACACATACAGCTCAAGTACCATTTCATACGATCAGTGTTGGAAGATGGAGAGTTGAAGCTGGAAAAGATACACACTAGCCAGAATCCTACAGATATGCTAACAAAAGTTGTAACCAGGGAGAAACTGAGAATATGCTCAGTTTCAGTTGGTCTTCAAGGATGACGATGAAGATGAGAAATAGCCAGGTCCAAAGAGGAGTCATTGTCCAGCAAATGGAGTAGCGGTGGAGTTGCTACAATCAGTCTCCAAGTGGGAGATTGTTGGGTGTGGAGCCTGATTATCTTCTATATTCAAAGGTATCGCCACATAGGACCCCAGTTCGAAATGGGGGCGGCAACGCCGCCCGTAAAATATTTGTTGTAGGGGGGGTCCAGGGGGGGGCGGCTGCGACCTTTGGGAGCCCCCCCTGGTGGGGGGTTTCGGGGGCAGCGCCCCCGAAGCTAAAAACAGTTGTAAAATTTCCTTGTAAAAGTATAGTAATTTCTAGTCAATCTGGGTCGTTCATTAGGCAGATGATCTGACGGTAGAACTTATGTTTAGTTTAGGGTTTTTTTTTTGCCCTAGAAGGCAACCCCTCTCTTTGTATGAGGGTATTGTATTTGAGGCTGTGTGATAGATGTGTATTCAGTGAGCGAGAAACAGAGAGGTGAGACTGTGAGAGAAAATAGAGGATATTACAATGGATTTGCTGTAGGTTGTGTCTCTTCATTTTGCTGGATAATAGAAAGGAAGGACTGGCTGTTCGGGGTGGACGTAGCCCAAACTGAGTGAACCACGTATATCTGTGTCTCTCTTGTTTTGTGTGTTTTCTGTGTTTATATTTCTGCAATATTTTATGTGTTCCATTGCTCCGTAATATATAATTTTCTAACACTCTAGCCATATCTCATTCAATAGCTCTGGCATAATTATACAGCTTACAAACAAATGATGATTGCAGGAAATTCAAGAATCTTGTTTTGAAGACCAATATGTTAAAAGGGTACCTACAGATCAACACCAAAGAAAACATCAAACGAAAAGGTTAAGTTCTAAAAGGTAAAGTGCAAAAATTTATTTTAAATTGCAAGGTTAAAACATAAAGTATATATAATATGGATATTCATATGTTTCCTTGACGAATCATCATTTGATTTGATTGCAATCTCCATCATACTACATATCCGCCACATCCTCCATATTTTGTCACATAACGGTCCATAATTAACTCCCACGTTGATTATTAACGGTCATGACTACGACATGACATACTTGTCTACGTGTCTCCAGAACCCCTACCATCTATTCATTTCATACAAACCCGCAATTCCTTTCACCATATTCGCAGCCAATTCATTTCATAAAATCGGGAAGGGTAATTCTGAAGGTTGAGAACTCTGCGTAGTAGAAGGCATGGGGTTAATTGTCAAATCAGAACCGGTAGGAGAAAAGTACATGGAAGGATACCCATAGCTCAAAGAAATGTTGCAGAAAGCTAGATGGCTTAAATTCATCGAGAAATTTGAGAGTTTTCATAAGGAGATAACAAAATCCTTTACGTGATATTTTGATGGCACAGAGGTAGAAATTGGAGATATCAAGTTTGTAGTGACTGAGTCATTTATGGCCGAGGCTACAGAACTTCCAAGGCATGGTGAAATATGGTTCAAGAACAAGGAGTTCCACAATGAATCATGGAAAGTAATACTAAAAAACCCAGGTATGGATGTCTCTGTTTTTAGAAAAGGTATTCCCATTTCAGCTCTTAAAAGTAAGTGGAGGAACATGCTCTTGGTTTTACATAAATTTATCACTTGTGAGGGGAGGTTTGGTTGCATGTATGTCTACCATATCTATTTACTGATGGATTTATTAGAAAATGGAGAAATCAATCTTCCTTTCTTCCTGCTAAATAGTTTAAGAAGGATGGCCTCAAATGTGCAAAAGAGAATACAGTTCATAGATACAACCATGTATCATCATGGGCTGATAAAGATATTGATTGAGTTTCATTTAAAAAGAGTAGGAGATACCTGG
Source organism: Pinus tabuliformis (assembly GCA_031772625.1). Classification (NCBI taxonomy): domain Eukaryota; kingdom Viridiplantae; phylum Streptophyta; class Pinopsida; order Pinales; family Pinaceae; genus Pinus; species Pinus tabuliformis. Next base: position 245,172,627 of record CM062817.1, on the reverse strand, counting down.
GAGAATTTCCTTATTAGAAACTATTTCCAAGTAGCACCGGAGTCACCTAAAGAAGATAATGTCAGAAGAAATAGAAGAAAGAACACTGGTATAACTATTGAAAACAAACCTGAGTCTTCATTGCAGAAAGATGGTGAAAAGTTGATCTCTGAAGAACTAACAGAAATCAAGAAGAAAATCAAGGCAAGAGGGAAGATAAGAAAGGAAAAAAAGGTCACAAATGAGGAGAATGTAAGTCCTCCACACTTAGAAGGAGCTCTAGACTCCGAAGTTTGGTAAATAAAACATCATCAAAAGGGACAAAGTTTATAAATTTAGACGAGGAAACCCCAGAATCATCTCCTATTAACATCTCTTTTGCACACAATCCTCAAAATTCTCGTGTTCATCATTTTGAAGGTAGCCCAAGAAGAATATCTCCAGGCATAGATCCAATGCAGCAACAAATATATGACTATATAGAATCACTGGAGAAGAGAGGTGCCTCAATGAACCCAAAACCTTCTGTCAATTCACAAGAACCTCTAATTGATGCTCTCAAATAAGAAATTTATGAATTAGAGATATTGATCAGACATATCAAATACGAGAATGAGACCTTGAAGGAACAAAATAAATTGGACAAGGCAATTCATGATAATACCATTCTGCATCTAGGACTATGGTATAAGAAAAATAGGAAATTGAAAAGAAAGAATAAGATTTTGAATAGAGCAGTCATTAACCTTAAGTACAAGATTCTTATGAGAAAGCCTAGAATGACAGTCACTTCAAAGAAGAACAAAAGAAGGAAATTGGATGTACTAGCAAAGGTGTATGAGAAAATGCATTAGGGAGGAAGAACTCACATTTTTGGAAAATTGCATGAGGACATGCAATGATTTTGTAGTGGGGGTATGTTGAACCTTAGAATTACCCTCTCCTTGATATTTTTTCTCACCTTTTTCCCTCACTTTCTCATAATATTATAGACCCAATCAATGATAAATGCTAGGTTTTGTCTTAAGGAAAGAAGTAAAATGATCGCCATATTATATTTTCTTGTTCTTGCTATTTGAATAGATTTTTTCAAATTAGCTACAGAACGTAGCCTATTCTGCAGCTAATTGTAGATTCCGTAGCTACTCTCATGGTTTGGAAGGTTCCAGGTGTCAAATGAAGAATTGGGCCACATGGGAATTTATATAATCATATCCACATGGATTCTATCCTATTCACTTGGTCCAGATCGACAGAAAATCAAGCCTAAAGTCATGGTCAAAGATGGAGTCAAGGTACATTATCTGAAAGCAGTAGGACTCTTGATTTTCTCTTTCGTAGCTACTCAAGAGTCTAACAGTTCTGTTGCAAATCTAATTCGAATTAGCCACTTGTAGCTAATCAAAAGTTTAAACAGTCCTATTGCAATTTTTATTATCCACCTGTAGCAAGTTTATCTCATAAACAGTCATGTTACATTTAATTCGAATTAGCCATCTGTATCAAGTTTATCTCATAAACAATTATGTTATTTTCCTTTAAATATCGGTTGCATGTAAGCAAGAGAAGTTAGAAGGAATTACGTTAAGTTCGAGCTTTTTGCTGATACTCTGTATTCAGACTTCATTTTTTTTATAATACAAACTTCATGTTGCTAATGATCATTTAAAGTGCATCCTTAACTAGCTAGCATTCCAACCACATCAGTTGCTTAGTTTTCTTAATGTTTTGTCATTCATTTTCTTAGAACAAAATTGTTAATTAATTGTGTTAATGGATGTTTTCAAAATCCATTTCAAGATGATGTTGATCCTAAACTAAATGGTTAAATGTCTAATTCATACAGTGATTGAATTTACTCAGTACATTGTTATTTTCCTAGGAATTTAGGAACTAAGGTATAATTAATTTCTTGCACAACACGTCAAGAGGGTAATGCTTCACATTTGAATGTTGGAGAAAGTCAAAAATATAGTAGTTGTTTACAGTTACCTTTACATGATTTTACCTTTTTGCTTTCACATCCTCACTTAGTTGCATCACTGATATTCCTAATAATCATTTCAAGGAGATTGATTTAATCATATTCCAAAATTGAATGGTTGAATGTTTAATGAATGCAATTACTGAGTTACCTTCTGCATCAATTTCATTCTTGGTTTTAAGAATTAGATCCATGGATTATGACTAATGATAAGATAAGATAGATGGTCTTTTTTTTTATTAGGTTCTAACTATGCAACAATTCTTGGTCCATTTTTAGGAAATTAGATTAACTTAGGAGCATTTCCTTTCCTTTAAAATTCATTAGATTCACTTGAATTTTCTCATAGTTTCAAGTTGTACATTCTTAAACATCAAAGAATAGAAACCCCCCAAAAACAACATAAAATACAAAACAACGAAGTAAGAAAAAAGTTAACTAAGCATATATAGTGCATACACTTCATCAGCTTAGAAACCTCGGTTGATAATTTATGCAAGCAATTTAGGACACTAAATTGACTAAGCACCTTGTGTTTTTTAAATTGACAATTTGTGTATGATTGTAGGTTTAGTAGAAGAGGAAATGCAATCATTTGAAGTTGTCACAAAGATGAAGGAGGATGAGACAAAATTTTCTCATAAGGGTAAACAATTGGAGACTCACACACAATTTTGTAACATTATTACTGGAAGACAATTGCAAGAACCAATTTGTGAAGAAAATAGAATGCATTTGGCCCATGTAGATAACCAAAAAAAAAAGGAAGTAAAGCATTAAGATGAAACAATTATGAAGTATGATGAGAAATTAAAGTTTCTAGAAAAGTTTCCAAAAGGACCTGAGCTAAGAGAAGAGATTACATCCAGAGAGGCGAAATGTTCATGGATGCCTAGCCATGAAGATGTGTTTACAACATTTGAGGAAGTTGAGGTAAATATTAATTTACAAATTAATTATGAGGATGTAGACATGGAAAGTAAAGATGAACATAAAACTTCAATTAAAGAAATAAAATCTAAGATATTTCTTAGAGATGAAATAGAACCTCAAGTTGAACATTTAGATTTAATGTTCAATAATTTTGAAGAGGAAATGGTGTTTTTAGAGAAGTGGTTAGACAATTAGAGTGCAAGTGATGAAAACTACATAGAGTTTTGGAACTCAATTAATTTTTAGGAGAAGATTAAAGTTCCATACAGTAGTGGCATGAATCAAGAGGAAATGAAACAAATCGTGGACAACAACAACATTAATTTTCAGCGAAGGAAAGGAAAACTCATGCAACAAAGTATTGTTGAGATGAAAGATGAAATAAAAATGGAGAATTATGAAGAAGAAAATAGTAAATTTGTTGTAGAACAACAGTGGAGAAGGCATATAAATGTCTTAAGAATTTATTGGAAGATGTATGTCGAAGCAGAGTGGGATAAGAGTTATGATACTCTTATGCAAGAGAAGATCCAATCACAAATGGGCAACATTTGTAAATAGAAGGATGGGTTTGATATCGAGATAAATGAGTTGTGGGAACTTATGAAGAAGAATCCCAAAAGAAGATATAGTGAAAGGAAGTAGATAGTCAACAATAGCATAATGTATGGAAAACTGCAAAACAAAATGAGGGATCCATGAGGATAGGTTCATCAAAGGCTTATGACCATGAGGTCATGCATTTTCTACTTTGTGAGGAGCATCTCAATTTCCAAGTCATTTTTGAAAAATAAGGCTTTAAGAAGACAAAGCTTTGAATAGGGGGTTTCACACGGAGAAGGAATTCTAATTCTTTATTGTAAATAATTTTAGTTTCTTTAATTATCATAGAAAGCATGAGAGATTTAAGGGTGATTTATGGAGTTATTCTAGGGATAGCTTGAGTGATTTTAGATTTAGAAAATCTAATTTTGATCCAAAATGGATCTAAGATAGACTTCTAATTCTAAAGTGTTCCTCACAGAGGAAAATGAAAGTCCAAGGATGCTCTTGGAAATAGTCCCATTGCATAGATCTTTTCATTCTTAATCTACTGCAACTTTAATGGGTTAAAATGGACTTTGGATGAAGAAGTTATCACAGAAAGAAGATTTCCTTTGTCCTTTGGAAAATGAGGCATTTATTCTAAAAATGGCCTAAAAGGCTCCTTAAGGAAATCGCATCGCAAATGTGCAAAGGGATGGAATTAACACAAAGGCAGAAGGACCCTCGATCAGCTATCTCTGATATATTGGATTGGAGGTAGGCCTTTGCTCGATATTGGGACCCCAGGCATAGCAACATGCGACTGGGCGATATGCAACAATGCGATTGCGATGAGCGATATCGGCGATCAGCGATCGAGGTGATCGACGAACGGCGGATCGGCAGTCAGCATACCCGAAGGACAGACCCCCGGGCTGTTGTGATTGCAATTAGCGTTCAGGACTCGGACCTGATAGGGATTATGGACCGGATTACATAAAATTTGAAATCTGGGCTTTTCGAATTTTTTGTGTATTATCGTTTTTCCGCTATAAAACCAAAATACAAAGGAAATTACCTGAAAGCGATAACGCCAAACCCAATAGGATTTATAGACCCAATTTCATAGAATTTGAAGTCCGGGAACTTTGGAATTTCAATGTATTTCCCATGTATTTGGGTTTTGGCCATTACGCCATGCGATAGCGATTTGCGATAGAATGGCGGACCCGAAAAGTTTATAAATGCAACCCTATAAATTTTAAAATCTGTGGTAAGCAGGATTTCAGGCGAGCCTCAGGCGGTAAGTGGTTTTGAACGGGCGCGGCCCGAACCCATATACTGGCTGACACGTGGCATGGCTGAGGAGAGAGAAAACTACGTTTTCGGGCGGGTAACCTCCATGCACATAAGCCACCCAAAACAGAGGGTTAACCGTTAGATCGGTGATCACGCAGGTCAATAGTGGACTTGCGATAGCCATAAAAGGCAGACCTGAAAGGGTTTTTAGGGGTGATTCAATAATATTTGAAGTCCGATTAAATGCTCCATGAGGCGTTTTCTTGTGTATTTTCGGTATATCTCTATGTATTGGGAAATATGGTTTTTTTTCGGGTTTTCACTTGAAGAAAGGCCCCCGATTCCTTGTAACTGCCCCTGATCATTGTGCCATACTGCAAGCGGGTGTTTTATAGGCAATGATGCATTTGTAACGCCAAGAGAGCCACAGAGCCATATGGCTAGTCGAAGAGACAAGGAGCAGAAGAAGCTGCAGAGCCGCAGAGGAGTGATTACACGCAGAGAAATGGCTGGGGAAGCTGCAGAGCTAGAAGAGGCCTCACAAAAGCTAGAGAGCACGATTGCTGAGGCAGCGCAAAGATTTTTGGGAGTCACTTGGAGGTCGAGTGAACCAAAGAGCTCAATTGAATAACTTCAAAATTTAACTATAAAAACTATAATCTTATTTTTGGGATTTGTTTCCCCAATGTTTTCAGAATATATGAATAATGGTGGCCACTATGGTTTCTGATAGTGTTACAATGGAAAACTCTTGTTGGTATAGATCCGTGGCTAAGAGGGATGCCCAAGCTGCAGTTCTCACCTTTGCTGCTAAATAACCTTGATTTGAATATGATTATGGACATTCAGGAGCTAGTGATGAGCCTAGTTTTGGAACTTTGCACCAAATTTTTAAGGAGAGAGACATTGTTGCTCTGGCTCTAGCAGGTCTCAACTTAGGTAGAATAGTAGGTCAAGTAACCCCTGCGATACTCCCTACTCATGTGCTGTTGGTAGACCCTTAGCCCGATTCTCAAGCTTCTTATCAGATCTTTGTCAAGCTTCTCTTTAAGCATTCGTTGCTCCTTGGGGTTTGTTCCTCAGATATGGTTTGAGACATCAAGTTTTCCTTGGATCTTTGGGTGGGTATTCCCTCTATCATGCAACACCTGCTTTTCAAAGGTAAGCAATTAGATGATGCTTTCCCTCCCTTAGTCTATAACATTTGTAAAGATGCCACTATTTTTATGGCTCTTTGTTTACGAGGGGGGTTTGTGGGTAAGCCTTCCATGTCTCTAGTTTTTTCTTATAAAGATGTTGTCCATGCTCAACCCTCCCCTAAGGCAACTTAGTCCCAACTAGCTCCTAGGTTATTTCTAGTTGAAAATTTTGAGAAAGCTCCCTCCTCAGAAATCTCCCACCCTGATCTTAAGGAACTCCATAAGATTTATGTAGATTCAACCCTAATATATCATTTTAATGGTTTCTAGGCACATACAACTAATCTTTAACATTGGATTCATTCTTCATGTACCAAGAATTGCAAGGTTATTTTCTACTCAAAAGGTTTATTCATTATGTTATTTGTGGAATCATAAGATTATCATCAAGTTTTATCTAAAGGGCTTTAGTTTCGTGGAAATGACAGATTGTTCTTGTTGTCATTCTATATTTTTGAGGTTGAGGGAGTAAACACATATGATAACATCAAAACCACTTTGGACGCTGGGATCTAGCCCTGCTAGCTTCAGAGAGGGATCTCTCTATTTGATTTAGATTTGTTTTTTATGTATATTTTAGGCTAGTTATGACTATGCTTATTTGTTTTGTTTGATTGGGTTTTGATAATTTGAGTGTTATAATTCCATTGGGCTATGGAGTCTATAAAATAAATTGGAGTTTTGCATCAATTTTTAGAGGAGTTCTCACAAGGCAAGCTAGGTTGCAGTAAATGGATCTTTTCATAATTTAAATGGATGGTGGAAAATCATAAGTGTAAGGCTCAGTAGAGACCAAAGAGAAACTAAGAATTCTTTGATCTGACTTCAGTGGAAAACATTAAAATTAACAAAAACCAAAATAGGGTGCTCTAGGTAACGAATCCTATTTATCACAGTTTATGTTGATTAATTTAGATTTAGAAAAACCGACGAAAGAAATGATGGTGTTTAAATAGATAAAGATAAGAAACACATCACCATTTAAGATGCCACATGAATCCTATAAAAGGTCCATGTATTATTTATGCTCCAATACTTCAAAATTACAATATGCAACAAAAATTACATCTGGAAATCAACATTAAAAGTTCAAACAATGAAGTATTTATAATAAAAATCACAATAATGCTTTACAAAATCGTTGTCAAATCGACAATGTATTATTAATCTAATTACAAACTAATATATTCTAATCCTGGAAAAATAATAGGCCACGTAGGCTGTTGAGGAAAATGGTGGCCCTGTTTTGGTGGTTTCTATTGCTGAGTCAATCAAACCAAAATGCGATTTTGAACTGAAACTTGCACTCGTTGCTGTGCTAGCAAAAAAATTTCACTATTGCTGAGTTATTCCTTAGTCCAGTAAATCAAGTAACTCTTCCCATCTCTTTTCATCTAGTAGTATTAACTTTGTCACCCTATGGTAGATTTCATCTACCTCTGTATACTTAGCAAAAGTTGGTTTCACAGTAAAAATGTGTTTTACCTCATTCTGCGCATGGTCTCCAGAAATGCCTTTTCTATCATGCTTCCTTTGATTCCACTGAACTTGATGCTTCTTTCGGCCACCTCTTTCATCTTCTGGATATAATCCTCCTGAGTGATCAACTTGTCATTAATGACATAGATACTGGGCAGTCCCTTCTACATTAAGGCTTCAATCCTATTTGTAAATCTGTTCACCTGCAGCTCCAAGGTCTGACGCCTTTCCTCCAACTGGTCAATAAGATTTCTCTTAGTCAAGTATTTCTTGAGCTCTAGAGTGGTGACAATTATGTCACTAACTCCTACTTCCTCCAGCTCAAACCTGGATTTTTAATTTAAGAACCTGATAATATTGGCAGCTTCAGTTGGCATTTCTCCCAATTTTTCCCTTCCTTGCACAATGGTCTTAGTGGCCTTCTCTATTAACTCTTTCTGCTCAAATATAATTTGGATAGAAGAAAAAATCTAATTTATTGAGTCAAGTATGTTCATCCAAATTGTTTCCTTGGCTTGGGCCAAGGTCTGGCCAATAGATGCATCTCTCTCTACTTAATGCATCTTTTCCAAAAGCCTCTGAGATTTGTCCAATTCAGCAGCCCGAGCAACTTCAGCTTTGGCCTTTTGGGCTTCCAAAGCTTTGAGTTGGCCCTGTAAGGTCTCAATTTCCTTTGATTGCAAAGAAATATTTTGCAATGTCTGTGTGACCTGTTCAGCACTGGGAGTCTGAGTAGAAGTAGTAGGGGCAGTAGCATGGGGGCTTCACTAGGGGAGAAATATCATACCACGTGGGTTCATATTGGGGGATATATATTGATGGAAAAATGACATAATATATTGGGGGATATATAGGGGTAAAGGGTTTTTATATTGGAAATATAAAAAATGGAGCTTAAAGTTAACAAAAAATTATAAAGGGGTATAAAAATGTTGATAAAAAAATGGATACCTATAATATCTAGTGAAAGTAGGGGTTTTTTAAATGGGAAGTTGTATTGGGTTAATATTGGTAGGGGGTTAAATTATTATATTTTTAGAGGGACTTTCCAATATGTATTTAAATTAAGGGTATTGTTTAATATGTCATGAATGCAAGTGATATTTCAAAGGTTCACTGAGTGAATCCCCATGGGCAGTAGTTGTTCCTGTTGATGGAAATTGAGAAAGAGGTACAACATCCAAGGGAATAATGACCATCTTCAAGCTTTCTTCCTTCTCCTCTACCAACTTTTCTAACTCTACTTCCATCTGCCTTTTGGTAAATAATTAGTTTCATCATGTCTGCTTTCTGAGCTTCACCTTTTGCAATTTCCTTGGTCATTGGATCTTCTGTCGCTGGTAGCTTGAGTTGTTTCCTCAATGCCACAATGTCCAAGTTTTTCTTCTTAATAATTTCTTCAGCAACAATAATATCCTTAGGGTCATACCCTATCTTAATCACCAAGTCTTCCAAAGACTTGATCATGTTGTCTTTGGCCAAGGAGGAGACCTTCTCCATCTTCAACTGTGACTGTACATTTGCAAAAGAAACTTGCAATTTGGATAAAGACATGGCAGTGTTAGTGAGAGTGGAGGATATCATCTCACTAGTTTGTTTGTGCATCTCCATTTGATCAATGGGATGTATGTCCTTTGTATTGAACTCAAAGGTGGTGCTCTTGTAGTCAGCTACTGATTTGGGTTGTGAAGTTTGGGCCTCAAGAAAGGCCATCTGCATTCTGCCATGTTCAGTATCAAACACTAACAAAAGTCTACTTTGTGAACTAGAAGTCTGCTTCTAGAATTGGTTGTAGGTGTTGTTCTTCAAGATTTCATTCCTGAGCTTTATTTCTCTATACCTATCAAACATTGTCTTCTCTTTTTCTGTCTGGATAGTGTGTGATTCCAACTCAGTCTCCTTATGACCCTGTGAAGAGGAAGGTTCAGAAGGAGATGTAGTGAACTTGGTGGTTATTGGTGGTGAATCTGTGATGATGATAGCTGTCTGTTCTTCAATTTCTTTGTCTACTTCTAGTTTGTGAGTCACCTTGGGCCTCTTTCTGTAACTAATTCTAAATTCTTTGGCTTCACTCCCGGTTGTAGATGATGACCCTTCCTCCCTCTGCCTTTTGCTGTATTTTTCCTAAGGAACAGGAGTCTACAAACTAGAAGTGGATACAATCTGCTCTTCAACTTCTTGCAGGGTATTTTCTGCCCATTCCAACTGATTGGCATATTGTTCTATGTCTGGCCTAGAAGTATGAATGTAGGGAGTATTCTTATTGTCCACTTTGAGTTTTGAAATGATGCCACAAGGGTCATAAGACCATGTGAAGCTCAAGCAGATCTTCATTTCATTTAGTATCTTATCTTCCTCCTCACCTATTATCCTTGTGTTGCACACAAATGGGCCCACCTGTGTTTTAATCCTGAATTGTGCCTTCTTCTTTGCTACTACAAAGTGGATCTCATATGAGTTCAACATTTTCCTGATATATTCTAGTGCAAAGATCCTCATTGGGAGGTACTTAGGGAGCTTGTTGTTGGGTTGTGTTATATTCTTTCTATGACTAGCCCACATAGTTAATTGGGGGGTTAGAACGGGGGCGGAGCCCAACCTTCGTTGCGTCGATTGTGTAGCGGGGGGGCGGGGTCACAGGGGATTTGAGGGGTGTAGGTAACCCCACTCTAGGTTGGGTGGACCTACCTATGGTTTTGTGCATGATTTTTCGCACATGGTTTTGGACGCGATGGTTTTCGGTCCATGGTTTTGGACGCAATGGTTTTCGGTCCATGGTATTGGATGCTTCGGCATGTATAAATATGTATTGTAACATTGAAAGGAACATAATGAAAAATCAAGCTGGTAGTCCCGGTTTTGGGATCTAGGGGAAAATATCTGTGTATATTTGTTGTATGTGTTATGCTCTCACATTGTTTATTTTCTATGTTTTAAAATTTGTATGTAGGTAATTTCTGTATAGGGTTAAAACCTACATTTGGTATCAGAGGCAGGTTTTGGCTTCAAGGGGATGCCTTTTTTGCTAAGGGGTTTCGCTTGGGCCTGTGGTAGACCCTATTCAGTGGGAGATCTACAAGATCAATTCTGGTGGTGAAAGAAGATGGCAAGCAGTGGAAAGATAGAGATCGAGAAATTTAATGGTTAGAGTTTTGAGTTGTGGAAACTGAAGATGGAGGATCTATTGGTGGATAAATATCATTGGATCGTGGTAGATCCGGGTACTAAACTAATGAGAGTGTCTAAGGAAGAATGGAAGAAGTTGGATCAGAAGGCAAAGAGCACAATACGATTGTGTGTCTCAGATTCAGTATTGTTGAATGTATCAAGGGAAGCTATGGTGAAGGCTTTGTGGGAAAAGGTAGGGACTTTGTACCAATCTAAGTCTCTGATGAATAAACTCTTCCTACGGAAAAAGCTATATAACCTTAGGATGAAAGATGGAGACTTGGTGACAGAGCATCTGAACGCATTTAATACTGTGGTAAGTCAGTTATTATCTATTGATATTAAAATTTCATATGAAGATAAGTGCATCAGTTTTTTGTGTTCTCTACCAGATTCGTGGGATACTCTGGTTATTGCAATAGGTAGCAATGCAACTGCCTTGCAGTTTGATGAAATAGTCTCATCCTTGATGACAGAGGAGATGAGATGGAAAAATATGGAAAGCCGGAATGGTGATGCCTTGTTTGTACGAGGACAGTCCCAGAACAAAAACAAAAATAAGTCATTGAGTGGGAGATCTAAATCTATAGGGAGATGTAAATCTCCAGGAAAACCTGTAAAGGTGGTTTGCTGGAAATGCGGAAAGGAAGGGCACTACAAAAGGGACTGTAAATCTAAAGCTCTTGACAAAGGAAATGGATCTGATGATGCTCCTTCTGCAGAGGTGAAAACCACCTCAGATGAAGGTGGGGATGTGTACTTGGCTTCTTCAAGTACACATGTAGATCATGAGGCATGGTTGATTGACTCAGGTGCATCCTTTCACTTCACTCCCCATAGAGAGTGGTTTTGCGAGTATGAGAAATACGATGGTGGTGATGTCTTCTTAGGGGATGATAGGAAGACTAGAATCGTTGGTCGTGGAAAGGTAAGGTTGAAGTTGCAAGGTGGAAGGGTTAGAACACTTCCGGGTGTTCTGCATATTCCTGCATTGGCTAGAAATTTGATTTCTGTAAGCAAGTTGGATGATGCAAGTGTAAAAATAGTGTCCGAGAAGGATACCTGCAAGATGGTTCAAGGAGCATTGGTATTGATGCAGGGATTTCGGATTGGAACTCTGTACAAGCTACAAGGTAACACTGTTGTTTATGGGTGCAACAACTCTGTGGTTCCTGAAAGTGGAGCAGAAAATCTAGCGGTCTCTGGAGAGAAGACCATGGTGTGGCATCAAAGGCTTGGACACATTGGAGAGAAGGGCCTTCAAATACTTCATGGTAAAGGTATGGTAGAAGATATGAGTAATAGCTCTCTGGATTTTGATTTCTGTGAAAATTGTGTATATGGGAAGCAAAATCAGGTGAGTTTCCCCTCTGGTGGTAGGAAGGCAAAACAGATATTAGAGCTTGTGCACAATGATGTGTTTGGACCTATGAAGTTTCCATCAATGGGTAAGTCTGTGTATTATGTATCATTTATAGATGACTTCTCAAGCAATACATGGATATATTTCCTTAAGAAGAAATCTGAAGTCTTTGACAGGTTTAAAGAATTTAAGGCTCTGGTGGAAAACCAGACAGAGAAGAAGATAAAGGTGTCGAGAACAGGTAACGGTGGAGAGTTTTGTAGTAAGGAATTTGAAGAATTATGTAAGAAGTGTGGTATAGCACGGCAGAAGACTACTCCATATACACCTCAGCAAAATGGAGTTGTAGAAAGAATGAACAAGACTTTGATGGAAAGGGCAAGAAGCATGCTCAGTGGTGCCGGGTTAGGAGAAGAATTTTGGGTAGAGGCAATGGAGACTACATGTTACCTAGTCAACAGATCACCTTCATCAGCATTGGAAGATAAGACTCCACAAGAGGTATGGAATGGTAAGAAACCTTCTCTTTCACATCTGAGGGTATTTGGATGTGATGCATATGTACATGTTCCAAATGAGAAAAGAACGAAGTTGGATAGTAAATCTGAAAAGTGCATCTTTATTGGGTATAAGGATGGTTTAAAGGGTTATAAGCTTTGGAACCCAGTAACAAGGAAGGTTGTGTACAACTGAGATGTGGTGTTCAGAGAGGTACAAGATGTTATTAAACATGAATTCCAACCAAAGGATCCTGAGAAGATAGAGTTTGAGCTAAAGGAGGAAGAATCAGACTCTACTGCAGAGGAGGAATCAGAAGATGAAGAGCCACAAACTCCAGGTGTGAGAAAATCAGTTCGAGAAAGAAGGCAGCTAGAAAGGTATAGTCCATCTTCTTTCTATTCAAATTTTTCTTTATCTATTACTATTGATGATCCCGGAACTGTGAAGGAAGCAGTAGATTCAGAGGATGGAAAACTCTGGAAAGAGGCCATGGTTGATGAAATGGCATCTTTGCATAAAAATGAGGCTTGGGATCTGGTGGAGTTGTCGTCTGGAAGGAACCCATTGGTAGCAAATGGGTGTTCAAGAAGAAGACAAATGTAGAAGGAAAGGTGGAGAAATACAAAGCTCGGTTGGTAGCAAAAGGTTATTCCCAGGTGCCGGGAATTGATTTTGGTGATATTTTTTCTTTTGTTGCCAAGGTAACTTCTATTAGATTACTTTTATCTATTGTTGCTGCTTTTGATTTTGAGGTAGAACAGATGGATGTGAAGACAACATTTCTTCATGGGGAGCTGGAAGAGGAGATCTACATGAAGCAACCTGAAGGCTTTGCGATGAAGGGTAAGAAAGAACTGGTATGCAAGTTAAAGAAGTCTCTGTATGGGTTAAAATAGTCACCAAGGATGTGGTATCAAAAATTTGATACATTTATACAGGGACTTGGCTTCACCAGATGCAAAGCAGATCATTGTGTGTATTTTAAATTAATTGGTGACCGTGTTATTTATTTGGTCTTGTATGTGGATGATATGTTGCTAGTTTGAATGACAAAGAAATTATCTAGGATTTGAAGACCCATTTGTCCTCCAAATTCAACATGAAAGATCTTGGTGCTGCAAACTATATTTTGGGCATGGAAATTAAAAGAGATCGAACAAAGAGGAAGCTTTCGTTAAACCAAAGGAAGTATATCAAGACAATATTTCAGAGGATTAATATGTAGGATAGTAAACCGGTGAAGGTTCCTATTCCTGTAGGTGTAAAGTTATCTGCTAAACAGTGTCCCAAGACACAAGAAGAGGAAGAGGACATGTCCCGTGTTCCATATGCAATTGTAGTCAATAGCCTGATGTATGCGATGGTTTGTACTAGACCAAACATTGCACATGCATTGGGAGTGTTGAGCAGGTTTATGTCAAAACTAGGGAAGGAGCATTGGACAACAGTGAAGCGGGTTTTCAGGTATTTGCATGGCACTAGTGATTATGGTTTGTGCTACCAAGGAAGACGAAGATTGGACAGAGTGTTGGATATTCGTGGCTTTGTTGATGCAGACTGGGCTGGAGATTTGGATCAAAAAAGATCTACAAGTGGGTATGTGTTTAACCTATTTGGAGGTTTAGCCAGTTGGATGAGTAAGAAACAATCTGTAGTGGCACTATCAACTACAGAGGCAGATACATGGCAGCCACTCATGCAAGCAAGAAAGTAGTTTGGTTGCAGAGATTGTGTTCAAGTATGGTGTTAGTATAGGGAGCCATAAGGATAGTCTGTGATAGCCAAAGTGCAATTTTCTTGGCAAATAACCCTACATATCATTCAAAGACAAAGCACATTGATGTTCAGTATCACTTTGTGAGGGACATGATAGAAGACAGAAAGGTGTTGTTAATAAAGGTGGACACTTTGAAGAATACTGCAGATGCATTGACAAAATCCGTGAGCTCTGAGAAGTTCTCTTGGTGTAGAGAAACAATGGGCATTACAGGGCTGGATAAATGACTAAGCTCTCTTGTGGCCCCCTTTGGAAAGAAAACAACAAATGGGAGAATGTTGGGTTGTGTCATATTCTTTCCACGACTAGCCCACGTAGTTAACTGTGGGGTTAGAAGGGGGGCAGAGCCCCCCTTCATTGCGCCGATTGCATAGTGGGGGGGGGGGGGGGTCATAGGCGGTTTGACGGGTGCAGGTAACCCCACTTTATGGGGTCCAGGGTAGCACCCCGGAAAATTTTGTTTCTGGACCTTATATTAGGTTGGGCGGACCTACCTATGGTTTTAAGCATGATTTTTTGCACATGGTTTTGGATGTGATGGTTTTTGGTCCATGATTTTGGACGCGATGGTTTTTGGTCCATGGTATTGGATGCTTCGACATGTATAAATATGTATTATAACATTGAAAGGAACATAATGAAAAATCAAGCTGGTAGTCCTGGTTTTGGGATCCAGGGGAAAATCTTTGTGTATATGTGTTTTATGTGTTATGCTCTCGCATTTTTATTTTCTGTGTTTTAGAATTCGTATGCAGGTAATTTTTGTACAAGGTTAAAACCTACACTTGTAGGGGGCCAATTCACATCCATAGACTCTAATCTCTATGTAGTTTTGGTAGAGGTACCAATCTCCAGTCTTTGCTTGGTCTGATAGATGTAGTATTCATTTGATCTCCTCACTGATCCTGGGCTGCATTGTACTGTAGAGAATGTTCATAGTTGGATGAACAAAGTCTTCTATAAATTGCTTGTAGGTGAATTCCTGTTGTTCTTTCATGACCAATGAGGTCCAAAAGATCACTGGTTGTTGTTCCCCTACATCATCCAATTTTTTCAATGAAAAACTAAAATTTTATGCTTGATAGTAGAAGAACAATTAAAACAGAGGTGTAACTGAACACCTGCTCTGTGGGAAACTTAATGAACTTCTCATGGATATTGTCAGCCAAGAATTGACTGAAATTGAAAATTGTAGAGGGCTTGCTGTCTATGGAAAATGTGGAGAGGAATCCTAAAATGGGCTCATCTACCCATTGATCAGAATGATAGCCTATGTTGGGCATTGGATCCCCCCACAACATGTTTTGGGGCTCAAAGCCCAGGTTTTGGTTAAATGTATTGTAAGACTCTGCGAATTGTGGGCGCGGAGCGCGAAGTATAGGTTGAGTCCTAGGGTTGTCCGCCCTAAGTTTTGTAACATAATGTAATGTCATGTCGACCTACCCATGGTCCTCAAACCATAGGATTGTATAAATAGAGCGAGGCTCTAAGTTGTAAAGATAGTTTAGCAAGCAGATGAGCGGGATAGAGATAGAACATAGAGTGAGAATCTAAGTGTATTGGGTCATAGTAGTAGGAAGAGGCTCTGCAGCTGAGTGCATAGAGGCCTAGCAGAGTCCGCAGTTGAGTGCGCGAACCCCTGCAGCTGAGTGCGCAGGGCGGCGACGAGTCTATAACCTTGAATGAAGAATAATAAATAGAAGTTGATTCCAAATTATGTGCATCTGCTTGTATTGCATTCTATTCATTTATACTGTTTTGTTTATCGCGCGCACTTATATGATTGCTAGATGCACTGTTAATTATCACTAGAATTACACAGATAAGTTAAGTAATCAAGGTAATAACAGGGTAATAGTCAGAAACTTGGGTAATAATACGGATCTCACCCCAAGAAAGGTTGTGCGAAGGCAGCATCACAGGTTGCGAGGGACTAATAGATGTGCGTAGTGACGTGCACGCAAGGTCAAACCGCAAACTGCCAGAAGCTCATCAGACATCCCCAAGGTGCGGAAACCTAGTTCTAGCACCCCCCCATACTACGTCGTTTGAGACCTCAGTCCGCACTCCGCGGACTGTTACCAAAAGGGCCAGTAGTACTGGGATTTGCTTGGCTAAATCACCTCTGAACCTGGGTTAGGCCCATAAAAGCCAACAAATGGTTTCATTTCCACGACCGGGATCTGCATAAGGGATGTTTGATGTCGTCCCACTAAAATCCAACAAAGAAAGAAATTGAAGGGTGGTTGGATAAGACTATTCACGAATTCGTGGTGCAAGAAAACAGAAATCCACAAGTATCTAAGGAATAGTGGTTGGAGCGCTACTTATATACGGAAATCCATGAAATTTTCTTTGCATCATTTCCTTCTGAGCTGTATGAGTGGATCAAGAAGCTAGTAGACAGTCAGGGAAGGTGTAGGCTTGAGAAACCAATCGTGTGGACTCCGGAATTAGTGCGCAGACTAGAACCGTCAAGAGATAAGATAGCGTGAGTTGTGGACCATTGGCTCGACCGAATTATAGGAGGATTTATCACTGAGTTCGCAGTAGATACGACCGTCAGCTACAGTGAGGTGGAGCAATGTTTCCTTAAGGGACTGCAAGGTAAGTATATTAAATTTTTGAACACTTGGATTAAGATGCTATTGTGTGAAAAATGGGTTATGCAAATAAATTAATGTTTGGGACTACATGAAGTGGGAATATCTATAGAAGTGGAAGTGGTAAATAATTAGAAACTAGTCCCTTGATTTCCCCCTTGTGGGAAAGCAAGGAAGAGCTCACGAAAGCTTCTCCAAGAAGTGCGGCCAGTCTGATAAGGCAGTGAATTCTGCGCTTACCACCTCCACCCACACCACCACCCATCTCACCCTCCTCACCCCCATCTCCACCCACCCTACCTCCGCCACCACCACAGTTCAGTATGGCGAGTGTGATCAAACTATTGGTATTCAGAGGAGTAGGGAATGAAGACCCGGACCAATTCTGGTTCGTGGTAAGAGCAACATGGGAAGCACAAGGAGTCATGGATGACAATATCAAGAAGGCTATGCTAGTGAGCGCATTGTAGAATCGCACATTAACATGGTACATCAATCATTCTAAAGACCATACAAACGTAGGAATCGCAGAAATCCAAACCGCGTTGAATGGGGAATTTAGCAGGCCAAAGTCGGAAACACAATCAATCATCGGGTTTAAGGAGATTGTGATGCTCTCAGGCGAGACCCCTTGGGATTTGGACCAAAGACTGAAGGGCATGATTCGTGAAGCCAACATGATGTTGACAGATGGACAGCACCACACATGGTTTGTAGCATCACTAACATTACACTTAAGGACGGCGTTGTCACATCAAAGACTTTCCACCCAGGCCGAAGCTTTGAAGATGGCGATGAGATTGCATGAGACACCTATACAAGACCCTGGTCTGGGAGTCCAAAAAATCCACGCACAATTGCAAAATCTATGTCTGGAGATGTAGAGTTTGAAACAGGACATGACACCTTGGCCAGAGGCACGTGAGGAGGTATCGTGCATAAAATGCAAAGGCCAGGGGAATGATAAGGACCACTGTCCAGTGTTCACGAATTACTTGGCAAGAGGAGGGTCGATGTTGTTAAGACTTGAGGCACAGGCAGGACCAAGCGCGGCGCCTACATTATGGTGCGCAATCTGTTAGATAGGAGGAAAACACACTATGAATAATTGTCATCTATTACAGAAGTATATGCAGACGTCCCAACAATTGTTTTGTAATTTCTGCAGGTTAGTAGGTCATGATGAACACACCTACAGAAGATACGAACTAATGATGGATCGGACTCCTGCCTATAGGGTGCAGACTGAAACGCGAGCCCTCAACCCAAATGCAGGAATGGCGTGCACTTGAAACCAAGGACGCAGTCTAGGTCAAAGTGGAATGGGACCAGGAAGGGGTCGCGGACAATTAATTTGTTACAATTGCAGAGGGCCAGGACACTATGCCCACGATTGTACAAACCCGACAAGGATATCATGTTTGTATTGTACTGAGTTTGATCATGAGGCAAAAGACTGCCCTACATTGATAGCAAGACTACACGAAAAAGGGGTACTTCAGCCCCCTCTGACTCAAAATTTGCAGATGATGAGGTCTGAACCGCGTGAAGAATACCCGAATGTAAACATGAAGCTCAGGAGCGATATGACTACTGGTGATGATAAGGGTAAGCAGTCAGAAGAAAGTGCATGGGTTTGCAAGGCTCCTACAAAGGAACCCAAATTTGATTTAGAACATGCGAAGGAGACATTCACGGAAGCTAAGAAGAGCTTCACGAAGGCCTCCACTTCAGGTAGTAAGGATCAACTAGAACCAGGGATGGATCCTTCAGTGCTCACTACCTATCTGGAGACATGTATGAAACTACTATGTGATAGCAAGGCAGTAAAAGGACTATAGGAACTTATCACTAGGTGCGTGGGGTCAGGAGAACCACGCGTGGTCCAGAAACTTAGAAAGCATGCATTGCGCACATGAAGGGAAATGAGGCTGACTGTGAAAATTGACGAGTATGAAATGGATCAAGTAATCCTAGGTCTCATATCAGACGCGAATGTATTGCCAAAACAAGCATCGGAACACATGGGTAGACCCATGCTACAGTGTTCCCCTATTCAGTTATGAATGGAGAACCAACAAAGGATCTTGCCCATGGGAAGAGTGCAAGGGGTAACAGTATATATTGAAGGTGTAAGCACGCAGGTGGATTTTGAAGTGATAGAGATTGTCAATGACAGTAATCCCTATCCCATGCTACCAGGAATAGACTGGGCCACTGATATGAACGGAGTCATAAATATGAAGAAGCGCAAAATGATCTTTGAGAAAAAGTCACTATGTGTAGTAGTACCACTAGACCCAGCCGAAGGAGCGTGATACACTGAACCGGTGCGTGACAATGATAGTGATGATGATCCCAATTGTATTTACAAGATAACCACGTGAGAAGAGGATTGGGTGAATCTGACTACAGATGGAAGGATTTCGTGGGAACACGAAAGCTCCTGCATTTTGGATTCAGACGAAGAGATAGAGCGATGGCAGAATCGGTTGCATGAAGTAACAACACTTAATAGCAACATGATGGTTAGATCACTGCACTGCATGATAATAGAAGCAAGGGATCTGCCTACATATGATGGGTTGACAGCAGTGGATGAATTCCTGAACAAATTTGAAAGTGCAGTACCAGAACAATAGTGGTTCAATGCTCTGAAGTGGGAACTGCACGCAATGCCTGCACGATGGTGGTGTAGGCATTAAGGAAGTTTTGAGGACTGGCACAGATGTAGAAAGATGATGTGCCTACGCTTTGGAAAATCCCAGCTCAGAATGAGAGCTAGTCAACAGGGGCAGAACAACTTGCGAGCCCACCTTTCTTAATGGGTAGGGACATATGCTGTACAGCCTGCACAAGCACACACCACTCCTAGAATAGAGAATCGGAACAAACCACAACAACAGGAAAGGCGACGCGCGCTACTAATTATCCATGGAGAAGAATTCGATAGGGTGTGCGAAGTACTGAACAGGGTTCACTAGGCGAGAAACACTGATTGGGACCTGCGTGTACCAACATTTCGATGGGCCTATAGGACCATATATAAAACCCTGACTGCGGAAACGATTCCAAAGGTGCAGAATAGAGTAGAGACTGTAATTTCTGAAGAGAATGCAAAGAGGAATCCACCTGTAAGAGCTCCCGCAGTTGTGACAGTGCGCGAAGACCAGGACGAAGAAATCACACAGCTACGCGAGGTCGAATACATAAGGATTCAGGAAGCCATTCAGCGAGGGAACCTTAGACTTCGCAAACTCGAAAAAGACCAGGTACAATTGAGGATGAAAGGAATTTTGATGGACACCAAGGTCAAGAGGCTAGAAAACAAGATCAAGCAACCCTGTCTCGTCGATAAACCAAGGATGACAACGCAAGGTGCGGATGATCATACCACTGAATTAGAAGAGTGTCGCCGAGAATTTATGACTCTAGTGCCATGGCTACGACTACATCTCACCAAACGTAGTAACTAGGGGAGCGCACTACTTACGATAGAACACGTAGCGTCGGCTGTCATGAGGGAAATCGGGGATTTTCCGTGGACTATACTGGAAGGCAAGATGAAGCCTCGTACAGGTGGTGTGACCACCTAACTAGCTGTAGGAAGCATAATATGAGCGCTCCAGGTAGTTGAAAGAGAGTGCAAGACTATAAAAGAGTCTGTTGGGAGCTGCGCAATAAGGGAGGTGTGCGTAGAATCAACATGTCACAAGGTTTGTGCTCGCGCACGGGGGGCTACACTGTCACGCCGGTAGGCTGGGAACTGACCGTTGGTGTCACTATTCATGACGGGATGTCTGATTTAAGAAAAAAGGGAGCGGGCGGTGGGCATTTAAGATGCGAATTAAGGGCAAGATTTGGGACAATCTGCCACCAAGAAATCATTGATGGCCCAAAATTGGGGGGAACAGTTGAATTTGAAATCAAAAGGTGCTATAAAACTCCAAGGGCTAGCCATGAGACAATACTTATTCACTTGAGATTTTAGCAGTTGATTAGAGCACAAAGTGTTGAGCACCAAGCGAGATTCGAGCCCTGAAGTTTGCAAATGACCAGCAGATAGTTCAAACAAGATGATGACTACCTAGAGAGGTTTGGGCTTTGCAGAAGGAACCACCAATGAGGCCGCGTAGAACCCTATGGTACACGATGTTCCTGAAGATACTGGGTTCAAGCCGAAAATCCCGTAAATTGCCTCAGACACCGAGACCCAAGAAAGATAAGCAGGCAGCGAGACCAATCTACATGTCCCCGAGGAATCCGTGGTTCGGTAAGCTCTCAATGGAAGAAAAGGGCAAGGCTATCACCATTGAGACAGATGATGAGGAGGAGGACCTATAGGCTCTCATCGATGAGATAGAGGAAGCAGAGGACATGGAAGAGGATATCCAGTCGATGTGCTCTACAGTGAAATTGCCCGAGTACGTCCCTCCGTGAAAAGGGAAAATGAAGATACCAAAGGATCTGGATGCCACAAAGAGCGCACTCCAAACCCCGCTCCTCCCTGATGGAATTGTGTTTTAGGGCTCACACCTGGGCCACGTGCCCACAATGAAGTTTGAATATTGGGACCTCACGGACAGTGAGAAGTTCCCACACTTAGAGACGGAGCACCTCATGAAGCAAAGCACGGAGGGGCCAGTCAAAACATTAGAGCCACGAAAATGGTTGAGCGGTGTGGAGAAGGCCGGATTGCTTCATATGTTGTCGATACCACACTTTCACCACATGCCCATCACTATTTTTGTCATTAGGCAGTTGTTTTTCCTGGTGCATGATGGGTACTTATAGCTGGAGGAGCCTATTCCCATCACGGCGGATCTCATCCACAGAATTTCTCAGCTTCCCTGTAAGGGAAAGGACCCCGTGACGATAGTAGGAAAAAGCGGTGATTTGTCTCTCGCAGAAGCCATGAAGAAGAAATATAAGCTCGAGAAGAAAAAGAGGGGTTACGCCATCAACAGTATCAAAGATAAAGGGGTGCGCATAGCCACCCAACTCCTGGCTGGGAAGGTAATGAGAAAATGTTGCGGCGATGAAGTACCAGCACGGTAGTTGCATTGGCTAAACAATGCATAGAGGGGATCCAATTCAACTAGGCCGAGTTCCTCTACGAGGAATTCTTGATCAACTGCAAGGAAGCTCAGGAGCAGGGTAAGACCTTCCACTATGCATGGTTTCTCTTGTCCATTTTGTTGGTAGCAGGAGAACTACTAGAGGATAGCCAGTTCCCAAGAATTGAGCATGACTTACCAAAGGCTGAAAAGTACACGTCGCTCTGGGCTACCAAGGACGCGAAGCAAATTCGCAATACGAAGATCTTCTGGGTGCTCATGGAGGCGAGCATCCGAATGTGGATTAATAGAAGGCCGCGCATGTCCCCCATAGTGCACAACAGTTTGCGGAGCTTTGCAGACTTCAAGGCAGACATGCATAATATTTGCATCAAGGCCTGAAAGGATTCGACACAGCAGTGGACCAAGCTCCCCTTCATCACCTGATGTTGCAATTTTTACAGTGTTAGAATCATGGCCTCCTGAGTGGCGCGCCCCGAATTTGGTGGAGTCGGATAGGACAACAGCATATAAAATAAAGGATGAGGCCAAGCTACGTGTCACGCAGCTGGCCGAGAAGAGGTGCAATGAAAAAGTGGCAGCAGAGGTAAGGGCAGTCCGCGAGGTAGCAAAGGCAGCCACAGAGCAGGCAAAGGTTGTCGAAGTAGTAGCAGCAACGCAGACAACAGGGGCCACAACAACACAGGAAGAGGAGGGCCAAGAATTGTCTATAGGATAGGAGGCAGAGGACACAGACCTTGTAGAAGAAGGTGTGGACCCGGGCACAACTTCCACCCAACTCAAAAGGCCGCGCATCACAGAGAGATCGGGTCCACGGAAAAAGGTCAAGGCCTCCAAATTGGCCATCGACCCAATCATGTTAATGGAAGGTGACCTCTACGACATCGGTGACACGGTTCATGAGGTCACCAAGGAAGCACTCCAAGAAGCCATGTCGGAGCAGCAGACTGTGTTGGGGGCCCTAAGGGCGTAGCTACAGGAACTACAAGTGCGGCCCCCACAGGAAGGAACCGTAGCCACCTATGGCGCAGCAGGCACATCAGCAGCAGAGCAGATGCTACGTGCAAGGATGACCAACACCATAGTGCTACGAGAAGGGGCACTAGTAGCAAAGAATGAGATTAACAGAGCCGCAGTTGGCAGGATCAAGGGACTTGGACTTAATTTAGCTGCGCTTCTACGAGTGCGGGATGGAATAACAGTAGAGCTCCACGCTAGGGAGGGCCGTGAGATTCAGGTGATGAGTGAGCAAAAGATCAACATTGAACAACTCAGCCTACAACGTGACGAATTGGTGTCACAAAACCAGCAGTTAGTACAGATAGTGGATGAAGCATGCCAGCGTGTCCCAGAGTTGTCCATCTCCGTGGACCTACCAACACATGCGAGGAAACAATGCGAGTGCCGCTGGAGCTGAATCTCTAGATTGTCGAGCTGCGGCTAAAGGCGCAGCCTTCCACTCCCCCGAAAGTTAGAGAGTAGTAGCGCTATCCAAACAGGGTTGGAAGAAATTGAACGGGCAATGCAGGACTGTACCGGTATGTTGGACCAAGTCTTTGGCGTCCTCACATCCTTGCAAGAGGACCCCAACATATAGCGCTTGGAAAAAAAGGTGTGCAAGCTTCAGGAGTAGTATGATAATGTAAGGGGAACTGCGCAGACAGTCGTCCTCACTCAATGGCTAGCAAAGATGCAGCAAGCAAGGGCACTAAAAGAGCAGGTGGATGCCACAAGACAGAAAGAGGCACTTCTTAAAGTGCACGTCTAGCCATGGATTGATGAGGCCTTCACCATTATGGTAGATATCGAGGGAAAGCTTGCACAAATGTAGGGGATCTACGCACTAAGGCATGGATTTGATCCTCACAAAGAAGCATCGGAAGAGCGAATGCAACAGGTCCAACAAACCACAAAATAGTGTGTTGCAGACCTCCGAGCTGTGTGGGACTAGTTGGATGGGCTCCGTGCCAAGATCGTCGCACCAACTGAGTGACTTGGGGACAAGTCACAATGTTTGTGTTGGGGGCCTGTTGGGCATCGGATCCCCCCACAGCATGTTTTGGGGCTCAAAGCCCAAGTTTTGGTCAAATGTATTGTAAGAATTCGCGAATTGCGGGCACGGAGCGCGACGTATAGGTTGAGTCCTAGGGTTGTTCGCCCTAAGTTTTGTAATGTAATGTAATGTCATGTTGGCCTCTAAGTTATAAAGATAGTTGAGCAAGCGCATGAGCGGGATAGAGATAGAACAAAGAGTGAGAATCTAAGTGTATTGGGTCGTAGTAGTAGGAAGAGGCTCTGCAGCTAAGTGCACAGAGGCCTAGTAGAGTCCATAGTTGAGTGCATGGACCCCTATAGCTGAGTGCACAGGGCGGTGATGAGTCTGTAACCTTGAACGAAGAATAAAAAAGAGAAGTTGATTCCAAATTCTGTGCTTCTGCTTGTGTATTGCATTCTATTCATTTATACTGTTTTGTTTATCACACACACTTATATGATTGCTGGATAAACTATTAATTATCACTAGAATTACACAGATAAGTTAAGTAATCAGGATAATAACAAGGTAATAGTCAGGAACTTGGGTAATAATATGGATCACGCCTCGAGCAAGGTTGCGTGAAGGCAGCTTCACAAGTTGTGAGGGACTAATAGATGTGCGTAGTGACATGCACGCAGGGTCAAACCAATGACTGCCAAAAGCTCATCAAACATCCCCAGGGTGCGGAAACTTGGTTCTAGCACCCTCCCATACTACTTCGGGTGAGACCTCAGTTCACGCTCCGCGGACTGTTGCCAAAAGGGCCAGTAGTACCGAGATTTTCTTGGCTAAATCACCTCTGAACTTGGGTTAGGCCCATACAAGCCAACAACCTAGAATGTGAGAAAGGATGGAAATAATCTGTTTGGCATGATCAAGGAAAATGGAAGAAGGATAAGGAGGATTCTTCTTGGGCAATTGGGCATTCTCTGGCAGGAAAATCTCAAAAATCCTAGCTCTGGTGGCAAAATCCAGCTTTTGATAAAGCTAGGTGAGGGCTTCTAAGGAGAAAGGGGCAATATTTTCCACAGAAGGGGCCAACATCATTTGGTCAATAGATTTGGTTGTAATGGTGAATAGAATGTCACCTGTAGGGGCAATTATGGCTCTTTGGGTAGGGACATAACAAGCTTGGCATCTTCTGGTGAATTCTGGGGCTTGAAATGTCACAAGAAAGATATAGTGGGGGAGGTTTGACTCCCAGAGTCCTATCTCATTAGTTTTATCAGTGTGTTTATCCTCTAGCCAACAATATAACTCAAGGAAATCACAGTCACAGAGTGTTTCAGTTATCCGGTAATCCTTGTCTGCTAACAGTGTATGATCCAGGTCTATAGAAGGTGGAATTAATGGGTTAATGGCCTGGTCTTGGGTCTTAGTTTTAGGAGGCATGACTATAGCAATTTCTGAACAAAATGAATACACAAAGGAGGCTTATCGGGCTTAGAAAAGATAACAATCTGTGAGGCGAAAAAGAACAGGGAGATCAGTGAATGTCGGGATACTGGTGGCGAAGAAGCTCTGGTAGAGGTTGCTGTAGGAAATAATGAATAGCAGAAAGCAATGAGAAGTAAAGATTGAGCATAATGGGCTTGGGATTTATTTAAACGCAGAGGCAAAGTCCCGTTGGAAATGGCACGGGGTCGTTACTGAATGGTTACCATGGAAAATTAAATGAGAAACGGATATTAAGTGGGAAGGCATTTAATTAGAGCAACAGTCCGGACAGGTGGCAGGCAGAGAGTGGTGAAGGGGGAGTTGTGGGGTGCGGCATGAACAGATACGAGATAGGTGGTTTTTGGAGGGGGTGATGGTTAGTAAGCGGTATCAATAGGGGGGTGTGAAATCACCGCAACGCGCCACATAGGGAGTAGGGCCCAGCGGAAGAAACAGCCTTCCGAACCCCCTCGGTGGTAAAGGGAGAATGTGAAGGGGTGGACAAAAAAGGATAATGGCCATGGATGGAGTGGGGGACCAAATCCCAAGGTGTCGAAGGCAACTAAGGGTTAATCACAAATGACAAAATATTTGTCTGCTTACGCTTGTATGATTTTATTTTCAAACTTAGGATAAAGGGGAAATATAAGGTAATGAAAAACTTTATCCCCGTGCATATAATTATCCTTTAAAATTAGGATAAGGGATTAATAATAAACATTTGAAATACATAATGCATAGCTTGCACTTCTGCCCCTTTTTCCCTATCCTCAAACTTAGGATAAAATTTATGCATGCTAATATTTAAGCAAACCACCTAATCTACCTACCCTTAGCTAGACTAGAATTTTTTATTTTAATCTCTAGGGTGCACTTAGACTAGCAAACCCATTTTTATTTTTCTTTTATGCAGAAAGAAAAACTATCTAACCTACCCCTTATTTCTCCTATTGACCGAGATTGAACAATTGGATCAATGCCATTTTCTACCTAACTAATGATTTACCTAGATTAAACTGTTGGATAAACCTTTATTCTCTATCTAATTTACAGAAATTTAGAGAATAATCATGGTTAAGCAGTATGACTAAACTAAAGCAAGTGATTGTGGCATTTTGAAGGAAAAAACTATGTATGAGTAGTGGCATTTAGACTTGCATTACTTTCAATATTATTCTCCTTTTGATTTTCTTTCTTTTTGGTGGGGTTTAATCTTTTCTATTTTTTCAATATTTTTCTTTTTCTCTTTATTCTTCTTCTTTATACCCTCTTTTCATCTTGTACTGTTAACTTTGTTGCCTGGTGGTAGATTTCATCAACCTCTATATACTTAGCAAAAGTTGGTTTCACGGTAAAAATGTGTTTTACCTCATTTTGCACATGGAAGTCGTTTGACATGGTCTCCAGAAATGCCTTTGCTGTCATGATCCCTTTGATTCCACTGAACTTGATGCTTCTTTTGGCTACCTCTTTCATCTTCTGGATATAGTCCTCCTGAGTGATCAACTTGTCATTAATGACATAGATACTGGGCAGTCCCTTCTGCATTAAGGCTTCAATCCTGTTTGTAAATTTGTTCACCTGCAGCTCCAAGGTCTCACACCTTTCCTCCAACTGGTCAATAAGATTTCTCTTAGTCAAGACTTTCTTGACCTCCAGAATGGTGGCAGTTCTGTCACTGAATCCTACTTCCTCCAGCTCATATCTAGATTTTGAATTTAAGAACCTGATAATATTTGCAGCTTCAGTTGGCATTTCTCCCAATTTTTCCCTTCCTTGCACAATGGTCTCAGTGGCCTTCTCTATTAACTCTTTCTGCTCAAATATAATTTGGATAGAAGGCAAAATCTCATTCATTGAGTCAAGTATGTTCATCCAAATTGTTTCCTTGGCTTGGGCCAAGGTCTGGCCAATAGATGTATCTCTCTCTACCTAGCGCAACTTTTCCAAAAGTCTCTGAGATTTGTCCAATTCAGCAGCCTGAGCAACTTCAACTTTGGCCTTTTGGGCTTCCAAAGCTTTGAGTTGGCCCTGTAAGGTCTCAATTTCCTTTGATTGCAAAGACATATTTTGCAATGTCTATGTGACCTGTTCAACACTGGGAGTCTGAGTAGAAGTAGTAGGGGCAGTAGTTGTTCCTATTGATGGAAATTGAGAAAGAGGTACAACATCCAAGGGAACAATGACCATCTTCAAGCTGTCTTCCTTCTCCTTTATCAGCTTTTCCAACTCTGCTTCCATCTGCCTGATCTGTATGTTTTGGTCAATAATTAGTTTCATCATGTTTGCTTTCTGAGCTTCACCTTCTACAATGTCCTTGGTCATTGGATCTTCTGTAGCTGGCAGCTTGAGCTGTTTCCTCAATGCTACAATGTCCAAGTTTTTCTTCTTAATAATTTCTTCAGTAGCAATAATATCCTTAAGGTCATACACTATCTTAATCACCAAGTCTTCCAAAGACTTGATCATGTTGTCTTTGGCCAAGGAGGATACCTTCTCCATCTTCAAATGTGACGTAACATTTGCAAAAGAAATCTGCAATTTGGATAAAGACATGGCAGTGTTAGTGAGAGTGGAGGGTATCATCTCACTAGTTTGTTTGTGCATCTCCATTTGATTAGTGGGATGTATGTCCTTTTTACTAAACTCAATGGTGGTTCTCTTGTAGTCAGTTGCTGATTTGGGTTGTGAAGTTTGGGCCTCAAGAAAGGCCATCTGCATTCTGCCATGTTTAGTATCAAACACTGACAGAAGTCTACTTTGTGAATTGGAAGTCTGCTTCTAGAATTGGTTGTAGGTGTTGTTCTTCAAGATTTCATTCTTGAGCTTTATTTCTCTGTACCTATCAAACACTATCTTCTCTTTTTCTGTCTGGACAGTGTGTGATTCCAACTCAGTCTCCTTATGACCCTGTGAAGAGGAAGGTTCAAAAGGAGATGTAGTGAACTTGGTGGTTGCTGGTGGTGAATCTGTGATGATGATAGCTTCCTGTTCTTCAATTTCTTTGTCTACTTTTGGTTTGTGAGTCACCTTGGGTCTCTTTCTATAACTGATTCTAAATTCTTTGGCTTCACTCCCGGTTGTAGATGATGACCCTTCCTCCCTCTGCCTTTTGCTGGATTTTTCCTGAGGAACAGGAGTCTGCAAACTGGAAGTGGACACAATCTGCTCTTCAACTTCTTGCAAGGTATTTTCTGCCCATTCCAACTGATTGGCATATTGTTCTATGTCTGGCCTAGAAGTATGAATGTAGGGAGTATTCTTATTTTCCACTCTGAGTTTTGAAATGATGCCACAGGGGTCATAAGACCATGTGAAGCTCAAGCTGAACTTCATTTCCTTTAGTATCTTATCTACCTCCTCACCTATTATCCTTGTGTTGCACACAAATGGGCCCACCTGTGTTTTAATCCTAAATTGTGCCTTCTTCTTTGCTACTACAAAGTGGATCTCATCTGAGTTCAACATTTGCCTGATATATTCTAGTGCAAAGATCCTCATTGGGAGGTACTTGGGGAGCTTGTAGGGGGCCAATTCACATCCATAGACTCTAATCTCTGTGTAGTTTTGGTAGAGGTACCAATCTCCAGTCTTTTCTTGGTTTGATAGATGTAGTATTTGTTTGATCTCCTCACTGATCCTGGGCTACACTGTACTGTAGAGAATGTTCATAGCTAGATGAACAAAGTCTTCTATAAATTGCTTGTAGGTGAATTCCTATTGTTCTTTCATGACCAATGAGGTCCAAAAGATCACTGGTTGTTGTTCACTTGCATCATCCAATTTTTGCAATGAAAAACTGAAATTTTATGCTTGATAGTAGATGAACAATTAAAACAGAGGTGTAACTGAACACCTTCTCTGTGGGAAACTTGATGAACTTCTCATGGATATTGTCTACCAAGAATTGACTAAAATTGAAAATTGTAGAGGGTTTGATGTTTGTGGAAAATGTGGAGAGGAATCCTAAAATGGGCTCATCTACCAACTGATTAGAATGATAGCCTAGAATGTGAGAAAGGATGGAAATAATCAGTTTGGCATGATCAAGGAAAATGGAATAAGGATAAGAAGGATTCTTCTTGGGAAATTGGGCATTCTTTGGCAGGAAAATCTCAAAATCCTAGCTCTGGTGGCAAAATCCAGCTTTTGATAAAGTTGGGTGAGGGGCCAACATCATTTGGTCAATAGAATTGACTGTAATGGTGAACAAAATGTCACGTGTAGGGGCAATTATGGCTCTTTGGGTAGGGACATAACAAGCTTGGCATCTTCTGGTGAATTCTGGAGCTTGAAATGTCACAAGGAAGATATTGTGGGGGAGGTTTGACTCCGAGAGTCCTATCTCATCAGTTTTATCAGTGTGTTTATCCTATAGCTAGCAATATAACTCGAGGAAATCACAATCACAAACTGTTTCAACTATCTGGTAATCCTTGTCTACAAACGGTGTATGATCTAGGTCTATAGAAGGTAGAATTAATGGGTTAATGGCCTGGTCTTGGGTCTTAGTTTTAGGAGGCCTTACTATAGCAGTTTTTGAACAAAGTGAATACACACAGGAGGCTTACAGGGCTTAGAAAAGATAACAGTCTGTGAGGCAAAAAAGAACAGGGAGATCAACGAATGTCGGGATGCTGGTGGCGAAGAAGCTCTAGCGGAGGTTGCTGTAGGAAATAATGAATAACAAAAAGCAACGAGAAGTAAAGATTGAGCATAACGGGCTTGGGATTTATTTAAACACAGAGGCAAAGTCCCATTGGAAATGGCACAGGACCATTACTGAATGGTTACCAGGGAAAATTAAATGAGAAACGGATATTAAGCAAGAAGGCATTTAATTGGAGCAACGGTCCAGATAGGTGGCAGGCAGATAATGGTGGAGGGGGAGTTGTGGGGGCGTGGCAGGAACGGATACGTAGTTTCTGGAGGGGGTGATGGGCAGTAAAAGGTATTGGCAGGGGGGGTATGAAATCATGCAACGTGCCATGTAGGGAGTAGGGCCCGGTGGATGAAACCACCTTTCGGACCCCCCTAGGCAGTAAAGGGAGAATGCGAAGGGGGGGCCGAAAAAGGATAATGGCCATGGATGGAGCGGGGGACCGGATCAAGGTGTTTAAGGTGACTAAGGGTTAATCACAAATGACAAAATATTTGTCTGCTTACGCTTGTATGATTTTCTTTTCAAACTTAGGATAAAGGGGAAATATAAGGTAATGAAGAACTTTATCCCCATGCATATAATTATCCTTTAAACTTAGGATAAGGGATTAATAATAAAAATTTGAAATACATAATGCATAGCTTGCACTTCTGCCCCCTTTTCCCTGTCCTCAAACTTAGGATAAAATTTATGCATGTTGATATTTAAGCAAACCACCTAATCTACCTACCCTTAGCTAGACTAGCATTTTTTATTTTAATCTCTAGGGTGCACTTAGAATAGCAAACCCATTTTTATTTTTATTTTATGCAAAAAGAAAAACTATCTAACCTACCCCTTATTTCTCCTATTGACCGAGATTGAACAATTGGATTAATGTCATTTTCTACCTAACTAATGATTTACCTAGATTAAACTGTTGGATAAACCTTTATTCTCTATCTAATTTACAAAAATTTAAAGAAGTCTAATCATGATTAAGCAGTATGACTAAACTAAAGCAAGTGATTGTGGCATTTTGAACAAGCTGCACACAACTTTATTTTACAGAAGTGAAGCAAAAAACTATGTATGAGTAGTGGCATTTAGACTTGCAACACTTTCAATATTATTCTCTTTTTGATTTTCTTTCTTTTTGGTGGGGTTTAATCTTTTCTCTTTTTTCAATATTTTTGTTTTTCTCTTTATTCTTCTTCTTTATACCCTCTTTTCATTTTTTATTCTATTTTTCTTTTTGATTTGAAAATCGTTGGCAGATAATGAAATTAAAATGTACTCAATTTCGAATCTGGGGAGTTCTGCAACTTGAGCTAGGGTTGAAGTTGTTGCTATGGTTTTGACTTTGGGTACCATGGCAAGATGCGCAGGGGGGAGTGCTGCTCCCTCCTACAGTCAGGTAGTTACAGAAGGAAGTGGAGATAGGGGAAAGCAGCATTTTAAAAAACCTCTGGAGAAGGTATCAGAGGCTAGTAGGAAAGGAACATTGGGAAGAAATAGACTTCAAGACCTCGAAGGGGATCAACCGGAAACAAATAAGTAGAAGGAGAATGGAGGTAGTAGTGGAAAACCTAAATCCACAAGAATGAATGGGGTCTGCAAACCCAAGTCGAGCATTATTCCCCAGGTCATATTGAGTGATCCAGCACTTCAAGCACATAGGGATCATATGACAGACACATGTGATTATATGCAAATTTATGGGGTTATGGCCGACGGAGAGGGCGCTACACATCTGTATAAAAATCCATTGGAAGCCAAAGGGGGGAATACACCTACATCTGGGTTCTAAGGGCTTCTTCACAGTGGTGTTCACGAGTCTAGAGGACAAAGATAGAGTTTTCGAGGGAGGACCATATTTCTACACTGCTACAGGACTCTATATGCGGCCATGGGTGATGAACTTTGTCCCGGAACGTGAAACATTCACATTGGTACTGGTATGGATTAGAATATACTCCCTTCCTCTGTATTATTGACTACTAGAATCTCTAAAAACAATAGGCAATAAGCTGGGGCATTTCCTAAAGATCTCATAGACGACTCTGAAAGGAAAATATACCTCCTTCGCTCGAATATGTATGGAAATGGACTTATCGAGAGCCCTTCCAGAAGCGATAATTTTAGAAGTGTATGATGAAGAATGGGTACAGACTGTGGACTATGAGCACATCCCATTTAGGTGCCACAAATGCCATGAACATGGGAATTTATTCAAAGACTGCCTAGCAAACAATATGGAAGAAAATGTGAAACCTACTGAGGATAAAAATCACGAGGGTTTCACTAAGGCTGGGAGCAAAGGGAAAGGTGGTAAATGTCCACAAAAGAAGATGAATGAGGATAGACATTCAAGACACAATCGTTTCAAGATCCTAGAGGAAGAAGAGAGGAACAAGGAAACAGTCTAGGATATGGAGAACATAATCAATGAGAAGGAAAATGAAGCTGACATGGAGGTTATCACGGTAATCAACCAACAAAAGGACGATCTACCAAGATATATGGAGATAAGTAGGGACCATGAGATGACTCGAATTGAAGCGGGAACAGAGGACCATGAACTATAGGAGATTCTAGATAGGGAAAATCTAGGTCTAGAAAAATTTCTAGAACAAGGGACAACCATAGGAGTAGACTACCTGCCAAAAGAGGATTATGATAGGGTGCAACAACTCTTTCTATGGAGATCAAAATCGAAGGGAACTAGAGTCAAAAGAAATCATGAAAGCCAGGAGCACTATGGGGTCAAAATGATGGAGAATGTACAGGCACAATCTCCAAAGAACTTAGGAAGGAAAAGGGGACGAAAGAGACATAATGAGTTGCTGAACAAATGTGGAAAACTTCTGATTAACTCAAGTAAGATGAAAGATCTTACCAGTTATTCCTTCACTAACCTTTCTTAATGAAGCACACAACATGGAATATTAGAGGCATAGGAAATAGAAAGAAACAAAGGAATTTCAGTAGTAGAATTAAAGAAGAAAAACCAGATATGGTTTTTATTTAGGAGACAAAATGTTCGATGGATAAGATTAGAGAAATTCATAATAAGTGGCTAATCAAGTATGAGTATCTATAGGTTAAAGAAATCAACTTGGCGGGGGGGATTCTAACGTTGTGGGATACACAGAAGTTTGGTATCCTAGATGCTGAGGCATCTAGGAACTATCTTTCTTTGGTATGTCAACCTATAGGTGATAAGGAAATATGTCAGGATATTCCGACACATAGGATATAGTTAAGTTCAACTTGGTCTAGTATAGAGTTAGGTTAGAGTTAGGTAAAGTGTGTTTCTTTACCGTTGTACATTTTTTAACTTACAATCCGACGGTCACGATATGTAGTGATCCGACGGTTCACTCTCACCTCGGTATTACCGACACTTGATCCATGGCTTGACACCCGATTGGTCCATGAGTTCTATTTAAAGCGCATGGAGGGTCATTGTTCGGGTAATCCGTGTATGAGAGAAGCTTATGTAAATTTTCATTCTTTGATTAATAAATTGCCTGTAGTACCCACGTTGGGACAGGCCGTGGACTGTTTCCCTCCTTGCACTCTGAGGGTTTTAACCACGTCAAAAATACTGGTGTATTGATTTGAGATCTGGTTGTGAGCGGTGTCCTTTTGGTATTCTTTATGTGGAACTTACCCTGTAAATTCCTACATGGTATCGGAGCTATTTGAGGGCCGCGTCCATTGGTGATCCAAATCTGAAGCCGGTAGAACTGCATGCGGCTGTCGTTTCCTAGATCTGTTGTTTCTGACTGCTTTCGGGCCGAGAGGACTGCTCTGTTGCGTTCAGAGCATCTGTTCCAGTGAGGAACCCCTTTCGTTTCACGCGAAAAGGTTTCCGGTAGCCCTAGCTGCGTCATTTTTTAGATCGGGAGGTATACAGTGTTTTTTTTTTGCAGTTTACTGTTATTTTCTCTCTGCTTATTTCGGTCTCAGTTTATTTAGCCTTTTTTTAACCGGATCTATACCTTTCATTTCTGCATATGCTCTTTGCCCTGCGACTCTGTGCGATCTGGGCAAATCAGAAACAGAAAGGAAGGATTTTTCTCATGCGTATGCTCTTTTCCCTGCACCTTAGTGTGATCTCGGAAAATCAGAAACATTGAGAAAAATATTTAGTTTTTCGGGTAAAGCTAACTTTGAGATTTTTTTTTTAAAATTTCTAGTTTTTTGGCTAAAGCTAACTTCGAGCCGCAAGGTTCGTTTTTCTTTGCATATTTGTGTTGGGTTTTGTGTTTTGTGTTTTGTAGGGAAAAAGAGCTTTCTCAAGGCAAGCACGCAAACCAAGGCCCCCCCCCCCTCTCTCTCTCTCTCTCTCTCTCAAATTTTTTGTATAGATCAATTGGTTCAAAGCTATTTTAAGAGAGTAGAGGTCTTGGGTTCAAGTCTCCATTTTGTGGGGGCGGATTTTTTCATTCCCGCGCATTCGCGCACTTTGCCGGCAACGTCAACAATTTTTTTTTCAAAAAGCCATAACTTCTTCATCCGGAAGCCTTTTTCAGAGCCGTTTTTTTTAAAACCGCCTATTTTTTCGAGATCTATCCATTGGAACACTTACTTTCAGCATCTTCAGCTTCAGTTTTTTTAAAAAAAATGGAAAGTCCATGCCAGTCATTCTTGACAGCACTAACTACTTCCAATGGGTAGCCTACATGGAAGATTTACTTAGAAGTAAAGGTCTCTTCAGAATAGCCACAGACCAAGAGAAGAAACCAAAAGATGAAGACAAGGCGGCAAAATGGGAAAATAGACAAGATCAAGCACGTGGTTTGATAGGGATGTCTATTTCTCCTGATCTTAGATTCCACATTGCAGGACTTGAGACTCCTCATGAAGCATTAGAAAAACTTGCTAAAGTTTTTGGGATTAAAAATGAAATTAGAGCCCATCAACTTGAAAATGAGCTGCTTACTTTGGATCCTAATAATTTTTCTTGCATTGAAGATTTCTTGTCCAAATTCAAGACCCTTAGATATCTCTTGGAAGGTGTTAAAGTTAAGAAAGAAGATGGTAACCTTATTTATTCCATCCTTACTAAGTTGGGACCAGCCTACTCTGTATTTGTTTCCACTTTCCATTCTACAAGGGAAGCTTTCATTTGTCAAGGACAAGACTACAAGGCCCCTTCCTTTGACTCCTTTTGTGATTCCTTAATAAGAGAACAAGAAAAACTCTTACACCTTGGTCTTCTTAATCTTGGAAACTCTTCCACGAAAGCGTTAGCCGCCCAGCAGCAACCAAATTCAAAGAATCCTAAGAAGTCATATCCTCAAAAGAATGGTCCTAAACCATCTCAGCCTCAAAATGAAAGATCATTTCAGCAAAATGATAAGACCAATAAAAACAAATGGAAGAAGACTGATAGACATTGTAACTTTTGTAATCGAGATGGCCACTTAGAATCTAAATGCTTTAAGAAGATGGAAGCCTTGGAAGCCGCAATGAAGAAACATAACATCCATGTGGAGCCTACTTCAACTTCAACTTCCAGAATGGCACTTTCTGCATGTCGTTGTCAATCATCTCAGTCTGGTTATGCATTAAATGTATCTTCTTCTTCTTCTCATTCTCATGAGTGGCTCATTGATTTTGGAGCCTCTTATCACATGGCCAAAAACCAAGCCATGTTTTCTTCTTTAAATGATTGTAACACCAAAAATATATATGTTGGTGATGATAGATCTCTTAATGTTGTAGGGACTGGAACTGTTCATCTAGACAATGGTCAGTTTAATGATGTATTATGTGTTCCAACCTTATCCTGCAACCTTCTATCTGTCTATCAGATAACTCATTCAGGTGAAGGTAAAATTGTTGAATTTTCACCTCATGATGTTGTAATCAAGGATCTAAAAGATCCTAAACAGATTCTAGCTACTGGTCTTGCTGATGATTCCACAAGGTTGTATAAGTTTCACAACTTTGGGTCATCACATCTTCCCTCAGTATTT
Organism: Pinus tabuliformis; assembly: GCA_031772625.1. NCBI lineage: Eukaryota > Viridiplantae > Streptophyta > Pinopsida > Pinales > Pinaceae > Pinus > Pinus tabuliformis. The sequence continues at coordinate 245,136,632 of CM062817.1, read as the reverse complement.
GTTGCTCATAATGATGAAGTGAGCAAACTTTGGCATGAGCGATTTGGTCACTTAAACTATCGCTCCCTTCAGCATCTATGTAAAGAAAATATGGTGACAGGTCTTCCTATGGTATCTTGCAGAGATGGTGTTTGTTCCGGATGTGTACTCGGAAAACATCATCGGGACAGTTTTGACAAACGTGCCTCTTGGCACGCCTCAGCCCCTTTACAGCTTGTGCACAGTGATTTATGTGGTCCTCTTCCTGTTGCTTCATTCTCTGGCTGCAAGTACTTCTTAACTTTCATTGATGATTTCTCCAGACGCACTTGGGTATACTTCTTAAAACTCAAGAGCGAAGTATTTAACACATTTTTGGCCTTCAAAGCCTTTGTTGAAAAACAATCTGGACATCAAATTCTTAAGCTAAGAACTGATAATGGTGGAGAATATGTTAAAAACACATTCATCAACTTTTGCACCGAAAATGGAATTCAAATGCAACATACTGTTCCATACACTCCACAACAAAATGGTGTAGCTGAAAGGAAAAATCGCACCTTAAAGGAAATGGCTAATTGTATGCTGCAATCTAAAGGACTCAGTCTTAGTTTTTGGGCCGAAGCAATTAATTGTGCAAATTATATAATCAATCGCACTCCTACTAAGGTTCTAGAGAATATCACTCCAGAAGAAGCTTGGAGTTCCATTAAACCAGATGTAAGTCACTTTCGTGTGTTTGGAAGTGAAGCATGGGCCCATATTCCAGATGAAAAGCATAAAGCTTTAGAACCTAAGAGTGAGAAATGTACTTTTGTTGGATATTCTGAAGATGTAAAAGGTTATAGACTTATTCCATTTAAGTCCAAAAATGTTATCATTAGAAGAGATGTAAAATTTGATGAAAATAAATCGGCCTGCGAGCCTAGTCCGGCGGATGTGCCACCTCTTCCTATCTCTTCTACTTTTGAAAACATTTCTTCTTCAGATGATGAAAGCGAGGATGATAATCCTCCCCCACCTTCTCAGGATCCTCAACTTCCAAGATGGGTCCGTGCTACTCGGGATGCAGCAGGTGATCTTGCCGGTGATCCTACAGATCAGCGACGTACACGTTCTCAGTTTGAAAGAGCCTCTTCTTTACTGGCTCAAGCTCCAGTAAATCATGATCCTGACACTTTTGCAGAAGCTTCAGGCCATCCACATTGGGAAGCAGCTATGAATGAAGAATATCATTCATTGATGACAAATGATACATGGGATCTTGTTCCTCTACCAAAGGGACGAAAACTTGTTAGATGTAAATGGGTTTACAGAACCAAGTATGGACCAGATGGGAAAGTTGATAAACATAAAGCTCGTCTTGTTGCTAAGGGCTTTTCACAGGTTGAAGGCATTGACTACACTGAAACCTTCTCCCCTGTTGCCAAAATGAACTCTATCCGCCTTGTTCTTTCCCTTGCTGCCTCTTTAAAATGGGAAGTCCATCAGATGGATGTTAAATCTGCCTTCTTGCATGGGGACTTGCAGGAAGAAATCTATATGGAACAACCCATTGGCTTCATACAAACAGACTCCAGCCTTGTGTGTCGACTTAAGAAATCCCTTTATGGTCTCAAGCAAGCTCCTCGGGCTTGGTATGCCAAAATGGATAGCTTTCTTCTAGAATCTGGCTTTTCTAGGTGTCATTCTGACAATACTGTCTACACCAAGAAAGTGGGCAACTCTCTTATCATCCTTGTTCTTTATGTTGATGATCTTATCCTTACTGGTAGTGATCCCAACCTTATAAACCATGTGAAGTCTATCCTTAAAAGAAAATTTGAAATGACAGACTTAGGACACTTACACTATTTTCTCGGCCTTCAAGTCTTGCAATCCAAGGAGGGCATTTCCCTTTCCCAGTCCAAGTATGCTTGTGATATTCTTCGTCATTTTCACATGGAAGGGTGTAAGCCAGCCCCTTCTCCCTTTCAGTCTGGAGTCAAACTTTCAGTCTCTTGTACTTCTCCTGAAGTTGATGCTACCTTATACCGTCAACTTGTAGGAAAACTCTTGTATTTAACCCATACTCGTCCTGACCTTTCCTTTGTTGTTGGCCTTGTTGCTCGTTTTATGCAAAACCCCCGTGAAAGTCATTGGAAAGCAGCTAAAAGAATACTTCGTTATGTTCGAGGTACAGTACAGTTTGGGATTCATTACAGTGCCAAAGCAGCTCCTCTGTTAGTTGGTTTCACTGATTCTGATTGGGCTGGTGACCCTGATGATCGGCAGTCTACTGCCGGTTATGTCTTCACTCTTGGTTCAGGACCTATTACATGGGCTTGTAAGAAACAGGCTGCCATTTCTCTTTCGTCAGCAGAAGCAGAGTATCGTGGTGCCGTGGAAGCTAGTAAGGAAGCCTTGTGGCTTCGTCAGATCCTATCAGAGTTTGGCTTTGAGCAGCAGCATCCAACCACACTTTGGTGTGATAATCAAAGTGCCATTCAGCTATGCAAAGATCCAGTCCAGCATCAGCGCAGCAAACACATTGAACTACACATGCACTTCATCAGAAAGCTCATTCATGACCATGTTCTTGAAGTGCAATATTGTCCAACAGATGATCAGGTTGCAGACATCTTCACAAAGGCTCTCACAGAGGCGAAGTTCACTAAACTTCGATATATGCTTGGAGTTCAGGAAGTTGTCACTAAGGGGGGATAGGCTCTAGTGCCTCCTTCCTTCTCCTATTGTGTCATATTTGTAAATCCTTCAATCCTATCCCAAGTTGTTCTTAAGGGGGGATGTTAGGATATTCCGACACATAGGATATAGTTAAGTTCAACTTGGTCTAGTATAGAGTTAGGTTAGAGTTAGGTAAAGTGTGCTTCTTTACCGTTGTACATTTTGTAACTTACAATCCGACGGTCACGATATGTAGTGATCCGACGGTTCACTCTCACCTCGGTATTACCGACACTTGATCCGTGGCTTGACACCCGATTGGTCCATGAATTCTATTTAAAGCGCATGGAGGGTCATTGTTCGGGTAATCCGTGTATGAGAGAAGCTTATGTAAATTTTCATTCTTTGATTAATAAATTGCCTGTAGTACCCACGTTGGGACAGGCCGTGGACTGTTTCCCTCCTTGCACTCTGAGGGTTTTAACCACGTCAAAAATACTAGTGTATTGATTTGAGATCTGGTTGTGAGCGGTGTCCTTTTGGTATTCTTTCTGTGGAACTTACCCTGTAAATTCCTACAAAATATACATGATCACAAATATTTATGGACCTCAAAATCTAGCAGACAAACTCAAGCTTCTCATCTCCCTTGAGGATCTAAGAGCAAGACACCCCAATATGCCCTGGATCGTTGCAGGAGATTTCAATATGATAAGATCTCTCTCAGAGAAAAAAGGTGGTATTAGACAGTTAGGAAGAGACTCCATGGCCTTCCAAAACTTCATAATGAACATGGGGCTAGTGGATACTGAAACAATAAATGGAACCTTCACCTGGAACAACAAGAGGGGAGGGGCTTCCCAAGTTGCCTCCAAACTTGATAGATTTATTATTTTAGAGGACCTCCTTCTCACAGGCCCTGCCATGACAGCTTCTATTCTGCCCTTTGGAGGATCGGATCACTGGCCTGTACAGCTGGAAGCCACCTTTATGGGCACACCAAGAAACAGACCTTTCAGGTTCGAAAATGCCTGGCTCTCTCACCCTAAATTCACCAGTAATAGTGACAAATGGTGGAGAGAGGATTTGAACATTCAAGGCACTAAAATGTTCATGCTCCAACAGAAACTCAAACACATCAAATCCAAACTCAAAGATTGGAACAAAAAAGAATTTGGTGATATCTTCAAAGCTAAAAGAGAAGCTGAGCAGAAGCTCCAGGAGATCAATCAGATCAGCATCACAGGGATTTACCGAGGAATGACAAAAGCTAACTGAATCTTTGCAGGAAGAATGGGAAGAGCGATGCATGCAAGAGGAATTTTTTTGGAGACAGAAATCAAGGATTCAGTGGATTAAAGAGGGTGAAAGGAGTACAAAATTCTTTCACAAATCCACCATGGCTCACAGGTCACATAATAGAATCACAAAGCTCAAAGATTCTCAAGGGATAGAGCTTATCTCTCACAACAATATGGAGTTATTCCTTGTACAACACTTCCTCAGAATAGTAGAGGAACCTCTGGAGGATAGATCCAGGTTCATTGACCAATTCACTCAGGATATCCCTCAGCTGGTCACTAGGCAGGGCAACCATAATCTTAACAGGCCAGTGTTGGAAGAGGAGGTCAGTGGAGTGATTAATAAAATGCAAAATGGAAAATCCCTAGGCCCGGATGGGTTCAATGTAGACTTCTTCAAAGCTTGCTGGGATAAGTCAAACAGGATATCCTTGAGGTAGTGGAAGACTCTAGAAAATCCAAAAAGGTTCTGAAGGCTCTTCATGCTTCCTTCATAGCTCTGATCCCAAAACAGGAAAATGCCATGACTTCGGATGGTTTCAGACCCATAGCCTTATGTAATGTGGTGTACAAAATCATTTCCAAAGTGATAGCCAATAGACTCAAGCCCCTTTTACCATCTCTCATCTTGGAGGAGCAAACGGGCTATGTGGAAGGAAGACAAATCCTCGAAAACATCATCCAAGCTCATGAGGTGGTACACTCTCTCAAAAGCAACAAACAAGCTGGTATGATTATTCAGTTGGATCTAGCGAAAGCCTATGACAAGCTAAGTTGGTCTTATATAAGAGCAGTTCTAAAAGCCTATGGCTTCAACCAAAATTGGATAAGATGGGTTATGGCACTTGTCACCACGACCAGTTTCTCCATACTACTTAATGGAGCTCCATCAAGAACCTTCACACCCTCTAAAGGTCTCAGATAGGGAGATCCACTCTCACCTTTCCTCTTTGTTCTCATAATGGAAGGGCTACGCAGAGCGATCAAAATGGAAAATGTTGAAGGGCAAATCCAGGGTATCAAACTCACCTTGGATGGAGCGGCAAACACTCATCAACAATTTGTGGATGACACTATGCTACAGGGCATACCCACTGTCAGGGAAGCCAAAGAGATCAAACACATCTTAAATGACTTTGCTATGGTGGAAAGCATTGAGGTAAGCCTCAACAAATCAAAGGTTTTCTTCTTTAACACTAACATTGCTATTCAGAGAAATATTACCAGAATTCTTGAGTTTCAAAGGGAACAACTACCTTCCAAGTATCTAGGCATACTCCTTACTGATAAACTTGTAAGCAAGAAAGTGTGGGAGCCAATAATAAACACACTTCAGGACAAGGTCATAAAATGGACATGCAAGTCACTCAATTTGGCAAGGCACCTAGTGCTCACACAAGGGGTCTTGCAGGCAATTCCCATTTTCATGTTCTCAGCTCTTCCTGCTCCTAAAGGTACCAAGCAGCAGATCAGAAGCATACAAAGGGATTTTCTATGGGGCAGAGGAGAAGAGAAAAAGAAGTGGGCTTTAGTTGCCTAGGATAAAATATGAAAGCCCAAAAGCCATGGTGGCATGGGGCTGCATGACCTTGAAACCCTTAGTAGAGTTACAAGAGCCAAACTTTGGTGGAGATGGATTAAAGAGTCGACAGCTCCCTGGGCTAAGATTTGGAAACAAAAATATGCCAAATATTGGCAAGAGAAGGATCACATTAGAATGTCAGGGAAAATCAGAGGATCCCATATTTGGAACCATTCCTGGGAAAACAAAAGTATTGTTCAGCAACATAGCTCTGGGAAATTCGAGTAGGGAACCTAGCACAATTTTGGGAGGATAACTGGCAACAGGAACCCAACTTTTACAAGGATGACTTAGCAGCTCTCAAGAATGACACAGATAACAAACGTCTTCTTATGGTTAAAGACTTCTAGGACCAGGATAGGAATAATGGAAAATGGAGGAATTGGAAGGATCTAGGCTACAGTGATGAGAGTCCTCTGAAGGCCCAAGCAAAAGATCTCACGCAAGCTCTAGAGCATAGAAGGATTCTTGTATCCTCCTTACCTGACCAATTAAGATGGGGAAAGAACACTGAAGGTAAATTTAACCTCAAAGAAGCTAAATAAGAAGTAACAGGATTTAACTATCTGAATCCTAATAAAGTTTGGAAGAAACTATGGCAGAGCCCCCACTAGATGAAAATAAAGTTATTCATCTGGCTAGTGCATCAAAGGAAAATCTTAACTTGGGAGAATCTCCTTAAAAAAGGCTTTATTGGCCCTTCCAAATGTTACCTCTGTGGCTCACAAGAGGAGACGATGAATCACCTTCTCAACCTCTGTCCTTTCACATCTAGTGTGTGGCACTGGGTTGCCTCAATCTTTAAACAATCAGATAGGGATAGTCTCAACATATCCAATACCTTGAAGAATTGGAGGAACAATTTCTCAGGGAATGAAATTATTAATAAACCCTGGATTTTGGTTCCAGGATTTGTTATCTGGAATGTTTGGAAAGAGTGCAATAGTCGAATCTTCAAAAACAAAGCAAGCAAGCCTCAACACATAATTGACCAAATTTTAAGGCAGCTTAAAGACACTGTAAGAACCCTGTTGAGGACACTTCCTAAGGATCCTCCCCTTCCCCAAGAGGCAAGTATTATACTTCATTTGGGTCTCTAGTCCATAAGCCCACTGGGCATAATCAAGGGAATAAGCCAAATAAATGCAGATAGTGATATTTGGCAGCCCCCTCCTTATGGTTTCCTAACGGTTAATATTGACGGAGCATCTAAGGGAAATCCAGGGTTAGCTGGCTTTGGGGGTGTTTAAAGAGATGAACAGGGTCAAATAAAGGAGATCTTCCATGGCCACTTGGGTAAGGCCACTAATAACATGGTGGAGCTCATGGCACTGGAACAATGCCTGGAAATCCTGTTGGACTCAAATTCGCATAATGTTATCATTGAAGCAGACTCCGAATTGATTATTAGATCGGCCAAGAAAATATGCAATGACACTTCTCCAGATAAAGTTTCGAAGCATTGGAGGCTTTTACAAGTTTTTCACCGTATCCACTCCCACCTATAAACCTTAAAAACTGCTAGCTTTGTCCATGTGAAAAGGAAAGCTAACAAGTTAGTGGGCCATTTGGCGATTGAAGGCATCACCAATTTGGACAGGGATTCTCGATATGCTTGGGATTTGTTACCACCAGGCAAACTGTTGGAGGATTGTCTCTATCAGGCGGACAAAGATATGGAGCTATGGTTTCACAGGGAGGATCAAAGTGGTTTAGGAGACAAGCTAGAGGACAAGGAACCCTAAATTGTCTGCCCTTTTTGGGTACTGGCCGTAATCCAAAGTTCAGAAGTCCATCGGATGTGTGGTGAGAGGATCATCTCTGAAAGTACCATAGGTTGGTCGTCCTTTGACCAAAACTTTATGGGGCAATTTTGATGGTGTTTGGGGTTTGGCAGAGAATCTGGAAGGAAGGCACAAGAACTATCTGAGGTTCTTGTTTAAAGACTATCGCTTGGTGAAAGGGCGCGCTACCTAGTTCGTGAGGCAATCGATTCCAAAACCACAAGTGGTTTATCGGGCGGGGTCCAAGTGGTATCTGGTTTTTCTGAGGAAGGCCCCGATTCCACTCTTTGGGCGACACGTAGCAGCGAGAGGTGAGAGAATACCGCCCTCATCAGGTGGTTATCCCTCGCGCTACTTTTCAACCCGATATCCACGCAGACCGTTGGATCCTCGTCGAGTGATCAACGGTGGTGGTTGTTCGTGCAAGTTGGTTTGGCGTTTCAGACCCGACAGAGTTTAGAGAGCTGGCCTATAGCTTTCGTCGGGTCCGTAAGACAGGTTTTTGTGTGGGTTTGTAGTGGGCTCGTTTTCAGAGCGTGTACGGTCAACGACTATTGTTTCCAGCTGGTCTTTGGTGGCAGTCTTGGGGACCCTCGGCGGGTCACTTGTGGCTTTTTTGTGGGCCCCGGGTCTATGGACCCGTCTTCTAAGGTGTTCAGGGTTTCTTTTGTTGCTTGTCAGTTCGACTAGAGGATCCACTGCTTGCTTTTGTACAGTGCGTCTGGAGGTAACTCCCTGGTTTTCTTGTTTGGGCTTCTCATGGTTTTGAGGGTGTGGTTCAGAACTTTGCTTGCCCAGCTGCCTGTTGAGCTCTCATAGAGCTGGTGCGACTTCTTGTAAATTATGTATTATTGGCTTGTTTAATAGAAGGTCCTACTCTTACTTGATCAAAAAAAAAAATCGTTGGCAGATGACAAGCATTTACAAAATAAGATTCCTAAGATACATCACTCAATTACCTTGAGATCCTATAAATTATAGGACCCTAATAGTTCCTAACCCCTTGGTTTCCATATTTTGACCCTTCCATAACAGTCATTACCAAGCTTCCAATATGGGTATGACTTCCAAATTTGACCGCTCGCTTGTGGCATTACTCAATCTTTTAGGGCATTAGAGTTTCCCTGGGTCGTGTTCCTGGAAATTGATGTGTCTCATGGGCAGCTTGGAATCTAAACCTATGGCAGAATCTGTGTTGAAATCAATATCACTAAAGGGATGCCAGGCCAAACCAATTTTGAAATATACAATTTTCATTGGACCCGGACTTTGGACTATGAGAACACTGCTTTTAGATGTCACTTATGTCATCAAACATGCCATTTACATAATTCTCGCCCTATGTTCAAATCTCAACAGAAGCGGAACATTTGAAATTCCATAACTAAAAATTGGAAGTCTTGCGACCCTCCTCCTATGGAGGGAAATGCCTCCTCTGCTTCGAGCAAGGACGATGAAGGGTCTGGTGATGAAATCCAATCGATGGACAAGGTTTAGACCTCAACTCCTCAAACATCCCCTGAGGATCCTATTGTGAACCATGCTCCTTCGACAAGAACGAAGATAGTGAATAATAATGCTTCTTTGGGCGTACTGAAACAAGCTTATAACTTAGCTTCTTTGAGCTCTTATAAGGAATCTCCTTCAACATGTAATGATAATCTCCAGATCACTTTAATAAACCCGCTTTTGCAATTGTGTCAAAATTTCAAAAAAGAAAAGAAAAAAATGTCACTTAGAGAATCAACCTAATTTGGATGATCCTCCTTTATAAATTTTGTCTTATATTCCTCTATGTCTCCTTTTCTATTCTCAATAGCATACATCTCATATCAGTGTATAGCACAATGTGCTAAAAAGTGAGTCATAATAATATATGATGTATTTTATGCTTAATTGATCAATACAATTTTTAAACTTACAAAAAAAACTCAAAATTTAATTAAAAATTCCTTTTAAAATACAATAAAAAAAAAAAAAAAAAAATTATAAATGAAATGAAGAAATACAATGAATTAAATAATATTGTACTAAAGAACCTTTCAATTTAAATAAACTAAAATATATACATTCTATATAAAGTAAGATGTTCCAACATTTTTATAACCTAAGGAATTAACTCAATTTAATATTTTCAATCTTACCAAACATTTGACTCATTCTAAAATTTGACCAAAAATTCTATTTGAAAAAGAAAGTACAATGAAGGAATAAGGCCCATAGGTGGACTACATCTTAGGGAGTGGATGCGGCGGTACAATGAATTAAATAATGTTGTACTAAAGCAATCCAAAAAAAAGATGCTGAGTGGATTAGCTGAAGTACAATGAATTAAATAAGGTTGCACCACATCACTCTAAAGTGGAATAGAGAAAGTACAATGGATTCGATAAGGTTGTATTAACTCACTATACCATATTACAATAAATTTTATTATGTTCAATAAAACAAGATATGTTCAATTATTTCAATTTTATTTTGTTTTTTTATATAAGTAGTATTTTGTTTTTTTATAAAGTACAACACATATAGAGATGTTCAATGAATGAAGAGTCCAATTATTTTTGGGTCATTACAGCAATATCATTAATTTGTTTTTCGTGTTTTGTTTTTAGGTGGAAAAAATTATTTTTGATGGAAAAATTTCAGATACATTACTTATTTCATTTAGGGGTTTAATGTATTAATATACCTAGGTCTTAACTTTTTGCAATTTTGTCTATATTCCACAAGGTTTTTAGTTGTTGATTTTATGTATGTCTATGATCTCGGTCAGCAACTTTTGTTTGGATACCTTAGCTAACATTGATATTATTAAATCTTAAGGTTTTGGGTTATATATCTATGTATATATATTAATGAAAGAATGATTTTTTTTCTTGGAAAAGTAAACCTTAAGGTTAAGGTATATTATGTTAAGAGAAAACATATTATATTTGAAGTTTGTCAACTTTTTCAACAATCACATAAACTACACCCAATTCACATAAAAACAAAACAATAATAATAATGATATAACCTTTTCTAATAAATTGTTGTATAATAAGGTATTCATTATAAACAATTAAATTCTATGGTAATATAAAAAATTTAAGTAACGTGTTTTAAGAAAAAAATATAAATAGTTAATTAACACAAATAATTATTTTGTGGGATAGGTTTGGTTCTCTATTCAAATGTTTCCCTTTTCTTCTACATGTGTTATGCACTATTGTGTGACTCAAACACAAAAGTCAAGTCATTTACTCTATGAAATTTGTTGTACTTCACTAACTCTTGTGAGGTGATGAAGTTACATGTCATGGGAGACTCAAGGTAGTAATCCATCAGGCCAATAAAAAAACAAGGTTTAGATAGTGCATCTTCAATCCCTTTTGAAGCAGATTTGTGACTCAATTCAAGGTTTTGAGTGAACGTCCTTTGCTCGCATCTTTAGAGAATTCAACCAAAAAGTTGAGGAGCATTAGAAAGAAGACTTGATGCTCTAAGACAAACCTTTCATCTTTTACAAATTCTCTGATGGCCAATAGTCCAAGGCCATGAAATTCCAATTTTAAGAATTATGGTCACCCTTTAGTTTTTAGTTGGATGTCGTCTTGGTGCATTAAGGTCAATAGTCAATGTGCTATAGATTTTTGTTTTGTATTTTATGTATGGCAAGAGTTTGTAATTTTGAATTTTGGGAAATGGATATCACAATTGAAAGAATGTAATTATGTTAAGAAAGTATGGTAATTAGATTGGGTTTTAGTCTTGCTATATTCTAGTCAATTTTTAGAACTTTTAGAACTCAAGAAATAGATATCACAATCCAAAAAATGTAATTATGTCAAGAAATTATGATAATTAGATCGGGTTTTAGTCATGCTCTATTCTAGTCATTTTTTAGAATTTTTTGAACAATCTTAAGTAAAACTATATATATTCTCTCAAAAAAATACAAACCGTTTTTTTCCTTGCAAAACAAATGCTAGTAACTATTTAATTCTATATTTACTTTTGTTACTTGAGAATTTTCAATACAAAAATTGAATTTAAATAGACAAGTCCATTAAAATTTATTAAATTTATTTACCTAAAATTATAAAAAGCACAATAAAAATTCAATAAATTTTTTAAATATAAATATACCTAATAAAATATACTAACTCAAAAAAATATCATAATATTAATTATATATATATATATATATATATATATATATATATATATATATATATATATACTCTTTTCCTAAAAAGAAAAAGTGTAATATTAGCTCATTCCACATTCTACTCTTCTCCCCTAAAAAAAATTTCACTATTTTCCAATTAATTTTCTTTTAATTTGTTATATTTAAATGTTTGAAATATAAGCAGTGCTTTTTTATATACACAATAAATTTTATTTATATATATAAATTCAATTTTATATACCTTAAATTAAACGTCATCATCTTCATTACCTCACCCCCAAATGACATTAATATATTGTTCTCCTAATTCTAATCTTATCGAAATTTAAACAAAGTCATGGCCCGAGAGCAATATATGTAAATCTTGTTATGTCAAAATTTCGACATAGTTATGGCCTTAGAATTTGAATATAACATTATAATTTTACTTTAAGGGTTACTTCCTCCCCTATATAACATAATTACAAAATGTAGTGGGTAATAATTTATATATTTATAAATTATTCAAAAGGATATTGTCAAGATGTCACACCTGCCTACTCTTTTACCACTTTATTTAAAAATAATAATATAATAATAAAAAATTGCTAATATCACAATATCACACCCACTACTACTTTGGCACTTAACTTTGCTTAAAAAATAATAATAATAAAATAATTTAGACTCTTATGATGAAATGGACCTTTAGTGGGTTCCACATTGCAACAAATGAAAACCTTGTTCCATGTATTCACCCTCAATTTTAGCAACATTGTGTCGACATTGCACTAAATAAATCAACATCAATGACCTTAACCTTATCTATATAAGGATTTGATCCTCTTTTAATGTTAATGCTATTTATATTTCACTTGTGTGGACTATGTGGGCTCTCATTTTATCAAGTTATGAATGGCCAAAACTACATATCATGCATGACAGTAACCCTCATAAAGAGCATGCTTCATGGACCACCCCTTTATATTTGTAATTTAAAAGTTACATTTTAACATTTTCATCCTATTATCCTATTTAATATCATTTTATTAACCTATTAATACTATTTATTCATAGTGACAATTTATATGGTGTTTTTATTCATGCTTTCCAATATTATTTAATCATATATAATTTTATTATTATTTTTAATGATTAATTTATTTATTTTTATAAAAAATCAATTCAAAATTAAAAAAATAAAATATGTACAATTTTATAAAGTTTAATACTTAAATTATGATGTAAAAATGTATTTTTTATTTTTTATTTTACACAAAGAAATCTCATTCACTAATTTGATATCTAATTTAAGTATAATATTGAAATTAAATTATTATTATTAATTTTTGTGTTTACTAGGTTGTGTGAGTCTTGAGATGACTATACGTCTAACTTTTGGCTTGTGAAACTGTAGTCTAGGGGTATCTAAGCCGTCAAAATCACCTGGAGATCACACCTGGCCTGGGCCACACCAACCCTTAACATGACTAAATTTTTAACAATAAAGTTTCGAATCAGTGACCTTAACATCACAAAGTGCCTTAATAGTACACCTTATCACTATCTGTTCTAAGTCGTGTGGGCTTAAATTACTTTCATCATTATTTATATATAATTTTTAAATAAAATAAATTGAATAACAAAATAAAATTATAAACTATAATTTATTAAATAAAATAAGTTTATTAATGTTTAAAAAATAAATATAAATAAATGAAGAAAGAGAGAAAACAAAAAACTTGAAAAAAAGGGGAAATACTCTTAAATAAATAAACCTTTACTCTTTTCTTTTCTTAACAATAATGAGAATATTGTATTGATTCCAAATTTGTGCCTGAAAAATAGTTTTACTTTGGGAATTATATAGATTTCTATCTTCTTCACCATTGACTACTATCTATATTTGAGACAAAATTTCCCTTTAAAGAAGAGCACAAGCCGACTGAAGATAATACGGGTTTTCGAAGGTAAACACCTTCTCGTATATCACTACCAAATTTGGTAGACAGAATTTACAAAACATACTACTACCAAATTTTAAATAAGGCTGCTCATTAACTAAATAATTTTAAAGAACAAATGATGATTTGAATTGACCATGCACTATCAATTCATCAAAGTTCAATGGACATCCTAGGTTCACACATTGATAAGCTTTTGTATTTTTCTCCCTCAAAACATGATAATACTTGGTCAAGAGAAGGGAGGAAGTTGCTTTCCTTATATGATGAAACAAATTTTTTGAGGATTTTATCTTTCAAATAAGAGCCTGTCACCATATGCCTGATGATTAATAATGAATCCCCTATCACGATGAGATTGTAGAAATTAATTTATTTTTTTTGAAGGAGGCCCTATAAGATACCATAGGCCTCTACCTGATTATTCGATTTCTTTCCTAATCCCCAAGAAAATTTCAAAACTTGTGATCCACCCGAGATAAAGAGAACTCCTTCTCCACTATCCACTTCTGGATTTCATTTAGAAGCACCATCAAAATCAAGGACAAAGCTTGATAGTTGAGATTTATAGTCTTTGAAAGCACTCCATGAGAGGTGAAGCTTCCATTCTCCTTTTGGTTATTTTCCAAAATACACATAAGTCGAAGATTTTGAAATATTAATTTTTAAGATCTAGGCCAATTCTAACGCATCCAAGTTATGAATGGAATCAATTTTCCCATGCTTTGCCTAATGCTCTAAGCACAAACATAAGGCTTTCATTGTTGTAGACTGAGGAAGATTTTGAATGTTTTTAAAAATACTTTTGTTTCTAATGACCTAGACATTCCAACATATATATTTGGGTAAGGATTCCCTTATTTGTTTGAAAAATGGTTTTTTTGCTAACCTTCCATTGTATTGCTTTGGTTGGGGGGAGAAAAGGTGATGGAGAGAGTTTGGACAAATCAATCTACTAGACAAGGGTGCTAAGGCAGTTATCCAAACCTTTTTGATGTAAGGACACTCCAAAAAGAGATGTTAGATGGAATATTTATAATTATTGCAGATTTGACAATGAGAATGGATAATAATACATTTTCTATGAATATTTTTCAACTATTAGTATCTTCTTATGCATCAAGAGATAGTAAAATGAATTGATTTCCGGAGGAGCGTTAGGCCACCAGATTTTCTATTAATAACTTGATCTTGGGGGAGGACCCTACGAAAAAAGGAGCGTGGAGTATCCTTCACATAAATAATAGGAATGAAGATTTCCAACCTCACACATCAACAACATATAGACTCCAAGGGGTGTATCATGCAAGGGTCTTTTGAAAAATATGAGCTAGATCGTGTAGGTTTAGGGGAATGAAATCCAACATCCATCCAATCCATCATCCTCTATTATCCCAAGATGAAAATATCAACAAGAATATACTTCCCATGGGAAACAAATATGTTTATGAGAGGCATAATATGTCTATCTCTCTCCAGTGGATGGTTGTTCATAATTTGATATTCCCAACTTTTAATTTTCTTGCCATTGCGAGGATTCCAATATATCTCTAACTTAATAAGAGCAATTTAATTTAAAAACAATATCCAAACTCTAGAACAACCACGCAAAAGAAGGGGAGTGACTAGGCATGATTCATGCCCCTCGGGGAGATATTTGAACCTAAGCACCATTGTCCACCACTCATCTTTTGAAGAGAGGAAATTCCAAACCAATTTATCTCTATAACTTTATTAATAAGGGTTGGGTCTCTTATGCCAAGTCCACCATGAACTTTTGGATGGGAAAAGTGGCCCATTTAATCAAATGAAACTTTTTGGTATTGTTCTTGCCTCCTTTTCATTGAATTTTTTTAATTTCCTTCGCCATTATTTGGAGGACTGATTGAGGAGCCATAAGAGTAGAAAACTGATAGAGGGGAAAAGTTGAGACAATATATTTGATTAAAACAATCCATCCAATGAGATCCCCACTAAGATTTTTTTTTTTGAATTTCGTGATAATATTTACCCATGCCTGAGTTGAGTGGGTCTTTAAATATATGGGAATTCCTAGATATTTAAATTATTCTAGGATTCCATAATTTGAAAGCCAAGGATTTGTGCAATCTATTAATTATTCCCTACACTAATATTCCATAAACATATTTGAGATTTACGTGAATTTATCATTCCATCAGAAGCCCCTAGATAGTGGTCTAATATGGTGGTCTAATGTGCGGTCCTAAAAGGTCATCTCTGACTAAGTATCTTTATGCCTTCACCCATAATCTGATTGATAGTCCATACTACTCCACACATGACACAATCTTGTTCAGGATATTTAGTCTTGGTCCCATGGAATAATGGTAGCCTTAACATAGTTTCAACACCAACCATGGTTGGTCTTCTTGGGCCTACCTATTCATAATTCACTCTCTCTATGACCGGTGAAATAGCTTCAACTACTTCTCCCACTTGCACTCCCTATTCTCCCCCATTGACTTCTACCTCTCCTTCCATACTACCAATTTCATTGTCTAAATGACGTCCTGACACTAATAACTGAGAAAAAAATAGCAAAAAATGAAGGGATTACCTCAGATCTGGAAGGTATGTGCAAGGTCATTGGTTCAATCTAGGGGATGGCTATGGCTTGGAAAATAGGGTGCATTGGTTACTCAATGTTGAGATTTTATTCTTTCTCCTCCACTCCTTCACTGTCGATACTCGAATGATGCACTGCCCCTTCTTCTCTTCTATCATAGTAACCTTCTCCTCTATCTTGGATGGAGGGCCCTCTCCATGGCACAATTCTTTACTACTAGTGCAAGCACTCCTACTGCACACCACTCTCTACTCTTTCTCCTTCTATATCTCCATGGGGACCTGAATCTCCTCTAATAACAATGTAAACTTTGAAACATGAACTATAAAATCAAAATAGGAACTCTCACCAAAAAACCCCGAAAAAACACCAAAAACAGTGCTAAAAACGAAAAGTTTGTATACTGGAACAATGATTTTTTTTTTTAGGGTCAATTTTGAACATGTTTTAAAAATGGCAGTGAAAACGAAATTTTCGTGCAAAAAAAACCTTGAAAATGAAGAAGTGTTGATACTAGAACAATGATTTTTTTTTAGGGTCAATTTTCAACATTTTTAAAAAATGCTAGTAAAACCGAATTCTTATGTGCAAAAAAAAATTGTTTATGAGGAAAAAAACACACTAATGTTTTTGGTAGAATAACATTTTTCTTTCCCAAGTATAAATTCAACATGTTTTCAACTGTAACATGCTAGATACAAAAGAAATTGGAATTTTTTCAACGATAAAATTAAAAAACCATGACATTATGAACAAATTACATGACTAAATGAATCAAAATGTCATTATTTGTATATTGAATGAAACATACATTATATCTCTAATTTAATGTTGCATTGTAGATATTCTAAACAATAAAAATTATCATAATTAAGACATATAATCAAACAACATAAAAATGACTCATAACTTCTGATTTAACACCATATGGAAATCAAAATTTTTATTTCAAGATACGATGCAAACATCAATTATATAGATTGTCCTAGACAACTATTCAAAATCACTCATATTTTCTTGCACACCATCAGAATTCACATCTTCAAATGAATGACTGGATGCAGATGAAGATGTTCCATATTCTTCTCTTTCATCAACTAGTGCCCCATCTGAGTCCACATGCATGCCCACCATTTCAGGTTTCAAAATTCTTCTAGATCTATGACTGGTTTCAGTAGACTCCCATCTCAACACTATTCCTTCTGGTAACTGTTAGAGTCGGTCTGGTCAGTCCTCTGTCAGAGATCAAAACTCTTTATGCATTTCATTTTTAGGTGTCCCGCTCCATTCACTCAGCTGCATTCCACTAGGGGCATGCCATAATCTGACGGAGAAGGTCATGCTAGTCATTTCCCCTCATGTCTGGTTCCTGCTGGCTTAGGTCTCTGTGTCCAATAATAAAAAATTCCATAACAGTCAAGCTCTGGTCCTTTAACAGACAAAAGTCATTTTTGGTCATTAGGTCTAGGGACTGATCAATTTGGTCTTTAAATATGTCCAGTCAAGCCATGCAGGCTAGAGTGATGCTCTTGCAAAGTAATGATCCGCAGAGTTTCATCATCATATTGATAAACTTCGATTGATCTTCAAAACTCTATTTTGAAGAAAAGTCAAACAGTGTCATTTGTGATAGAATTTAAAAAAAAGAATCGTCAGCGGATTTCTTCAGATGCAGTCATGGTTTTCGTGGCCGAATGTCCTGGTGTGCAATCCCTGCAAAGAGTGCCGAAAATTTCATCGTTTGAGCTAAAATTTCAAAGGGAAAGTGAAAATCAGTGTGTTCTAAAGTCAGTGAAAAAGTGTCAAAACATAACATTAGAAAAATGGGTTTTCAAGGAAGCAAAAATTTAACCCATCACTTCCAAGGCTATATATACAAGTTTTCATCAAAATCAAAGGCATTGTGCTAATCCAAGCCTTGGAGAAATGTTGCAAAAGGTGTGAGTGTGCATTGTGAGTGTTTGAGGGAGTTGGAGGCCGTTTGAAGAAGTGCGGCGCATATACTCAGGGGTGCGGTGCACACAGAGGGCACGGCGCAGACAGAGCCTGCCCACAGTTCAAATTTTCCACAGGCGCGATGCATATCCAGGGCGTGACGCACTGGGTTTTGCGCGCGATGCACACAGACCAATGGCCGAAACAAGGCCAAATCACCTCCAAATTTTTGTGAAGCCCATCAAATTAAAAGATATCAAAGCAACACCCAGCTTCACCATCATCAAAGGGGCAGCCTAAATATAGTTTATAAACAGCAGTCATGACATCCGAGGTTTCATCAGAATATGAGGTGGAGACCCACAGTGATACAGCTTCAGGAGAACAGGCCCCCAGGAGACATCACAGGAGTGGCAAACATGTTAGAGATGAGCCAAACACCCTCACTGAGTTGTAAGCATGCCCTCTTGCTATGTCATGTTTCCAGCACCTAGCATGTTTTGAATTTTGTCAAAGGGTGGCAAATGTCAGAGTTCATCATGAGTTGGCCCGTCTTTTTGCACTTCACCTACATGGAGGTCAGTTTATCTTGGCTGGGGTCACTTTCACATTAACACCCGAAGCCATATCAGTGGCAACAAGCATACCAAATGTTGGAGAACAATGGCATAAGAAGAAGAAGGTGGAGAGGCATCATTATGAGCCTTACATTAAGGCCAGTTGTTTGAGTCAGCTCACGAGAGTTTTCCCATTCAGATTTATGAGAGATGAGTATGCTCCGCTCATGAAATTGATCATGAAGTACTTCAGTTGTGAGGGGAGGTTTTCTTGCCTTTATGCCTATCACATTAGGTTGCTCATGCACTTTACCAGGGTGCGGATGACGAACCTCCTATTTTTCATTTGCGGGAACATAGAGAGGATGAAAAATTTCATGCAACATAAGACCCCTCAGCAGCAGCTCAACAGTGTTTATCACTTTGCTCTTATCCGGATTTTGGTGGATCATCAGTTGGGATTGCAAGGTATTGTTTGGGAGGAATTCATCTCCTGTGACTTCTTCAGTGCTCCACAGGTAGTATCAGAGGAAGAGCATGAGATAGGTGGTCCATCACGTCAGTATGAGTGCCATGAGACTGCTACTATGTCAGTATTCATCACCTATCAGAAAGGCAGTAGACCCTTATTTGCAGCAGCAAAGCGAGTGTTCTCTCCACCCGGGGTGGAAGGGGCCTCGCTTCTGACATCAACATCACATGAGCAGGGCAGAGGTAGGGAGCCAGTGCAGGAGGAAGGGCCATCAGGTGAACGAGAGACCGAATTTGTTCTCCTTCATGATGATGAGACAGATACAGAACCAACAAATGCAGAGCTTACAGAGATCATCCAGGAGTAGCAATCAGAGATTGAGGCCTTATCCATTGACTTGGGGAGGGCCAAGTGGAACATGAAGTACCTGGAGCAGAGAAATAAACAACTAGAGGATCAGCGGGCGATTATGGAGCTGCAAAACATTCGTGAGCATTGCCAAGCTACTCAAAGGAGAAGAGTTGAGCTCACATCATTGGAGCAAGAGATCAATGAGGATCGGGAGGCCCATCTCGAGAGCATGAACATGCACTTGGAGAGGCTGCTGGACAAGGCCGATCAGGACCTTGCCTTGCTGAGACACATGGCTTATCATTACAGGACACGAAATATGAGTGCAAGGGCCCGGATAAGGAGCTTGAAGGCGAAATTGAGGAAAGCAACAAGAAAGGAAAAAGAGGAAAAAGAGAAATATCGGCTTCGAATCTTGGCTGAGGCTTCCTTGGCCCATCATAACACCCCATAGAGAACCTCCAGCCCAAATTTCAAGAAATTTGGGGAATTTTTGGTCACATGACAAATTTTTGGGCAAAACACAAGGTTTTTCTCCCTCGCTAAAAATCTAGAGCTCCAAATGAGGAATGGTTTGCATTTTTAGATTCAGCATGGAAAATCACGACTACTGGTGCCCAAACAAGAAATTTTGGCAAGATCTGAGTCTCCAGGAGGTCAAAAACACCCAAAAAATGGCCTCTCTGCCCCTTTTTTGACACACAGGAAGCAGTCTTGGGAGAATGAAGATTTGGAGGGGAAAATGAGCACCAAATTCAGAAATTCTAGTTGGGTTAGAAAGTAGACAGGACAAGATTTCCAACAAGCCCACTTGGGCACATTTTGGACACCTGCAAGTGCCCCAAAACAGGCCCCAAAGTAGCGCGACGCACAGAGGAAAAATTGCCAAATTTGCTTCCGTTTCGCGAAATTTCGATTCGCGACTTCTCCAAGTGGGCCCGCTCATCTACACTTCGTTTTTTGGCACCAAAGGTAGCATTTAAAGCATTTTCTTTCCAGATGGACTTCTATCCAAGTGGTGAAGGAAGGAAAACGGTCACCCAAGCCAAATGTCATGTTTGTAGCGCTGCACCTGTAGCTGATGGTTGGCTCTTCATCTCCATTTTGTAATGATTCGAGTAACTCCCCAACCCTTGGGCGTTCTATCTCTTCATGGCACATTCTATATATTGTATGTAAGCTATTTGCAAAGGGTTGGCTAGTTTGTAACTTCTGGGAGACTGTGGGAAAGAAACTTTGTTTCTTCACTGTGTATTTTTGACAGAGAATTAATGAAAGGCAGCGACTCTGTTTCATGAGATTCTTGTGGTTGTGAGTGTAGCAAATGTGTCTCTTATGTTTTCATATGTATTTCGTTATGTTTCATAATTCAATTCATGTTCATTTCCAGTGAAATTTTCTGAGTGAGATTAGGTAGAATTCAATTTTATTGCTCTGCCTGTGGGAAAATTTCATGTTCAGTGTTCTTCTTCTGTTGAAAAGGATTCATGTTCCTATGCCCTTTTCACACTCCTCAACAATATCTTCATTCCGCGTTATTCCAAACTAAATTGCTACACTTTCCGCCTGCCTTGCCTCACGAAGTAATCTGTGCCTTTGTATTAAATTCTCTGTTCTTTGCTGACTGTTGGTCCCATACCATCCCAGAAGCTCAGTCATTCATAGAAATTGTTTCTTGTATCCCTATTCACTTACTAGCCTAAGATCAATACTTCACTGTAAGTCATCTCAGACCATTTTTTGCTTATCTATTCACTGAGCGTGACTCAGAGAGAGCCCTCTCCTGTTCTGGTAGGGCTAGCTACCAGACTGAGCGTGGTTTGTGGTTACCCTGAATTTTGCCTTCCTTTAGCCTAGGGCAGATTTAGGTGCTAACAGTAACAACCTTTTCAGAATCTCTATCATCATAGCCAAGCCAGACACCAAATTGGTGTATGAGACCCCCTTGTTTGTGGGACAAGAGACCCACCTCCACACAATGATTTGATGATTGTCTACAAAGGCATACCTACTCTAACTCCTTCTGGTTTTTGAACCTGTGACCTCTTAGGAGGAAACACATGCTCTTAACCATTAGTCCTGTTCATGCTCTAAGAGAGTGGATTTGATTAGATAAAGATAGTAATCTAGAAACTCACAATTACAACTCATGATCACAATATACAACACACATGTAACACACCTGTAAGATTACAAATTATGATAATATGTTTGAGAATACAAGCATAACTATTTCCTTTTATGCATCTCCAATGGGAATGTAATTATGAACTAGAATCTAGCCTAGGTTTGGAGGTTGTGTTTTCAAAATTGATGCATCAATAAAGCCTATATGTGTAATCTTAAATGTATAAAATTGTATTTTATGCTATTTCAAAAAAATTGATTTGAACGTTCATTTTGTTAGGTTTAAAGGTTACATAATTTAGCACAAAATTTAACATTGATTTCCAAGTTATTAATTTGTTTCAGTTTCGAAAAAATTACATATTTGAATATTGATATAAACTATATTAATACTATCTATCTATCTATATAACATAATATTATATTAGTTTAATTTAATGATATATATTTAACATCTTCCTACATAACTTTTCCAAGAGTCATTGCTACCGTCATATAACTTTGAAATATACTCTAAAATATCTATAGAAATCTTTTACTTTTCACAAAATCTCATATATATATTCTCAAGGAACTCTTAATCATAAACGCACAAAGTCATTACAATCATGGTATTATAGTCATCATATCACTAGTAAGAAAATAATAGCATTTCACCCACCACTCCCAATTAACCTTCTGAATATACTAATTATATATATATATAATAAATATCTAACAAGTTAGTTAATATAAATATCTAAAACGGCATTGGCATCCGGGGAATAACTACTCAGCTTTGTGTACATGTCATTGACATCGTGGGGAATAAGAACAATGATCGTTCTATGGGGTGGACCATCGAAACCGTTAGCAGTAAATTTCTTGCCACTGGAAATCTAAATTGTTAGAGATTTCTAAAATAACATTGTGTAATATATGTTATCCATGTTATCCATCCATACTTTCAGTACTTGCCTACCATGATAAGATGGATCTTAATGTTCTGTAGCCTGATTTCCTAACAAATGCCAAGCGATGCGATCATGCGATATGCCAAGTTTATCTTGTAACAGACCACATCTCAGAAATTGTTTCCGGAGAAAATCAACAACCAACCATGCCCGTTGGTTATAGCAGGAGAATATAATTGACCTAATTTTGGAGATTCATACGATACACTCAAATATATCCCATGTTTGACTATAATGTTGTCAATCCAAAAATTCTAAGAATTTCCATTGCTCAGATTGCAATTTGAACTAAACTATTCGAGTGCTAACGAAATTCTCAAATCACAGTTGCAATCATAATTTGCATTGTTGACACTCCAGCTGCAAGATTCACAACCCTGCGAAGAAAACGGTGTGAAAAAAGGGCAGAAAGGACAGTGTGAGTGTACGAAGATGCTGGATGGAAAGAGAATGGTCGACGTATGTTATAAAGCTATCTATGATTCTCCCATCGACATCGACCCCTATTGAATTCTTTGTCCATGTCGGCTTTCTCAAACGTTGATCGTGAGGTTCAGTTGCACTGTAAAATTTTGATGGACTGAGGGAGAAATTAGAATGTTACAATATTTAAATATTGTAATAGTTTTTTGAGTTTTACATTCAGGTTTGAGTGCAGAAACTCTTTCCTCATTTCATTACTCCATCTCATATATTTATATTGTTTTCTTGATAGATATTTATATTTATATTAACTAACTTGTTAATGGCTTCATTCATATATATATAAAACAAAAAAAACAACACCAACACACAATATTCATAGTTTGAAACTAATTTGACAAGAAATGATTAGAGTTAACTAATTTGACAAGAAATTAATTAGAATGAAGCCATTAACAACACAAACACTATGTTCATGGTATGAAACTCATTTTACAAGAAACAGTTCGACATGAGATCAGAGATTTGCAAGAGGGAGTTGTAAACAATACTATACAAATTCCCATACCCACGTGCACCTCCTGCAATACAAGCAGATGATCATGGTCGTCAGTTTGTAATTAAATGATAACAATTAACTGAAACAATATATAGTAGTTGCGACTATAATGATGCTGGGGCGATTCTGAGAATCGCGGGGTGGCGGGGTGATTCTCAAAATCGCCCCGATGGCTCTGATGTTTCAAAATCTTCATGTATTTCAAAAGCATGACCCAACAAATTTAATTTCGTGAATGATTAAAACATTGACGATTACTAGTACTTTGGGTTGATAACGTTCAACGAATTCGATTAGGTGAATAATTAGAACATGTGGATATTTTATGAATATCAGAGCCATCGGGGCAATTCTGAGAATCGCCTCGCCACCTCGCGATTCTGAGAATCGTGGGGTGGCATGGCTCTGATCAAAATCTTCATGTATTTGGGTTTTACGTATTTCTCGGAGAGCATTCGCGTTTTAGGTATTGCATTTTAGTAACATAGTTTAGTTACTGTCACTATTTGTGCATTAGTGTTGAAGCAAAGCAAATTGCGTTGCATGGTGCTTCAGTTGCTCTCCGCTTTAATATTTTCGAAGTCAAAAACAAACATTATATTGAAACCATGAGGAGGAATGTTTTGTCGTGTGTCAGCAATTTTCTCATTTAGATTGGAAAATTTGGGAATATTTTTGTAAACAGAAGTGAGGTTTATTGTTTGACCCCTTTCTTTTGGTTTTCAAAATTTCGAAATATTTCAGGAGTTTGTAATTTAGATAAGTTTAAAATTTAAAATTTTAAAATAGTTTCGAAATTTGCAATCAATATAATTTCAGATTTGATAGAGTCATGTTTATAATATAGTTTGTTTTGTAAGATAGGAGAAGAGGCGGTAATCTCTCGGAAATATTTTAGTCAACAAAAGTGAAATCAATTGTTTATTGTGTAAGATAGGAGAATAATTGCACCAAACCCACTTCCTTTGTTGTCCACAACATAGTCTCGTATAGCCCTTCGAGCAACGAGAGAGCTAGAGAAGCCATCTACTCTGAACCATACAGTGACTACAAGGTTAATTAATACTTCTGTTAACCTTGGCACTATTAAAGAAGCAGTACTGAAATTTTCCATAGTATTTTGTGTGTCTCTGATTCCGAAGGATCTGCTCAAGAGCATTGTCCAATAGTCATGCCCCAATGGACAAAGTGGGATGCAGATGCATTTATGCTCTTCCTCTGGAAAATTCTGATAAAGTGTCTCAAAAATTGTTGATCTCTTTATTTGCACGATCTTGTCCTCATGCTCTGTCAATAACTTCTTTCCGAACTCGGAGTCACCCTCTGTGAGTTTCTTGTTTCCATTTCCATCCTTCGCATACAGCAGGTCCTTGTTGCATCCATGGCAACCCTTTTCGAAGCATAGCTGAGATGGCAGTAGGAACAGGGAATCCGAGAGTCGTTTCAGCATTCCAGGAAGCTGCTCAGCAAGCAAGATTATGACCTCTTCCACTGTGCTAAATACGATGCATTTACATTCATGGGTAGTTCCCTTGGATTCAGGAGATTTTACAGGAAAGAATTGGAGGATGGTGGAGTGCACATTATAGGCATTGGATATGTACCTCATGAACTGCTTCATCGAAAGATTGGGCGCGCGGTTTGACAACATGACCACAGAAACTTTAGAGTAATCCGTGAATGTTGTGAGTCCGAATCCATTGTTGATGTCCTCAAGTTTGGGACCTCTCATGGTGGCTAGAACATCCCTGCCACCCATTTCCAAATCAAGCCTGCCTCGTAACAAACTTGTGACAAACACTGCCAGATTGCCTAAGCAGGCCAATCCTATACCGGGAACATTAGCAGAACCGGTCACTTCTTCACCGATCTCTCCCCCTGCTAAAGCGATGTTGGATAGGCATGCCAAGCAAACAATGAATTGAATAATTGAGAAGCGGATCACGCGTTGCCAATTCATGAATACAACACCCATTTCAAAAGACAACCCAATGGAAATGGCAACAGTCAGTCTCTGTAGGCAGTAGTGATAAAAAACCGATTCAAAATCCGTGCTATGGCCGGAATGTTTTTATAACGGAGTTGCAGTGGCCCACAATCAATGAGTTTCCCGTGGTTTGGTATTCTGGAGGCAACAAATGTGGCGCGCAATACAGATGGAACTAAAGATATTCTAGGCCAGGATTATTATCTTTTTAGGAATTCGAGAGGAGGATTATTATCTTTTTCAACTTTCACTTTGGCATATTTACAATTTTTAAACATGAAGATTTTGAAACATCAGAGCCATCGGGGCGATTCTGAGAATCACCCTGATGGCTCTGATATTCATAAAATATCCACATGTTCTAATCATTCACCTAATCGAATACATGTAGATTTTGAAACATTAGAGCCATTGGGGCGATTCTCACAATCGCCCCGATGGCTCTGATGTTTCAAAATCTTCATGTATTTCAAAAGCATGACCCAAAAAATTTAATTTCGTGAATGATTAAAACATTGATGATTACTAGTACTTTGGGTTGATAACGTTCAACAAATTTGATTAGGTGAATAATTAGAACATGTGGATATTTTATGAATATTAGAGCCATCGAGGCGATTCTGAGAATCGCCCCGATGGCTCTGATGTTTCAAAATCTTCATGTATTTGGGTTTTACATATTGCTCGGAAAGCATTCGCGTTTTAGGTATTGCGTTTTAGTAACACAGTTTAGTTATGTCGTCTGCCCACCGTCACTATTTGTGCATTAGTGTTGAAGTAGAGCAAATTGCCTTGCATGGTGCTTCAGTTGCTCTCCACTTTAATATTTTCGGAGTAAAAAACAAACATTATATTGAAACCATGAGGAGGAATGTTTTGTCGTGTGTCAGCGATTTTCTCATCTAGATTGGAAAATTTGGGAATATTTTTGTAAACAGAAGTGAGGTTTATTGTTTGACCCCTTTCTTTTGGTTTTCAAAATTTCGAAACATTTCAGGAATTTGTAATTTAGATAAGTTTAAAATTTAAAATTTTAAAATATTTTCGAAATTTGTAATCAATATAATTTCAGATTTGATAGAGCCATGTTTATTTGTTTTGTAAGATAGGAGAATAGGCGGTAATCTCTCGGAAATATTTTAGTCAACAAAAGTGAAATCAATTGTTTATTGTGTAAGATAGGAGAATAATTGCACCAAACCCACTTCCTTTTGTTGTCCACAACATAGTCTCGTATACCTCTTCGAGCAACGAGAGAGCTAGAGAAGCCATCTACTCTGAACCATATAGTGACTACAAGGTTAATTAATACTTCTGTTAACCTTGGCACTATTAAAGAAGCAGTACTGAAATTTTCCACAGTATTCTATGTGTCTCTGATTCTGAAGGATTTGCTTAAGAGCATTGTCCAATAGTCATGCCCCAATGGAAAAAGTGGGATGCAGATGCATTTATGCTCTTCCTCCAGAAAATTCTGATAAAGTGTCTCAAAAATTGCTAATCTCTTTATTCGCGCGATCTTGTCCTCATGCTCTGTCAATAACTTCTTTTCGAACTCGGAGTCACCCTCTGTGAGTTTCTTGTTTCCATTTCCATCCTTCGCATACAACCATTTTAGAGTATATTTCAAAGTTATATGACGGTAGCAATGACTCTTGGAAAAGTTATGTGGGAAGATGTTAAATATATATCATTAAATTAAACTAATATAATATTATGTTATATAGATAGATAGATAGTGTTAATATAGTTTATATCAATATTCAAATATGTATTTTTTTTGGAAACTGAAACAAATTAATAACTTGGAAATCAACGTTAAATTTTGTGCTAAATTATGTAACCTTTAAACCTAACAAAATGAACGTTCAAATCAATTTTTTTGAAATAGCATAAAATACAATTTTATACATTTAAGATTACACATATAGGCTTTATTAATGCATCAATTTTTAAAACACAACCTCCAAACCTAGGCTAGATTCTAGTTCATAATTACATTCCCATGGGATATGCATAAAAGGAAATAGTTATGCTTGTATTCTCAAACATATTATCATAATTTGTAATCTTACAGGTGTGTTACATGTGTGTTATATATTGTGATTGTGAGTTATAATTGTGAGTTTCTAGATTACTATCTTTAGCTAATCAAATCCACTTTCTTAGAGCATGAATAGGCCTAATGGTTAAGAGCATGTGTTTCCTCCTAAGAGGTCACAGGTTCAAAAACTAGAAGGGGTTAGAGTAGGTATGATTTCATAGACATAATAATCAAATCGTTGCATGGAGGTGGGTCTCTTGTACCACAAACAAGGGGGTCTCATACACCAATTTGGTGTCTGGCTTGGCTATGACTTTAAAATTGGATAATAATAATAATTAGGATATAGATTGTTAGAAATTCATAATCTATAAGGGTGAAAGCATGGAGCTGGGTTACACTTTTTGGCAAGAGATGGCACGTTTGGGTGGAAAAAATGATTGCTCGATTGAGCCCTTTTTAAGTGCTCGATTGAGCCGTTTGAGAACTTAAACAATGTAACCCAATGTTATTTAGGAGCTCGATTTAGCCATGTATTTGCGGTAGTCAAATGAAGGAAATTGGGTTTTGGATTTATTTTCTGGCTCAGGTAAGTTTTATTATATGGAATTGAATTTCAATATGTTATTTATTAATTTATATGTCATTGTACTAATTTACTTCATTATTTCTTTTGTGCTTGATAATTAGGTACAACACTAACATGTTGCCTTCGAAAAGGAAGAAATTGCATTGCCATTGAAAAAGATCCAATACAGTGCAATTTTATTTAGTAAAGAATTAATGCTCTTCAATTTCTTCCAGATGCAATGAAAGAAATTGGGTTGAAGAAAGGGGACTTTAGTGAATCACGTGTGGTGAAAAATGCAAAGGAACCCCAACCACCATTACACAAAATGATTGGAAAGGCATACATTGGGAGATTCGCAGACATCAAAGATCCATTAGAGGAGGAAAATGAGCAAAATGAAGCAGAAAATATTGTGGAAGAAGACAATGATGAAACTCTAGAGGATGAAGAGTTTGGATTACGTGACATTGTTGATTAAATTTAAGTTATGCTTGGAAATCAAGCTCATTTTTGGAAACTATTAATTAGTTATACTTGTAATGTTTTGACTTTGACATTTTATGAGAAGAATAAGCACTCAATTAAGGTTTTTATGTGTTCAATATTTGTATTATGTGATTTTTGCATTCATTTTTATGTTAATCATTATTTTTTGA
This sequence comes from Pinus tabuliformis, assembly GCA_031772625.1. Lineage (NCBI taxonomy): Eukaryota > Viridiplantae > Streptophyta > Pinopsida > Pinales > Pinaceae > Pinus > Pinus tabuliformis. The sequence continues at coordinate 245,107,980 of CM062817.1, read as the reverse complement.
AAAAAAATAGTGATTATTATTATTTTTTGACATGAAATTCATAAAAAAAACTATTATTTAACCATTTTTAGTTAAAATTTTCCTATAAAAATTGTGATTTTGACATGTCATCTCTAGCAAAAAATTACAAAAAATTATCAAAACGTGTGGCTTTTTAGTTATATTTATGTTAAAAATGCTTATTTTTTTGTCAATTGTTAAAAATTATTGTTTTTTAGAGATAATTATTTCATTTGGATTGAAATATTAATTAACGATGTATAAATATGTAGAATATCGAAAATTCAAAATATCGACCTTCTTCTTTAAATATGCAAAACAATAAAAACCTCGCTACAAAAAAAAATAAAAATAAAATAAAAACAAGAAAATATGAAGAAGACCACTTCAAAAATTATTAAATTTAGAAAATAATTATTTACATTTCATACATTAGAAAATTTAAAGTCAAAAAATAGGTCTTTTAAAAAAATGGCCTGATATAGAATTACCACTTTTTAAAATCAACGTGAAAATCACTACCATTCTAAAACGTAATGTACATAAAAAAATGTAAAGTGCCAAAAACTATGCTCTAAAAAAGACATGTGTGTTCTGCATCACCCCTTTTCAAAATCGGGTCACTTTTTTGCTATCTCTACAAAACAGGTAACAGTATCAATTCTTGTTTCAAAGTTTACATTGTTTAATATTCATGCTTTGATTTTGTATTAAATGCCTCCTTTTGAAACTTTTGTTAGATATTGACTTTGTCACAATTTTCTTACCTTTGTATGAACTATGGACATACTTGGTCCCATTGCACAAAGTTCCAACTATGCTATTCACCTCACCCACTCTTGTTGAAAATGGGAAAGTCTCAAACTTCTCCTAGACTAACTATGCCAGTAGCACTACTTAGCCTTTTGGGAGATCTTTTCTCCCTCTACAATTCCTCTTCTAGCATTGAATCAATTGCATCCCCCAACACTAGTTTCTTTCTTGGTACTCTTCCCTACTTTTCCTCTAAACCCTCAATTCACCTATGACGCACTTCTCTATCTCTTTGATCCTCTTTTTACCACTATCCCTTCTCTACTTCAAGCCATCCCCAATTTAGCCCCTCGTTTTCTCATGTCACATAGGGATTTAACTGCTCATGGTGTTATATTCCAATGACGCTACTCCCTTGTCGCACAACACCATTTTGATCCAAGTTGATAGTGTCCTCAAATGTCTACCTCATGGTTCCCTAAATAAATCTCATTCGGATGCACTTAAGGGTTGGGTGGATTTTGGGGTAAATTCTATTATATATCCTTTGAAAATGCCAGTCAACCAAAAACTAATGGCTCATGATATGAAATTACTTACAACATTTACTCTTTGCAGCAACTCTAACATCCATATATAAATTTGTAGTTGGGTTATAAGTCCTCATCAGTTGACTTGGTGTTTGAGACAATCCCACAACATGATAGGAAACTATGCGGAAAACATTTTGTGGAAATAAAGAAACATGTATCTCCATCACCAATCTTTTGGAGTAATATGAAGTTTCCTAGTTTGTTCTACCATGGAACCATATTTTTTCTAGTCCAACCACCATTCAATTTCTTCTCTTTTTTCCTTCACATCCCCTTTTCTACCACAAACATTCAAGTACTACCAATAGAACCATTTGTTTCCATGCATGGGAGAAGTGTCACAGGGCTAATGAATTTTCCAATAAAACCCCCTTAGATATCAACATTTTTAATGCGTGCAAGTAGATGAGGTCTCACTTGAGGCATGTTGATGGGTTTGTAGAACATTTGAAATTTAAGTAAGGAGACATTAGGAATGGAGACAAATTTGGCTTAAAATAACCCAACCCAACTAACACAATTTCCATATGTTGCAAACAATCCATTAAACAAAGATACATTCAAAAGAACTTACTGCATACATTAACATACTTCAAACCTTTATGACAGGTATTGGTTTCACTTAAGAATATAAGGTTTAGACAAACAATAAACATTCTCTAGGCCTTCATAACATGCATGCAAAACTAACTCCAACATAGAATATAAAAAGAACAAAGTTCACTCATTATAGGGTGTCACAATTATTTACAACAAAAAAATATTTACATAGACACTTTCTAGAAACCTTGAGCATACCCCATAATTCATTCATAACTTTAGCTATTGACATACAACATGCAACTAACAAAGACGTGAATTGAAATAAAATCTATGAATAGCTCATATTTTTGTTAAACATCAAAAATAAAAATGTACAATAGCTCCATATGTTTGATTGCCTGAAATTAAGCTATGACCATTCATATCGTACTACTCGCCAACACCATTACAACACATAGAGTAGACAATACCAATAGGTTAACCAACTACTGGAGCTTCAACATTAACATTCACACAATTAGATAATAAAACAACACAATATCATATAACATTATCAATACAAAAAAATGTCTGAAAGAACACAACAGAGCATGAGGGGAGTAGAACATCATCCAACTGATTAGAACCTAAACCAAATGAACCTTCAATCATCAACAATATCCCTTTATATAGCTTTGGTCTTCAATACTCTATTTCAAGGAATATCCTACCAGCTCACCTAGATGAGATATCCTCATACATGTAAAGCCTCAATCATCCACCAAACCATACCAAGCCAAATCACCACATTTTCCCATATCTAACTAACTAGCATAGTTGGAGGATACCCTGTCAGTGGAGGAATATTTTAGTTACCATGCAATCCTCTTGGTCTCTATCACACATTTACGGGATCTGTCAAGAATCCACACGACCTACTTTGTGTGATCTTGACCACCCTCCATGTAGTATCCTCATACTTAGACAAACTTTCAAAAATTCCTCCCATTTTCTTTACAACCCCAACATAACCAAAAAAAATCAAACTTAATTTTCTTTGTGTTCCTTGGGAGTTATATCATGTGCTATTTACCATTAGAAAGTATCTATGAGTAATATCCAATCAAACAATGTGTTTCCTCATTGGAGCTGAGAACCTAAAGAAAAAATTCCTTCAAAGATATAACCTTCATCCTTGACCTCATGCTACGCAACAACACATCAATGATAACAAAATTACCATTCCCCCCTTGAAATTGAAACTTGAAATGAATGACTAAGACTTGATATCAACAAAAACAATTGTTCAACACCTGATTATCGAGTGTAAGTGGGAAGTCATATCTATGGACTTCATCACAGGATCTCCAAGGACTTCCAAGCAACATGATGCCATAATGGTGGTAGTGGAAAATTTGAGAAATGAAGCTCACTTTATAGTTGTCAATTTCACCCACAAACCAATCAATATAACTCATATTTTAATGAAGGAGATACTTATATTGCATGGAATAACCAAGAACATCATTTCAGATCGAGATGCCAAGTTCACTTCAATTTTTCGGAAAACATTTTGTGTTTGTTTTGGAACCCATATAGCTTTTAGTAAAACATATCATCCTCAAACCGATGGAAAAACTAAAGGAGTGAATAGAGTTTTAGAGGAAATGTTGAGGATGTATGTGTTGGGCCTCCATTTTGTCTCATTTTTACTCGAAATCTCTCATGTTGCTGTTTGGCTAAAAGATTATTTTCGAGAGTATTCGTTACTTCCTTTGTTTTATCAGGATTAAAACATTATTAATATAGGTTTGTCTGTTGCAGGTTTAAAAATTATTTGATCATGATTTTATATAGGCTATGGACCTGCATTTACCTGCCTGTACCATGCAACGGATTCCAACACCATATTATGGTTTCCTGCACTCTGAAGGATTCTTGGACTACACTCACATTCCCGCACTAGAGGATCTGTATAGTTATGTTATACTACTCCAATATGATTTTCCGGAATTAGAACAAGTTAAAAGCATGTTTTCCTCCAAATATAGAAGGGAATTGGCTATTGCAACATCAAATACCATTCTCCATGGATGACATCTCAAAGTCAATGCAAGAGACAGGTTTGATGAATTACAACTATTTCTAGACTAAGAGCTCCTCGATCCATTGCAATTATCATACAGTGGAGGTCTTATACATGTATTTTTTCGGCATATGTGCATTCTGTTGTCTCGTCCCCAACAACGTTATCCTCAAGATGATATTGATATTCTGAAGTCTCTGATAAAATTCATTCCTCCGAGTGATACACCTGTGAGTAGTTCATCATCACACAAAGAAGAAGAGAGAAGTCAAATCTCACTTTCCAACAATATCACCATTCCAGGAAAATAGGAGCAATTCACCTATCTCAACATTTAGTTGCAAAACTAATTTTATTCCTGGAAAAATTGTTGAGATCGATGATCTGCCCTCCTATATTTCAATTCACTGATTTAAAAGCACAAATTGTAATTCGATGCCTATATATAAGCTTAGAAATTTGCTGGAGCAGGGAATTAGTCAGTCAAATAATCCGTCGATAGCATAAGCACGCACATGCATAGAAGGAACGCACAGAAGGGAGGATAAGTTGGTCCCAATATGGCATCACGCAAATTATAGCTTATGGATCGCTTCTCCTGCTTGCTAGAGTTAAGTGTTTGTCTGCATAATGTAAAGATTGTTTTACAGAATTAATTGAAGCAATTTTTAGCCATGCTCTCTCTATCTATTTGTTGCATCTAATGATTTTAATTCCTGTGTGAACTAGGTTACAAATAGAGGGTGCGAGTTGGCTGGGTTGGCCGCCAGACCAGCTCGACACCGCTCTGAATCTCTTAAATTAAACAACATTTAAATTATTATTTACTATGTAGAGTTTATTTAATTATTTACGCTCTATTTCATTCTTCAAATTGGTGTTATTTGATTTGTTGCAATGTTTTCCTTTCAACTGCAAAATTGATTTGATTTGCTGCATTAAGAATTGTGCTTGCAGTCAAAATATTTCTTCATATCAAATGAGGTGAGAGATTCATATTAAATAAATTTCTTTCATAAGTTTATTTATACAATAAATTTACTTGTTATGTTGCCAATGCTTTCAGGGTAATTTTACATAGAGGTAGATGCAGTAGAATTAGTGTAGGGAGAACGGTTTTGAATTTCTCTTGAATTTATTCTAGCATTTACATTCTTTTTTATATTGTGTCGACATTGCTTGGTTTCCAGTTTTGATTTCCCTTCTGTTTGCTCGTACTTAGAATTTCCTTTCGCATTGTTAAATAATACATGATTGCTTTTATTTCTCGCATGATTTTAATTGTCAAATTGGCGTTTTCTCAAATTATCTTTCAAGTGCAGGATTTCATTTATTATTGAGATTAATGTGCAAGATAGACTAGAATTTGTTTTGCATGTTTCCAGGGGATCTCTCTGGCATTTCTAGTGCTGTGCCTAGAAGTTCACGAACTACCAAATTAACAATTAAATGTTGGTACATTTATATGCCCTATACTGCACCCAACATTTTTGTTCCGTTTCTGGGGAAGTGCTTAGGGATTGACCTTGGTGACCTATTGCATTTGTTTTTTTTTCCTTCACCTAGTTATACTTGTAATTTTATGTTCTTTGAATTTATTTCTTTTATGCACTATTGCTTTAAGGTTTCTCATTTTCTCTGATTTTGTAAGAAATCCCCACCCCACATATATATATCTACACACACACACACACACTATTCATGTACTAATGAATGTACCACTTGGCTTGTTAAAAACAGGAAAATGGTATTTTGAGGAATCATCCAATGAGGAGTTTTTATGCTACTACAGAGATACACAATTCATCCAGTGAAGAATTAACAAGTGAAAATTTTAATATTTTGATTGAACATAAGAATGATACTATTAAATCTTTGATTTCAAAATTGGATGATTTGCAGGAAGAGGAGAAGAAGGATGACAAACCACTGCTTATCTTTTGCACCAATTGTAGAAAGAAACACTTCCTTGGAAAGTGTCCACTTAATAACCTGAAAGTTTGCAAAATTTGTGAAGAGGACCAACCAATAGAACATTGCCCATCACTACCAAGATTACTAAAGGCACTCAGGAAATCAAGTAAGGAATCAAATCGACTACTAGGCATAAATCAAAACCCATCACCATTTGATACTTGGAATAATGCTTATTTTCCTGAGTAGGTTCCTCAAAATGTTTATAATCCTGCAGTTTCATGGAAAACTTTTAATCCTCCTTCAATTTAATATCCTACTTCATGGCCACAGTGGCCCTCTCCTTGGTCTTCATCCTTGAGCCAGATATCTCCATGGCCTCTAGGGAAATCTCCCATGCAAATTCAATCATATGAGCACCAATAAAAACCGCAATTTCTTTCCAATGCACCATCAAGTCATCCTCCTCCACGTTCCCAACTGCATGTGCAACCTTATCCTAGCCTTAATCCATATCCTAACCCAAACCCTAATTCATACCCTTACCCTAGTCCATACTCTCATCCACACCCTAACCCTAGTCCATACCCTCATCCATACCCTAACTCTAGTCCATACCCTAATCCATACCCTAGATCTAACCCTAATCCATACCCTAGACCTAACCCTAGTCTTAAGCCAAAACCTAGATCTAACCCTAGTTCAAAGCCTAACCCCAATCCAAATCCAAATCATAGTCCAAGCCTTAACCAAAACCCTAGCCCAAACCATCTTCTAAACCATCAAGTTGCACAACGTTTGAAACACCTATTCTTCTTGCTATCGAAAAAAATGTCACATCTTCCATGTTGGGAAAGGGAATGAATTTGGAAACTTCCCCCATTACCACAAAACATTTACCCAAGGAAGATATAATTCAAAGACCACCAGAGGAGCAATCTTTCATTGGAACTTGTTCTCAAAATGTTATTGAAGCTCAAAACCCTAGAATCTCATTCAACCATTCTTGTCAATTTGAAAATCAAATATTTGAGCCTAAACTTGAGGGATTTATCTTTTGTCTCTCACCAGATTCTCTATGCCTCTAGGAGAGTTACTATCAAACTATGGAAGACTTGCATCAGTTGGAGAATCCTAAATATGTGGATTCCATTGAATCATGGTTTCGAGTAGTCATCAAGCCACCTTATTTCCTCATCATTCGGAAATTCTTGGTACCATATCCATTGAAGCAACTGGTTTCTCATGCTTTGGTATGTCTTGAAGTCTATTATTTAAAACTAAGTGTGAATATAATCAACATTTTCTTATGCACATGGCTTCATTGGAAGTACACATACACTTAAAGGTGATATTTTCTTTAAAAATAGGGTAGGGTAATATGAGAATAATGTTCAAATATGTATAACAACACTCTTGAACTTGTGATTACCTAAAAGCACAGCTTTGAAAATTTCTAATATTATGAATTCTCATGGTAAGACTTGTCAGAAGAACTCCACGCTTAATGCCTCATATTTTATAAAGTGACTTTGATTATTGATCAATATGTCAATGAAGGGTATTTTTATAAGTTACATGTAATACTTTTTCCTATTTTAAAAAACTATCATCCAGAAAATATTTTCAAGTCCCTCTTTGAAGGAATCAATGAAAAAACCTCCTATGGTGGACCACGCCTATAAAAATATAATAATATTTCATAAAGAACCCTGACATGATCAACTCAAGGAATATTTTCTGTCATTATCTGAGATGGTTTTTAAAATAAGTTCTTAGGGTAGCATGACCAACTAGTAAAGAATAGTAATTAAAAACTTTTCATGCCATTGTGCACTCTTAAGGAGTATATTTTCTTCCCCGCCTATTAAGTAACCTATCTAAGGTTAATTATAATCAGAGTTTTGTTCTAGAAACATAAACAAATTAATTGAGGGATAGGAGGTCTCATTGCGAGCCGACCTACTATGATCATGGGTCCTAAGGAGAATGAAATTACCGCTACTGGTCACCAAGCTAGGGTAATGGATTTCAGTTGAAAAGTTGGAAGACAAGAGGTCTCATCATGAGCCGACTTTTTCATTCTTGTTAGTTCTTGTGAATGGCACTGTCGTTAGTTGGTTACCAAGCCAGGACAACGGCCTTCAATTAATTTCTAAAAAGAGAAAAAGTAAATGTTCTTAAATGACTCTGAATCTATATCTAATAGGTGGGAAAAAAGCATTTCATGAGGTTAAAAGGTATCCCTGTCGAGGCTATAGAAGCCTACTGGCAGCAATGCCATTCCTGTGGTATTAAACTTAATTTTATATTATGATTTACTTGGTTGTTTTTTCCATTCCCTGAACTCATTATCAATATCTTTGAGAATGGCTTTAAAATATTTCTATTGTTATGCCCTGGAGTTCTATCTTTTTGGAATGATTCTTATGGACGTGGGACCCTTAGTTTAGGTAATTCATTATGCCCAGGCAAGAGGAGCTTCAACTATACATGGATAATGGTAAAATGGTCACTGTGGGAAGGTATTACTATGTCTAAATTTAACATCATGGCTTTTAAATCATGTCACTCATATTTACAACAAGGATATTAAATTAAAGCTTCTGATTTGAGATGCCCCCGAGATATTATTTTTTGGAAATTTTAAAAGCTGGCTATTTTTATTCAAGTAATAACACCATCCTTGCAATTTAGTTTTTCCATGGCAGCTTTTGTTTTAGATTTTCTTGAAATCAGTCTAAGCAAATAAAAAGTCCAGTAGACACTTTGTTTTTAGAACAAGTCTTATTCAGCGTAGGAAGTGTGATCACACAGAATTGCAGGAACCTCATTATGAATGTCTATAAATGTTTTTGATTTTGTTTTTTTTGCAAGGGAGTGACAGTACCAGATTTCCTTGCATGAGGACATGCAAGATGGTCAACATGGGGGGGTGTTGGGCCTCCATTTTGTCTTATTTTTACTCAAAATATCTCATGTTGTTGTTTGGCTAAATGATTATTTTCGAGAGTATTCATTACTTCCCTTGTTTTATCAAGATTAAAACATTATTAATAAAGGTTTGTCTGTTGCAGGTTTAAAGTTGATTTGATCATGCTTTTATACAGGCTATGAACCTACATTTACCTGCCTGTACCATGCAACGGATTCCTGCACCATTTTAATGAATGCCTGCACTTTGAAGGATTCCTTAACTAAACTCACGTTCCTGTACTAGAGGATGTTTATAGTTATGTTATACTGCTCCAATATGATTTGCAAAAATTAAAACAAGTTAAAAGCATGTTTGCCTCCAAATATAGAAGGGAATTGGTTGCTGCAACATTAAATACCATTCTCCGTGGATGACATCTCAAAGTCAATGCAAGAGATAGATTTGATGACTTGTGGCTATTTCTGGACTAAGAGCTCCTCGATCCATTGTAATTATCGTATGGTGGAGGTATTACACGTGTACTTTTTCAACATATGTGCATTTTGTTGTCTTATCCCCAACAACGTTATCCTCAGGATGATATTGATATTCCGAAGTCTCTGATAAAAGTCATTCCTCCAAGTGATACACCTATGAGTAGTTCATCATCATGCAAAGAAGAAGAGAGCGGTCAAATCGTAATTTCCAGCGATATCACCATTCCAAGAAAAGAGGAACAATTCACCTAGTTCGAAATTTAGTTGCAAAACTAATTTTATTCCTGGCAAATTATTGAGATCGATGATCTGCCCTCCTATATTTCAATTGGCAGATTTAAAATCCCAAATTGTAAAATACCAAATTGTAATTCGATGCCTATATATAAGCTTATAAATTGACTAGAGCAGGGAATTAGTCAATCAATTAATCCGTCGATAGCATAAGCACGCACAGGCACAGAAGGAATGCGCAGAAGGGAGGAGAAGCTAGTCCCAATGTAGCATCACACAGATTATAGCTTATGGATTGCTTCTCCTACTTGCTGGAGTTAAGTGTTTGTCTGCATAATGTAAAGATTGTTTTCTAGAATTAATTGAAGCAATTTTCAGCCATGCTCTGTCTATCTATTTGTTGCATCTAATGATTTTAATTCCTGTGTGAACCAGGTTATGAATAAAGGGTGTGAGTTGGATGGGTTGGCCGCTAGTCCAGCTTGACACCGCTCTGCATCTTTTAAATTAAACAACATTTAAATTATTATTTACTGTGTGAAGTTTCATTAATTATTTACACTCTCTTTCCTTCAAATTGGTGTTATTTGATTTGTTGCAATGTTTTCCTTTCAACTGCAAAATTAATTTGATTTGTTGCATTAAGAATTGTGCTTGCACTCAGAATATTTCTTCATATTGAATGAGGCGAGAGATTCATATTAAATAAATTTCTTTCATAAGTTTATTTACACAGTAAATTTATTTGTTATGTTGCCGATGCTTTTAGGTTAATTTTACACAGAGGTAGATGCAGTAGAATTAGTGCAGGTAGAATGGTTTTAAATTTCTTTTGAATTTATTCCAGCATTTACAGTATTTTTGGTTTTATGTCGGCACTGCTTAGTTTCCAGTTCTGATTTCCCTTATGTTTGCTTGTACATAGAATTTCCTTTCACATTGTTAAATAGTACAGGATTTCTTTTATTTCTCGCATGATTTTAATTGTCAGATTGGTGTTTTCTCAAATTCTCTTTTAAGTGTAGGATTTCATTTATTGTTGAGATTAATGCACAAGATAGATTAGAATTTGTTTTGTAGGTTTCCAGGGGCTATCTCTAGCATTTCTAGTGTTGCACCTCAAAGTTCATGAACTAACGGATTGACAATTAAATGTTGGTACATTAATATGCCCTATAATACACCCAACAATATATCATGCATCAACAAAAGATGTGGGAAGAGTTCCTACAACTAGTTTAATTTGCATACAAAAATGGGTACCAAGAGTCATTGAAGGTGATCCCTTTCAAGGATTTATATGGCATAAAATATAACATAACCATTAGTTGGGATGATTCAGTGAATAAGGTGGTTCTTGGGTTAGATATGTGGAAGACAATGGAGAAAGAATTTCTCAATATTAGGCATAATGAAAGCATCCTAGGGTAGGATAAAACGTTACTCAGATCAATAGAGTATGCATAAGGAATTCCAAGTAGGAGATAATGTATGCCTTTCATTAGACCAAGGAAGATCTAAATGAGAGTGAGGCCTTGTGCTAAGTTGGCACCCAAAATTTTTCAACCATTTCAAATTTTGGAAAGAGTGGGGCCAATGGCTCATAGATTTGCCTTACCACCCACGATTAAAACATATGATGTTTTCCACATTTCCTTTCTTAAGAATGATGTATGTGGCACTAATCATTTTTTGATTGGTTTGTGATATAGGTGGAATCAGAGGGAGAATTCCAACCAAAACCACTGTGCATCCTTGTTATGTGGAATTTTTCATCTATGGATAAACACAATTTCCCTAGGTGGGTAGCTACACCTAGAACAACATATTTAAAGCACTTAAACTTTTTCTATAGAAGATAAATAAGACAAGGGACCTACTTGTTATCTTTCGCTTTCCCTTTGTCTCCTTTGTTTGGTTTCTGTCGCTCCTTCTCGAACTTTATCCACTCGACAAGTACCTGCAATCATAAACAAAGGACAAAAACCAATCAAAGCAAGAGATCTATCTGTTGCACGGAATGAGTCGATCTTGTGGACAAGATAGACCTTCCTAGAATCTAAAGAAGACCTAATGACAAGCAAACCAACCAGACACTATCTTTCTCTAAATATGCTTTAATAAACAATAGCAAACAAGTGTTTTTAGGGCCTACCTTTGGTCCAACGCAAGCTTGTGGATGCCCTCACTCCTTTGATCCAAATGAGCTCCTTTTCGCGAATCTGCAAACACAAACAAGGCAAACAAATTAAATAGCACCTGAAAAACCAATTGAATAAAACATATTTAACATGAAAGTCAAGGAGTCCATGAAACAAATAACATAAGGTACTTGTTGAGAAAAATGAGTTTGATTGTATTCATTCAAAAGAAGAAGAACCTTACAACCTTTGCCTTGACGCTGTACAAGCTCCTCCCAGGGTCCAACAAGAAGTCTCCTCTACTTTGACAAGTTTCACTCACTCCCCAATGAAGCCAAAAAGGTATGTGATCTCTCCTCTTAAGCTCAACTAGGGAGTCTTAATTTCACCAGCATTTACCCTCAAAATGTTCAGCTTCTAACCTCCCTAGTCCTCACCCCAATGCCTGTATTTATAGTGCAATGGAGAGAAGTTACTAGGTCCTCCTTCAAAGGGATAAAGCCCTCCTTCAATGGGATAGCTACTTTAGTCAAGGGATTAGCTCCTTCTCTTTTGGGATGCATGAACCACCTCAGAGCGAACAATCCACGTCAAAATTCCTTCTATAAAACTCTAGAATTAACCCAAAGTGAGTTTTTTAAGATAAAACTTGCGCCTTTTGACTTTCACAGGGGTCCACACCTACACCGTTAGGGACAAAGCGGGTAGGTATGCAGCTTTTGTACACAGAAGGTGCGGGACCGCAGGTGACCATGAGAGAAAGTGCGGAACCAGAGTTACATTGATTTTTAATGTCTTTCTCCCATTTCCAAAGCTTGATTTGAAAAGCTGAGGTCTTAGACTTACTCAGGAGGATAGTACAAGTGATGATAGACCCATACTGACTGCAAATAATCATGGTGACAATATTTTTGTGTAACAGTTGCCCCCTAAAGTGCGAAGTCTGTAGTAGATGAGGATTTCATTTATCATATAGGAAGAGTGAAGTACTTTATCATTTCGAGGATCATCTTGTGGAGAGCCCGGTCGGAACCTGTAAAAACATTCAATGCAAGATATATATATGAGATCATATCATCGCTGAGGTAGGCATTCCCATACTCAAACCAAAACTAACTAGAAAACTATCTACTGCTTTGATGTAGGAATGATCTTGTAAAACATCACAAGTATAGACTCATGTGAACACAGTATGGGTGCAGCCATCTATTTATGAATAGTCCACAACATAATGAATACAAAATTCCTCGCAACCTGGATGGTGGAAATTAGATCCAGGGTCTTCATTTCTACTTCCCGAAATAGTACGATTCTATCCATGCGAATAAATGTGTTGATGTCGAACATGGTAGAAACCACTTGATTACCAGTCAATGATGTAAACTGTTAACAAGTGTGAGAGAAACCACCAGTGATATCAATGGCTCTGAAAGTACCCAGTACAATCCATGAGATGTGAATAAATGTGTTGATGTCGAACATATCACGGAATCCTTCGATCGAAAGTCAATGATGTAAACTGTCGTCAAAGGCGAGAAACCTGCCATTGAAGCATGCAGATCTCAAGGTACTGACGATTCCTAGATCATCTTTCTAGATAATGAGCTGATGTCGATAGAAAGTGATCCGTTGTAGGCAAGCCCACAACATGAAATCATAGATCAAGTTGAAGAAATTTAGTTGCAAGGACTGACTTAGGGATGGTCAAGATGGATGACAGATATTTTGCAGATGAATGGCTTATTGGCAGTGACCTCTTGAACACATAACGACATGACAGATGACTTGGTGATAATTGACCCAAAGTTAATACCCAGAAACCGGCTGAAGACTTTCAATGTGGTTTGATCAACTGTTAGGTAAAGGATTTCCCAACCCAGGTGAATAAAAGTGTCGTGTTCAAGAGTGGTTACAAAGTATGACAAACATATTCATTTTTCTCTCTTTTCCCCCACCATTGCTGGCAAGTACCTCTTTATTTTTGACAAGCTTGAGGAGGATAACATTTGCTTGATCATAAGCTCATCCTTCAGATGAGTCCAACTTAGTTTAAATTTGAACCCTAAGAAGGAGTGGTTCGTTCCTGTTTGTAATTGAACAGGTAATTTACTGTGAAATTTTAATGAGTCCAGTATAGGAGAAACTCGGCGTTTTTCAATTTTATAGAGTCTGAAAAAACTTAAGAAGACTCCAGGGTTGACCTTTTTCATAAATTTGTGTCTCCCAAGCCCGAAAAAGTATAAAATAATACTTGAGAGAACCGCTTGATCTTTTACGACCAAGGAGTATTTTTCATTATTAGTGCCCTTGACCCGAAAAAGTAAAAAAGCGATCAATGACACGTCGTTTTATAACCAATATCGAATTCGAAACGACAAAAAATCGGCAATCTTTTCACGTTTTTACGGTCGGAAAAGAGCTGTAAGTGGATCATCTTTTAATTATGTTTTAACGAGTTTAAAAGAAACACTCGGCAATCTTTTCATGTTTTAGGAGTTAGAAAAGAGCTTAAAGATGACTCTACATGTTTTTCTGTCGAAAATGATAGATTTCGCCTGAATAATCCTTTATTCTACACAAAAACACAAACATTACTCATACCTGTTTGAAATAGATAAAAGCGTCACAAAATACCTTTTCAAAGTGAAACATAAACAAATTTGCGATTTATTTACTCAAAAAACTTATAAAAAGGGCCTTTGTCGATTCATTTTTACCGTTTGAGTTTGGGTGAGAAAATAGTGCTTTTTCTTAGAAAACTTCCCGTGAAGATTGTGGAAAATCCAACCGTCGGAATCGAGCGCCGTCTTCTCCAGGTAATCCACATCATCCTACTCTTCATTTTCAACCGTTTAGTTTTTTGTTTTAGTCCTTCATTTCATTTTTTGGGAGGGTTTTTAGGCGCAAAACCCGCGCGCAGGGGTCCGCAGGTTTACCATTGCGGACCCGCGGACCCCGACTTTTTCTCCATTGGGAAAAAGCTCGGGGTCCGCACCTTCCATGTAGACAAAGTGTGGACCCACGCACTGTGTCTAACTCGGAGGGTGCGTACCCCGCCACAAGGGTTTTGAACCCAAAAATTCTCAAAAATGGACCAATCAAAATGTTTTCTAGCAATTTAATTAATCTTTATACTTGATGCAGAGAATACATCATGCTAGATTGGCGTGAACGAGAGCATGAGGACGTGGATGCTGCTGCATGGAATCATCAACCTTCACTTGATGCTTTGAGGGCGTGCGGACTGTACAAATTCTGGACCATTCCTGGCATGAGGGCTCAGGTGGATTTCTTACAGTGGCTGGTTGACAGATGGAGCATACAGGACCAGTGCTTTTTCATTGGCGGCCACCAGCTCGAAATCGAGCCGACGGACATTTATTTCTTGACTGGTTTGCCTAAGAGAGGCGAAGACTTGACTCTGCACGGGACTAGGCTAGGTGGCCAGTCTGTCGATAGCCTCCGGCTAGAGTACTGCAACAGCTAGGCTAGAGATAAAGGGATAGACATAAAGACCATATCCCGTCCTGAACTCATGGTGATTGCGTTTACTGTCACCATACTTTGCGGAGCTGCCGCATTACATATTGCCACCGTATCCCAGATGCGTATGGCAGTTGATTGCTTTCGAGGCACAATCTTCAACTTGTGCAATGCTGTGCTGGCCAATGTGAAAGGCCAACTGACCAGGGCCAAGAGCGGACGACTAAAGACCTATGGTTATGGGGCTTTGGTCGTGAGTTTTGGCCTAGAGAGGGTTCCTATGCTGATCCCACAGCACCTTACTATTGGAGCTGGGCTTCCTCGAGTGCCCAAACTGATGCGATGGGTCGCAGTCATGGCCCGTCACTCGAACGAGAGGATAGAGGTTGCTCGCTTCAAACCTGAGTATTTCCAATGGATGGAAAACCAGGTCTTTTCCATTCAGGATTTCCCTTACGCTGGGATAGATTTTCGTGGTGACCCAGACATGGCTCTTCCACCAGGAGAGTAGTGGGACGAGTCAGGTAAAATCCTTTTCAACTTTTTCCTATTTTTTATTTTTTTATTTTTCCATCGTCTCAAAACTGATAGTAAAAATTTCAAATGCAGATGTGGGTCCACAGCGACCAGCCGCTCTCCGGCCTTTCGATAGGAAGCAACCAGTTGCACCCGTGCCAGCCCCGCAGGACGAATCAGCAGAGGTTTTGGCCGAGTTGGAGGGTCATCTTGAGCGCTTGACAGGGGATATTCCTGAGACCACTATAGACGACATTCCTCGTCGACTTCAGCGCTATGTGATTGGAGTCCCGGGACCTTTTAGGAGGTTCCTTTGCAAGGTGGCCCGGGCAGTGGTTTCTTATAGAGATCATCACCAGTGATAGGATGATCGCCCATTGTGGGCACATGTGACATTTTTGTTTTTTGTACCTATCATTTTTGCCGATCATAAGGTGTTTTTCAACCTATGATCGAGGACGATGTATTTTTTGACACACTCCTATATATATATCACTATTACCGGCTTATCTTGTAAATCATGTTATGAAATGGTTTTAAATTTACATGTATGATTATTGCAAATGTCTATTTAACATTCGAGAAGCAATTGCATCTGCTAATGTATTTAAAGACCTTGGAATATGCTGATATTCAATGTAATCAAATTCACGTTCCAAAAGACGCACTCTCAAAAATAATCTCAATAACACTGGATTTCTAACGGCATACACTCTATTAAGCTGTAATACAACGAGTTCAGAATCTAACCTCACTATCTAACCTCCGAATCCCAAATGAAATAGATTCAGATAATAACTCAATCACCGCACTATACTCTGCAATGTTGTTTGTTGTTTGACCGAGGCTTACCCCATGCATAGAAACTAACTCGTCAGAGGGCGAATAGATAACCCAAGCTGCGGAAGAGATGTTTCGTGTATTACGACAAGCACCATCAGCAAATCCAATGTATGTTTGGAGAGGCATCGACATCTGCAATATTAAGAGTAAAACCAAGATAAGCAAGAATAATGACGGAAAAACACTCTCTAAGCTAAGCACACTTTTTAAACTAAAACACACTAGCTAGAAAGAAAAACTAACCTAACTAAAAAATCTCCATACCCATTCTTTTAAGCATAATACCTCTTCAGGTAAAGACCATTTCTGGGTTTACCTAAAGAGTCCCCGTCAAAGTCTACCAATTCATAGGCCCCTTTTGCTAGCTTTCGCTTGACAATATAGGGACCATGCCACATAGGAACGAATTTTCCAGTGCCTAATTTATCATTGGCTTGATCATATAATAACACTAGGCCTCCTTCCGAAAAATTTCGAGGGGTCACATCTCGATCATACTGAGCTTTCATACGTTTTGCGTGAGTCTCGATTGCCAATGCAGCATCACGTCCATTCTCATCTAATTGAGCTAAGTATAACAAACGATTTTCCTCTTCGGAAGTGGCTGGAAGTAACTCGATGGCCATTTGCAGTGACGGGATTTCGCATTCAATGGGTAACACAGCTTCCAAACCATAGACTAGTTGGAAAGGAGTGAACCCTGTTGATGTTTTTACTGAAGTTCGGTACACCCAAAGCACTGAAAATAGCATGTTGTGCCAATTCGACCGATGAATCCCAATGATTCGTCGGATCATGATAACTAAAACTTTGTTGATGGATTCAACCAGACCATTCGCTTGTGGATAATAAGGGGTTGAACTATTGTGACGTAAACCAAGCTGGCCTGTAAGTTTGGTCATCATAACGTTTCGAAAATGACGCCCATGATCAGTGATTATCGCTTGTGGGACACCAAACCTAGAAATTATATGATTGAACACAAAAATTGCAGCTGTTTTTCCGTCTGCCTTAAATGTAGGCATCGCCTCGACCCACTTAGTAAAATAATCTACCGCAAGGATGATATATGCATGCCCCCCGACCGAGTGAGGGTTACATGTAATAAAATCGATACCCCATTTGGAAAAAGGACCAACGACAATTATAGGGTGGACAGGAGCAGGTGGAGCGCGCATCTTACGATCAAAAATCTGGCAGTTGTGGCATTTTCGGACCGCCGTAATACAATCTTTAAACAAGGATGGCCAGAAATAGCCAGCGCGCAATATCTTTTGGGCTGTGGCATACCCAGACATATGACCGCCACACGCTCCAGAGTGACAGTCATTTAGAACCCTTTCAGCCTCTTCGTGAGTTAAGCAACGTCGAAAAATAGAGTCTGCCCCATGGCGATAAAGAGTATCTCCAATAATTTTGAATTGTCGGGACTGGAATCGAATTTTTCGACGTTCCAACCTTGAAATTTCTGGCCGAAAGGATTGGGTCTGGAGATAGACGATGATATCCCCATACCACGGATCTAAAGTGCTGATTAGAAACAAATATTCGTCCGCAATGGGCTCCTCTGCCACAGTTTCCGTGTCAGCACGCGGGAAGTCACACATTAACTCCGCAAAAACTAAAGATTTCTTAGACTTAGATTTCTCAAACTCCAAGTCGAACTCCTGCAGGATAACGATCCATTTAGAGTACTTGCCCCCTAGCAATTGCTTGGTCAAAATGTAGATCATAGGGTTGCAATCCGAAATTACCGTAGTTTTACGTAGTAAAATGTAGTGACGAAAACGTTGGACAGCTTGAATGGCTGCCAATGCCAATTTCTCCACATGTGAGTATTTTAGTTCAGTTGGATTTAACGTTCGACTACAGTAATATATCACATGTTCCGTTCCGAATTCATCTTCGTGAACTAAGACCATTCCAATGGTGGAATGGGAGGCGGCGAGATACAAGAAGTAATCCTGGTTGTAGTTGGGAGGATGCAACAACGGTGCATGGGTCAACGCGTGTTTTAGTGCATCAAAAGATTTCTGAGCTATCTCATCCCAAGAGAATTGAGTGTTTTGCTTCAACAACCGAGTAAAACCCTTTGTAACCTCAGCGTAGTTAGGAATGAATCGTCGTAAAAAGTTTGCTTTCCCCTGCAAACTTTGGAGTTGGCGAAGACTCGAAGGAGGAGGCAATTTGATGATAGCTTCGACCTTTGAGGGATCGACGCGAATGCCGGCTTTCGAAACTACAAATCCCAGCAATCGACCCGTTTCTATACAGAAGACACATTTGTGTGGGTTCAACCGAATACGATAATGCCTACACCTCATAAAGATTGCTCGTAAATGGACAAGGTGATCAGCTCGATGTAAAGAGTGAGCAGGCAAATCATCGAGATACGGTTGCACAATGTGTTTGATGTCATGAAACGCATAAGACATCGCCCTTTGAAAAGTTGCTCCGACATTATTAAGCCCAAAAGGCAATTTCCAATAAGCAAATGTCCCCCATGGACAAATGAAAGCCGTTTTTGGTTGATCGGCAGGTAGAATGTTGATTTGATTGTATCTGGAAAAACCGTCCATAAAGGAAAATATTTCATTGCCGGCATAATCATTAATGATTTGATCGATATAGGGAGTTGGGTAATTGTCCTTTGGACAGGCTCGATTAGTGTCCCTATAATCGATGCATATTCTTATTGTTCCCTACTTTTTATTAACCGGAACAATATTTGATACCCAATCCGTTAACGGGATCGGATAAATGAAACCTGCTTTCAACAGTTTTTCAACTTCTGCTTTAATTGCAGCAGCTTTTCGTGGGTGAATCTGACGCAAACGTTGCCGGACGGGTTTAGCGTCTGGGTAAGTCTTGATCTCATGAACAACAATCGCGGGATCAATTCCTGGCATTTACTCATAGGACCAGGCAAACACGTCGCGGAATTCTTGAAATAGGGCCTTATATAATTGAATTTCGTCATCTGTACAGGAGGAACCTATATGAATGTTTTCAACAATTCTGGGCTTAACCGAAATGTCAATAGGAATAGTTCGAGAGATGTTTCCCAAATTTAACTCTGAATCGGGATGTTTCATTGGATTCTGAGGTTCCTTGACATATTCAGTTGTAAAAATTGATGAGAAATCATTTTCAAAACGATCATCCTCAGGTAAAAACGAAGATCTGTGATGGAGATCTTCCCATGGTAAATCCTCTACACATAGGATTTCACGAATTTTCTCATCAGAGTGAACAAGTTCAGAAAACACAGTTAAATCTGAGGTTGATGTGAAAAGTGATTCCTCACGAACCACATTCATTAAGTCAATTTCGGTTGAACCCAGGTCGGCAAAAGACTGCACGGATTCATAGGCAATTTCATATGGACTCAAAGGCATGGAATCACCCAATGAGTCTATCTCAGATTCAGAAGGGATGATCCAAGGATCATCATAAACAATGGTGTCTGATATAATCATATGAATGGTCGCAAATGAAGATGATGCATTGATTGGAGGAAAAGGAAAAGTGAAGATGATGCGTTGATTGGAGGAAAAGGAAAAGTTCCCAGTAAACCGGCATCTTTAACTAATCCTACTCCAACATCCTTATATGGGATAATCGTTTTACCAACATGCTGAATACTCTTCGAAGAGGCTGGGTCGGATGAAAAGTAAGCCAGCTGGTCTATTGTTATGATCTTTCCATTATGTGGAAACTTTATTACTCGAAAGACCGATGAAACGACCGCTGTCATAGCGTAAGACCAACTTCGACCCAAGAGAAGGTTGTAGTCTAGAGGGGCATCAACCACCTCCACATCTAGACTAACGGTTTTTCCTTCAACCCCTATAGGAAAATCCTGTAGAATGCCAAAAGGATGAAACCCACGGCCATCAAAGGCCTTAAGAATCGTCGGGGATTAATTTAGTGAAGGAGAACCAAGCGATCTCCAACACTGTATCGACATAATACACGTTGAGGCTCTCTCATCAATTACAGTCTGATGAATAGGCCTGTTTTTGACTATCACTGGGATCTGGAAAGCCATTTGATGAGGGAGACGTGGTGTACTATTTTCTAGATCGAAAATTATTAGGTTCGGGTCCTGAACGTCAACAGCTCCTATAGCCGACAAAAGTAATTTACGCTGTGCTGGACATGATTGCAGCACTTCCAAAGCCAACATTGCCAAGGGTGAAACAGCTAAATCCTCAACAATGTTATAGTTCTGAGCCTCTCTCGCATGTGGATTGAAAGCTGACTTTCGAAGTATACCCTTGGCGGGCGGTTTGATTACCAAGTCCGGGTTAGGTTTCTCGATCTGTAGTGGATCGGAACCGGGAGTTGAGGTTGATGGATTAGAATGAGAAGATTCTGCTTCTTTACCATCAACAGGACTTTTACTACCATAATCTTGCGATCGAGTCGCAATCCTTACATGGGACATCATCAATATGGGTTCTTCATTGGCACTCGAGGAAGAACCTATCATTTTGCTGTCTTGACTTGGAAATGGATCCTTCAAAACAGCAGGAGTTTGGGAACCTTTGACGATCTTCGCAACCTTTGCACGATGAGGGTAGTCTCTTGTAAAATGTTCTTCGTCACAAATGAGACATGGATAACGAGGTTTACGCTTTTCATCATTAGATTCCACCTTTTCAGGTTTCTCCTTTGAACTTTTGTCCGTTTTATTCTTCTTCTTTCCTTTCTTCTTCCCACCGGATTTTGATTTAGCTGTAGATGACTCTACAACGTGAATATCGGCGGAAATCTTTGCAGAAGAATCTCCTATTGGGGAATCAGGGAAGGTTATAATAGGAGAAGAATTCTTGGAGGATTTCTTCTTACCTTTAGTGTTAACCATGCCAATCATACCATCAGCGGCATGAGATCCCGAAGGAGCTGTAGCGATTTGATTTGACTTGGGAAGATTGGGGATTTTTTCGTGTAACGTACCTGACTGAGTATAAACTAAGTCAAGGTACTATGCTTGAGCAATGACTTGCTCCTCAGTAACCACTCCGGCTTTAGCAACATCTTCAGTGATCTTTGGCAACAAAGATTTTACAAACCACTCAGCCAAGATTTGATCCGGAATAAATACCTTCACTAAACGACGTCGACGTCTCCACTCATGAATATGATCTGAAATGTACGTGGATGTCGACTGTTTTAGTGAAGTTAACAATTCCGTGCCATTGTCATATCGGACTGGCAACTAGAAATGAGTTAAAAACGAGGTAGCTAACTGACTAAAATTATAAAAAGTGCCTCGCGGTAACTCAATGTACCACTTGGCCGCGAGACCGATTAGAGTGCGCTGGAAAAGTCTAAGACGGATCGAATCATCTGTGATGGAGTTAGACGCACACCAGAGGTGGTAAGTCATCACATGGTTCGACGGGTCCTCTCCTGATTTACCTTCGAACTTGGGAATGTCACTGGGCAACTTATTCGGCATTGGCGACCAAAACGGAAGATAATTAATGGGATCGTTCGTTAGGCGCGACAAGTCTGGTAAGTCCAAAGTTGCGATAAACGGTAACTGCCGATTAGGATCCCTAAAACTCTGGGTCATGAGACCAGCCCCAGGAGGAGGATATCTGGGATAACTAGGAATAGGAATCGCGTTCAGGATATTGTATCCTCCCAGAAAACCAGTATTAACCGGACCGTACTGGGGTTGTTGATAAGTGTACCCAGGATACAGTTGATACTGATAAATTGGCTGTTGGATAGCAGGACCGAATTGGTACTGTCCCTGGTACGGTTGATAGGTGAATTATGGTTGACTTGTGACAACCGTACTTAAACCAGGTTGTCCTACAGGCATCTGAACCATAGTTTGAATTGTGGATCCAGACGGTGGTAAATATGTTTGAGGAGTAGATACAGGAACAGTAGAAACCGGAGTTGTCGATACTCCAGAAGTAGGTGGGGTAGATTGAACAGATGTTGCAGCAGTTGCAGCAGTCGTTTGAGATGGAGTACGAGGCGCAGTAGGTCCTGACTGAGAAATTACCGAAGGTACATAAGTTTGAATGTTAGACTGGACTGGTTGCTGGGGTGTACCAGAAACTAAGGGTTGTCCAGTTTGAGATGACAACTGTACACTTGGCTGCAACACCTGTTGGGTTTGCAATGGATCCCACACTATGTTCATTCTGGGGTACTGACCCATAACAGGTTGGGAATATTGTGGACCATAACCGGGTTGAGGGTAGGATTGATAATTGAAAGGTACATTTCCCGTTCCTTGAACATAAGATTGACCTTGGGGTGGTTGGAAACCTTGGTTCAAGTACTGACCTTGGGGTAGATACCCTTGAGGCACGTACTGATACTAGGGTTGACCTTGAGGGATAAATTGATATTGGGGTTGACCTTGGGGTACATATTGAGTTTGGGGTTGACCTTGAGGAACGTACTGTACCGTAGGTACGTACTGTCCTTGAGGTTGCCCCCCAGATGCAAATTGTGTACTTTGAGGTTGCCCCCCAGGTGTTAATTGAGGCTGCCCCCCAGGCGGTAACTGGCCACCCTGAGGTTGAGAATTGGGAATAGAACCTGACATCATGAGAATGTCTTCTACGCTCAACGACTTTGTACCATTGCTTCCAGTTAATAACCCTTGCTCAATGGGTTGAGGAGATGCTCCCGAAAAAGTACCAGAAAGTGACTGATACCCAGAGGGAACAGAAGGACCGCCGTACAAAAAAGATTCAGGCGATTGAGTAAACATGGACGACTGACCTGACATATTTATGGGAGTATAAAAACCTCTAGGATGATAAGGAGCACGAGGTGGTGAAAAACTTAACCCTGGGTTTTCCAAATAATTAGTCAAAGAAAGATACCAAGTAGTACCCCTAGGCGGACTGTAAAAAATTGATTCACACTCCCTTAGATCAAGAACAGGTTGATTTTCAGGGATAGGGATGCCTACTTCTTCTTTCGGAGCAAGTTCTTCAATAGCAATAAGTCTAGAAGAAAGATCTTGGGTAATTACTCTTTCTACCCTAGGTGAATCAGGACCACTAGAAGTTGGAGAGACAAACCCCGATATTGGAGTAACAGGTTCAGATATCTCAGGTTCTTCACCTATATCACTAGTAGATGAAAAGCTACTAGCAAGTTCGGAAACTGAAATCGATTGCGGATCGTAACCTGTTACTAGAGTTTGGTAATCAGGATGTACAATCAGTGAAGACTCTCCTTCTTCAGGAGACCCAACTTTACTACCACTAGGAGTTACAAGGACTTTCAAGCCTTCAAGATGGCTCGGGACTTCTTCAGGAGGTTGGCCCCAAAGTCTACGGGACTTCCTCAGTAAATCAGCCACGGTTACAAACTCAGGAGACTGGCCCCGAAGTCTACGGGACTGTCTTGGTAATTCAGCCACAGTTAAAAACTTTTAACTACTTCACATGCAAACAAAGTAAAATCTCAATGAAAAAGACCTAAAGCCTCTAAAGAACCAAACAAATTTGAATCACACGCCTAAAGAATCTAGAGATCAAACACACACAAACAGTAACTTCCCAGACCGAAAACACTAGTTGGTGATGAAATCCAATGTCGCAGAATTCAGTACAGAAATGGCTGTTGGAATAGTTACCCCGGCAACCTGCTTAATGAATAGACTGGACCAAGTTCCTCCACTTAACCATCTCGAGTGAAGTGAACCCCCCAGAAAATCCAAGTGAGTCTAGCCGACGTCTGCTCCAGGTACAGTGGGATCTTCCCACCATTGTCACCTCAAGAAGAATCCTAAAGAATATGGCCACTAAGGTTACCAACTGAGACAAATACACCTGGGGGAACAGTCTACGATCCGATACGCACGCAAGGGCAGAGTAGCAAGCTCAATCCCCTTGAAGGTTCCTTGACATAATCCAAGGTTTACCAACAAGTGACCCCAGGCTCCTTGACAATGGTTAATCCGAGCTTTACCGTTTTTAATACGTGAATATTTGGCGTCGTTCCCAATGAGGAAGGATTGATTCCCACACTGGTTTGGACACGATCTCGTGCTTCTCCTTTAAGAGGAGCTTTCCCAGAGCATAAATGCAACAATTGGATTTCTTCCTACCACAAGATACAACTACTTGTTTGTTTTTACTGTCTTGGAGAGTTAATCACTCTCCTACTCCAAGACACTAGCCTAAGCTAAGTTGGTGTATCAGAGCCCTAGAAATAAAATGTTACTAGGTGAATTTTACTTTAAGCGTTAATTTTAGTGGTTGTTGTTTAAGTCAAGAGGTGGCAGAGATGAAACTCATGGTGTAAAGACTCGACTCGAAATCACTAAAAAGATGCACCTACGATGATTTAAACAATCTTTTCTCTTCGATGAACTTCTAAACTAAGAAAGAGTTTGAGAATGCAAATACTTTGTAAACACAAATCTTTCTCAATTAAACAAATTAAAAGAAGATCTTTTTCCTTTCCAAAGCACTTAAAACGAGACAACTAGTTATTTCACAAAAATTTCCCTTTTCTTTTCAAAGCACTCAACCACTACAAAACAAACTTTTTCCAAAAGAGATTTTTTTTTTTATATTTCATAAGACACTCAAAACTATGAAAATGACTAATCTTGAGTTCTACAAACTAGAAAAACCTATTTGAAGTTAAAGCTTACAAAGTGTCTTTTTGAGGATGTTTTACTTAGCTAAATGTGAGCTAAGGACTAATTTATGCAGAATCACAATTAGTCAAAAAACAACTAATCTTTCGTTTTCTTTTTTAAAAATGAAAAATCCAAACTCTCAAATACAAGTTTTTCGAAATTTTGAAATGAGAAAACACAAAGCGGATTCCTCAACAAGGGGAGATTTCATAAATGGTCAGACTCATAAGAAGACTGGTAGACACCAATGTGATCTGAGGTCCCTACAACTTCTAAGCTCAGAGCCACTACACAACCAAATTTGAAAACAAGCCCAACAAGCAAAACTCCTAGGAATTCCACCTAAAATCCTAACACTAATGAAATTAAACCAAGGAAAGTTTTTGACAGGGAACAAGCAGGTCTGGGCAATGGCTAAAACCTATAAACAAATTCTAAACTGATAAAAAAGAGAAAAATTTAAAATTTCTCAAATTTTTGACAGGGTACGCAGGTAGCCTGTTTACACAGGTGCGTCCACACTCTGTGTACAAAGAAAAAGTGCGTATAGGTACGCACTGTGCTTAACTCAGAGGGTGCATACTTCTCCCAAAACTATGAAAAATAAAAACTGACTCAAAATTAACTAAATTCACCCAATCCTACAATCATCAAGTCAAAAACAGAAACGGAAATACAGTTTCTCAGGTCAAAGTATAAATAAGGAAAACAATCAAGTCCCCAGTATGGTCGCTGTTTTGTCGCACGGAATGAGTCGATCTTGCGGACAAGATAGACCTTCCTAGAATCTAAAGAAGACCTAATGACAAGAAAACCAACCAGACACTATCTTTCTCTAAATATGCTTTAATAAACAATAGCAAACAAGTGTTTTTAGGGCCTACCTTTGGTCCAACGCAAGCTTGTGGATGCCCTCGCTCCTTTGATCCAAATGAGCTCTTTTTTGTGAATCTGCAAACACAAACAAGGCAAACAAATTAAATAGCACCTGAAAAACCAATTGCATAAAACATATTTAACATGAAAGTCAAGGAGTCCATGAAACAAATAACATAAGGTACTTGTTGAGAAAAATGAGTTTGATTGTATTCATTCAAAAGAAGA
Source organism: Pinus tabuliformis (assembly GCA_031772625.1). NCBI lineage: Eukaryota > Viridiplantae > Streptophyta > Pinopsida > Pinales > Pinaceae > Pinus > Pinus tabuliformis. The sequence goes on along the minus strand of CM062817.1, from coordinate 245,081,739 downwards.
AGAACCTTACAACCTTTGCCTTGACGCTGTACAAGCTCCTCCCAGGGTCCAACAAGAAGTCTCCTCTACTTTGACAAGTTTCACTCACTCCCCAATGAAGCCAAAAAGGTATGTGATCTCTCCTCTTAAGCTCAACTAGGGAGTCTTAATTTCACCAGCATTTACCCTCAAAATGTTCAGCTTCTAACCTCCCTAGTCCTCACCCCAATGCCTGTATTTATAGTGCAATGGAGAGAAGTTACTAGGTCCTCCTTCAAAGGGATAAAGCCCTCCTTCAAAGGGATAGCTCCTTTAGTCAAGGGATTAGCTCCTTCTCTTTTGGGATGCATGAACCACCTCAGAGCGAACAATCCACGTCAAAATTCCTTCTAGAAAACTCTAGAATTAACCCAAAGTGAGTTTTTTAAGATAAAACTTGCGCCTTTTGACTTTCACAGGGGTTCGCACCTACACCGTTAGGGACAGAGCGGGTAGGTACGCAGCTTTTGTACACAGAAGGTGCGGGACCGCAGGTGACCATGAGAGAAAGTGCGGAACCAGAGTTACATTGATTTTTAATGTCTTTCTCTCATTTCCAAAGCTTGATCTGAAGAGCTGAGGTCTTAGACTTACTCAGGAGGACAGTACAAGTGATGATAGACCCATACTGACTGCAAATAATCGTGGTGACGATATTTTTGTGTAACACTATCTACTATAAGTAAATAGAATCAAAATCATTTACACATATAATCATCATAAATAAAGACAAGAATATGGGAAAAGGTGTAAACAACTTTATTAAGTAGAAGGAAGAATTACAACCATGAAGTGCGATCCATTGCCACTCTTCCAGCTTGGGTTCCAACCAACATCACATCAAAAGCACAACACTTCGGCAACATAACAATACTTTCTTACAATATCAAACCTCACACCAACAGTATCTCTTTACAAATTCTCAAAGTCTAGCCCCTAATCACTTAGATGAGTGCTCAATTTATAGGAAAATGGAGGAGGTTTGGTCATAAATGAGGGCACTGATTGGCATTCCAAACTTAGAGTTAGTTTCCATGGAGGAAGGGATGATAGGATAGGAGGTTACTTAACTCATTCCCTATCCAATTTTGATCTCATAGGAGATGATAAGTGTGGGAATCTTCTAGATGGCTCTAGAAGATAATAATATTCCTAGAACCCTATGATGATTTCACTCAATCTCGCCCAGCACCAGTCAAAGTGGGCCTAAGCGCTCTGGAAAGCACCCTGACAGGGGCCTACCTGCATTGAAGCACACTTACCCTTGACCAAGGTTGCGCTGGTCCCTCAAGGAGGCATTTCTGGAGGACTTCAGGCCATGAAACTCTTAGGGAAGGAGGCATTCAAAGTGATGACTTGCCTAGGGAATGTAGCAACTAAATTAGGGTTTGATGAGCCCTAAAAGTACTAATCTGAATGATGAGAGAGATGTGCCCAAATGGATCTGTAACAATCCTAGACTACAGGAAGATCTTGCTCGAGAATTAACTGATAGAGTAGGTCAAGGTGTAATGGAAGCACTTTGGACTAGATGAATCCATCAAGGAAATGGAACATCAAATGAAGGTACTCCACCCACTTTTTTTCATCGTATAAATGCATGTAAGAGTTATAAAGACAAAGCTCAATGGTTGAAAATTTATTTTCATTTATAGAACATCGAGGAAGGTGTTCCCATATGGGGATGAGGTATATAATAGCCCTTTTTACTAGATCCTGTATATGTAAATATATATGTGTGAATTTTTCGGAACATATGTATATTTATGAAAATAAATTGAATTAATGGATAGTCGAAGGAAGGGATAAAGATTCCAAGGTTTATGGGTGGGAGGTTGCATGCGGTATGATGAGAGTAGGATCAAACCACTCAAATTTAATCTCTTACTTACCACTTTGACCATAGGCTTCCTATGCTAACAGGCCTTGAAGTTCTTGAGTTGTAAACATGGGGAGGAGGACAATCGCATCCCTATCCCCTCCTCGTGGATTGAGAGAGGGAATGAAAAAAACAATAGAGAAGAGAAAATATAAAAAAAATGACTAAGAGAGGAGGATAATGGAATATATGGCTGACCAAGAGAGGTAGTAAACAAAGAGAAAAATTGTGGCGAGATAAGTCTCGAACATGTGTGGAGAGGAGCGATTGGTAGTGGAGTAATCTAGAACAAGACTCTACAAAAAATGAGATGTTGGAACACTAGTGATGCAGGTGCATCTAACCTAGGGTTGAATGTTTTAAAGGAGTTAGTTTCTTCAGATAGGTTTGAATTATTTATTGTATTTTCCTATAGTTTTAGGAGAGAATGAAAATTATTGTAATTAGGAGAAGATTCGAGAGTGTTTTTGAAGAAGTGAGAGAATTGTGGATTAGTTAACTCTTATCTAGGGATAAGGGATTAGGTGAGATATTTTATGGATCATGAGAGATATTATGGGAGTTAGTTTAGGATCTAGAACCTACTTGGGTTCAGATCCACTTGTATAAAGCTGGGGGAGCCCATGAGGCATGTAAGTGTGTAACTAGGTGTGAGTGCGACGAATGAGAGGCCAAGAGTTCTCTTTCCCTATGGTTAGTTGCTGCATCACATTTTGGTATAAGAGCAAGGAAATATCATGATAATGATCCAAGGCTCTTTGCTTTTGAATGTCCAATGACTACCAAAACAATTGTTATTATCTACAATGTCCAGGATATGTGCCAGTCAAGGGTGCTCGCTCTCCTCATTCCACTTTCACGCGGGTGTAGTGCTATTTTAATCAACCTTAATTGACTTAGAATGCACTATTAATTGTCAACCCAGGGTAGGTATTGATGTTTCAATGGAGTTTGCACTGTCTGTGCAGATACACTCTAGCCAAGCATACGAAAGTGCAGAAAAACTGTAAAGGGTGTCGTTGATCTAAATTGCTGAATCAAACCATGCATACATATATAAAAACACTCTACAAAATTAAATCACAACTCACAACTATTGAAGTAAAGGTGCGCCACACAAAAAATAACATCTATTCCAACTGGTTACTATTCCTATGTTGATTAACTTTGTTTAACAACATAAAATAAATAGAAACAACAACGAATGCAATCCATGATTTGTACAACAACAACGAGAAACCATGAATCAATGAACTAAATTGGAATGTACACTACCTAAATCACTACAATCCCTACCAAAGAGGAGGGCCCTTCCTCCTCAGCAAGGCACAGGAAGAACACAAAAAGTGATTAATGAATCAGTTGGAAAGCAATAACAGCATCACCGTGCCACTTGATATTAAAATAGGTTCAGAAATTACAGCAACATAGTAACAATACTCTTCTATATGCAGTCTCTTGATACATAAAAAGTCGAGTCTTTTATAACTATTACATCCCAAAAATTAGAAAACATATCAATCATGAGAATCAGAGATTCTCATGCTGATCCAAAAATAAAGAAGTTGCAACCTACTGCTGAATAAGTATACATTAGTTACAACTACTTGAGTCTTGTTGCCTAAAAAATAAACAATCCTAATGCTAACAGTTGTTATGTGGAATAGTACCCACATTTCCAACTTCGGTGCAACAATATTGAGCAAATGATGGTTTAGGATGACGCGACACAACTAATGACAACACTATTGGTGTAATGGTGGATCCACATGAGGTGTAACAGCACCCGATGTGTAACAGCAACCTGTAACAACACTGATGTGTAGCAACAATCTGTAACAACAGCCACCTGTAATAGCAGCGATCTGTAACAGCACCTAGTATGTAGCAGTGATATGTAACAACACTCAGGGTGTAACAACAAATTGTTCTACCATTTCCTGTAGTTAACTCCTGTTGCATGTCTGCTTCCACGAGCCAACACCTAAAAAAGATAAACTTCCCAAAATACTCCTTTAATGCTCGACCAGTTAGCTAAAAAAAAGAATAAAGCCTTGTATTTATTCGGTAAAATACAACAAAGTAACATGACAGTGAAATGGATTAAAAAGGTAAGAAGACAGGGAGTTTGGTCATATAAGGGCACATCTCTGGAGGAAAGAAAGGTCAAAACAAAGGAAAGAAGGTGCAGAAAATGGGTGAAAAACCACACCCAACATCTCCCCCCGATTGAAGCCACTACATGTCCTCATGCAGAATCTCAGACCCTTCTACTGTGCCCCTGATGGAAATCTATAAAATTTTATGCAACAATAGTATCATCACCTGGAGCTCTAAATCCTTGATCTACCATTAACTCATGTGGCCAGGATTCCTCTTCATAATCACATAACTAATAATATGGTTGATACTCCCCCAATGGAAACTAGATCAAAGGGAATCTGAACCTGAGGCCAATCCAGAATGGCCCTAGTGTTAGCACAATTTGAGCGTATTATAGCACCCATGAAACAACACCCACAAAGTTCTTATACTCAAGTGGGTCCCCTTCTTGCAATTCTGCACTGCAAGCCTCAGTGTGCTTGAGACATTCGACTAGCGCTTGGCTCCTCATGTTTGCAAACAAGTTGAGGTAGACCCTCACGATCTTTCTTCTGTAGATGGCTGATTGATCTCTCCTTTCCAGAGTGCTCAGGAACTGTCTAAAATCTCGTTGGAGTTCATAGGCCATTCCTGGTTCAGCCCAGACCCATAGTGTTGTCCTTTCCTCGTTGGCCTCTATTGTCTTCTTATCTAGTTGCCACTCAATCTGATTCCTCATAAATGAGAAGAATGCCGGCAACTGCTAATCTCCCATGAAAGAAAGGACAATCGCCACCATCTTTGCGCTCACATATTTGCACATCATGTTGTGCAAGAAAAACTCGCACAACAAATTCTGATCATTAAGATTGAAAAATTTCCAAAAAGGTGCAGGTAAAAGAACCCAAATAGGACATGTTCTCATAAACTTCCCTCAACTGAAATAAATAGTAACATTCCCACAGGAACACAGGGTATGATGGCGATGGCTGCCTACATGCTAGCAGGTTTAGAGCGAGGTCGTGGAGTTTGGTCTTATCAAACGTTAGGTCAGAGACCTTTCGATGCAGCTGATACAGTTGTTCATCCTTTTTCTTCATCATTTCTTTATGCCTCCATGCCTCCTCTTTTCTTTCCCATTCTTCCTTCAACCATTTCTCTATCAAGGAATCCATCATTTTCTTATGTACATTGAGTGGAATCACCACCTGCTGTAGAGACAGTGCCAGCTGCTTCCACTTTTGCAACTCTACTAATAACAACAATTTTTCAAAATGCCATCCTTAAATAGGACCGGGCATTCTCCCACATGCATCATCAACTAAAGGTGTAGCAGCCTCTTGAGGGCGAAACTGTCCCACCTCGGTTGTTGGTTCTTGTGTAATAGCAGCTTCATCAGTGGGTTTTACAATAGTTTCTTTATTTTCCTAGTTAGCCTTCATTCTTACTACCGGTTCTTGTGTGACAATAGTAATATGCTCAAGTTTTTGCTCATTGTTTTCCTTCGGACCAATTTTGGTCTCTGTTGTTGGTTCTTGTGTAACAGCAGTAGTGACCATCGACTCATGGATATTATCTTTCTCTTCCTCCACTTGGTTGATTTCCTCCTCCACTGTTGTTCCTAGTGAAATAGCAGTGTCAGCAAAGGGTTCTTGTGTATCCATTGCTTGATCACTCTCTGTGGATTATGTTGTCTCGGTTGCTAGTTCTTGTGTATCAGCTATGTTCTCGACAGGTTCTAGTGTAACAACTTTCTAGTTTTCAGTTTGAGTCCCCCTTGAGGTAGTATCTGTTGCACAGACTTTGAATCCGGCTTCCACCAACTTCTCAGCACAGGCTACACACAGAGTTCCCGGGATTTCTCCCCTTCTAGCCCTATCCACAGCCTCTGCCAAAGTATCTAGCCTTGGGGCTCTTGGCTCTACCTTTCCTACTGCTAGTTGTTCCCTTAATTCCTTAATCTCTTTTTCTAAAATTTCAATTTTTGACAGCAAAGACTGGGTTTCACTCTTACCAGGTGAAGGAGGTTTTTCTGGCTGAGCTTGCTCCTCATCCTTCTATTTGACTGCTTCCTTGTTCTTTCTCAACGTAGATGGGGACTCTGGGTGCCCATTGACCCTTATCCTCTACTTCGGCCTTTTGTCACCAATTGGTTTATCAACTGACTTCTTGCTGATCCTCACTGTCGAGGACTGCGGTTGCTCCTTTGTTACCTCTAGAGTTTCCCCAGCCATCTCTGTTTTCCTTCTGCGAGTAGTCCTGGGCCTTTTCTGCATGAACTCTTCCTAATTCTTGCCCTGTTGGCTCAAGGCATCCAACACAATGAGTTTAATAAGATCGTGGTTTGTTACACACATTTCTGGATGTGCAACTATTTTCACACCCGCGGCCATGTGTCTAATATTGCCCAATGAGAAATACGACAGGTTAATCCATTGCTGATGGCGAAGATGATTCAGCGATGGGAAATGGTAATTAAAGACAATTGTTTCTCTTCCCTCACAAGTAATTTACTTAATGAGGAAGAGAGAAACATCCACCCATGGTTGGGGGAGTGATAGCCTATCAATTCCCCTACCCTTCTTAACCAACAACTCGCTTTCCTGAAGAAAATCCCCTTTTAGCGAGGGGTCATTAACCTTCCTGGTAAACCATCTCTTCCCTTCTGCTGGCAATCTTGTTACTCTGGCAATAACTTCTTCCATGACCTCCAATTTCAGTCCTCTGACTTCTGTCTGGTTTCTTTCTAGGTTCTTTGTGAATTCCATGGCCACACCACTGTCTGATCCTTCCAATCTCTGGAATAATTTGAACCAACCTGCATCTTTGAAAACCTGGCATGCCTCAGGATAACCTTCCAAGGCTTCTGTAGTTCTTGGTTCGTGTCGTATCGCTGCTCCTCCCATTGCTTCTACAATTCAATGTTGTTTCACGTGCTTATCTTCCCTCTAGCACACACTCTATCTATTTCAGCTTGCAATGCTAGCTTCCTCCTCTCCAAACACTCTGAATAGGGATTCAATGCTTCCAACAAGGGTAAATGATAGGGTGGTAGGGTGGTGTAGGTGCAAATTTGGATTAAGATTTGGCATCCATGGTTCATACTACTTAATGAATTTTGCTTTAATGGTGAGTTGTGGGGAGGTCTCGTCAATAGTGCCCTTACCCTTTTTGGTATGATTCACTATTAAGTAACAGTAACTCTTGGGTCGCATACCTTAATTGCTGGACTTTTCCAATAATTACAAATCATGCGACAGTCATGTCGCAACATGATTCGTTCCCCCCCATCTTAATTATGATAGCTGTCCTTGGCCGTTAATAGTCATGTTAAATTGCCATAATTACAAAATAAATCAAATGCAATATTACCTTTTTGATGATGTACCTGGGTGATGTGGGGCAGACTAATGGGAGTAATGGGCAGCGCGACGTCAAATCATACTCGGGCAGCGGGACACACGAACTTAGATCTGCTGATGAGGCTCACGGTGATGTTTTTGCTGTTTATTACAATAAAATATCTCATTTTATTCCTAAAAAGTTATTGATTGTTATAGGTGTAACAACCAAGATGACAGGTATATATTAATTTAATTTCTACAAAAAGATAAAGAACAAAAGATCGTGTAACAACACTTATTGTATGATACACTTTGAAATAACAAATGTTGTTGCAGAGGGTGTAACTACCGCCACCAAGTGGTTTTCAACTGCTACAAAAAGTGTTTGTCTATGCCTGAAAAGGGTTTTCATAGCCAGATAATAATATGATATATCATTTTTATTATATATATATATATATATATATATATATATATATATATATGAATTGTGTAACAGCCACCACCAGGTGGTGTTACACTTATTGGAAAAGTTAAAATTTTTGCAGCACAAGGGGGCTTTCCCCTATTCCCATAACCTGTAGATCCAAATTTGTGACAATGTTGAAAAATGAATCCTTTGAGGTAGGTTTGTGATACAACTAGAGATGGTTACCATTTTCAAGTAATGGTGTCCTTGCACTGTCAATGGTTACCAAATTTACAGTCCCATTGTCAAAGATTGCATCTACCTCATAAGGACCTAGCCATCTTGTGCAGAGCTTACCCTTGAAGTCTTTAAACCTTGAGTTGTATAAGAGAGCCCAATCTCCTTTCTGGAACTATTTCTTCTTTATAAATCTATCATGCAACTTAGCTCTTTGCTACTGGATAATCTCTGTTTTCTGGATAACAGCCAACCGTTTCTCCTCCAATTCATTGAGTTGGTTCAATATCCGCCTTTGTACTATAGCCAAATCCAAATTGACCTGCAATGCTGTCCTTAGTGTCTTGATTTCAAATTCAATGGGGAATAAAGGGTTCTTTCCATACACAAGTTCATATGGTGAGAATCCAGTGGTGTTCCTCCATGTAGTCCTGTATGCCCATAACACTTCCGGAAGTTTGTCAACCCAATTTCTTTGATGACTGGCCACAGTCTTAGTAAGGATCCCCTCAATGAATTTATTAGTGCTTTCCACCTGGCCATTCACCTGTGGATGGTAAGGTGTTGTGATTCTGTGATGGATTTTATATTTCTCGACCAATTCCCGGATCTTATGAGATGTGAACTGTGGCCCTCCATCTGTGACTATCTCCCTGGGTATGCCAAACTGGACGAAGATGTCTTCGAACAGAAAGTCTGAGATAGCCTGCTCCGTGGCTCTGGTTAGTGCCTTCGCCTCAACCCATTTTGTGACATAGTCAGTATAGACCAAGATGTAGGATCTCTGTCTGGATGAAGGATTGATTGGTCCTACAAAATCTAGAGCCTACTTCTCAAAAGGTTCTATGACGATCTGGGGCTATAATGACATCTCATCTGATTGCAGTGGTTGGCCCATCCTTTGACAACTATCACATCCCTTCACAAACTTCTTGGCATCCTAAAATATTGTTGGCCAGTAGTACCCTGTTGAAAGGACTTTGTATCCTGTCCGTTTGTCTATGAAGTGTCCTCCACAAGGTTCCTCATGGTAGGCTTTGAGGATATCAAAGACCTCGTCCTCTCTAACACATCGTCTAATCTGGAAATTAGGTCCAGTGTGGTAGAGGTTCCCATCTATCCATGTATATGTATCACTTTGTTGTATGATTTTCCTTTTCTCCTTGGAGGACAAATACTGGGGAAACTTCCTTGCAACAAGATAATTGGCTATATCTGCATACCATGGTGAGTAAGTAGAAATAGCAAAAAGATATTCATCAGGGAAAGAATCTTTAGTAGGAGTGAAACTGTCATCAATAGTTAGGCTAGAAAGAAAATCAGCTACTACATTGTCTTTTCCAGGCTTATCTACAATAGTGATATCAAAGTCTTGTGACAACAATAACCAGCGTGTAATCCTACCATTTGTAAACTGCTTATTCATTAGGAAATGAATGGCAGAATGGTCAGTGTGTAAAAATACTTGATATCCGGTGATGTAATGCCAGAATTTATTGATGGCATGCATGAATGCTAAGAAATCCTTCTCGATCACTGTGTAGTTGAGCTCAGTTGGAGTTAGGTTTTTACTTATGTAGTAAATAGTGTAAGGTTTCTTATCCTCCAGCTGGCCCAGAACAACACCTACAACAATATCCAATGCATCCATAGCTATGTGAAACGGTAGTTCCCAATTAGGTCCTCGCAAGATCGGGGCTGCTGATACACATCATTTCATCTTTAAGAAGGCCTGCTCACACTTCCCTGTCCACAAGAAATCAACATCCTTCATGAGCAAGGAAAATAATGGCGATGCAATTCTTGAAATTTTTTCTATAAATCTTCTGTAATACCCTGCATGCCCCAAGAAACTACGTACCTATTTCTGCATTTTGGGGGTTGGAATTTTTAGGATTACCTCTATTTTTGCAGGGTCTACCTTGATTTGTGTTAGAAAAAATGTAATGTCCAAGCACGATCTCTTCAGTCATCATCATGTGGCATTTCTCACTGCTCAAGACAACATTGGTCTGTACACATCATTCTAACACTTTTTCTAGATTGACTAATGCTGCTTCAAAAGCATCTCCATAAGGTGTGAAATCATCCATGAAGATTTCCAGATAGTCATTCAATAAGTCAGAAAAAATTCCCAGAATTTCCCTTTGAAAGGTTGCTGGTGCATTACAGAGCCCAAAAGGTAGCACTTTGTATGCGTAGGTTCCCTAAGGACAAGTAAAGGTTGTTTTATCCTGGTCTTCCGGGGTGATTTGTATCTGATTGTAGCCACTGAATCCATCCAAAAATGAAAAGAATTTCTTTCCAGAGAGAGTATCAAGGACCTGATCTATAAATGGTAATGGAAAATGGTCCTTCTGAGTGGCCTTGTTGAGTTCTCTATAATCAACACAGACCCTCCACTTGCCATTATTTTTAGGAACGATGACAAGCGGTGACACCCACTGACTGTCAGATATTGGATAAATAAAATTATCACTCGAGATTTTTTGTAGTTCCTATTTCATCACTTCGTTTAGTGTAGGGTTCATGCTGCGCTGTGGCTGTCTGATTGGTTTGCAATCATCCTTCAAATAAATATGGTGAGTGCATAAGTTAGGGTGGATCCCTTTCATATCCGTATAATCCCATGCAAATGCCTTTTTATACTTCTGCAATAGCTATAATAGCCGTTGATTCTATTCAGTAGTCAAATTGGGGTTAACATTCAAAAACTTTCTAGCCTCAACCTCAATTGTTCTGCTAGCAATATTCGGAGCTGTCCTCATTTGTCCAAAATCTATATCTTCCACCACTTCCTCCTCATTTGCATTTTTAACAGAAGCAACAGACAGTGAATTACTAATAAAACCATTAATAACATCATCTTTTGTTTCGTCTTTAAAATATTGGGTTTTCCCCAGAGTGAGGAGCAGTAGGGAAAGATCTAACTCAAGCTCAAAATCATCCCACCAAGGGTTGTACACATCCACATTTGGTTTCGGGGGATAAATATTAAGGTTCTAGCTTGCTTGGCTATCCGAGATCACCATGGATCTCGTCCTACAACCTATAAATGCATTCGCAGTGGCCATCCAAGGTCTCCATAGGATCAAAGGATGCCCCCCCAAATTGGATTTGGGCTGTAGAATAAGGAAATCAGCCAGGTATCTCCAGGAAGCTATCGTAATCACTATATCTTCTAACATCCCTTCGGGTTTAACACAGGACCTGTCTGCCAATTCCAGCATAGTGGGAGTGTGTCTAAGTCCCTGTAGCCCGAGAGCGATGAAGAGATCTTTCGTCATTACATTAATGGCAGCCCCAAGATCAATCAATGTATTGGCTATGGGTTGATCATTTGATCCAGGTCCGGGTGTGACAAAGGACCCTTCCAAGACCTTTTACTTTCGTGATGTGTTAAATTGCATTTTTTGAAAGAAACATAAATGAATACATGTGCATGCTATAAAGAAGAGGAACATGGAAATCATCAGCAACATAAACTCTAGACATTGATAACGGAGTTTGTCCAGGAGGGACTACGTCTCTGGGCCCCAGTGTTAAGATGGTGTAGGCCGCTGCATTAAGTGTTGTCAATATTGATGATGTACATAGAGGTGATGTTGTTATCATACAAGGAAAATGCCCTCACACAGGAGTGGCTCCAAGAGATGTTCCACTATAGGAACTCTCAGTCAAAAGACTCCTATCAATATGACACAAAAACTCATGCATGATGAGCATCTCACCCAACATGGCATAAAAGGGATCTCAAAGAAATCATGCATGGTGACACATGAGTATCCCATCAACACACAACAAAGGGATCTCAAAACACAACATGATGAGTCATGATAACAAGTACATCACCTAGGCGATTCCGTGTCACATCAAGCAGGAATCATAAAAATGGGTAAGAAATAGGATCCCACATCAAACATCAATCAAGGACCTGTGCAGCACAATGCATAGCAAAAGAAGTACATGAACACTGCATATACCTCACAACCAAGGACCATCTGAAGAAGCATATGTCCAACTACTGAAGCTGCGCGGACCATCGATCTCACGACATCAATCACATGGAAATGACTGCTCACACACGAGTGTGGACATCTACACTGGCACTTAGAAAAGTGGCTAGAAAATGAAATGAGAGAATGAGAAATTTGAATGCACCATCAGATTTTTGGCGTCGAGTAGTGAGAAATCGACTATCCAAAATCTGAATTCTGAGAAGTTGAGAATCTGGGGCTCAAGGAATCTTTTAGATTCCCCCTAGATTCCTCAAAGATTCTGCTCCATGGGTGGACTGGAAATCTGTAACTCAAATGGAAAATTTGACCTTTCCATTGCAATCCCTGCAGAAATGTGTGAAGAGAAAGTATAAACTTGACTATATTCCAACATGGAGAAAAATTACCTCCTTGGGAAAATTTCAAGGCTCATGGTTCCGCTCCCTATTTTTACAGCAATCATGGTTCCACCTTCATCCTGAAAATGGCCATAAAATGTTGAACTCTGATGGAAACATAGACAACACCATTGCGTTTGTGGTGACGAGAAGTACTGAATCCATATAAAATTTGTCAAAATCTGACAACATGAAATATCACCCCTCCTGCAAAATGCTGCCTCAAACTGCATGCACAATGTCCTCCTGTCTCGAAATTTGTGCCTGCTCCTAGTTCCTTCATCTGCCTCAAAATCCATTAAAATGAGGGTTACACATTTTTTCCTAGGTGGATTAACCAAGGACTTTGGTTATGGCATAATGGTAAATTTAACAATTGGTTGAGGAGGGGTCAAGTGGTCAAACCCCACCCCTCTCATTATAATCTGTTTGTTTTTCAAAACCCAAAAATGTGTTTGAATGGGGGGGTCGGGATCGCATTGGGTGGCTAGCCCCCCAAAACTCCCATAACCATATTTCAATTAAGGGTGGCGTTAAAGTTTTTTTGGACCACCGTTTGGGTCGTGGTATGTATTAATGCTTTTGGGGCCGCCTGCTTGGGGGCCAGCCACATGGGCCAAGTGGGTTTGACCCCTGCCATTCTCTTATTACCTACGATATGGCATGTTTAATGGTTTCGGGGTGTGAGCTAGGTCCACCGGAGGTGGCCCATGCCTACCCCATTAATACAATGTGTTAACATTTATGCGGGGTGTGGTTGGAGGGTCTGGCGGGGTCATGGCCACCGACCCATTTAAATATTGACTTTGTTTTATGGTTGGGGTTAGGCCGGCGGGGTTCATGGCCTATTGGCATTTTAATAAAACATTTTGTTATGTAATTTTGGGGTGGCGAGGGTGGTGGCCCGCCACCTCATTTATAATTTTTTTTTGAATTTTTATAAAATAGAGGTGCTTCTAAAATCTTTAGAAAATAAGGGTTACTAAGAAAATTAACGAGGCCACAAATTTGACTAATTTTGGGAGCTAGGTTTCATGCCTCGGGGTTGGTCAAATTGTAGGACACTTAAACCTGCCCCACAACCCAACTTTGACCAAAACTTTGACTGGCTCATTCTCCCTCATATGAGCTCGGATTGACGAACCATTTGCACCTTCACGATCAGGATGATGAGATCTACACTCTGGTCCTAGTTTGACATCATTCTGAACACTTTGATTTTTAAGCGTTCGTAAACCTCTTTTTCCTCTGTGTCTCTAGAGCCACCTAGATCAATAATCCCCACTGAGGAGCTTTTGGTCCTCCAAAAGCATGAAAAATAATCTACAACTTCTCTGTACCTTGTTTGCATCACAAGCATCCTAAAAAGGTCTCGCTTCCATCTCCTTCACCTTTGTTCTTTGGAGCCTTAAGTGATGAGCCGACACCTGCTACCTCTGCAACCTGTAGTACATTGTTTGCAAATTACATGCTTGATTGACATGACCAACTAATGACCCAAACGTCCCACACTTGCCATGAGTTTATAACACATACTCAGTGGTCAAGTTTACAATAAGATGGACGCAATACCCTAGCTATGACAACAAGGCCAACATATCATTGTTGCTTCAACAAGTGATGAAAACACATCATCACTGCAACACATGATTTACAAAAACAAGGCCAACACTATTTTTGCTTTCGACAAGGAAACATGACATCACCTTCAGAGTTTAAAATGCAACACAAAATAAGACCAAGCATCATTGTTGCCAAACAAGTGTTGGAAAACACATCATCACTTTTACATTTTAAAATGCAACAAATGATTTACGAAAGCATGACCATGAAACAACAACATGTCTAGAAACCATTTTTCACTTATCAAGGTGAATGGGTCATCCCCCTGTGGTGGTTTTGGTTGTCAAACAATTGTTTCACCTGGTTCACGCACCAATGCTTTGTCTTTAAGGTGCTGCTCTGGATGGAGCCTCCAACAATTGGCTCTTTGATGGCCATTTCTGTCGCAATGACTGCAATACATCTTCTTCCTCCATATCTGCTTAACCTGTTTCTTTCCCTGCTATTGAGAGGGTCTATCATACCTCATCCTTTTGTGTGTTGCCATTCTTTTCCAACACTTAGAAAATGTATGGTTATGTAATCCACAAAAGGTACATATTTTTCGATGCCATGCTTTACATTCATCTCTAACAACATGATTATAATCGAAATGAACATTCGAAGATGGAAAGTGGTTATACCTTCGCTTGCTATCTCTGATGTCATTATGGCAATGAGAGCTTGCCTCAACTCTCTCTCTGCAATGGGTACTACCGTGGGATGATGCGGATGTGTTCCATCATTCTCTTTCCTCGACAATTTCAACAATGTCTCGAATGACTCTGACAGCTTCTAGCATTCCCCTTTAATGTATATCGAGCCTGCAAATCGATGTTCGTGCACAACCTCCAAAGGTTGAGTTATGCCTTGGTTATTAACACCAAGTTCTTCTTTCTCCTCGTGCCTCATCCTTGTAAGGAGCCTCATGTTTTTCCCTGTAATTGGGATCCCCAAATCTCCAACAGAACTCATACTATGTGAAGACAAAACCGAAAGGAAATCAACATCTTTTACCTCCTCTTTCGATTTGGAAAGAACTGATGAGGGTTGTTCATCATCTGTTGTTGGTGGTTGGCTTGTTGTCTCAACGCATTCCCCAACTTCCTTTCTGACATACCCAAGTCCTATTCGACATGGTAATTCCTCTACTTTGATGGGGTTGACAATGCCTTGGCCATTAACGCCCAAGCCTTTCCCTTCATACCCCATTCTCTTCAACAGTTTGGAGCCAATTCTTGTGGTGTGATTTTCAAAAATAGCGAAATAATCATCAAGAAACATATATGAATTTGGAGAACTACTTTTTACCTCACATGGGTCACGCTGCAGCTTCTCCAAGACCTCGTCCTTTTCTTGCATCTGTCGTAGCAAACTATGTTTCTCCTCTTTCTCTTCATGTAGATGCATCTTCAATTCAACGTTCTCTGTTTGAAGATTATGTTAGTTTTGCTCCAGTTCTTCCATGTCCTCTTCTGTGGCTTGTAACTAAAGCTACAATCACTCCTTTTCCTCTGTCTCTTTCCGTAGAGTTTCATACATGATTTCCACTCTTTTGGAAATGTTGAGCATGGTCTCGTACATCATTATTTCATCCTCTGTCGCTGCATGTTCCATTTTTCATGCTGCAATTCACATTAACGCAAAGACTGCTATGATACCACTTGATCTAGGTCCAGGTGCAACAAAGGACCCTTCCAAGACCTTTTACTTTCAAGATGTGTTAAATTGAATTTTTAAAAAGAAACATAAATGAATACATGTGCATGCTGTAAAGAAGAGGAACATGGCAATCATCCGCAACATAAACTCAAGACGTTGATAATGGAGTTCGTCGAGGAGGGATTATGCCTCCAGGCCTTAGTGTCAAGATGGTGTAGGCTACTGCATTAAGTGCTGTCAATAGTGATGATGTACATATAGGTGATGTCGTTATCATACAAGGAAAATTCCCTCACGTAGGAGTGGCTCCAAGAGATGTTCCACTATAGGAACTCTCAATCAAAAGACTCCTATTAGTATGACACAAAAACTCATGCATGATGAGCATCCCACAAACATGGCATAAAAGGGATCTCAAAGAAATCATGCATGGTGACACATGAGTATCCCATAAACATACAACAAAGGATCTCAAAACACAACATGATGAGTCATGATAACAAGTACATCACATAGGCGATTTCACGTCACATCAAGCAGGAATCGTAAAAATGAGTAAGAAACAGGATCCCACATCAAACATCAATCAAGGACCTGTGCAACACAATGCATAGCAAAAGAAGTACATGAACACTGCATATACCTCACGACCAAGGGCCATTTGAAGAAACGGATGTCAAACTGCTAAAGCTGCTCAGACCATCGATCTCACGACATCAATCACATGGAAATGACTGCTCACACACGAGTGTGGACATCTGCACTGGCACTTAGAAAAGTGGTTGGAAAATGAAATGATAGAATGATAAATTTGAATGCACCATCAGATTTTTGGCATCGAGTAGTGCAAAATCGACTGTCCAAAATCTGAATTCTGAGAAGTTGAGAATCTGGGGCTCAAGGAATCTTTTAGATTCCCCCTAGATTCCTCAAAGATTCTGCTCCATGGGTGGATTGAAAATCTGCAACTCAAATGGAAAATCTGACCTCTCCATTGTGATCCCTTCGGAAAACCGTGAAAAACAAGTATAGACTTGACTATATTCTGACTTGGAGAAAAATTACCTCCTTGGGAAAATTTCAAGGCTCACCGCTCCCTGTTTTTACAGCGATCATGGTTCCACCTTCAACCTGAAAATGGCTGAAAAATGCAGAACTCTAATGGAGACACAGACAACACCATTGTGTTTGTGGCAACGAGAAGTGCTGAATCCATATAAAATTTGTCAAAATATGACAACATGAAATTTCACCCATCCTGCAAAATGTTGCCTTGAACTACGTGCACAGTGTCCTCCTGTCTCGATATTCGTGCCTTCTTTTGGTTCCTCCATCTGCCTCGAAATCCATGCAAATGAGGGTTACATATTTTTTCCCAGGTGGATTAACCAAGGAGTTTGGTTATGGCATAATGGTAAATTTAAAAATTGGTTGAGGAGGGGTCGGGTGGTCAAACCCCGCCCCTCTCATTATAGTTTGTTTGTTTTTCAAAACCCAAAAATTTGTTTGAATGGGGGGGTCAGGTTTGCATTTGGTGGCCCGACACCCAAAACTCCCGTAATCATATTTCAATTAAGGGTGGCGTTAAAGTTTTGATGGACCACCGTTTGGGTCGTGGTACATATTAATGCTTTTGGGGTTGCCCGCTTTGAGAATGGCCACGTGGGCAAGGCGGGTTCGACCCCTGCCGGTCTCGTAATACCTGCGATATGGCACGTGTTTAATGGTTTTGGGGTGTGGGCCAGGTCCACCGGAGGTGGCCCGTGCCCACCCCATTAATACAATGTATTAAAATTTATGCAGGGTGTGGTTGGAGGGTTCGGCGGGGTCATGGCTACCGGCCCATTTAAATATTGACTTTGTTTTATGGTTGGGGTTAGACCGGCGGGGTTCATGGCCCATCGGCCTTTTAATAAAACATTTTTTTTATGTAATTTTGGGGTGGCAGGGGTGGTGGCCTACCACCTCATTTATAATTTTTTTTGACTTTTTATAAAATAGAGGTGGTTATAAAATCTTTAGAAAATAAGGGTTACTGGGCAAATTAACGAGGCCACAATTTTGACCAATTTTAGGAGCTAGGTTTCATGCCTCTAGGTTGGTCAAATTGTAGGACACTTAAACTTGGCCCACAACCCAACTTTGACCAAAACTTTGATTGGCTCATTCTCCCTCATACGAGCTTGGATTGACGAACCGTTCACACCTCCGTGATCAGGACGACGAGATCTACGCTCTGGTCCTGGGTTGACATCATTCTGAACACTTTGATTTTCAAGTGTTCATAAACCCTCTTTGCCCTCTGTGTCTCTAGAGCCACCTGATCAATCCTCCCCATTGAGGAGCTTTTGGTCCTCTAAAAGCATGAAAAATAATCTGCAACTTCTCTATACCTTGTTTGCATCACAAGCGTCTTGAAAAGGTCTCACTTCCATCTCCTTCACCTTTGTTCTTTGGAGCCTTAAGCGATGAGCCGACACCTGCTACCTTTGCACCCTGTAGTACATTGTTTGCAAATTACATGCTTGATTGACATGACCAACTAATGACCCAAATGTCCCACACTTGCCATGAGTTTATAACACATACTCGGTGGTCAAGTTTACAACAAGATGGACGTAATACCCCAGCTATGACAATAAGGCCAACATATCATTGTTGCTTCAACAAGTGATGAAAACACATCATCACTGCAACACATGCTTTACAAAAACAAGGCCAACACTATTTTTTCTTTCGACAAGTGATGGAAACACGACATCACTTTTAGAGTTTAAAATGCAACACAAAATAAGACCAGACATCATTGTTGCTGAACAAGTGATGGAAAACACATCATCACTTTTACATTTTAAAATGCAACAAATGATTTACAAAAGCATGACCACGAAACAACAAAAACCATTTTTCACTTATCAAGGTGAATGGGTCATCCCCTGTGGTGGTTTTGCTTGTCGAGCAATTGCTTCACCTGGTTCACGCACCGATGCTTTGTCTTTAAGGCGCTGCTCTGGATGGAGCCTCCAACAAGT
This sequence comes from Pinus tabuliformis, assembly GCA_031772625.1. Lineage (NCBI taxonomy): Eukaryota > Viridiplantae > Streptophyta > Pinopsida > Pinales > Pinaceae > Pinus > Pinus tabuliformis. Next base: position 245,063,078 of record CM062817.1, on the reverse strand, counting down.
GGCTCTTTGATGGCCATTTCTATCACAGTGACTGGAATACATCTTCTTCCTCCATATTTGCTTAACCTGTTTCTTTCCCTGCTGTTGAGAGGGTCTGTCATATCTCATCCTTTCATGTGTTGTCATTCTTTTCCAACACTTAGAAAATGTATGGTTATGTGATCCACAAAAGGTACATGTTTTTTGATGCCATGTTTTACGTTCATCTCTAACAACATGATTATAATTGAAAGGAACATTCGAAGATGGAAAGTGGTTATACCTTCCCTTGCTGTCTCTGATGTCATTATGGTGATGAGAGCTTGTCTATGCTCTCTCCTTGCAATGGGCACTGCCGTGGGATGATGGGGATGTGTTCCCATCATTCTCTTTCCTCGGCGATTTCAATGATGTCTCGGATGACTCTGATACCTCCGAGCATTCCCCTTTAGTGTATCTCGAGCCTACAAATCAATGTTCATGCACAACCTCCAAAGGTTGAGCTATGCCTTGGTTATTAACACCAAGTTCTTCTTTCTCCTCGTGCCTTATCCTTGTAAGGAGCCTCATGTTTGTCTTTGTAATTGCGATCCCCAAATCTCCAACAGAACTCATACTATGTGAAGATGAAACTGAAAGGAAATCAACATCTTTTACCTCCTCTTTCAGTTTGGAAAGAACTGATGAGGGTTGTTCATCATCTATTGTTGGTGGTTTGCGTGTTGTCTCAGCGCATTCCCCAACTTCCTTTCTGACATACCCAAGTCTTATTTGACACTGTAATTCCTCTACTCTGATGGGGTTGACAATGCCTTGGCCATTAACGCCCAAGCCTTTCCCTTCATACCCCATTCTCTTCAACAGTTTGGAGCCAATTCATTTGGTGTGATTTTCAAAAACAACAAAGTCATCATTAGGAAACATACATGAATTTGGAGAACTAATTTTTACCTCACATGGGTCATGCTGAAGCTTTTCCAAGGCCTCATCCTTTGCTTGCAGCTATCGTAGCAAACTATGTTTCTCCTTTTTCTCTTCATGTAGATGCATCTTCAATTCAGTGTTCTCTATTTGAAGATTATGTTTGTTTTGCTTCAGTTCTTCCATGGCCTCTTCTGTGGCTTGCAACTGAAGTTGCAATCACTCCTTTTCCTTTGTCTCTTTCTGTAGAGTTTCATACATGATTTCCACTCTTTTGGAAATGTTGAGCATGGTCTCGTACATCGCTTTTTCATCCTCTATCGCTACATGTACCATTGTTCATGCTGCAATTCACATAAACGCAAAGACCACTCTGATACCACTTGATCCAAGTTCGGGTGTGACAAAGGACCCTTCCAAGACCTTTTAATTTCATGATGTGTTAAATTGAATTTTTTAAAAGAAACATAAATGAATACATGTGCATGTTGTAAAGAAGAGGAACATGGCAATCATCAGAAACATAAACTCAAGAAGTTGATAAAGGAGTTCATCCAGGAGGGACTACGTCTTCGGGCCCCGGTGTTAAGATGGTGTAGTCTGTTGCATTAAGTGCTATCAATAGTGATGATGTACATATAGGTGATGTCATTATCATACAAGGAAAATGCCCTCACGCAGGAGTAGCTCCAAGAGATGTTCCACTACAAGAATTCTTAGTCAAAAGACTCCTATCAGTATGACACAAAAACTCATGCATGATGAGCATCCTGCCAACATGGCATAAAAGGGATCTCAAAGAAATCATGCATTGAGACACATGAGTATCCCATCAACATACAACAAAGGGATCTCAAAACACAACATGATGAGTCATGATAACAAGTACATCACATAGGCGATTCTGCATCACATCAAGCAAGAATCGTAAAAATGAGTAAGAAACAGGATCCCACATCAAACATCAATCAAGGACCTGTGTAGCACAATGCATAGCAAAAGAAGTACATGAACACTGAATATATCTCACAACTAAGGGCCATCTGAAGAAGCAGATTTCAAACTGCTGAAGCTGCTCGGACCATCGATCTCACGACATCAATCGCATGGAAATGACTTCTCGCACACGAGTGTGGACATCTGCACTGGCACTTAGAAAAGTGGCTAGAAAATGAAATGAGAGAATGAGAAATTTGAATGCACCATGAGATTTTTGGCATCGAGTAGTGCAAAATCGACTATCCAAAATCTGAATTCTGAGAAGCTGAGAATCTGGGCTCAAGGAATCTTTTAGATTCCCCCTAGATTCCTCAAAGATTCTGCTCCATGGGTGGACTAGAAATATGCAACTCAAATGGAAAATTTGACCTTGCCATTGTGATCCCTATGGAAAACTGTGAAAAACAAGTATAAACTTGACTATATTCCGACATGGAGAAAAATTACCTCCTTAGGAAAATTTCAAGGCTCATGGTTCCACTCCCTGTTTTTACAGCAATCATGGTTCCACCTTCATCCTGAAAATGGCCGAAAAATGCATAACTATGATGGAGACATAGACAACGCCATTGCGTTTGTGGCGATGAGAAGTGCTGAATCCTTATAAAATTTGTTGAAATCCGACAACATGAAATTTCACCCCTCCTGCAAAATGCTGCGTTGAACTGCATGCACAATGTCCTCTTGTCTCAAAATTCATGCCTTCTCCTAGTTCCTCCATCTGCCTCGAAATCCATGCAAATGAGGGTTACATATTTTTCCTAGGAAAGTTAACCAAGGAGTTTGGTTATGGTATAATGGTAAATTTAACAATTGGTTGAGGAGAGGTCGGGTGGTCAAACCCCAACCCTCTCATTATAGTTTGTTTGTTTTCCAAAACCCAAAAATGTGTTTGAATGGGGGGGTTGGGTCCGCATTGGGCGACCCACCCCAAAACTTCCGTAACCATCTTTCAATTAAGGGTGGCGTTAAAGTTTTGATGGACCACCGTTTGGGTGATGGTACGTATTAATGCTTTTGGAGCCGCCTACTTGGGGGCCAACCACGTGGGTCAGGTGGATTTGACCCCCCCGGATCCTGTATTACCTGCGATATGGCACACATTTAATGGCTTCGGGGTGTGTGCCGGGTCCACCGGAGGTGGCCTGTGCCCACCCCATTAATACAATGTGTTAACATTTATGCGGGGTGTGGTTGGAGGGTCCAGCGGAGTCATGGCCGCCGACCCATTTAAATATTGACTTTGTTTTATGGTTGGGGTTAGGCCGGAGGGGTTCATGGCCCGTCGGCATTTTAATAAAACATTTTGTTATGTAATTTTGCGGTGGCGGGGGTGGTGGCCTGCCAACTCATTTATAATTTTTTTTTGACTTTTTATAAAGTAGAGGTGCTTCTAAAATCTTTAGAAAATAAGGGTTACTGGCAAATTAACGAGGCCACAATTTTAACTGATTTTAGGAGCTAGGTTTCATGCCTCGGGGTTGGTCAAATTGTAGGACACTTTAACCTAGCCCACAACCCAAATTTGACCAAACATTTGACCGACTCGTTCTCCCTCATACGAGCTCAGATTGATGAACTGTTCACACCTTCGCAATCAGAACGATGAGATCTACGCTTTAGTCCTAGGTCGACATCATTCTAAACGCTTTGATTTTCGAGCATTCATAAACCCTCTTTGTCCTCTGTGTCTCTGGAGCCACCTGGATCATCATTAATATAGACAGTGACTGCAGGATTGCGTGGATCATTGTACTTAGTAAGGAGAGGCTGCACATAAATTAATTTGGATAACTTTCCCATCACATGTATGGTGGCAGGGTCTTTAGGCTTTCTTCGAGGCTTCTTGACGCACAAATCTCTCACTTTATTGGCATATATGGGTACTTCTTTAAGGGCTTGTAGCAAAGGGATTCATACATACAGATTTTGCAACTCCCTAAGGAAATCATATTTAGGCTAGGAAGTCATCCTAGGTTCAGCGAGTCTCTCAGGGAACGGGGGATCCTACGTAACAATAGTTGAATATGTTGTTACAGGTGTATCAACCTCCCCTGAATTAGCTATTATAGATGTAACAGTTCTTCACGGGTCGGATGTTACAGATATAACAACTTCCTCTATATCAGCTATTGTAGACGCAGTAGCTGCCTCAGAGCCTCTAGCTTCTCCTCTGGATGGTTCACAATCTTCCTTCGTAATGATAGGGGAGTGACTGGGGTTAATTATCGTGCCCGATCGTAATTGTATTTCATTAAGTTCCACAAGGGTAATAAGGTAGGTCTGGAAGGTCATAGGAGCCTCTATGCTTGAGCTGCTTTATTGTTTGGGTTTGGGTTAGGTTGCACAGGTAGTTGAGGTTGCACAGGTGGTGGAGCAGAAGCTTGGAAAGGAGGTAACTGCAGCTGTTGTTGCATGGGTGGTGCAGGCAGAGCTGAATTTTGGGCATTTCCTCTCCAGTTCTGGTTCCACGGGTATGGTTGGGATTGAGGATATTGGACAGGAGGAGATGGAGACCATTGGTTCCAGGGTGAAGGGAACTGAGCTGAAGGAGGGGTAGAATATTGCCATGGATATGGTTGATTATTATATGCATTGTTCCACGAATTGAAAGAAGAAAAGTCTTGAGACATACCTAGAGGTTGCGGTTGCCATGGCCTCTGTGGTGCAATGAAGTAAGAGGACTGCACCTCTTCGCTTGATTCTCTAAGTACTGCCTTTAGTCTAGGAAGCTCCGGACACTTCTCTGTCGAATGTTCCAACTCGCAGATGTTGCAGAGGCTGATGCTGTTCAGTTCGCATTCCCTGTAAGGATGTTTCTTCCGACAAGTCAGACAGAACACAGCCAAGGGTGTATCAGCTTCTGCTTGTGTCTTTTTTATCTATGCTATTGTTATCTAGGCTGAGAGAGTACTGAGGATATCGGTCTTAAAATTTTCAAACAAATTTTTGATCTCTGCTCTGGTTACTCCTCCGCCTGCAAATTTTTGTATGTGAACAGAGGCATCCTGAATTGTACTTCTTCCTCTAGATGATCCTCGAGAGCATCGTAGGTAGAGCTTTATAATTTCAGTGAATGGCTCTTGTGATATATCCCCCTTGCCTAATAGGTTCAAGGTGTCAAGGCAGTCATCCCTCATTCCTCTGATGAATATAATCTTCAAGATTTCCGGGTCTAAATCGCTGTGTTTAGACCTCTGCAAATTGTAGTGGAATTGTTCCACATAATCTTCCAGGATTTCTTCCTCCTTATGTGTCATTCTAAATATCTATTCCCTTAAGTCCCTGGTCCTACAATAGTCTTGGTATTTTGACAAGAACGTCTCCTTCATAGCATTCCATGTTGAAATGGAAGTGGGACCTAATCCCATGAACCATCTCAAGGCTGCTCCTTTTAAGGTAGCAGGGAATAGCTTTAACTTTTGAGCATCTATTGTATAATCATAACTTCTACACAAGACATCAAACTCAAATAGAAATGTATCTAGATCTTCCACAGTCATCCCCTGAAAGGATGGTAAGGATGATAGAGGAATATTCTTCATAGGAGCTTCACCCCTGAGATTCCCAATTGGGAACTCAAAGGTGGTGGTAGTGGTGTTTGTTTTAGCATTGTTATCATTGTTGTCCCCCATGATTAATTCTTCTAACCCTTTCTGTAGCAGACGTTCTTCTAGCTGCGTTTGTGATGGCCTTGCAGACATGATTAATGCCTCAAATACTCCTGGGGTTCGTTGTTTCACTGCACTACCTGTATTCGGATATTGATAAGTCACTAAGTGCGTCTCCATCTCAGGTGTCCGATGTTCCCCTTCAGTCTCAAATTCTGGCTACTAACTTCCCCTTCCTACTCATAAATCAAATCCTTGATCTTGAAGGTATGAGTGCTGGCCTTAGAATCATATGGTCCCAAGATGGGGGGATTGGAGGTTTCTACTTTCACTATGGGAGTAATAGCCTTCTACAGCCCTGTTTTCCTTGCATTCCTTTGAGAGATGGATTGTTCTTTTTCTGCCTTGGAGATTAATTCCTGGATAAATGTCTTTCTTCCCAAATCTTCGCCCTTCGTTTCCTTTTTACGACCCATCGTTCCTGTGACTTATTAGAGTGGGGGTGATTTCAGTATCTATGTAAGTCCTAAAAAGTGCACACATGGACCCTATGTGTATCAAATCAAACTCTAAGTATGTCAGCCTTCGACAGTGGTGAGCCTGCCCAAGTATGTTAGAGCAATGCGCATGTTCTTACCTCTCGTCTTACCGCTCATCAACTGAAGAGCCGAAGACACACTAATCAAAGCATCAAAATGTCCTAAGTGTCCTAGTGATCGTAATGGTGAGTCCGCCCAAGTATGTTAGAGTGATGCGTAGATTCTTACCTCTCGTCTTACCACCCAGAAACTGTGGACTAGGAGCACTCTATATTAAACAAACAACTTGGTTGACTGTATCGTCATCTTGCCATCCCTAGAAACGACGCCAAAATGTAGTGTTGTTTTAATCAACCTTAATTGACTCAGACTACAACATTAATTGTCAACCCAAGGTAGGTCTTGCTGTTTCAATGGAGTTCGCACTATCTGTGCCGATACACTCCAGCCAAGCATACGAAAGTGTAGAAAAACTGTAAAGGGTGTCACTGATCTAAATTGTTGAATGAACCCATGCATGCAGATATAAAAACACTCTACAGAATTAAATCACAACTCGCAACTATTGAATTAAAGGCTCGCCACACAAGAACTAACATCTATTCTAGCTGGTTACTATTCTTCTGTTGATTAACTATGTGTAACAACATAAAATAAATAGAAACAACAACAAATGCAATCCATGATTTGTACAACAACAATGAGAAACCATAAATCAATGAACTAACTTAGAATGTACGCTACCTAAATCGTTGCATTCTCTACCAAAGAGGAGGGCCCTATTAGCTCTGCTACAAACTTCAATGCTTAATAAGTCAAGGCAGGTTTGGCAGTGCTGGTTGTGCTTTTAAAATGTTTGCAGCAGTGGGTTTTCTCCCTCCCCTTCATTATCCTTATTCTCCCTTGTAACCCCTTAACCTCTGTTTTCCGCCGAATTTCCTTATAAACCCCATTAACTTGTTTGGACTCTATTTAAACTTGTTCTTTGTCTAACTCCTGGGCTCCAAGACCATACTTTCTTGTAGCCCCTGTTCCTTAGTCCCCAGCGCTTAATGCATATGATTGCACCCATGTAGCCTTTCATCGTTTGCTAAATCTCAACTGTCAATTTCCTACGATCTAACAGTCATTGTTCTTTTGCTCGCACATTAAACATCGCGCGCCTTCTGCGTCATCCAACCGTCCATCGGAGGTCCGACGACACTCGCACCGTCTCCCGCTGCAACCTGCCCGCTTGTTTATGTGCGGGGAGAGTGGTTTCTAGCCGGTCACGGAAGCCACGTGGTGCCTTTTTGTTGGATCATGGCCCGCTATACGGAAACCGCCGTCCCCTAGAAGGCGGTGCGGGGAATACTGCCCGCCTCCCAAAATCATCCTCCCGCCCGTTAACGACCATGCATATTCTTTGTGTGATCGTCGTCTGATCATTCCTGCCCATGATCTGACGGCCCTAATTCATTCACCTGTGTTTGCTCCCGATAACTCCTCCCGATGTGATCGTAGCCATTGATCTATACGATCCGATGGCTCACGATGCTCTCCCCGCTCCACTGTCTTCTGATAGCTTCCATACGCCGATCTCCGTCGTTCGATTGCTTAATCTAACGGCTAGTGTTCATTCGCCTGTCTGCGCTATCTCCCGATATCCCTCGTCAAGTCATCTTCGTCGTTGATTTAGCTAATCCGATGACTGAGCTGCGTTCTTCTGATCAATATGTTTCTACCTTACTGTTTGTTCCATTCCCGACTGCTCACTGCTGCCAAAGAATGAAGATGATCTGTTGCCCTGTACCTGCACAATTAAAGCTTCACCAATTGGAATAAATCAATAGCATGGCCAAGAAGGAAAAAGGGCGACCTTGAGCAGTGAAAAGCATTTATCAGGCATGGAGTTTAATCCATTGTTCATTCCAGCTTCCAGAAAAGGACCACAGAACAACAGAAAAGGTCATGTTGTCCATTAAAGCTCCGAGATTTGCAGCAGAGGTCCATTTCATATTGTAAATGTGGTTGGTGGTCCATTAAGACACCTCCATGCATAACCTAGCATAACAACTTTGTAAACAGATTCTATATATATCCAGAGACACAATGTAATCAGGTTGATGAATAGTTGATGAGTGTTAATTTGTTGCAAGCTTCAACTTCTAGAGACTGTAACTACCTTGTAACCTGCAGTTTCTGGTCTGCATTTCCAGCTAATACAAGCATCTTTTGCTGTTAATTGCTCACTTTCCACTTCTTCTTCTTGTTCCAGGCTGTGCCTGTTTTGCAGTTGTTCATGTGTTGTTAATGTTTAGCATTAGAGGGGATGTCATCCCACCTATGTGTTAGGATTTAGCATGCGGCATTGAATCTGTTTGCAGGTTTCTCTTGTTTTAATGCCAGAGAGCTGTCATCCTGTCTGTGTATTAGAAAACAGATTTACAGACCTTTTAACTAGTTGCAGTTGGCCATCACATGGTCCTGTGCATCTGCTGGTGTGATTAGTGTTCTCCATCATCACATTGTTTCTAAAGCTGTGAGTAATTGGTGGTTAAAAGCCTTGTAGTCTGGGGGTGTTCACCATGTCTGGGGTCAATCATAGTATAAGTGGTTATCTGGCTTGAATATGCAGCATTTCTTTTATTCATCCACCTATTTTTCCAACATTTTGTTGAGTTTGTAATGTTCCCGAGCATCACTGATATACAACCTAGGTGAGTGTCTTGGGGTGATAACATTAATTGGCGTCGTTGCCGGGGAGAGGAGAATTGAAGCTCAACTTCCCTGGGAGAATGACACAGCTTCAAGCCTTGATGACAAACAAGGTTTGAACACATGTTTTGGTTGTAATTATCTGTCTGGCAACTCCACTGATGGAAGACCATCTTTTGGCCACTCCACATTGTAGTTCTGGAGTAGTTGGTGAGGCGTACTCGAAGAAATTTTCAGAAACTATCAGTTGAACCAGTGCCTGATCCTGAGAAGATCATTCAGCAGAAGAAAGTATCGCAGTAAGGAGCATCAGGGTCAGGTAAGCCTTAAAAATTCCATGTATCTCTGTTAGTGATTGTCACCTTCAGAGATTCATGCAGCTCCTTGTTATTCATTTCCCTTTCGGACCTCAGTTCACAGAAAGAAGCACCATGCTGTCCATCATATTCCTCTGTCTCCATTATCCTTTTCATTGATTCATTTCACTCGGTCCACCAGTATCCCTTTTGTATACCTCAGCCATGGCAGGCCAGCAAGCTCTTACAAAAATAGAATGAATAGTTGTTGCTAGGTATGGACCTTTAGTCTTTCCTACCCCTTTGAATGCCATGCTTGCAGGAGATTATCATGAATTTATGCCAGAGTTTACTGGTGTAGAAGAAATATCAGCTGAGGAGAATTTAGAGGCCTTTTATAATTATGTTGATAACTTGAATATCAATGAAGAGGATGTCTGGATGAGGGTTTTTGTTCAAAGCCTAGATGGGGAAGCTAGAAAATGGTTTAGAAATTTACCCCCTAGGTCCATTGCAGACATTGATGCTTTAGATGATGTATTTTTAAAGCATTAGGGAAATAATAAAGATCTGCTCTTTTATCATGATGAATTTGGAAACTTGCAGAGAGAAGATGGTGAGCTGCTGTCTGATTTTAACATCAGATTCAATCATATGTACAACAAAATTCCAGCCGAAATAAGACCTATCCCTACTTCTACCATGATTACTTATGCCAATGCCTTTGATTCTCAATTCTTCTTGCTGTTAAGAGAAAGAAAATGTGCTTCTTTGGCTGATATGCTAGATGCAGCCTTTGAAATAGAAGCAAACATCATTGCTGCAGAAAGTCTCGAAGGTGATGATGAAAGGAGAAGGTAGGGAGGTGAATCCTCATCATCCTTAGAGCCTGAGATAGAGGTATTTTCTAGGATGATTGAGTTTTTGGCCTCTGAAGTTTCAAAACTAAAGGCTGAGCAGTATCATGTGGAGGCAGGAGCTCATTGTTCCAATTCTTTTTCAACTTCAAATTCTTATAGAGGAGCAAATGAGCATTTGCAGATTTTTCAAAGAAGCAGTAATACAAAATAAGACAAAAGGGTGAAGATCCTTTTACAAAATATAGTCATAGAAGAAGTGCAGCATGAGGAGAAGGTCCATGTTTTGGAAGGTGCTCCTTTCCTAACATGGGCTACTTATGAGAAAGAAATAACCAAAGGAACTGCTCGTGAGCCTATTGTAGCTGCAGAACAACAAGATGATCAGTAGAAACAGCCAGCAGCAGATCCCTTCATCCTCTAGGAATCTGAGCTTGAGGCCAACACATCTTCCCATGGCTATGCAGATCTGCCAATTTTCCAGCCTGCTTTTGTCCCCAATCCAGTAATCAAGAAGGGAGAGGAAAGCTCTCCATCATCTTTTGTTTTTCTGTCTGATCAAATAACAATCCCTCACAGTTGCCCCTTGAATACTGAGGTAGAACAAAATTCAATGCTCAAGGCTGAGACTGATCACCTCAGTTTTGATGTTCTGAAACCTTCTCAGATGGCCTCCACACAGATTGGAAGGGCAACTTTATAGATGCCAGAAGAAGAAAATGCACAGTCATGGGACTCCTCCTTGGATGAGGATTGTTCAAAGGAAGATTCAGGAGCAAAAAATATCTCTGTGTCCCCTGCACAAGAAAACAATGATGCATCTTTCATATTTATTTTGCAGGCCACAGAAGACAAGAATAGGTACACAACAGCCATGATTAGTCAGCAGGTGTACAAAGGCTTCTCTAAAGAGCATCCAAGGAGGAAAATATACAGAAGGGAAATGAAATTTGATCCATATCTGCCTGTGAAGCTCAAAAGTCCTAAACTGTTTGAGGTGGAGGATCAAATAAATCCTGTCTTGCTGATATATGATGAACCAAATGACAAGCAACAATTTTGATGGCCCAGCAAATGGGCAATTTTTGAAGTTTTAAGTTTTTAGGCTTTAATGAATGTAAACATTTTCTTGTTCAGTCTTTAGTATATGCTTAGTTGAATCCATGCCCAATGGATATTAGGCAAATGTTTTTAAATCTGGTTTTGTATGAAGGCATTGGTCTGCTGTTCTTGAGACCTCACAGGGAGGATCTCATCCCCAGAAGGAGCCAATGTTAGCTCTGCTACAAACTTCAATGCTTAATGGGTCAAGGTAGGTTTGGTAGTGCTGGTTATGCTTTTAAAACATTCACAACAGTGCGTTTTCTCCCTCCCCTTCATTATCCTTATTCTCCCTTGTAACCCCTTAACCTTTGTTTTCCACCGAATTTCCTTATAAACCCCATTAACCTATTTAGACTCTATTTAAACCTGTTATTTGTCTAACTCTCGGGCACCAAGACCATACTGTCTTGTAGCCCTTGTTCCTTAGTCCCTGGCGCTTAATGCATATGATCGCGCCCATGTAGCCTTTCATTGTTTGCTAAATCTCAACCGTCAATTGCCTACGATCTAACCGTCATCGTTCTTTTGCCCGCGCATTAAACATCGTGCGCCTTCAGCATCATCCAACTGTCCATCGGAGGTCTGACGGCACTCGCACCGTCTCCTGCTGCAACCTGCCTACTTGTTTATGCGTGGGGAGAGTGGTTTTCCACCGGTTGCAAAAGGCACGTGGTGCCTTTTTGTTGGATCATGGCCTGCTATACAGAAACTGCCAACCCCCGGAAGGCGGTGCAGGGAATACCTCCCGCCTCCCAAAATCGTCCTCCTGCCCGTTAACAATCGTGCATCTTCTTTGTGCAATCGCCGTCCGATCATTCTTGCCCATGATCCGACGACCCTAATTCATTCGCCCATGTTTGCTCCCGATACCTCCTCCCGATGTGATCGTATCCATTGATCTATACGATCCGACAACTCATGATTCTCTCCCGGATCCACTGTCTTCCGATAGCTTCCGTATGTCGATCTCCGCCGTCTGATTGCTTAATCTAATGGCTAGTGTTCATTTGCCCGTCTGCGCTATCTCCCGATATCCATCGTCAAGTCATCTTCGCCGTTGATTTAGCTAATCCAACGACTAAGCTACATTCTTCTGATCAATATGTTTCTGCCTTACTGTTTGTTCCATTCCCAACTGCTCACTACTGCCAAAGAATGAAGACGATCTGCTGCCCTGTACCTACACAATTAAAGCTTCAGCAACTGCAATAAATCAACAGCATGGCCGAGAAGGAAAAAGGACGACCTTGAGCAGTGAAAAGCATTTATCAGGCATGGAGTTTAATCCATTGTTCATTCCAGCTGCCAGAAAAGGACCACAAAACAACATAAAAGGTCATGTTGTCCATTAAAGCTCTGAGATTTGTAGCAGAGGCCCATTTCATATTGTAAATATGGTTGGTGGTCCATTAAGACACCTCCATGCATAGCCTAGCAGAGCAACTTTGTAAGAAGATTCTATATATATCCAGAGACACAATGTAATCAGGTTGATGAATAGTTGATTAGTGTTAATCTGTTGCAAGCTTCAACTTCTGGAGACTATAACTACCTTGTAACTTGCAGCTTCTGGTCTGCATTTCCAGCTAATACAAGCTTCTTTTGCTGTTAATTGCTCACTTTCCACTTCTTCTTCTTGTTCCAGGTTGTGCCTGTTTTGCAGTTGTTCATGTGCTGTTAATGTTTAGCATTAGAGGGGCTGTCATCCCACCTATGTGTTAGGATTTAGCATGCATCATTGAATCTGTTTGTAGGTTTTTGTTGTTTTAATGCCAGAGAGCTGTCATCCTGTCTATGTATTAGAAAATAGATTTACAGACCTTTTAACTAGTTGCAGTTGGCCATCACAGGGTCCTGTGCATCTTGATCAGTGTTCTCCATCATCACATTATTTCTAAAGCTGTGAGTAATTGGTGGTTAAAAGCCTTGTAGTCTGGGGGTGTTCACCCATGTCTGTGGTCAATCATAGTAGAAGTGGTTCTCTGGCTTGAATATGCGGCATTTATTTTACTCATCCACCTATTTTTCCAACATTTTTTTGAGTTTGTAATGTTCCTGAGCATCACTGATATACAACCTAGGTGAGTTTCTTGGGGTGATAACAGACCCTTCCTCCTCAGCAGGGTGCAGGAAGAACACAAAAAGTGATTAACGAATCATCTGGAAAGCAATAACAACAACACCATGCCAATTGATATTAAAATAAGTTCAGAAATTACAGAAACAGAGTAACGATACTCCTCTATATGCTGTCTCTTGATACATAAAAAGTCGAGTCTTTTATAACTATTACATCTCGAAAATTAGAAAATAGATCAGTCATTAGAATCTCCGATTCTCATATTGATCCAAAAATAAAGAAGTTGCGACCTATGCTAAATAAATATACATTAATTACAACTGCTTGAGTCTTATTGCCTCAAAAATAAATAATCCTACTGTTGACAGCTGTTATGTGGAATAGTACCCACATTTACAGCTTCGATGCAACAGTATTGAGCAAATAATGGTTCGGGATGACACGACACAATTGATGACACCATTTTTGGTGTAACGATGGATCCATGCAAGGTGTAACAACACCCGATGTGTAACAGCAACCTGTAACAACACTGATGTGTAGCGGCAATCTGTAACAGCAACAACATGTAACAACAAAGATGTGTAACAACACCTAGAATGTAGCAACAATATGCAACATCACTCAAGGTGTAACAACAAACTCTTCTATCCTTTCCTGCAGTTAACTCCTGCTACCTATTTGCTTCCACGAGCCAACACCTGAAAAAGATAAACTTCCCATCATAATCCTTCAATGCTTGACCAGTTAGCCACAAAGAAGGAATAAAGCCTCATATTTCTTCGGTAAGATACAACAAAGTAACATGATAGTAAAATGGATTAAAAAGGTAAGAAAATAGTGATTTTTGTCATATAAGGGCACAGGTCTGGAGGACAAAAAGGTCAAAAAAGGGAAAGAAGGTATACAAAATGGGTGAAAAAACAAACCCAACAGCAGGAGTCATAGTTAGGAGGGATTCAGACTGAATTTCAATTAAAAATTGAGCAATAGGTGAGACAAGGCATAGGTGAAGTATGGGCTTTACTTTATGGGAACGAGATAATCGGTTATTGACTGCTCTCATTGTTCAAGGATATTGATTATGGTGCCGCTTTCTACGATTGTGGAGGTGAAGTTTCTTATATTCCAAGATCCACCAAAATGCTTATGACTGAGACACACATTGGTAGCAGTGAATTTGCTTGGAGATATTTAAAGAGTGATTAATGCCTTTGATATCGTGGATAATTCATATATGAGACAGATTTCTTATTTTGGAAATCATAGATGAAAAGGATTGAAGTTGCTATAGGTTTGTGTTGAAGTTTAAGCACTGGGCCCATAACCCATAAGTCCCAAGATCTGTGGGAGAAGAATCAGAGTTTGTGCAGACAAGTGGAAGAGACAACATGCAATAATTCTCTAACAGGTGATCAACTACCAACAACGTTTCTCGAGTTTCATCCCCTACAAACTAGAGAATCCCCATAAATCACATGCCATTTCAAGGTCGTTGGTTACTCATAATTATAGTATCAAAAAGACCGAAACTTCTAGACATCGTTGCATTTAAGAATTAGCAGCACGAAGTCATAAGGCTGAAGCTTTAGGTGGAGCAGTTACAGTTGAGACACAAGCGTATGACGCGAGAACAACTTGCAGATTTGAGCATGAAAATATGTGAGAGAGACTTGAAATATTTATGCTCGTGTGAAATCATTATTTATATTTCTTGTTGCGTAGATGATGAATGGTGTTGATATGTTACAGAGTATAATTGTGTGCGTGTGAATTCCATTGGGGATTGTTGATTAATTGTCTATGATTTAGCCGAGGATCGATTAGTTTTGAATATTTGCATTTTTTCTAAAGATTAATACCCATGAAATTACCAATGAGATGATATGTTTGTTGCAGAAGTATCAATAGACTCATTAGACTCTGCTATTATTATAGTTGTTGTGCGAATTAAGGGAACCACCGTGTAAATCATAGGGAGACACGATGTTGGTCATTAAGGAAGATATCGATGGAGACAAAATTCTTTTGATTGTTGTGTTGGTCATTGTTTGTGCCTACATCAAAGTGTACATGTTAAGCTAGAGATGAGTGTAGATCTCTGGAGATGATAGATCAACCAATAGAAGGGTTAAAGCGTGGATTTCTTGATCTTCAGGTTTGTAGAATGAACTAAGTGAAACCTCGATTAACTGAGTGAACGAATACGAAGTTCATTTTGATAAGCGTGTTGGAGGATGTGAATATGCTTCCAGAGAAGTGTCAAATTCAACAATATTGAAGGTATTAAAGGTTCGAGATGAACACATTGCCCATGTCCTTTAATTATTATTATTTCCTTCATCTTCTCACATGTCAAGGCCCGAGATGAGAAGGATATTTATATACAAGCCATCTCACCGGTTACAATCTATGCGGGTCCACCAACATCTTTTTATTATTTACAGGCTTCGATGAGATTGTTATGCATGTGCTAGTTAGTTTGGATGTTCATGTCAATGCCTTGTATTGATCTTTAAAATGTTTGAAAATTGAACACACAATACAGGAAGATACACACATTGCTTCGTCTTCTTCTTTTTGCAGGTCCAAATTCACAATCCACGTGTCTCATTTATATATTATACTACCGTGAAGCAGATGCTTGGTAGTTGAAATATTATGATTTGGAGCATTAACAAGTAACAATTATATGTGACACAAAAAAAACAACACTAAGACAAGAGGAAGTCACCAAAGTGCGTCTGTGAGTCCAAAAAACTCATTGTTATAAAGAGGAACAAGTAAATGTTTAAGTCATTGAAAAAAGTCAAGTCTACATAAAAGATTTTGATAAAAAATCGTAATGAAGGAAACTTTTGTCAAAGGTCATGAGTTTGAGGTCATAGTCATAATTGTGAAAGTCAAAGTGAGTTTTCCAAGTAAAGTGGAAATGGTCAAAAGTCCTCAGAACTAAAAGTCTCTCGATGTAAAGTTGAATCATAAGTCAAATCAAAAGTGTATTCAATTCATTGAATGTAACGGGTGCATGATCGGTAGAGCCTGACACCCAAAGTATGGTCAATGTATTGTAAAGAAAATTTGAATAGATATTGCAGTTGTTTGTAGCAAAGGAATAAAAGTACAAAGGAGTGCTCAAAAGGAAGGTTAAAGTGTAGTGAACCATTGGCCAGGTTAAGAGGAAATAACTTGGTAAAGTGTTAGTACAATTGTATATTACAGTGAACAAACTGAAATTCATGAAAGAAGGATATGAATATGATTATGGATAGTCATTTGCATAATTTAGAGACAATACACATCGATGGTATAGCAGTTTGTGTTGGTGATGAAGAGTTCGAGAAAGAAGTCATTGAATTGAAGGAATGAGTTGACATGTTGATGGAGTTACTACAAAATCAGAAACATGGATGGATAATGAAGAAGACAACTAGGTGGCCAATCAAACAATTGATTGCAAGAAAACTTAAACACAAGTTGAAAGTTTTGTTAAAGGAAGCAGAAACAATCCAGATAACCGAGATGAATGTACGAGAACAAGGACCGATGATTAGTGAGGACAATGATGATGTTGAAATGAAATCTATTGATATGAACATGGGTTCAATTCCCACAGATGGAGCCACAAAGTGTTTGGAAGATAAACATAAATATTTGAGGAAATAATCATCTGTCAAGACTATAAAGTCTTATATTTTTAAATTTGACAATTGGTGTGTGGATGCAGTATGTGTTGCAAATGATGGACAAGAGATTAATTTTGTTTCATGCACGGATGAAGACCAATCTTTTGAAATGATTTTTGAAAGAGACCATAAAATGATAATGAAATGTGAAGAAGAACTACAATTGTTAGAAAAGATGTTGATGGAACCTAAAGCCAATCAAGTTGCAAATGAAGAAGAGAAATACTCAAACACGCTTAACAGTGAAAATGTGGAACCTAAGATAAAATGTAGTTTTCAATTTAATGTTGAGGATGCAAGTATAGAAAATAATGATGAATATGAATTAATGTTCCGAGATAATAATAGTCAATGTCAACCTGAAACTAGATTGGATATTGAAATTGAAAAATTAAAGAAATTGATGGGAAAAGCACAAAAACCAAGATATTGCAAGATGAGGTAGAAAGAAAACAACATAATACATTTGATTTCTTGAGTATACATCGGTAAAGAAGGAGGATAATTGCAACATAAATTTCAGAAGCCTGGAAAACAGGAAAGGAAAACCATAGAACATCAACAACATGAGAGAGGAACTAGTTTATTGCAAGTGAAGTTTGGGATTGAGGAGGATTTTTATCAAATTATGAAGACATATGGTTGGGAGACCATGATTTTATTTTACCTGGGGAGTCTGATGTAGGTGCATCTAACCTAGAGTTGAATTTTTACTAAATGAGTTAATTTATTAAGATAGGGTTTAATTATTTATTGTATTTTCCTATAGTTTTAGGAGAGAATGAGAAATATTGTAATTAGGAGAAGATTCAAGAGTATTTTGGAAGAAGTGAGAGAATTTTGGATTAGTTAGCTCTTATCTAGGGAAAAGGGATTAGGGGAGAGATTTTATGGATCATGAGAGATATTATGGGAGTTAGTTAAGGATCTAGAACCTACTTGGGTTCAGATCCACTTGTATAAATATAGGTGAGCCCATGAGGCATGTAAGTGTGTAAGCAGGTGTGAGTGTGGCGAATGAGACACAATGAGTAGGCCAAGAGTTCTCTTTCCCTATGGTTAGTTGTTGCATCAACTAGTGAAAAATACCAAATTGGATAGGATTGTCCCTAAGCTAGTGTTTTTATATTTGGGATGTCATTCCCTTTGTTGTCATGAGAAGGCCCTGAACTATGTTCCTAATCCTAAATGGCTAGTGGGAGGCTTAGTGGAGAATTGAACCACTTAGTGTTTGTTGAATAAGTTGATAAAACACTAAGTTCTTACTAAATAAGCTAATAAACCACTTAGTGCTTGTTGAACATGCTAATAAACCACTTGGGTGCCTGATGTGTGCTTGATAAATGACTTGATAGGGTAAGATAAGCCATTATTGTACTTGCTAAAAGAGATGATAAATTGTTAGACTAATCATTACACTAAGAGGGGGGGGGGGTGAATCAATGTAAGGGCCAATTTTAATTGAATTAAATAATTTAGCAATCAATTAAAACTATAAACTTAATCATGCAAGATTAAATATCATATTCACATCAACACATGAAAACATCAAATGTATGTGAAAACCCTTGTAGGAGAAACCACACATATTCTCATCTTCCATTTTTTATTACATTAATTTGCAAGCACCAACTTGCCGGAGGCACCAACCCCCAAAATAGATTTGCAAACACCAATCTGCTAGAGGTGCCAACCCCCAAAATAGATTTGCAAGAAGCAACCTACTAGATGCACCAACAACCAAAGTTGTACAAGCACCGACTTGCTGTAGGCTACAACTTGATTGAGGCACCAACCTATGAAATATGCAAGAAAAAATGTGTAATAGGCTTCAACACAATCATGGCACCAATCAACTCAAGATGTTCATCAATCATCAATTTGGAGTATATTCCACATATAAAAAATTGTTCATGAGTTCTAGAGCATATTGAAAATAACTATGAACTTTTCTTCTAAAAAATATGTCTTCATGACTTTGCTAGCCCCCCGTTTCAAATCAATAGAAAATTCCAACCATTTCCCTTTTTTTAATTTAAATTTGGCCATCAAAATAACCCATAAAAAACATTATAAAACTTAACTTTCCTATAGAATGCATCTTTCCGATTTGCTTCCTATGAAATGCACCTTTTAGGCCCATGTTCTACAAAATGCATATTGTCGAACTACTAATAGTTTGAAAAAAAGCACTTCTGATGGAAAAAATAAAATTTCAGCAGACCCAACCAAACTCGAACCTCTGACCTCCCATGGCACAACAAAATTTAACACTAACTATGATATTGCATTACTTGTTCAATTCAATCAATTGAAACTAATAAAAAACCACATCAATAAAACCTATCAACATCCATGGTGCCAATCAAATCGTACATTGGAGAGCCACATCAACACCCACAATTCCAATTAAATCACACAAAGGAGAGCCACGTCAATGCCCACAGTTCCAATCAAATCACACAAAGGAGAGTTATGTCATATTGCAACAAGGCCCATGAAAAACCACACGGTACCACACAATGGAGATCCATGCTAATCTACAATGCACAAATCATATTATCCCAATCATACTGTGGAGAGATAGGTCATACTACAATGAGGGCCCATGTCAAACCACATGGTGCCACATAATAGAGAGCCACATCAATCATACCACGAAGAGCTAGGTCATACTGTAATGAGGGCCAATGTCCAACCACACGGCATTGCTAGGACAATGAATTGTTCTAAAGAATCAAATAACTACCACACATTAAATTGTCAACCCGAGGATTCCTCTAGTTATTTCAAGGTTGTCTGCAAAGTATATGAAAGAGATGGTCCTGAAACTAACTACAACTAATTCTCTAACGAAAAGAAGATTAACTATAACAGAAGAATCAATCCGGGACTTGAGACACACATTCAAATGATTTAGTTTTTAAATAAACTCTATTCCTGGTGACTTCTCTGTCCTGAGGTTCCTCTTCTGCTTTTCTCTTAGTGGTGTTGCCACCCTTTTGAGGGTTTGGGTGGTTTTACAGGATTGTATTTGTATTAAGGAGTTCTACACCCTCCTCTTCCTCCTGTAGGATGTCATATCGATTGTGGTTTCGCAGGCCTTTACTGCTTGGAGGATGGTTGGGATTTTGTTGATTCCTCTAGTTTCGTTTCTTTCTTTGAACTTCCTGGAAACCCTCTACGTCTTCTTTTGCTTTGGCCTGGATATTTTCATTGGTTGCCTCTTCAGGTTCAAATCGATTCAGAGGGAATTCGTGAAACATGTACCCATACTCATGGAATCTACGTCATGTAAAAGGTATATGCTCGTAGTCCAGGGGTTGCTTCCAAACTTCATCAAGGTATTTGAGCTCTATGAATTTAGGTAGAGGCTCTGTTATATTCATGTAGACGCAAATTCAAGCATAAGAGGTATACCTCCCCCTCCACGTGGAATCTGCAACCTTGACAAAGTTTCCAATGGAGTTTCCAATCCCTTCTAAGATCTCTGGATCCCAAAAGTCGACTGGTAAGGCAAATAATATGACCCAGAATGATGCTGCTAAGAGTTTGTCCTGATCTGGGTTGTCACATTCTTCCCAGTGCCTCATAAAGATACCTGCATTGTTAAAAAAGTATGGTCCATTTTCAAAAACCCTTTCTTTATCCTCCAAATTGGAGAAGATCACTCTAAAAAATCCTTTAGCCCTAGCTTCAACTCAATATGGCATTTTGGCTGCCATTTTTGTTGGATCCATTTGACCAAGTCCCTTTCTGTTGGCCAAACCCCAATAAATTTACATATTAGGGCATGGTCTTTCATGTACTTCCTGTATGTCTCCAGTTTTTTGTTGGGTATGATGAATCTCGGTTTTTTGGCAGCCCATGGAAGATATTTTCCTTGCAAGCATGCTTGCCATTGGGCACTAAGAATCAGAAGGCCTTTTCTATTTCCACCATGATTGCCTTTCGTCATTGCTCCTTGACTACTTGTTTCGCCTGTCGCTATGTTTCGATAAGAGGGGATCTATCCCCCGCTGGTAGGTATGCTCATGCCTCTGTTAGAGGGCTAGAGTGAGGTAGGTAAAGGTGAAGGGGTCGCCATTGCCGAAGGTTTTCTGCATAAATGTTAGGGTTTTCATACTTAAACCTTAGTCGGTCACATGTTGCATTTCCACCCTTCATCTTAATTCAAATATCTCCAAATCCAGTAATGTTACAAAAGTGATCATTTCCCAAATGCACTCCACCATAATTACTAGTTTCATATGCAACATAATTATTTTTCCATGCAATTACATGTTGATATTCTTAAGAGTCAAGGATCTAATAAATACTATTGCTAGAATTATAAAATAATACCTCTTCTACTAAAACAATAAATAAAGCATCACCTTCTAAAACTATAACAATAGCCCTGTGTTTGTTTGTGATGCTTGAATTTTTATTTGTGTTGGTTTGTATTTGCTCCTTATGTTCTCTCTTCTAGACCTAACACTCTCTTTTCATGTGTCCTATGTTTCCATAATGAAAGCAAGTATACATCTTCTTGATTTTAACCTACCTCTTGATATTTAACAACCATGTCTCTTACATTCAATTTCCATCCATGATTAGCTAATGCTAGAGCTTATCCTTTTTGGATTTCGACAATTGATTTGCATCACAAATCCTCATTCATTAAACTATTGTTAACCTCATCAAACTACAAGGTCCCTCAAGGTGTTGAAGTGCTCATAGCTATTACCAAATTCTACTAGATGTTTGGCATTGAGCACATGAGTAGGATGGCTCCAATTTCATCATCTAAAGAAATTTTGATAGACGTAAGCTAATTAGAATTTATATTAAATTAATTTAAATGCTTTGCAATTGAAGCACCCTCCTTCATATTGAGGTTATTCAACTTCTTCATAAAGAAAACTTTGTTCAATGCAGTATTTTTCTCATACAGATCATGTAGATTTTTTCCATAGACCTTCAATTGTATTCTCACTACCTACATTGAAGAAATCATTTTTTTCTAAACATTGACGTATTGTGGCAATGATATTCATAGCTAGCTTAATCTAATCTACTCCCTAAATTGGAAAATAATAATCCTTCAAAATGAGTATCTATGATTTCCAAAGGGAAAAATTAGCCTCATTTAATTTATCCATTTCACTTAGCGTAATTGTTTCCATGCTTATAAAGACCCAACTTAAGCAATAACCTAGTACTACTCAATTAGACCTTACATGTTCATGAGGACACAAACATTCCTAGGTATGCAGTACCCCTCTATCTCCCATGCTTCAAACTACTAGTTGAGGTAGAAGTAGGGGAGTTGACTAGTGTAGCCTAAACACTTCTGTCACCACTAACTATAGGTATGGACATTTTGGAGGCCTAACTCCAACAACCTCTAATCTCATCATACATTAAAGAACTAACAACTTGGTTATCTTGTGCTAATTATTAAGCAATGAAAAGGAGATTATCCATTCATTTTGTGACCTTGCCTTCAATCTTGATCTTAAGGCATCATCACACAAGGCACATTTAATCCTAGGATCACACAAATGTTATATTACTCAAAGACATGGGAAAAGAGTAACAAAGAAGAAACTAAAGAGATGGCAAAAATGATTTAATATATTTATCTTATTTCCTTTACAAAAACATATAGAGGTTTCATTCATATGATGAGTGTTTGAGGCATATAGAGCCTTCAAAGAAAAACATGCAATTCCACAGATGATATTCACCAAAATATTTGGGCATTTAATGAATTAGAAAAATATTCCAGTTATTTCCTTGACTACGCTAGACTATGTTGGGTGGTAAATGCATAAGTATTCACCAACAAATCATTAGAACTACCTCTAGTAGTTTCTAGAAACACTTGGATTTTGCTTCACAATTAACATCAAGACCCTTGAATGCCCCTATTGCAAAATAATTTTACAACGCTAATGATTAATTTTTATAATTCCATCAAGTTCTAAAATTATTCTCACCAAATTTTTATGTCAATTTTTTTGTTGAATGGACTTTAATCAAATAATTTTTATTTTTCTAATTCAAAAATCAACTCCCAAAATTTCCCTTTTTGAGTCCCTTAATTCTTACCCTTCTATTCAAATTATGATATCAACCCTTTGTACTCTATTACCAAAAAATTTGTTATATCAAACCTCCCTACTCTTTTACCTAAGGAAATTGTGATATCAACATGTTGATTGTTTATCCTAACTACTCTAATTATTGATATGTTCAAGCTTCCATGAGTTGTTTATAATCATTTTCACTCTTTTCAATTCAATACTCCATAACTTGTTCTACTGCTATGAATGTTTGACATGCACTCATCATTCTCATTACTCATATGCTCATTTTCAATTTATTGGTTATATTATTCAAGCATTACTATATATCTTAAATTAAAAATAGTTTGTGGTTTAATTTTAGTGGTTGAGTGCTTTGAGCTTCATTTGGAGGTTTCAAGACTCACTCCAACTCACTATATTTATGATGTGTTTAATATTATAGATGTTCTAAAATTTTTAAAACCCTAACGTTTCAACTTAAATGCTTGAGAACGAGAGATATATTCCAATCATTTTTAAAACATAAAGAATTATCATAAAATATCAAAACTTGTCATCAATCTTATTGCACAATTGGTCAATTGTGCAAATTAACCAAAAATTCCATTAGTAAGTGTTGACGGTGCTGGATCCACCAACATTCAGGGGATCACCCCAGTATGAAGGCCCAAATAGACCTCACACCATTTGGTGTGGGAATCCCATCTGGTATGATGGCCCAATTTCCATTGTCTTAAGGATTTGCCTCAAATCTTGCTTGTCAGCACATGAGAGTGGTCTACTCTGCCTTCAATAAGTGAGGTTCACGTGCCTGGCGAGTGCTAGTGTACTCGTGTCAATGGTTCTTTCACTGCAAAAGGAGAGGGTGAAAGTGAGTCCCAAGTTGGTTGGGATGTAGTCCCAACTCGGCTAGGAACACACAACACAACAGGACATGCACAACTTCTAGAGGAGAAGTCCATACGGATGTAGAAATCACAACATACAAGGTAAGATAACATGTACAACACTCAATAGATTAGTCTGAACAAGTGCAACGGTTGTTACAACAAGCTTCATGTGAAAGGTTTGTCTGTTGTCTGGGAGAGTAGCCTACATGGGTGAGACAACGTTAACAACATATACAACACATTTCCATTAATAGATTATGCATTACAACAAGTGAAACAGTTCAGATGTAGAACACACGTTAAAGCAACATGCATTACAAGTGTTAAAGATTATTTTTACAACAGATACAATACATGTGTGAAAACGTGCTGGCCTGTTAGCAGGCTTATGAATTAAGCAAAAATTCCAAGACATATCATTACACCATACATCACAAACCCTGAGTGTGGGGCATTGGAGCCACTACTTACTCCTCAAAGAAAATGCTACAGACTCTCTTGGTTATGTGGGAGGAGATGAGGTGAAAAAAGGTCCTTTGCATGTACAAATGAGGGGGTACTTATAGCCAAGGGTGAAACTGACCCTTATGGTTGTTCAACTACCCTCATGACCGTTTGACTTCCATGAATTTTCGACTTACATAACTCTTTGTTCAACAAGTGGGTCTCTTGGACTTTCACGTTACATCACATTGATTGACAACATAGCCCATAGAAGAGATGTGGGTGACATGACAGTGTTGGTACATTCGTGATGTTGCTGAAGTGCATGGCAAGCTTTAGTGCTCCTAGGTGATTGGTGTCTTCCTGGTGTATCATAGCTTTACCTTTGCATGGCGAAGTGTGCAGAGTCTTCGATGGTCCTTGGTTCGCTTGATGAAGCTTTAACATGTTGTTCCTTGATTGCATGTTTGAAGGCTTGACAAGCTCATCTGTTTACAAAGGTGCATGTTCGTCGCGTTCATCCGTTTCGCATACATCATTTGTTCGTCCATTGGTGAACCTATCATTTTGCATGTGCTCCCTTCGTTCATCCCATTTGTTGTCTTGCCATGTTTGTTGGTGTTCCTGTACCTATAGTCGCTCATGACAAGACAACATGAAATCCAAAACCTCCTAGCCTACCATGGCACATGATCATTCAGATGCAGGTGACCGAGAGAGGTAGCAAGGTCGTGAAGTGGGATGATGGTTTTGGGCACTGCTGATGAAAACTGTGTAAGAGTCACTGAGTGATGGAGATGGGCAATTTGAGTCGATAGTGACTATATGTGAGGTCTGGCTTGGCTGGGAGACAAAATTGCACAAATTTTGGGAGAGATAGTTTGAGTTGTAGGAAGGCAAGGTAGGTAGGATCTACACAGTTTCTAGAACGAATGGGTAGCAGGGGCTAGAAGGCAAAAATTGTGTAACTTTCTGGAGGAACAGGTCGGGCTGTGAGGAGGGTCAGCAGGTAGGGATTGAGCAGCTTTTAGGAGGAAATGCCTGGGAAACTGGCAAACAAAACTACAAAATTCCCAAAGGGAAATGACAGTTGGCTGCTGGTGTCACTGGTAGCAAAAAATGTGCAATTCCCAAAGGGAACTAGAAGTTGGTTTCTCAGTGACTGGTAGAAAAAATTGCACAATTCCTAAAGGGAATTGATAGTCTATTGCAGGGAGCTACTGGCAGGGGAAATTGCACTAAGGCCGAGAGGTCGGCCTGTTGATCATCTCTGTGCAATTTTTGAGCTGAGCTAACTAATGGGCATCGAAAGTACTACTCATGAACACTGCACAATTTCTGAGATGAACAGTCGGTCGACTGTCAAGATGACTAACTAGGAAAACTGCGCAATTTTCTGAGGGAGATAGGGACAGGCATTTGGTGTCTGTCCAGCGTGTCTGTGCAATTTCATAAGTCAGTTGAGCGAGTAAGGTGAGTGGCCTCTGCACAATTTTTGAGGGGAGTCAGTCTCGGGGTGACTGTCGGGTCTGACTGTTTGGGTGGCCAACATGAGAGTTGATTGAATTGCTTGTGGGTAGCGAAGCTTGAAAAGACTAGCCTGGTGCTTCTGTGTTGTTCTGGTTGACAGTCGATCGAGTTGAAAGCGGGGTGATGGTCTAGCTATCAGAGGGGAGTCTGATCGTCAGAACTTCAACGAAAATGACTAAGTGTGTGAACGATAAAAATATGCATAGGTGATCATATGAACACACCCTCACATGACTCGACAATGAAACAAAACAAACCATCCAGACACACATGTTCAACATGACTGATCAACGGTGCAAGTTCCAAGTGTGACATTCATGATTGATCGTTCGTTGATCAATACAACGCTTGCGCGACAGTGAATGTGACTTCGTGTGTGAGTGCAATAGATGCTTTCATAGCGAACACAACAAGCACATACGAAGCAAAGACTCTGAGCATAACCAGAACATGGTCGCAATCATGACTTAGACACCAAAATATAGGAACTTGAATGAAAAGAGCAACCAAGGTGGATGCAAATACTCACACAAGCTCACGGAGTGAACCCAAGTGTGTGTAATCATCAAGTGAAACTCTTCAAGGGAGGCTCTGAAATTGGTGCACGCCAAAATTTGGGAGGGTGGTTGTAGCTGCTACAACACTTGGCGACACACTGGTAGAAATCCAGCTTCTCTGTTTCATTTCATTGCTAGCAAAGGGCCTTGGTCTTTCGCGGAGTATTGAATCGTTGTGTAGGTTACTTCAGTTTCCCCACTTTCCTAGTGGACATACATGGTTCACCCTTTGCCAACTCAGTGAAACACAATAAAAAATTCAGCTTAGATCTTAGTGTTTCGAATCTGAGAAGGGTAGTTTAGGTTGTGAGTTGAATATTTTCAGAGTATATGTTTTCATCTCTGGTGTTGCTCTGCTACCAGCTGGCCTGGAAAGTGCCCCGATGGATTCACGTAGGAACACACACATTGCTCCACTACCAGCGAGCATGGTCAATAAGCCAGTGGAGTTGCATGCTTCACCTCTCTGCGTAGGAAGCCTTTCTCTTCTTCACCTTTGTATTTTTCAAGAGGACTGTGAATAGGCACTTATTAATTTTTGGGGCGGAAGAGGGATCCCAAATTATTGAGAGGATAATAGGTTGTTCCTTTAGAGAAGCATTTAAGACCTCTGACATAGGTTTTCTCGTTTAGATTTTCCCCTTCTCCGTTTCCACTAGTTGTATGAGTTTGAACACACAGAGCAGAAGGTTGAGTTCAGGGATGGGGCTTCCTAGTGTGGACATAGGTTCATGGTTGGACCAAAAATTCCCTTATAGATGGTTCGTATTTTTTTTTGGGACTTCATCGGCTGAAGGTTATAACCAATCATAGAGAAGACAGACACAATATTGGCCAAGTGTTGTAGTGTCACAAGTCTCTTCAAATTTCAGCCACATACTCTATTCAAAAGCCAGAGCGTAGTAGTTGGAAGCACTTATTTCCGGAAACAAAAATAGTAATATATTAAACAAACAAAACACACGTAAACAAAACTAGTAAGCAGAATCAAAGAAAAAAAAAAGATAATAAAAAAAACACACCAAATGAAAAAAACACGCAGCAAGCAGACTATGTACATGGCACGGGCGCGGCCCGACCTACTGAAGATAATGCTTGAGATCTTGGCCTTTGGTAGGAAGGTTGTTAATCCTCCTGCCCAGTGTTTTAAAATGATAAGTGTGTGGGCCAAGCTTCTTGTAGACCAGTACAACTCCACCAGGTTTTGTTACAGAAATCTGGTGGCATTCCAGAAGACCTTCAACTAAAAACAACACCACTGTTTCAAGTATTGCATGCAACATGGGCTCGGATCACGGCACGGGGTAGTTCTTTTTATTCTGGGAAGGGTTCAAGTTTATGAAATCATTGTATAATAGGATTTTCCTAGAGTGCTTAGGTGCAGGATTTAAACTAGAAAACCAAGTATGATGACGAACTTTGCAAGTAGTCCAATCACCTAAAATGTTAGTCAATTTTTTCTGTAAAAGGAGTGAAAACATCATGTATGTGTTACATGGTCTTTGCTGTAATGGCTTGTCTCCTCCTTTGCCTGGAATCTCATGTTGGATTTCTTGTGTGTAGTGTGTACTCAGGTCATCATCTACCTGTGTAGAACCATCCCAGTGCTGTTTGGTCAAGCAGTCGACGATTTGTCACTACTGTGGTGTGTAGCTTGCACTAAGATTAGCCATCTTCAAATCATGATAGGTTACCAGGATGATTTGTTCGTTTGTAGCAGTGTTCCTTCATGTGTTCAACATGATAGCTTCATACTCAGCATCGTTGTTTGTGCATATAAACTTCAAACAACTTGAAATCATGCATTGTCCATTTTTTTGGATGACTGAGATACACTCGGTCCTTAAGCCATCATGTGTTCTCGATTTTTCAAGACTCATGGTCCACAGCTCGTCTGTACATGGACCGTTTGGTGTGTTAGTACTACTAATACTGTCGCCACTACTATTAATACTATCGGAAAAACAAACTATACAAGTTTCATTATCATTAGTTGGGCGAGGAAGGAGTCCCAACTACTTGTCTGATGAGGTTGGAGCTGGCCGTGTAGGATAACACTCCAATGTTTTTTCCATGAGGCAGTTGCTAAACATGAGTTCTGTGAAGGCCAATAGTTCGTTCTCACTGTTAAGGGGAGTGACATTGTGTTTCATATACCTCTCAGATAACACCTGGATTTGGTTGCATTTTCCCTTATCCAGAAGCCACATGTGAGACCAATCTGTAGTAAAATATCCATCTAGCTTGTTGGACTAGTCTTTGCTGAGTAGTAGGCCATATGCTTCTGGTATGTCCACAAAAACTATGTTGATGCATTGGTGGACTCGACTGTCATGAGATAATCAGATGATCACGTATCACAGTTCACCAATGGTGGGTATTGATGTTCTATCAAGTTGGATGATTCTTGCGGATGTTTCTCTCCATCATGCATTGATATTCTTAACAATGGAGAGCGGCATGATGTTGGCTGCCACGCCAGAATCAACCAAGTAGTTGTGAGCATTGTATTTGAAAACTGCAAATGAAAGAAAGAATGGTGGTCAACCTAAGTTTGATTCTTCCATCCAAAGTGTATTGATCATAGTGGAAAGTGATCTGGGAGGTGTGCCTACTCCCTTGTTGGTAGAGGTTGAGATGTCTATTGTTGTCTGTCCCAACGCACACAGCAGGATATCTCACTGACTCTGGACTTTGGCTAACTTGAACAAACTAATGTTCAGTCGAGTTTTCTTCATGTCATCAAATATGTTGTAGTCCATGTTAGCCTCCTATACCAATAGGGTTTCATATTTCATGATGGACAGTGGAAGTGCCAAAAATGATCATCTTTGATGATACAAAGGTTCCATTTTTGTGAACTAAGCAAAAAGTTAAAAAATGTAAAGAGGGTATGCCTTAAAAGAATAATCAAAAGGCAAGAAAATGAAATGGTCAAAAGAAAAAAGAATTGAAATGAACCCCAAAGAAAGACCAGGAAAGTGGCCAATCAAAATGCCACTGCTATCTTGAGGCATGGCTCAACAGTTCAAGCTGGGCCATGCCATGTTTTGAATTGCTTGTTGTAGAGTAGGTAATGAGTACCTGTTCAAACAGTTTAAGCTTGACAGATGATTAGCTGGATAGAGAAAGAAAGGAGCCCACTAGCTTAATCTGGGCCCTTGGAAGATATAAGGGTAGATTTAGGTAGGAGAGCAGCAAAAAGAAAAGAGCATATGAGGGTTTGCAAGTCTAAGTGCACCCTCCCTGAAGTAACAAAAAATGCTAGGTTCTAAGTTGGGTAGGTAGCCAGAAGTTGCAGAATCCTGATCATATTCAATTTTGGCCTTGATCAAGAAGGCATATGTTAGCAGTTGCAAAGGTATCTGTGCATCATTTTGAAGGCAGAATAAAGAAGCATGTCTAACTCCCCCTGTTTTCCCCCAAAGACTCTCTTTCTAACATCCCATGGAGGACTTCAGGATTTTCCTAAATAAATCCTCCTTGTATTTCTTCTTGGAAATTTCATGACAAGTTTGCACTTTCTTCTCCGAAAAGAAGCCACATTTCTTATGTAAAATCATTCCCCATCAACTTCTAAACATCTAAGTTTAATCACTAAACTTAGTTCTCTATTCCTCACTTCCAATCTCTCATATCCCCAATTCACATTGACTTCTAACCCTATTATTTAACTCCCTATGTTCCCCTTTTCCCTTACTACTATATCACTATTATGAAAAAAGCCCACAAAATATGTAAATACCCCCCCCCCCCCCTTTTTGGCATTATAGCCATATTTTCAAAGTTTGGAGAATCATACAGAATCAAAGGTTTTGTTGTATTTGGTTCATTTAAAGTCAGGGATTGAATTAACATTTGTTTAGTTTCATAACCTATTCCTACCCTTATCCCCTTTATGAACCTATCATAGTGCATTACCCACGCCATTTGTATAAAACCTTGTTTAAAAACCCACTTTGTCCGCTTTTCCAAAGTATGTTTCGGCACGCTCACCACAAAAAACAAAAAAAATATTATTAAAATCCCCGCCGGGACCTGCCGTATCCACCCCATCACCTCCGCAGCCCGTCGACCGTCGGATCTGGGCCCTCCCATCCGATGGCCCACAGCAATATCGGACCACCCCCGATGCCTGAACATTACCGCCCGAAATCTGTCAGAGGGTGACGTCAAGGCTCGGACGCGTGTCGCTTCTGCATTTCGTCGGGCAGCCTCCTACCAAAACCACACCCGTACCCTGAGCGGTCCGATATTACCGCTTACCGCCCTCCTATTTCCGCCATACGTCACTCCTACGTCACCCCCACATCATTGCCACTTCAGCATAACATTACCGCCTGATCTGCCATTGCTCCGAGCTGTCCGCCGCGTCACCTGTCCACGTAGAGCTGCTCACCAGCCGCCACATCATCATTCCGTACCTAACCCCACCTATGACGTCATGCTGACGTCATCCAACAAAAGGCGCCAAAGGCCGAATTTCCCTATTTTGCCCAAAAAAGTCATTTTTCCGCGTTATTTACAAAAACACTCACTGTACTTCTGCATGGGCGGTTACGTTGCTTATCCACCAACTCTCAAGACTGCTTCCTTGCTGTTGGCACCGTGAATTCACCTATATATCAACGCCATTGTCATATTCTACCCAGGTATTTATCAGTTTCCCTCTGCGTGCCTTAGTTTTTGCATAATTCACCGAAGCAAATAAGAAAAGAGGGAAAACGCAGGAATTGCTAGGAACCTTCAGTAACCGAGCTTCATTTCCCACTGTAAGCCCAAATTCCACCTACAGAGGTTCCACATTGTGCTAAATTATCACAATTTCACAGCTCATCGTGCATTCGCAAATCTAAACCTCTGCTAGACAAATCCACCGGGAAAGGAATTCTCAATCCCAGCATCTGCTCGTTGGATCTCTCGCAGAAACATTTCGACTCAGTTTATCCCTTATTTACCTTGGCCTCTCTGCAAATTGCCCCCTTCGTTGAAAATTCATTGCTCTATAGTGCTGTACCCAGAGAATCAAGTTCAAACACAGTTTCAAATATCAATTAACCATGGAGACCCCTGTGGCATTAAACATTGCACCATTGAATGCCCCACATAAGGACCTGGAATGGCTAGCCTTGGCAGACAGAGATTATCAAATGAGAGACACTATAGAGCTGTGTAACAAATATCACATAGAAACAGTTTGTGAGTTAAGAAAGAAACATAGACATGGTACAGACCTCCTGGGAATTTGGAAATCCCATTTGCCAATTTACTATCTTCCTCAGGTCAATGAGTTCCCTGACTTGATTCACCAATGCTCCACAAACTATGACCCCAACCAAAGGGCTGTTCTGAGTCCTTCAGGCTCTGTCTTGTTCCACATTTCTCTTGAAGCTACCAACCAAATGCTACAATTTCGACCTACAAAGCCACTGGCTCCCCTTACTATGCAGCTTCTACTAGAACAAGGTTCCAAGCTCTCCAGCTCACAAGTTACAAGAATTGGCCAACTGTTTATGCTTCCAGAGTTTCAGCCTAAGCAGCCTCCCCCTTATCTGCATGTCTAGTTTAATGACATAGGGAGACTGTTACTAGACATGATATCCTCCATCCTGGGGTTCAAAACCAGTGAGTTTGTAGATGAGACAACATTGGTAGTGCTATCTATTTTTGCCCCAGGACAGCCCCCTGCTGTCCAGTATGACTATGCTTCATTTATAGCCAACAAAATGCATGAACAGTTCATGAAATTGGAAAGAGAGAGGGTTTTCAAGTACAGCTCCTATATATATCATCTGATATTGTAGAATCAGCCTGATGCCTTTCCTCTTTTCCTCAAGAAACTAGATCCAAAGGAAAACAGAAGGTCTGTAATGTTCTGGACATCAATCTGCCATCATATTCATTACTCACCATATACATACTGTGAGTTTATTGACCTCTTCATTCACCCAGCCTTATCACTGCTGCAAAGTTCACCTCCTCCTAGACTCACTGATGATATGCAGAAAATTCTCCAGCTCTCTAAGAACTATAGCATTGGAGATTGGTAGTTTTACCAAGACCACACAGTGATCAGAGTATATGGTTGTGAGTTAGCACCATACAGGCTACCAAAGTATGTTCCCATGAGACTCTTTGCACTAGAATACTTCAGGAAGTTCGGCAATGCAGATATGATTCACTTCCATAGCAGAAACAAGAAGGCACAGTTAAAAATTAAGCATCAATTGGGTCCATTTATCTTTAATAAGAGGGAAGAAGCTTGGGAAGAGGCAGACCAAATACTAAAGGGCCTCCTCCTCAAGACCAGTTTCTATTGGGCACCCTATGACCCTAACCATTTCATAAGCCTCAGAAGAATCAAATATAGGCTTGCCACTTATGATCATTTTAGCATTCCAGAAATTGAAAAATATGCTAACCAACTAGAGTGGAGACAAGGCACCTTAGTGGAAGATTATTCTGAGGAAGAATTAGCAGAGAAGGCCATTAAAACTTTAGAAAAGGCAGTTGACTTGGAATATTTTGGATAGGTTTGGTCTTCTGGCACTCAGCATCTTGGAGAAGCTGCCTCTTCGTCCACCGTTCCCAAGCAGCCTGCTAAAACAACTGACCAAACAGCAGACATGGCTAAAGGCAAAGCAATGCAGCAAGAAGAGTTACCTCCAAGAATGGAATAGCAAGTAGAGTAGCAGGAAGGTACAGCCAAGGAACCTGCCCCCACAGAATAGCAAACACAAGAGCAAATCCCTCCGAGACAGGAGGTAACAGTTGAATCCTCGGTTCTACAAACACCTGCTAATGAAGAAAGAACAAGGAAAAGGGACAGACAAGAGGACACTCCTCTTACAACTTCAATGGATCAGCAAGGGGAAAAAAGGCAGAGGCTAAACCCCTTTTCAGAGGAGGAATTACCAGAGAGACCAATTGATACAATGCCCCCTCCTAGCATTGAAACATCGGCCAGTTCCTTACAGCAAGGACAAGACATACCACATGGGACAGAGGTGAGCTCTTCAAGGCAGCGATCAAAGGCGGACTCTAGCATCAAGCAGCAGTTCATAGACATCAAGAAAAGGAATGAGCCCCTCAAACACCAAATCTACAACCAACTTTTGAAAATGGAACCAACCAATCAACAAAGATTAATGTTTGCTTATGACATTCAAGAACAGAAAATGACTCTTAGTCATTTCAGGCCTACTATGCAGCAACCTCAAACAGCTACCGACTATATCAGAACAAATCTGGAAATTTTTGCCAAAGACATCCACCCCTTGGATCAGATTGAGCTACACAGGCAAACCGGGGAGATGTTATATTCTACATTAGCTGATAAAACCCTCCTAGCACACCAATTACAAAATTCCTTACACAATACTGCTGCTCAACTGGAACTAGAAAAAGCATCATCTCAAGCCAAGGACAACAGAATCAAATCCTTGGAAGAGATCATTGTAGAGTTGGGTCATGATCCAAAGAACCCTAAGGGTGTGCAGGCACTACTAAAGAAGAGAGATGAAGACATAGCAGCTATGAGAAAGCATATCAAGCTGCCAGCTACCCTTCACCCTCAGACTGGAGAAGTGGCAGAGCAAAAGAAGGATCAGGATGTAATGGCTCTACTCCTAAGTTTGTACAGAAGATTGATGGAAACAGAGAATGCACTGGAGGTAGCATTGAAAACAAGGCAAGCTGAATTACCAATGCAGCCAGCACAGGCATCTACAGCAGGTCCTCCCACAGGACAAACATCAGAGGCAGCCCCTTCAACAGCAGCTCCAGCAACAGCACCAGAACAGGAACCCAGTCTAAGCATGCAGAACATGATGAAAGAGCTTGAGGCTTTAGAAGCACAGATGGCCGAACTAAAAGAGGCCAAGGATAAATTGGCTATCATTGAAGAAAAGTATGATAAATCAAAACAAAGTGTAGCTGAAAAAACAAGAGAAGTAAGGGCTCTTGAGAAGAAAATAAAGGAACTGGAAAAAGAGCTCTCTCTTGACAAGGTTGTAGCTGAAATCAAGAAAATCCTGTGGGTAAATATTAGTCAATCTATTTCAGACCAGTGGCAATATATTGAAACTATTCATGAACACTTGGATCTTATAGGCAGGCCCCAAAAGGAAAGTCAGAGAGCTAGAGCATCTCTAGGCAATATGCCTGAAATAGCCAACAGGATGATCAATGTCCTGAACAATTGCACTG
Organism: Pinus tabuliformis; assembly: GCA_031772625.1. NCBI lineage: Eukaryota > Viridiplantae > Streptophyta > Pinopsida > Pinales > Pinaceae > Pinus > Pinus tabuliformis. The sequence continues at coordinate 245,028,606 of CM062817.1, read as the reverse complement.
GCCCCCAGCTGGCAGCAATGGGTATCACTAACAGAACTGATACCATTTTATTGGTAAAGAGAGTGCTCACTTTGAGAAATCATGTACAGACACTAGATAGAAGGTGTCAAGAAATGCAAACAGAGGTGAATAAATTCATTGAGAAAATTACAGCACTGCATGACAGAGGTCTCCCCAGCTTAGTAACCAGTGCAGGAAGGTTACTATCTCATGAAAACTATGCTAAAAGAGTTGATACATATGTCACAAATTAGATCACTGCATCAGCAAGTGCCCTAGAGGAAACATGGCCTCCATCTGGGCAGAGTTTCTATGACAAAATAGAGAATTTATTCTTTACTCTAAATGAGATAAGACATCTTTTCGAAGTGCCTCCGAACTATTACAAATATACTGAGGCAGATGAGACTCTTGGCATAATTCTAAGACACCAGCTGCCTACACAGGAATGGTGGATGAACATGATACAAACGCTGTTGTGAAGAAACAGATTGTTCACCAAATTTTGTATATCAGTCACAAGTCAGCGTTTTCAGAAAATCAATACATTTGCTCTGACTGGGAAAAAAAGTGAAAAAGGCCAACTCAGCAATCAAGTTTGGCCACCAAGCAGGGCCGATAGATGCAGATGACGGGGCTGAGATAGCTGCAGCACGACAAAACAGTAAAGGGCATAGTACTCAGAATCAATGCGAAGCACCCAACCGACCAAGTTGCCTCCAAAAGTCAAAAAGCTTCTGACAAGAGTGAACAGTCATGCATTGTTCATTTAAAGTAGCAATAAGTATTGCATCTGCTATTCTGGAAAGTTGGTAAAAACAGTTATTGAGAAAATGACTCATCGTTAAGATATTTTGTAAAACGATTGTATATATATCCCCATGCATAAACTTATTGGGGTTGTTGATTTTTCTTCTACGGAGCTATGCTGTAAATTCAGACTTTCAATACAAGAAGCTAATGGAATTTCCGAAGTTCTGAGTTGTTTGAAGTGTTGTGGTGTGCTTGTTTGCTGCTACAGGATTCCTACGCGATTTCATGTCACAATAAGTTTTCTGAACCATGTTATTATGTATTCTGCTCTTTCATAATCCACTTATGCTGTATGTTTCATAGTTTTAGCAGTACAGAAGAAGAATAGTTCAGGATTTGTTCATTGAACACCCTGAACTCAATCTATGCTGTTATGCATGTTTTCTTCAGAATTAGTTATGAATGTGTAATTCTTAATTGCTCACATTTACACTAAATCTTTCATGGTAAATACTGTTCACGAATTCTAATCTACTCCTGAGTAATATTTTGTTTCTCCATATCTCCAGCTTAGTGAAAGATTCTTAGTTGCCTCTCACTGGCTGGAAACAATCCATATTCCACTATTTGAAGATTGTTTCATGAATACCCATATCACCCTGCAGTTTCATCACTCACTCAACGCCCCAAACAACACATAATCACAGACTCCAATGACCAATGGACTGAAACCTCTGAAGATTACATTTTAAGCTCTTAGAAGACATCATTCAACGAAAACTTTAAACAAAATTCAGTACATCATAACTAGCCTGAACATTACTTAAACAAAGCTAAATTATAAAGAGAGAGCCCTCTCTGATTGCAGGTAGGCTAGGACCTGTGATCCAAAGATTGGTCTGTGGTTACCTCGGCCGTATTCCCTTAGGAGTCAAAGGGAACAACCTGAGTAATAACATAATTGGCGACTCCACTGGGGATCGAACTAATCTTTCAACTGCTATCTATTCTAGATAGAGATTCCAAAATTTAAGCAACCCCTTGACCATTCTAAAAATATTCTCTAAAAAGACCAAAAAAAAGTTCAGAAGCTGGCTCCTAAAAAGAGAACTAGGCATACCAGGTCAAATCCTGACCCAAATCCTCCACTTGTTTTTGATAACCCTAATCTCATTTCCAGGACTCTCAGGAACCAAAAGGAACCAGAAGAATCTGCTGAGTCCACCCCTGAGGCAGTTCAGCAAAGTTATATCCCAACTCCTGCTAAACCATCAGTTCACCTACATATAACCCACTCTTCCCCCTCTTCCTCATCCACTTCCCAAAACATACTATCCACACCCCCACCCAATACACAAACTGCTGTTGTTGTCCCTATTGTTCCAGCTGTTCCTTTTCTTCATGTTGTCCCACTTATCCCTCCAAATATGGCTAATCGTTATGCTCCTCTTCAGTTACCTGGTAATCCGGGGGCTATGCCTCAGGACTACCAAAGTAAGATCACCTATTTTGATGGAACCAGTACATACACCGCCTTACAGCATACCAAGAAAATGCAAGATTACTTTGAGAATTATGAGATAGATGATGATGATGTAAGGATGAAAATTTTTGTCCAAAGCTTAACAGGTGAAGTAAGAACTTGGTTCAGAGCACTTGCTGCAAATTCTATACCTAACTCAGGTGCTCTTTATCAATCCTTCCTGAACAGATGGGAAAAGAAAAAGGACCCTCTACACATTTTATCCGAGTATGACTCCATTAGGAGAGGCCCTCAAGAAACTGTACTAGATTATTGTACCAGATTCAACACTGTTTATGATGCCATTCCTCAAAATCTTAGGCCTCCACCTGATTTGGCATTAATTAAGTTCCCTGATGGGTTTGATGCTGATATGGCATATCAACTAAGGGAAAGAGCCCCTGCAACTTTGGCAGACATGCAAAACATAGCTGTAAGTGTAGAGGCAAACTTGATTGCTAAAAGAAACCGAGCAAGAACTGAAAGAAGAACCACCTTTAAGGAAGAACCCTCATCATTTGAGCAAAAGTTGGATGCAATTATCAAAGGTATGGATAGACTTGGGGATAGGGTGGAAACCATAGAAAGAAAATCATCATGGGAAGGTCAACCAAGCACTATTAGAAACCCAAACTTCAGAAAGAATCAAAGTTCTAATGTTGGAAGGACTGATCCAGACCAGCATATCAGACCTCCTTTCCAAGAAAATTATGCTGAGGCTTCAACATCTAATGAGCCAATTGAGGAACCTCACATCAATTTAATGGGTTTGGACAGTGAACATCAAGTCTTCTTAACACAAGAAGATCAGGAGGTTTATAATGACAAACAATTTCACACTAAGTCAGGAGAATCATTCGATTTCAAAGAAGGTTATGATGCAGCTGTGTATGAGGTACACAAACAGTATAAACTAAGGACTAGAACGATAGATGTGCCTGAACCTCTTAAACCAAAGGACAATAAGCAGCCAAAAAAGACCAATGATAAGACTGCTTTTCCACAATCAGCTGGGAATTCAAACCCACATGTCACAGAAGTCACTGTAGAAGATGTTTCAGAACAACAGCACTCTGAAAATCAAACAGCCCCACTCCATCCTACAAAGGCAAGGGCAGATGCCACCCCGGGAAACAAACATCGTACCAGTTCCGTTCAAAATCATGCTGACAATGAACAAAAGATCTCTGATAACTCAGCTGAAACAGATAAACCCACTGCACTTAATGCCAAGATTCAAATAGAAAAGCCTTTTAACTTAGAAACTGAAATAAGTAAGCTGAAGATATCAGTCCCTCTTTCGGAATTGGCCAAACACCAAATATACAGACAACAGATCAACAAATCACTTCAAATATCAGACAATAAAGATGTTGTGAATGTCCTAGATGATCAACCAGAGTTATTGTTTGGCCCTGAGGTTAATGGAAAAACAGAAAATGGAGGGGTTCCACCCTTCTATGTCAATTTAAACATTCATGATAAGGTTCTACACAATGCAATGTTTGATTCCGGGGCCTCACACAACTTAATGCCCAAATCTGTAATGGAAAAACTTGACTTAGACATCACAAGACCTTATAAAGATCTATTCTCATTTGACTCAAGCCAAGTCAGGTGCTTAGGATTGATTAAATATTTATGTGTCTCCTTGGTCCAATACCCAACCAAAACGATCTTGATGGATGTAGTGGTAGCTGACATACCTCCTAAGTATGGTATGCTCTTGTCTAGATCCTGGGGGGCCAAACTCCAAGGATCTTTGCAATTAGATATGTCCTATGCAACCATTTCAGTCTTTGGGCAGCCAAAGAGGTTGTACCGTGAAACATTAATGAAATATGTGGTAAGCAGTCAAGAGAAGCCCCAAAACTTCCCAATCTATTCAATACACTCTGACATGGATTCATTTATTCTCTATAATGCTGACATCTGCAACAAAGTTTATTCTGAACAAGTAATGGCAGCAGAGACAGAGGAATTAAATGAACAATTTGCCCCCCAACACCAAAACACTTTAGGTACAGCTGATAAAACAAAGGGACATGATATATCAAGTGACTTGCAAGAAACCAACCTGCCCATGATCCAATTCTCTAAAGACCTCAATTCAAATCTTGATCATGAAACCTTATGGTATTTAGAATTTGATGGTTCTGTAAACAAGTTAGGGGCTGGGGCAGGAGTCTGGATCCATAATATGCTAAATGACTAGGCTGAGGGTCATGCATACAGGTTAAATTTCCGATGCAAAAACAATATGGCTGAGTATGAGGCCCTTTTTTTAGGTCTGAAGCTCATAAAAAATTTGGGTGCAACCAGAGTTTCAATCCTAGGAGATTCAGATCTGATCATACAACAAATGAAAGGAAACTTTACCACAAATGATCTGAGATTGAGAGCATATAAGGGAGCAGCTATACAGGTACTTGATACCTTTTCACACTCACAGTTGACTAAAATTTCTAGAGAACTCAATCTACATGCTCACAGCTTGGCAACCTTTGCCAGCACCTGTAAGCTGCCCTTCAAACCCAATCATACTTTTACTGCTGAAATTAAGCATAGACCTACAGTTCCAGACAACATTAAAAACTGGCAAGTCTTTGAGAGTGACACTCAGATAAATAACTTCCTCACTCTAAAAGAGGAATTCTCTGGCATTAACATTGACTCAATTACTGGAGATGATCAACAACAGACACACACTCTCACACAGAACATATCAGCTGAAACAGCTAATACAGTTTTGCATCCTACCACCTTTAACAGTGAAACCATACAAAAGTTGAAGCAAATAGATGGAGATGAATTGGCTGAAACAGAAACAGAGATAATTGAGCTAAAAGATAATATTCTGCCCACAGGTTTAACCCCATTGGAGGATCTGTTTGATTCAAATGATATTTCAAGAAAACTAAAAATGCAACCACTAAATGCCGAAATTGAAGATTGTAACATTGGAACTACAGAAAATCCAAAAATGATAAAGCTATCTAAAACATTACCACCTGATCAAAAATTGAAATACATTGAGTTGTTTAAAGAGTTCCAAGATGTCTTTGCCTGGAGCTATGAGGACCTCAAATCTTATGATACCTCAGTCATCCAGCACACTATACCTTTAAAAGAAAACCAAAAGCCTTTTAAACAAAAACTCAGAAGAGTGAACCCGGTGCTCCTTCCTCTCATTGAAAAAGAGGTGAAACGTATGTATCAAGCAGGAATCATCGCTCCAATCAGGTTCTCAGAATGGATTTCAAACCTAGTACCTACTAGGAAAAAGACAGGAGAAATCAGACTGTGTGTTGACCTGAGAAATTTGAACAAAGTCTCTCTCAAAGACCATTACCCCTTACCAAAAATGGATCATATCCTGCAAAGGGTAGTGGGAGCTTCTAGGATCTCATTATTAGATGGTTTCTCAGGGTTCAATCAAATTCTAGTACACCCAAATGACCAAGACAAAACTGCCTTCACAACACCTTGGGGAACTTTCAAATATGTCAAAATGCCTTTTGGGCTTAAGAATGCAGGGGCCACCTTCCAAAGAGAAATGGATATAGCCTTCACCAAGGAAATTCATGATTTTCTAGTGGTCTACCTGGATGATCTTACAGCCTTCTCAAAATCAGACCAAGAACACTTAGAACACTTGAGGCAGGTTTTCACAATTTGTAGAAAATATGGCATATCTTTAAACCCAAAGAAATCACTGTTTGGTCTGGAGGAAGGTAAACTCCTGGGGCATATAATCTCAAAAGATGGTATTAGGATCGATCCAGACAGAATTCAAGCTATCCTACAAGTACCACATCCAAGAAACATCAAAGAACTACAAAGCTTTCTAGGAAGAATCAACTTCTTGAGAAGATTCATTCCCAATTTGACTGAGCTCACAAGACTGTTAAACAACATGCTGAAGAAGGACTCCAACGTCAAATGGACCATGGAAGCTAGACAAGCCTTTGAGGATATTAAAAGAGCATTGACAAACACACCAGTCCTAACAAGTCCTAGATTTGATAAAGATTTCATCATTTTTTCTTTTGCATCTGAGCATACAATTGCTTCTGTTCTGTTACAAAAAGATGACCAAGACTGCGAAAAACCTATTGCATTTTTTAGCAGAGCCCTTAGGGATGCCCCCTTGAAATATCAGATTATGGAAAAAAAAGCCTATGCATTGGTAAAGGCAATAAAAGACTTTAGAATTTATATCCTGTACTCCCACATCATTTCCTATGTCCCAAATGCAGTAGTGAAGGACATTTTGACCCAAGAAGGAATTGAAGGTAGGAGGGGCAAATGGATTGCCAAAATCTTAGAATATGACATGGAAATCAAGCCTACCAAACTAATAAAAGGACAAGGTCTAGCCAAGCTGATGGCTGAAGCTAATTTTCAAGCCCTTGACATTAATGAACTGGACAATGAACAGGAGATGGCGACTCCACAGATCAACCAAGCCTTTATGCAATCCCCCTGGTATACTGATATATGTTTTGTATTGTTAAACCTGCAAGCTCCTCCAGGGTTGTCCAGAACTAAGAAAAGGTTCTTGAAAATGAAAGCATCAAGATTTTGTATTATTGACAGTGTTTTGTTTTGGAGAAATCATGAAGGAATCTTACTTATTTGCTTAATGTTGAATGAAAATGACAATGTCCTCAAAGAATTTCATGCAGGTGACTATGGAGGACACTTATACTGGAAATCCACAGCTGATAAAATCCTAAGGGCTAGTTTTTATTGGCCCTCCTTGTTTACTGATGTAAGAAAATTTGTAATGTCTTGTCACAAATGTCAAATCTTTGAGGGGAAGAGAAAATTGTTGCCTTTACCACTCAAACCTGTTTCAACTGAGAGACCATTCCAGCAATGGGGTTTAGACTTTATTGGTGAAATTCACCCCCCATCCTCTGGTCAGCATAGGTGGATTCTGACTGCTACAGACTATTTCACCAAATGGATAGAAGCTGTCCCCTGTAGGTAGGCCAATGACTCCATTATCATACAATTTCTAGAGACCAACATCTTGTCCAGGTTTGGCTGTCCAGACAAAATTATCACAGACAATGCTGCCGCTTTCAAGTCCAAAAAAATGATCAAATTTTGCCACAAATATCATATGACCTTAGGTCATTCCACAACTTATTATCCTCAAGGCAATGGCCTAGCTGAGTCTTCCAATAAAAGCCTAATTAACATTATCAAAAAAGTTTTGGAGGAAAACAAAAAGAATTGGCATAAGAAGTTAGTGAATGCTCTATGGGCAGATAGGCTAACCACCAAGAGATCCATTGGTACAAGTCCATATGAACTAGTTTATGGAATGGAGGCAAGGTTTCCTTCATCTTTAGGTGTTCCTGTAATCAAGTTGCTGCAAGAAATACAAGCTGAGCCCAATGACATTCAAAGAAGGATCAATCAGACAATTCACCTACAACAGACGAGAGAGGAAGTTTATGAAAGAACCCAAGTACTGCAAGAAAAGCTCAAAAGAATATTTGACAAAAGAACCAAAGCTGAAGACTTCTCTATAGGAAACAAAGTGCTGAGATGGGATTCCAGGAGGGAGGACAAAGGAAAACATGGGAAATTTGACTTCTTATGGAAAGGACCTTATGTAATTTATGCTGTACAAGGTAATAACACTTATTTTCTAAAGAGCTTGGATGGCTCAAACACTGAGGAAGGCCCAGTCAATGGGAGGATGCTTAAGCATTACTTTGACCCACTCTGATCAAGCACTGCTCAATTGTATATTGTACATAAATTTGTATTTTCAGTATGTTTATTTTCAGCGGATAGATAAAGGTCCAAAAGAAGCAGATTTTGAGAAAAACTAAGGTGCTGCACTATTTTGATGAATATTATTCACCTTGTCATGGGAAAATAAGAGAAGGTACTTGGGAACTATCTGGGAGATGAGAAACAATCAGAGAAGCAAGGCAAAAACAGGGCTGTAATTTCACAGCAGATCAGCTTAAGGAGTATTGCATGCAAGTTTCATGGATTCAGATGTTCGGTCTTCAACAAAAGGAAAGGTAAAATGCAGAAGGATGAAAAGGAAGGCAATCTAACCTACTGATCTTGACTTTTCATCTGGAAAAGTCATCCCCAAGTGGAGCCACTGTTAGCCTCCTATACCAATAGGGTTTCATATTTCATGATGGACAGTGGAAGTGCAAAAAATGATCATCTTTGATGATACAAAGGTTCCGTTTTTGTGAACTAAGCAAAAAGTTAAAAAAATGTAAAGAGGGTATGCCTTAAAAGAATAATCAAAAGGCAAGAAAATGAAATGGTCAAAAGAAAAAAGAATTGAAATGAACCCCAAAGAAAGACCAGGAAAGTGGCCAATCAAAATGCCACTGCTATCTTGAGGCATGGCTCAACAGTTCAAGCTGGGCCATGCAATGTTTTGAATTGCTTGTTGTAGAGTACGTAATGAGTACCTGTTCAAACAGTTTAAGCTTGACAAATGATTAGCTGGATAGAGAAAGAAAGGAGCCCACTAGCTTAATCTGGGTCCTTGGAAGATATAAGGGTAGATTTAGGTAGGAGAGCAGCAAAAAGAAAAGAGCATATGAGGGTTTGCAAGTCTAAGTGCACCCTCCCTGAAGTAACAAAAAATGCTAGGTTCTAAGTTGGGTAGGTAGCCAGAAGTTGCAGAATCCTGATCATATTCAATTTTGGCCTTGATCAAGAAGGCATATGTTAGCAGTTGCAAAGGTATCTGTGCATCATTTTGAAGGCAAAATAAAGAAGCATGTCTAACTCCCCGTGCTTTCCCCCAAAGACTCTCTTTCTAACATCCCATGGAGGACTTCAGGATTTTCCTAAATAAATCCTCGTATTTCTTCTTGGAAATTTCATGACAAGTTTGCACTTTCTTCTCCGAAAAGAAGCCACATTTCTTATGTAAAATCATTCCCCATCAACTTCTAAACATCTAAGTTTAATCACTAAACTTAGTTCTCTATTCCTCACTTCCAATCTCTCATATCCCCAATTCACATTGACTTCTAACCCTATTATTTAGCTCCCTATGTTCCCCTTTTTCCTTACTACTATATCACTATTATGAAAAAAGCCCACAAAATATGTAAATACCCCCCCCCCCCCCCCCCCCCCTTTTTGGCATTATAGCCATATTTTCAAAATTTGGAGAATCATACAGAATCAAAGGTTTTGTTGTATTTGGTTCATTTAAAGTCAAGGATTGAATTAACATTTGGTTAGTTTAATAACCTATTCCTACCCTTATCCCCTTTACGAACCTATCACAGTGCATTACCCACGCCATTTGTATAAAACCTTGTTTAAAAACCCACTTTGTCCGCTTTTCCAAAGTATGTTTCGGCGCGCTCACCACAAAAAACAAAAAAAGTATTATTAAAATCCCCACCGGGACTCGCCGTATCCACCCCTCACCTCCGCAGCCCGTCGACCGTCGGATCCGGGCCCTCCCATCCGACGGCCCACAGCAATATCGGACCACCCCCGATGCCTGAACGTTACCGCCCGAAATCTGTCAGAGGGTGACGTCAGGGCTCGGACGCGTGTCGCTTCTGCATTTCGTCGGGCGGCCTCCTGCCAAAACCACACCCGTACCTTGAGCGGTCCGATATTACCGCTTACCGCCCTCCTATTTCCGCCATACGTCACTCCTACGTCACCCCCACATCATTGCCGCTTCAGCATAACATTACCGCCCGATCCGCCATTGCTCCGAGCTGTCCGCCGCATCACCTGTCCACGTAGAGCCGCTCACCGGCCACCACGTCATCATTCCGTACCTAACCCCACCTATGATGTCATGCTGACGTCATCTAACAAAAGGAGCCAAAGGCCGAATTTCCCTATTTTTCCCAAAAAAGTCATTTTTCCGCGATATTTACAAAAACACTCACTATACTTCTGCATGGGCGGTTACGTTGCTTATCCACCAACTCTCAAGACTGCTTCCTTGCTGCTGGCGCCATGAATTCACCTGTATATCAACGCCATTGTCATATTCTACCCAGGTATTTATCAGTTTCCCTCTGCGTGCCTTAGTTTTTGCATAATTCACCGAAGCAAATAAGAAAAGAGGGAAAACACAGGAATTGCTAGGAACCTTCAGTAACCGAGCTTCATTTCCCACTGTAAGCCCAAAATCCACCTACAGAGGTTCCACATTGTGCTAAATTATCACAATTTCACAGCTCATCGCACATTCGCAAATCTAAACCTCTGCTAGACAAATCCATTGGGAAAGCAATTTTCAATCCCAGCATCTGCTTGTTGGATCTCTCGCAGAAGCATTTCGACTCAGTTTATCCCTTATTTACCTTGGCCTCTCTGTAAATTTCCCCCTTTGTTGAAAATTCACTGCTCTATAGTGCTGTACCCAAAGAATTAAGTTCAAACACAGTTTCAAATATCAATTAACCATGGAGACCCCTGTGGCATTAAACATTGCACCATTGAATGCCCCACATAAGGACCTGGAATGGCTAGCCTTGGCAGACAGAGATTATCAAATGAGAGACACTATAGAGCTGTGTAACAAATATCACATAGAAATAGTTTGTGAGTTAAGAAAGAAACACAGAGATGGTACAGACCTCCTGGGAATCTGGAAATCCCATTTGCCAATTTACTATCTTCCTCAGGTCAATGAGTTCCCTGACTTGATTCACCAATGCTCCACAAACTATGACCCCAACCAAAGGGTTGTTCTGAGTCCTTCAGGCTCTGTCTTGTTCCACATTTCTCCTGAAGCTATCAACCAAATGCTAAAATTTCGACCTACAAAGCCACTGGCTCCCCTTACTATGCAGCTTCTACTAGAACAAGGTTCCAAGCTCTCCAGCTCACAAGTTATAAGAATTGGCCAACTGTTTATGCTTCCATAGTTTCAGCCTAAGCAACCTCCCCCTTATCTGCATGTCTGGTTTAATGACATAGGGAGACTGTTAGTAGACATGATATCCTCCATCTTGGGGTTCAAAACCAGTGAGTTTGTAGATGAGACAACATTGGTAGTGCTATCTATTTTTGCCCCAGGACAGCCCCCTACTGTCCAGTATGACTATGCTTCATTTATAGCCAACAAAATGCATGAATAGTTCATGAACTTGGAAAGAGAGAGGGTTTTCAAGTACAACTCCTATATATATCATCTGATATTGTAGAATCAGCTTGATGCCTTTCCTCTTTTCCTCAAGAAACTAGATCCAAAGGGAAACAGAAGGTCTGTAATGTTCTGGACATCAGTCTGCCATCATATTCATTACTCACCATATACATACTGTGAGTTTATTGACCTCTTCATTCACCCAGCCTTATCACTGCTGCAAAGTTCACCTCCTCCTAGACTCACTGATGATATGCAGAAAATTCTCCAGCTCTCTAAGAACTATAGCATTGGAGATTGGTAGTTTTACCAAGACCACACAGTGATCAGAGTATATGGTTGTGAGTTGGCACCATACAGGCTACCAAAGTATGTTCCCATGAGACTCTTTGCACTAGAATACTTCAGGCAGTTCGGCAATGCAGATATGATTCACTTCCATAGCAGAAACAAGAAGGCACATTTAAAAATTAAGCATCAATTGTGTCCATTTATCTTTAATAAGAGGGAAGAAGCTTGGGAAGAGGCATACCAAATGCTAAAGGGCCTCCTCCTCAAGACCAGTTTCTATTGGGCACCCTATGACCCTAACCATTTCATAAGCCTCAGAAGAATCAAATATAGGCTTGCCACTTATGATCATTTTAGCATTCCAGAAATTGAAAAATATGCTAACCAACTAGAGTGGAGACAAGGCACCTTAGTGGAAGATTATTCTGAGGAAGAATTAGCAGAGAAGGCCATTAAAACTTTAGAAAAAGCAGTTGACTTGGAATATTTTGGACAGGTTTGGTCTTCTGGCACTCAGCATCTTGGAGAAGCTGCCTCTTCGTCCACCGTTCCCAAGCAGCCTGCCAAAACAACTGACCAAACAGCAGACATGGCTAAAGGCAAAGCAGTGCAGCAAGAAGAGTTACCTCCAAGAATGGAACAGCAAGCAGAGCAGCAGGAAGGTACAGCCAAGGAACCTGCCCCCACAGAACAGCAAACACAAGAGCAAATCCCTCCAAGACAGGAGGTAACAGTTGAATCCTCGGTTCTACAAACACCTGCTAATGAAGAAAGAACAAGGAAAAGGGACAGACAAGAGGACACTCCTCTTACAACTTCAATGGATCAGCAAGGGGAAAAAAGGCAGAGGCTAAACCCCTTTGCAAAGGAGGAATTACTAGAGAGACCAATTGATACAATGCCCCCTCCTAACATTGAAACATCGGTCAGTTCCTTACAGCAAGGACAAGACATACCACATGGGAAAGTGGTGAGCTCTTCAAGGCAGTGATCAAAGGTGGATTCTAGCATCAAGCGGCAGTTCATAGACATCAAGAAAAGGAATGAGCCCCTAAAACACCAAATCTACAACCAACTTTTGAAAATGGCACCAACCAATCAGCAAAGATTAATGTCTGCTTATGACATTCAAGAACAGAAAATGACTCTTAGTCATTTCAGGCCTACTATGCAGCAACCTCAAACAGCTGCCGACTATATCAGAACAAATCTGGAAATTTTTGCCAAAGACATCCACCCCTTGGATCAGATTGAGCTACACAGGCAAACCGGGGAGATGTTATATTCTACATTAGCTGATAAGACCCTACTAGCACACCAATTACAAAACTCCTTACACAATACTGCTGCTCAACTGGAACTGGAAAAAGCATCATCTCAAGCCAAGGACAACAGAATCAAATCCTTGGAAGAGATCATTGTAGAGTTGGGTCATGATCCAAAGAACCCTAAGGGTGTGCAGGCACTACTAAAGAAGAGAGATGAAGACATAGCAGCTATGAGAAAGCATATCAAGCTGCCAGCTACCCTTCACCCTCAGACTGGAGAAGTGGCAGAGCAAAAGAAGGATCAGGATGTAATGGCTCTACTCCTAAGTTTGTACAAAAGATTGATGGAAACAGAGAATGCATTGGAGGTAGCATTGAAAACAAGGCAAGCTCAATTACCAATGTAGCCAGCACAGGCATCTACAGCAGGTCCTCCCACAGGACAAACATCAGAGGCGGCCCCTTCAACAGCAGCTCCAGCAACAACACCAGAATAGGAACCCAGTCTAAGCATGCAGAACATGATGAAAGAGCTTGAGGCTTTAGAAGCACAAATGGCCGAACTAAAAGAGGCCAAGGATAAATTAGCTATCATTGAAGAAAAGTATGATAAATCAAAACAAAGTGTAGCTGAAAAAACAAGAGAAGTAAGGGCTCTTGAGAAGAAAATAAAGGAACTGGAAAAAGAGCTCTCTCTTGACAAGGTTGTAGCTGAAATCAAGAAAATCCTGTGGGTCAATATTAGTCAATCTATTTCAGACCAGTGGTAATATATTGCAACTATTCATGAACACTTGGATCTTATAGGCAGGGCCCAAAAGGAAAGTCAGAGAGCTAGAGCATCTCTAGGCAATATGCCTGAAATAGCCAACAGGATGATCAATGTCCTGAACAATCGCACTGGCCCCCAGCTGGCAGCAATGGGTATCACTAACAAAACTGATACCATTTTACTGGTAAAGAGAGTGCTCACTTTGAGAAATCATGTACAGACACTAGATAGAAGGTGTCAAGAAATGCAAACAGAGGTGAATAAATTCATTGAGAAAATTATAACACTGCATGACAGAGGTCTCCCCAGCTTAGTAACCAGTGCAGGAAGGTTACTATCTCATGAAAACTATGCTAAAAGAGTTGATACATATGTCACAAATCAGATCACTGCATCAGCAAGTGCCCCAGAGGAAACAGGGCCTCCATCTGGGCAGAGTTTCTATGACAAAATAGAGAATTTATTCTTTATTCTAAATGAGATCAGACATCTTTTCGAAGTGCCTCCGAACTATTACAAATATACTGAGGCAGATGAGACTCTTGGCATAATTCTAAGACACCAGCTGCCTACACAGGAATGGTGGACGAACATGATACAAACACTGCTGTGAAGAAACAGATTGTTCACCAAATTTTGTATATCAGTCACAAGTCAGCGTTTTCAGAAAATCAATACATTTGCTCTGACTGGGAAAAAAGTGAAAAAGGCCAACTCAGCAATCAAGTTTGACCACCAAGCAGGGCCGATAGATGCAGATGACGGGGCTGAGATAGCCGCAGCACGACAAAACAGTAAAGGGCATAGTACTCAGAATCAATGCGATGCACCCAACCGACCCAGTTGCCTCCAAAAGTCAAAAAGCTTCTGACAAGAGTGAACAGTCATGCATTGTTCATTTAAAGTAGCAATAACTGTTGCATCTGCTATTCTGGAAAGTTGGTAAAAACAGTTATTGAGCAAATGACTCATCGTTAAGATATTTTGTAAAACGATTGTATATATATCCCCATGTATAAACTTATTGGGGTTGTTGATTTTTCTTCTACGGAGCTATGCTGTAAATTCAGACTTTCAATACAAGAAGCTAATGGAATTTCCGAAGTTCTGAGTTGTTTGAAGTGTTGTGGTGTGCTTGTTTGCTGCTACAGGATTCCTGCGCTATTTCATGTCACAATAAGTTTTCTGAACCATGTTATTATGTATTCTGCTCTTTCATAATCCACTTATGCTGTATGTTTCATAGGTTTAGCAGTACAGAAGAAGAATAGTTCAGGATTTGTTCATTGAACACCCTGAACTCAATCTATGCTGTTATGCATGTTTTCTTCAGAATTAGTTATGAATGTGTAATTCTTAATTGCTCACATTTACACTAAATCTTTCATGGTAAATACTGTTCAGGAATTCTAATCTGCTCCTGAGTAATATTTCGTTTCTCCATATCACCAGCTTAGTGAAAGATTCTTAGTTGCCTCTCACTGGCTGGAAACAGTCCATATTCCACTATTTGAAGATTGTTTCATGAATACCCATATGGCCCTGCAGTTTCATCACTCACTCAACGCCTCAAACAACACATAATCACAGACTCCAATGCCCAATGGACTGAAACCTCTGAAGATTACATTTTAAGCTGTTAGAAGACATCATTCAACCAAAAATTTAAACAAAATTCAGTACATCATAACTAGCCTGAACATTACTTAAACAAAGCTAAATTCTAAAGAGAGAGCCCTCTCTGATTGCAGGTAGGCTAGGACCTGTGATCCAAAGATTGGTCTGTGGTTACCTCGGCCGTATTCCCTTAGGAGTCAAAGGGAACAACCTGAGTGATAACAGTCCAGAGGTGGAAGACTCATCGAGGTGTCTGGGGTGGAATAGATGTTCATGTTGTTCGGCGGAGTGTTCTGTAGCTTGTTGCTCATGGATGTACTCTTATCTGTTGCTGTCTTCCTGGACTTGCTTTGTGTTTGTTACTTTGAGGCATCCAGTGGATCGGCCTTATTTATCAGTTGTCTCACCTTCTCTTGCATTTCCCCAAGTGTAGGGGGAGCCCCTTTACTCCTAATATTGTAACGATCATTTTTCTTTTGGGGCTGCTTCTCGGTGTTTGTATTAAAGATTACTTGCGAGCACTGATATGTGTTCACCACATGCCCAAAACTTGGTATTTCATTAGGTGCAACCTCTTCATCATCATCAGTATCTTTTGGCTGCTCCTACACATCGCCTTCTACATCGAGTGTATGACTGCAGATAGAGCTAATGACTCACTTCCAATCCGAACAAGAGTTATCGGGGTGGAACTCTTAGTGGAAGGAACAAAACCTAGGATTAGTGCACTGGTCGATTTGGAACATAGGCTTCTGCGCAATTTTGGAAGCGAACTAGTTGTTGCTTGATGATCCAGTTGATGAGTTGTTTTCTTGTCTCTGTTTGGGCGGATGACTTCTTGCGAATGTGTCTATTTTCTATTGCTTGAGTTCGGACATTTCGGTGGTAAAGTTATTGACAAGGAGAGTGACGGTGTCAATATTAGTTGCTTCCTTGTCTCTACCCTTTCCTGTCATTTCTTGGGGCTTCCTACTCACATCCTTGAAGTCTTTCATTGATTCGTCATCCTTGATGACTCTGATTGTGTGCAAGTCCTTTTCAACAACAATAGCCTCTTCACAACTTTCTAAAAGTGTTGGCTTCGCAGCTTGCTTGACGAACTGCACAATAGTGGTTGGTAGTGCAGATGTGTAATAGTCAACAGTGATGGAGTCATGAGGTTTAGTGTCTGCTACAAACTTGTTCAAAATACACATAAACCTCTGATTGAATTCTTTCACTTTCTCTTTTCCCTCCATCTTGAAGCTTCCCAATTCTTTGAGTAGCATGGATGGGGTCTTATCATCATCAAACGTTTCAAGGAACATATGTTTGAAAGCACCCCAGTTCTGTATGGAGTTGGGTGGAAGGATGTGATACCAATAGTTGCACGACCGTCCAAGGTACATTGGAACAATCTATACTACGTCATCATATCATACCTCCAGGGTTGGCAGCTGTAGGTAGAAGTTTTCTAAGTGTTCTTCTGCCTTCACCGTGTTGTCAGGGTTGAACTTGATGTTCATTCTCTTCGCTCGCTTCAGAATCTTGCGCAGAATAGTAGGGATAGCCAATGGTCCCTGAGTCATACATTCAATATTTGGGTCAGCCATCTATTCGTCTTCTTCATCCTCTTCCTCTCCTTCAGAGTCTAATGGTTCCGAATCTGAGTCTGTCGGTTCATCTCCCCCTCCACCTTCTCTATTTCCTTCCCCACCGCCTCTTATACTAGATTTCAGTCCCAACATCACAAGAGTGCCTTTTTCGTCTTGCAGGAAGATTGGAGGTTCCTCTCGTCTTCAATAGCTTCTTCTAGACCTTCAAGCATGGCAAGGACTTCTTCTTCCACTCATGATACAAAAACTCCTATGGGAGTGGCTTTTGGCTTCCTAGATGTGTGTGGAAGATGTTGTATGCCTGGGATCATTCGACTGCTTTCACGAATTGGCGAGTGATGGGATGAATGAAGCAAAGGTGTTGATACAAAAATTCGTGTTAAATTCTGGGTGGTGAGGAGTAACCAACTACAAAGTCATGTGTAGGTGAGAGGGAGTGCGAGTTATTTCCTTGACCAGATGGTTGATGAACAAGTGTGAGGGGAATTTCAGCCATATAGAATTGGCTTCCCTCCTTCTAGCACCACAAATGTTGACAGTGCTGGACCCACCAACATTCAGGGGATCACCCCAGTATAAAGCCCCAACTAGACCTCACATTGTTTGGTGTGGTAGTCCCATTTGATATGATGGCCCAGTTTCCATTGTCTTAAGGATTTTCCTCAACTCTTGCTTGTCAACACAAGAGAGTGGTATGCTTTGCCTTCGATAAGTGAGGTTCACATGCCTAATGAGTGATAGTGTACTTGTGTCAATGGTTCTTTCTCTGCAAAGGGAGACGGTGAAAGTGAGTCCCAAGTTGGTTGGGATGCAGTCCCAACTCGGCTAGGAACACACAACACAACAGGACATGCACAACTTCTGGAGGAGTAGTCCATATGGATGCAATAGTCACAACATACAAGGTAATATAACACGTACAACACTCAATGGATTGGTCCAAACGAATTCAACGATTGTTACAACAAGCTTCATGTGGAAGGTTTGTCTGATGTCCGGGAGAGTAGTCTACACAGGCAAGAGAACCTTAACAGCATATACAACACATTTCCATTAATATATTATGCATTACAACAAGTGAAACAATTCAGATGTAGAACACAGGTTAAAGAAACATGCATTATGAGTGTTAAATATTAGTCTTACAACAGATACAATACATGTGTGAAAACGTGATGGCCTGTTAGTAGGCTTCTGAATTAAGCGAAAGTTCCAAGACACATCGTTACACCATACATCACTAACCCCAAGTGCGAGGCATTGGAGCCACTACTTACTCCTCAAAGAAAAGGTTATAGAATCTCTTGGCTATGTGGGAGGAGCTGAGGTGAAAAAATGTCCTTTGCATGTACAAATGAGGGGGTATTTATAGCCAAGGGTGAAACTGACCCTTATGGTTGTTCGACTACCCTCATCACCATTTTACTTCCATGAATTTTTGACTTACATGACTCTTTGTTCAACAAGTGGGTCTCTTGGACTTCCACGTTACACCACATTGATTGACAACATAGCCCACAATAGAGATGTGGGTGACATGACTCATGGAATGACTCAAAATGATAGTGCTTGTACATTCATGTTGTTGCTAAAGTGCATGTCGAGCTTTAGTGCTGCTGGGTGATGGATGTCTTCATGGTGTATCACAGATTCACCTCCGCATGGCGAAGTGCACAGAGTCTTCGATGTTCCTTGGTTTGCTTGATGAAGCTTTAGCATGTTGTTCCTTGCTTTCATGTTGGAAGGCTTGACAAGATCATCTGTTCGCGAAGATTCATGTTCGTCGTGTTCGTCCATTTCACATGCATCATTCGTTTTTCCATTGGTGAACCTGTCCTTCTGCATGTGCTCCCTTCATTCATCACATTCATTGTCTTTCCATGTTTGTTGGTGTACCTATACCTGTAGTCACTCATGACTAGATGACATCAAATCCAAAACCTCCTACTCTAACAGGGCACATGATCATTTCGGATGCAGGTGACTGGGAGAGGTAGCAGGGTTGTGAAATGGGATGATGGTTCTAGGCATTGCCGATGAAAACTACGCAAGAGTCACTGAGTGATGGAGACGGGCAATCTGAGTTGACATTGACTATCTGCGAAGTTTTGCTTGGCTGGGAGGCAAAATTGCGCAAATTTTGGGAGAGACGATCTGGGCTGCAGAAAGGCAAGGTAGGCAGGATCTGTACAGTTTTTGGAATGAGTGGACGACAGGGGTTGGAAGGCCAAAATTGCACAAATTTCTGGAGGAATAGGCCGGGCTGTGAGGAGGGTTAGCAGGCAGGGGTTGCATAGTTTTTAGGAGGAACTGCCCAAGAGACTGGTAGCCAAAACTGCGCAATTCCTAGAGGGAACTAGTAGTTGGTTGCTGGGGTCACTAGAAGCTAAAACTGTGCAATTCCCAAAGGGGACTGGTAGTTGGCTGCTCAGTCACTGGCAACAAAAACTGCACAATTCCTGAAGGGAACTAGCAGTCTACTACTGGGAGCTGCTAGCCGAGGAAATTGCACTGAGGTTGGGAGGCTGACCTGCTAATCATCTCTGTGCAATTTCCGAGCTAAGCTGACTAATGGGCAGTGGAAGGACTGCTCATGAACACTGCACAATTTTTGAGATGAACAGTCGGTTGACTATTGGGATGAATGATTGGGAAAACTGCACAATTTCTGAGATGAACAGTCGGTTGACTATTGGGATGAATGATTGGGAAAACTGCACAATTTTATAAGGGAGACAAGGACCGGCATTTGGTGTTTGTCATAGAAACTTTTAGGGGCTAATATTCGTAGGTGGGCTAATTTTCCATGGTTTTTCCAAAGAAAAGATTTGCCAATTCCCTTTTTTCATAAAAATGAGCTGCCCAAATTTTATAATATAAAATTATTTTAACTTAAAAATTTCCAAAATTATATGGAGACTATATATAAAATCATTAGAATTTTGAATATTTTTACAAATATATCAAGAAACTTTTGATAGTTTTCATATTAGAGACTAGTGAAATTCACCAAGTTTTCTAAACTTTAAGATGAATTTTCGTCCTTAAAATTTTTGGTGGTGTCTGTCCGACCTGTTTGCGCAATTTCCTCAGTTAGATGAGTGAGTAAGGTCAGTGGCCTCTGCTCAATTTTTGAGGGGAGTCAGTCTCGGGGTGACTGTCAGGTCTGACTGTCCGGGTGGCCAGCATGAGAGTTGATTGAATTGCTTGTGGGCAGTGAAGCTTGAAAAGACTAGCTTGGTGCTTCTGTATTCTTCTGGTTGACAGTCGATCGAGTCAAAAGTGAGGTGATGGTTTACTGTCAGAGGGGAGTCTGGTTAACAGAACTTCAGCAAAAATTACTAAGTGTGTGAATGATTGAAAGATGCATAAGTGATCATATGAACACACCCTCACATGACTCAACGACGAAACGACCCAAACCATCTAAACACACATGTTCAACATGACTGACCAATTGTGCAAGTGACAAGCACGACACTCGTGATTGACCGTTCATTGATCCAGACTATGGTTGTGCAACAGTGAATGTGACTCCATGTGTGAGTGTGACAGATGCTTTCATAGCGAACACAACAAGCACATACGCAGTGAAGACTCTGAGCATAACTAGAACATGGTTGCAGGCATGACTTAGACACCAGCATACAAGAACTTAAAAGAAAAGAGCAAGCAAGGTGGATGCAAAGACTCACATGAGCTCACAGAGTGAACTGGAGTGTCTGAAATCATCAAGTGAAACTCTTCAAGGGAGGCTCCAAAATTGGTGTAGGCCAAAATTTTGGAGGGTGGTTGTAGCTGCTACAATAGTAAGAAATACAATGAAAATAATGTTGTATCAAATGATATAGTACCAATTTTTTTTAAAGTAAACATAGAAATTTCTATTATCAAAATAAAGTTTGCATTAGTAAGTACAATATAGATACAAGCCAGAAGAGGGACATACTAACACTGAAGCACAATAGCAGAAAACTAGCTTCACCATGAAAATTACAGACATGCATGAAGAGCCAAACCAGAGAAATTACATGCCCAAATAAGGAGATGAGTGTTACAGATCCATTTGGGCACAATAACCTCAACTTACAGATCAGTACTATTAGGGCCCATCAAACCCTAATTCAGTTGTTACATGCCCTAATGACGTCAACCATTAGAATGCCTCCTTCCCAAGAGATTCCCTGATTGAAATCATCCAAAAACTACCTCTAAGAAGATTAGCGCAGGCAAGCCTTTATCAGGGTGCACTGCAGTGCAACCCAGTACATTGCCAGGGTGCATTGCAGTGCACTTGAGCATTCTTTGGCCTGCGCTAGGCAAATTTGAGTGAAATATACATTGGAGTTTGGAATATTCTTATCCATAGGATGCTTTTAGAATTTTCCCAAGGCTATCCTCTCCTTTGGTCTTGAAATTGGATGAGGGAGGAAGTTAAGGAACATCAATCCCTTTATCCCCTCCTCCATGGAACTAAATCCTAAGTTTTGGAGGGCATTCATTATCACCATTTATGGCATGAATTCCTTCATTCACCTATAAAAATACCACTCATCTAAGTGATCAAGGGATGGCTGGAAATCATTGAATTATAGGGAGATGATGTTAGTTTGAGACTTGAGTTGGCTTCAAGTATTGTAATGATATCAAAATGTCTTGCTTGTTATGAGGAAAGGATGGGATTGAACTAGAGGAGTGACACTGAATCAAGCAAATTGGGTTGTTACTCTTCCTTTTACTAATAAAGTGTTCAAAGCTTTTTCCATATGTTTGTATTGTTTATTGATGCTTTCGTATGTGTATTATGCACTTGATTCCATTTTATGTTTAATCAATAGATCATTATCATATGCTTTGATCGGTTTTTGTCTTCTGTCCATGTGTAGGTACTTTTCAAGTGGATTAAGTATGGAAAGGAGCGACATAATTGGTGAAGGGAGATAAGGAGTAAGTGAAAGTTTCTGGTAGGCTTATTTACTATCTTATTTAATCTATTGGTTATAGAAAAAGTAGAGAATTCTTTGCACTGTTGTTCTATACTTAGCTACTAGTCTAGGGGTTTAGGTGTTTATCCATAGACACTAAAAATTCCCAAAACAAATTGGCAACTCCACTGGGGATCAATTATCCATCTTAGTATCTTATCAGCCTCTTAAGATATTTTTGCATACTGTACTTGTGGTCGTTGATTGAATTTTAGTCTTATTTCATTGAAAATTGAGTCAAAATTGTGTCAAATTGCCTTCAAAAATGGCTTACTGTCACCAGTGTAGCCCAGTGAAGGACACAGTGCGCTGCAATGCACTTCCCGCATAGAGCCATTGCACTGAAGCGCATTGCCTCTCACTGCAGCCTACACTGATCCTTTGAGGGTCAATTTCCCATCTAGGAGATGAAGTTTTTTGCCAATTTTCTCTTGTTTGAATGATTTGCTGAATGTCAATGATGTCATGTCTTAGAGAACAAATTTTTATCTCCTTTTCTAGCCCTAATTTGATTTGATTGATTAATGTTTCTTTAATGTTTTCTTTTTCATTATCAGTCTATAGTCAAAGTTAAAATATAGTTGATTAATCTTCGTTCGAAAGAAAGTGTTGTAAAGTCTTCTCTTCCTTCGAATTAGAACTGTCATAAAAGTCTTCGTTCTTATTAAAGATTGATTGATTATATGTGCATATTTCCTTTTTTCTTCATCACAACATTAAGGGATTCAAAAATAAAAACTTGCATCGTTCATATTATATTTTGTGAATGCTTGAAAGGAATAGCTAGGGAAATTGCATTAGATGTACTCTTTGCCCTTTGTCAAAGATCTAATTTCTCTATCCCTACTAGCTAAGGATTTTCATTGTTAAATTGAAGGGAAAGAAGACTTATCATATTAGTTGCATTTTAGGAATTGTAAAAATACATCACGTGGTGAACCTTGAAAGGAAAATTCTAAAGAAGATCAACTTAAAATTTATCTGAATTTACCTAATGGAGCATTGTCACCTAACAAAAAAAATTTAGAGTTCTAGGCTCGAGATGTGTTCTGTCATCTTAAAACAAAGAAGTTGTCGCTAAATTGTCTACAATACATCCCTAGTGTGATACCTCATTCCACGTACATGAGTATATTGTAGCTCATCCACGTATCATAGGGTATATAGGGCGGTGTTACAATACGTAAAGTATATGTGAATGCTCTCACTGTGCGTTTTTGCATTAGAAAACACTTATACGGATTGGGCCTCCATGTACCTTCAGGTATATATGGGAGGACAACTCTAGGATACTATCCATCCTTAGGTAACTGAGTCGGCCGCCTTGTAAACTGTGATACACTGAACACAGCATTCGAGGGGATTTCCTACCCATACTTCTTGGTTCGCCCGGAGGTATTATGCAGTTCACAGTTGCTTGGTAAACCTTTTGCCTAGATTATCCCTCTTTTGTTTTGTTATGTTAATTTGATTAAAATAAAATTAATTGACAGTGGATAACATCCTCCATGCTCACTCCTTAGTTGATCTTAGGTTGAAACATATGGTGACAAATCCGGAGTCCACCGATCAAGGAATTCCTTTTGATGGGAATCATAGTCCTTTTCCTCCATTTGGAAATATTAGTGCTCCTTATATGGCTACATTGTCCCTTCCGAGACTTACCGTTGGCTTGCCATTATGGTTGTTTTCAACCTCCTTGGTTCAAAATTTCGTGATTTCTCCGCAATCGAGTACACCTCCAACTGGACAAAATAAACCTCTAGTTGATCCTAAAGTTGACCCTTTGCCTTCTTCTTCTGTTGTTTCTTCCTCCCCTTCTTCCTCTTCGCCTGGTGAAAGTATTGGTACTAGTAACCAGGTGGATAAGAAGAAGAAAGGGAAGAAGAAGAAAATTCAGCAGAGGGGCAACCAAGCAACCATTGCTTTGAATGCAACATCTGAAGAGAAACCATCCATTAAGCCTCACAAAATTCGATATCCATGCAAACTTTGTGTGGGAGACCATCTTATTCGACGTTGTCCTGATATTCCTCAGATCTTAGAAGAATGGTCTTCTCTTTCACGTCATCCTGTGTCATTAACTTCTGGAGATCATGTTGGTGACACACCATCAACTAGTGGTAGTAAAGTTCATGGAAAGAAGGGTAAAGTTAAGTTTCCATGTAGGTTATGTGGAGGGAATCACCCCATTCACCTTTGTCCCTATCTGGATGAAGCCAAGAAGGTGTTGGATAACCGTCCTGCTTCATCATAGCGACTTCCATCTGGTTACAGGAAACTATCCCTTAATCCTTCATTAGTTCATGAATTGACTGACTCAAATCAACCGTCGGTCAAACCCACTCTCTCTGAAAGTGAATCCTATGAGTCTATACCTGACCCAAATCAATAGGTCAAGGAAACAGTTGACCCAATTTCACCTTCAGTTAATCGTACCTTTCCCGAAGAGAGTGAATATGATACCACTCAGGTTCTTTTTGTTTCTTTAGATTCAAATGAGCTTGGGGATATTCCTCCTGTTCCATAAAGAAAGGAGGAAAATCCTCCAGTTCTCATAACTCAATGGGTTAATTCTCCCGTTTCTACGGTATCCCCTCCAAGTAGTCTAGTCACTTCCTCTGATTGGAATCGACTGGTAGGATTTCATCTTCATTCTTATGTGCCTTTCTAGATAATAGTATAGGTTTGTAATATGATTGTATTTGGAATTGTTATATATGAAGGTACATCAATGAGTATCCTTTCCTCAACTGCTTGGCAAGCGCTCAGTTCGCCACCACTTGTGCTTGTTACCCAGAATTTGTTGGGTTTTAACAGAGGAACCAGTCAACCATTAGGGATCCTCCCTTAGTTACCTATTACTTTGGGAGGAAAAATCATTTATTTGAATGTGATGGTAGTCCCAGGCCCTTTAGATTACAATTTACTTCTTGGGCGCGACTATGTTTATGACATGGGAGCTATTGTTTCAACACTCTTTCGAGTGATTTGTTTCCCGCATGAAGGCAGAATTGTCACCGTTGACCAGCTTTCATTTCCCAGTCCAAATATGGCTTCCAGTCAACCATCTTCCCTAAATGGTCCTTTTGTACCAATGGTATCATCCCCGCCACAGGTTAATTATGTGGCAATCTGTTCCATACCTACATCAACTGACGATCATTTCAGTGATGTTGTATATCATGTACTGGGAGCATTGGAACCAGATCTCTCCTTCATGACCTCTTATGAGTTGTGATACGAGTATGAGGATAGTTCTTTTACTGTGTCAACCTCGTTAAAAAATGAAACAAGTCCATGATGATATTTCCTGTTCTTGTGTCAACCTCGTTAAAAAACAAAACACGTATGAGGATTGTTCTTTTACTGTGTCAACCTCACTATAAAATGAAACAGCCCCCAGAGCGTAATTATGGTGTGATCCAGAACTCATCATACTTGAGGGCAAGTAGTGGGATGCCACAGGTGAAAAGCATTGCTATTTTGGATTTTTTTGTGGTTTTTAAGTTTTACACATTTTTTTAATTTTTTATGTGTCAAACACTCACTATCATTTTTGCATGTAGATAGTGGGTCGGTGCGACTAGTGGGCATGTCCCTGCTCCAACAACGAGCACAACCATAGTTTGGATAGGTTGGAGCTGGTGGGGTAGAGATGGAAGATCTAGAAGATCCATAACTAGTAGAGGCATTGGCCATGTTTGAGCACCATGTAGAGGGTCTGACCCGCAACATTCTAGATACAGGGGTTGATGAGGTCCTTATCTATTTACAGAGATACACCGTAGGGGTGCCAAATCGAATTAGTTCACTGCTATGATGGGTTTCCCGTGCGGTCATTTGTTACCATGATCATCACTATGATTAGTCACCTAGGGATTTTGAGCCACATTTTGTATTTTTCATGTATTCAGATATAGTAGGCCATGAGCCATATGTGTCTCAGACATAATTTTTGTAAAACTCAAACACTATTTATAGTTTCTAATCTATGGATGTTTTCCACTTATTTTACTATCCTATAAAATGTATGATGATAGCTGTATGTTTACAAATGTCACGAATGTTTGTCTAAAACATAATTGTCCAATGCATTTGTTAATATATTTAGACATCTTGGAACATGTTGATATTGAACAAGATGAAAACTGGGTGGTTAAAAAACTTCGGGTATGTCTCTATTGTAGTTTCATTTTATATACTGGGGGTACCATTGTTGTGACCCAAAAGGATATCACATGAGCTACATGGACCAAGGGATCCTCTCATGTGACAACCGATAGAATTGATGGCTCAACAAAGTGGATGACCTATGATGAGGTTCACTCCTACATGTCCGATGATTGCGAGAGAAGCTAATCATGATCGAGGATTATCCCTATGTTCGAGCGTAATTATGGTGTGAACCTGAACTCATCATACTTGAGGGAAAGTAGTGGGATGACACAGGTGAAAAGAATTGTTATTTTGGATTTTTTTTTTGGTTTTTAAGTTTTACACATTTTTTAATTTTTTATGTGTTAAAGACTCACTATCATTTTTGCATGTAGACATTGAGTCGGTGCAACTAGTGGGCATTTACCCGCTCCATCAACGAGCACAACCATAGTTTGGATAGGTTAGAGCTGGTGGGGTAGAGATGGAAGATTTAGAAGATCCATAACTAGTAGAGGCACTGGCCAAGTCTGAGTACCATGTAGAGGGTCTAACCTGCAACATTCTGGATATAGGGGTTGATGAGAACCCTATATGTTTATAGAGATACACTGTAGGGGTGCCAAATTGGATTATCTCACTCCTATGATGGGTTTCCCGTGTGGTCATTTGTTACCGTGATCATCACTATGACTAGTCACCTAGGGCTTTTGAGCCACGTTTTTTATTTTGCATGTATTTACATATTGTAGGCCATGAGCCATATGTGTCTCAGACATAATTTTTGTAAAACACAAACACTATTTATAGTTTCTAATCTATGGACGTTTTCTACCTATTCTGCTATCCTATAAAATTTATGATGATGGCTGTATGTTTTCAAATGTCACAAATGTTTGTCTAAAACATAATTTTCCAATGCATCTATTAATGTATTTAAACATCTTGGAACATGTTGATATTGAACAGGGTGAAAACTAGGTGATTAAAAAACTTCAGGTATGTCTCTATTGTAGTTTCATTTTATCTACCATGGGTACCATTGCTGCAACCCTAAAGGATATACATGGACCAAGGGATGCTCTCATGTGACAACTGGTAGAATTGATGGCTCAACAAAGCGGTTGACCTATGATGAGGTTCACTCCTACAAGTCTGATGATTGTGAGAGAAGCTAATCATGATTGAGGATTATCCCTATGTTGGAGCGTAATTATGGTGTGATCCAGAACTCATCATACTTGAGGGAAAGTAGTGGGATGACACAGGTGAAAAGCATTGTTATTTTGGATTTTTAAGTTTTACACACTTTTTAAATTTTTTATGTGTCAGAGACTCACTATCATTTTTGCATGTAGATATTGGGTTGATGCAACTAGTGGGCATGTTCCTGCTCCATCAACGAGCACAACCATAGTTTGGATAGGTTGGAGCTAGTGGGGTAGAGATGGAAGATATAGAAGGTCCATAACTAGTAGAGCCACTGGCCAAGTTTGAGCACCATGTAGAGGGTCTGACCCACAACATTCTAGATATAGGGATTGATGAGATCCCTATCTGTTTACAAAGATACACCGTAGGGGTGCCAAATCGGATTAACTCACTACTATGATGAGTTTCCTGTGCGGTCATTTGTTACCATGATCATCACTATGATTAGTCACGTAGGGCTTTTGAGCCACGTTTTGTATTTTGCATGTATTCAAATATTGTAGGCCATGAGCCATATGTGTCTCAAACATAATTTTTGTAAAACTCAAACACTATTTATAGTTTATAATCTATGGATGTTTTCTACTTATTATTCTATCCTATAAAATGTATGATGATGGCTGTATGTTTACAGATGTCACAAATGTTTGTCTAAAACATAATTGTCCAATGCATATGTTAATGTATTTAGACATCTTGGAACATGTTGATATTTAATGTAATCAAAAATTTTCTCCAAGAGGAGAACTCTCAAGAACATGTGTAACATAGTTGGACTCCTCACTGAATAAACATTATTCAAATGTAGCACCACATTGTGAATCAAGTATAACAATCAAATGACGAATACCATGTGAAATGGAATCATACAATAATTTGATCACCACGCTATATTCAATGATATTATTAGTTTAGTGATCAATGAAAATTCCTTGCAAACTCACTAACTGACCTGAATGGAAAATGACATCCACCCATGGTATTCATTCACCAATGGAATTTAACCATGGTATTGTAAGTCGCATCCACCCATGGTATTCATCCAACCATGGTATTTATCCGCCCATGGAATTTACCCATGATATTGTAAGTGGCATCCACCCATGGTATTGTAAGTGGCATCGACCCTTGGTATTCATCCTCCCATGGTATTTATCCACTAGTGGAATTTACCCATGGTATTGTAAGTGAAATCCACCCATGATATTCATTCACCCATGGAATTTACCTCTGGTATTGTGACAAAAAAATGCTATAAGTAACAAGTCGCATTTTGTAAAAGGACAGATTGTCCACCATAATGTAGCCTTTACAATTGTTATCTGTTTTAATAAAAAAAGTTTCTTTTTGGTTTTGTTATTGTGTGCTCTCCTATTTTCTTCTGGAATTTCAATTTTTCAGATCTTGGGGGCCTCTCCCCCCTAGATCCATTTCAATTTTTTAGACCTTGGGGGCCTCCCCCCAAGATCTGGATCAGTGGAATCTGAGCAGGTTATGATTACATGGGAATGAGGGTTTGATGCATATTTTAGTTTCAAAATTTTGTAGCAATATTCAACAAACTTCAGGCATGTGCTACGACCTCCACAAAGAACTTTCTTGGGCAAAGTGGGAAGAATTTTTCTTTTTTCAATTTTTTGGGCAATGAGTTTGCAGATCAGATATGAAATTTTTGGTGCAAAATTTACAAAAATAAATAACAGATCTAGATTCCTTGCGAAAAAATACCCAATTTCAAAAACAAAATCGGTTGAATTAGAGTCTAGAATCAACTATGTCACATAATTGTTTCTAACGACAATTCGTGGACAACAAATCTCCTATCATTTTTTGTATTTTTTGTGCAAAATTTTAGAAAATTTATTATAGATGAGCTCCTCTCAAAAAATCACCCAATTTAAAAAAAATGGTTGAATCGGAGTTTGGATGAGGGAGATATTGTTGATTTAAGTTCAATTTTTTTCTTTTTCCAGAACTTTTATGATGGCGGGACTGTTGCAGCGCGAATTTGAGTTTCCAGAGTGTCCATATAGGGATTTCAATCAAATGGGAAGATGTATAATGATAATTCTATTTCCAAAAATAGGTTATAGTAAATATTTTGAGTTATATTGACTGAGTTATACCCATTTTAAATATGGAGCAACATTTAGAGTGGGTTCCCTTTGGAGACATGTCCTCCCATCCTTCTTTAGTAAGCACCTACTTCACATTCATCAGCATCTGGCTTGGGTTATTTGGAGATGTACCTTCCCACCCTAGGCTATGTAGGAATCTACTACTTCATTAACAGTCAACATCACGGTTATTGGTCAACCGCACAAAATCCTTGTCATCGAAGTCCATTTGCTAGGTCACACACTGTTCATATCACAATTGATCATAGGCATTCGAGTGTATCTCTCTCCTTGGATGTTCATTTTTCATGGTTATGGGTCATCCATAAACCCACACTTCATCGAAGTCCATTTGCTTGGCCACACATGATTAGTATCACAGTTGGTCACAAGCATTACAAGGTATTTATATCCTCGAATCTTCGTTTGTCATGGTTATGGGTCATCCACAAACCCACACTTCATCGAAGTCCATTTGCTAAGCCACACACTGTCAATATCACAGTTGATCTAAAGAATTACAGGGTATCTCTATCCTCAGATCTTCCTTCATCGCAGTTATGGGTTAACCACACATAACCCTTCTCTTCAGTGGTTCTTCATATTCAACAAAGGCTTCTCAGGAGGGAACTTCACACAATTCTTAAGGATAGAGGAATGATCTAAATGGAAAATAGAACCCACCCATATTATTCACTCACCCATGGTATTTTAAGTTGCATCCACCCATGGTATTCATCCACCCATGATATTTATCCACCCATGGAATTTACCCATGATACTGTAGGTGGCATCCACCCATGGTATTTTCCCATGGTATTGTAAGTGGCATCGAACCTTGGTATTCAACCTCCCATGGTATTTATCAACTCATGGAATTTACCCATGATATTATAAGTGACATCCACCCATGGTATTCATTCACCCATGGTATTTACCCATGGAATTTACCTGTGGTATTGTGACAAAAAAACCCTATAAGTAACTAGTCGCATTTTGTAGAAGGACAGATTGTCCACCACAATGTAGCCTTTACAATTATTATCTGTTTTAATAAAATAAGTTTCCTTCTCATTTTGTTATTGTGTGTTCTCCTCTTTTCTTTTGTCATTTCAATTTTTTAGATCTTGGGGGGGCTCCGCCCCCAAGATCCGGATCACTAACTCGTCATTAGGGGCATACATTTACCACGTTGCGGAAGAAAGGTTCTGGGCATACATTTACCATGATATGGTTGATGGAACAACAACATCTACAAATCTAATGTAATCCAAGGTTCACAGAAGCGATAGAAAAATATCAAGAAAACCACACTACAAACACACCAGCAAACCTATCCAGTATGTACACAATGACTATGTAGAAAAATTCTAGGCATAGTTTTTTTTTTAGGTACAGCCCATTATGAGGTTGCAACAAGGGAATTTCTTCAAAAATTACAAGTTCACAGGCCCCTTTTGCAAGTATGTGTTTAACTATGTATGGACCTAACCACATGGGTTCAAGTTTCCTAGCTCCTAATTTATCAGCTTCTTAGTCATATAAGAGGACCAAATAACCTTCCGAGAAAACACAAGGTTTGACATTTTGATCAAATTATTCTTTGATACATTTTTTATGAGCCTCATTGGTCATCACAACATCACAACGAGTCTTGTCTAAACGTGCTACGTGAAAAAAATGTTCTTCTTCGACAGAGGTAGCACGAAGATTTTTGATGGCTAGTTTTAGTGACATAATTTCACATTCGATGGGAAGGAAAAATTCTATACCATACACTAGCTAGAAAGGTGTGAATATGGTCGCAGAATGAACAGAGGTATGATATGCTCACAAATCCCAAAAAGGGATGGTATGCTAATTTTATTTATGAATCCCTACCATTCGTTGAAGCATCATTTTTAAGACTTTGTTGATGGCTTCTACCTGGCTGTTGGTTTGCGGGTAGTAGGGAGTCGAGTTGTCATGTTGTAATCCCAACTTGTCATTCAATTCAGACATCATGTAATTAGGGGAATTTTTTCCATGGTCCATGACTATATATTGTTGTACACCAAATATCACTTTAGCTTGATTAAATATGAAGAGTTCAACAATTTTTTCATTGTTGTCATATGTAGGCATCACCTCAACCCACTTGTGAAATAATCAACTACAATGATTATATAACCCATTACAAGGTTGTGCCAAGGGAATTCCATCAAAATTTACAAGCTCATAGGCCCCTTTTGCAAGTACACTTTTAACTATGTATGGACCTAACCACATGGGTTCAAGTTTCTCCGCTCCTAATTTATGGGCTTCATGGTCATATAAGAGGACCAAATCACCTTCCTAGAAGACACAAGGTTTTGCATTTTGATCAAATTGTTCTTTGATATGTTTTTATGAGCCTCATTGGTCATCGTGACATCACGATGAGTTTCAGCTAGACATGCTAGGTGCAAAAAATGTTCTTCTTCGGCAGAGTTAGTTCGATGGCTAGTTTTAGTGATGGAATTTCACAATTTATTGGAAGGATAACTTCCATACCATACACTAGTTGGAAAGGTGTGAATCTAGGTGCAATATGAACAAAGGTATGGTATTCCCACAAAGCCAAAAAAAGGATGGTATGCCAATTCGATTTGTGAATCCATACCATTCATTAAAGCATTGTTTTTAAGACTTTGTTGATATGTTCTACCTAGCCATTAGCTTGCGGGTAGTAGGGAGTCGAGCTATCATGTCGTAAGTCCCATTTGGTAGTCAATTCAGACATTATGTAATTACGGAAATATTTTTCATGGTCTATGACTATAGCTTGTGGTACATCGAATCTTGCAATTACGTAATTAAAAAGGAAGAGTGCAACAATTTTGTTGTTGTTGTCATATGTACGCATCACCTCAACCAACTTATTGAAATAAGAAACTGCAATGATTATGTAATCATGCCCCCTGACCAAGGTAGGGTTACATGTCATAAAGTCAATACCCCATTTGGAAAATGGCCTTACAATGAAAACTGGATGCAATGGAGCAGATGGGGCATAGACTTTAGAATTATGAATTTGGTATGCATGACACTTTTGGACAGCTAAGATATAATCTCTGAACATAGTAGGCCAAAAGTAACTAGCACGTAAGATATTTTGGGTGATAACATATCCATACATATGTTTGTCACACGCTCCAACATGACAATATTTCAAAGATTTCTCATCTTTTTCATGTGTGTGACAATGTCAAAAAATTGTATTGACACCACAACGATAAAGATTATCACTGATTATGATGTAGTGAAGGGTTTGTTATCAAGTACAAAATTGATTGGAATGAGTAGTTCCAAACTAGAAAGTTTGGGTTTGGAGGTAAATGATTATATCCCCATACCATGGATCAGAGGAATTGTTCAGAAACAACGTTTCCTCAAGAATAAGATCATTGGTTATTGGTTATGAATTAGGAGAGGGAAGGTCACATATCATTTCTACAAAGACTAAATATTTCCTAGATTTGGATTTAACAAACTCCAAATCAAACTCTTGGAGGATCACAATCCACTTCGAGTACTTTCCCCCAAGTAATTAACATGACAATATGTAGGTCATGGGGTTACAATCGGAAACAACAGTGGTCTTGTGAAGCAGTATATAGTGACGAAACTATTGGAAAACTTGCACAATTTCCAAAGCTAACTTTTCAATGTAAGAATATTTGGTCTTAGTATCCGTCAGCTTACAACTCAAGTAGTAAATGGGATGTTCATCACCTGAGTCATCTTCCTGTACCAATACCATGGATATAGTCATAACATACATAACAAGAAATAGGAAATAATCCTGTAGATAGTTAGGGCGATACAATAATGATGCAAAAGCTAATACATTCTTTAGGGCATCAAAATATTTTTGGGTGGTTGCTGAACTTCAGAATTATCCTCTCCTTGACATTTGTTCGCACCTTTTTCTCTCATTTTCTCATAAGACTATAGAACCAATCAATGATAAATGCTAGTTTTTTTCTTAGGGAAAGCATTAAAATGATCACCATATTATATTTTCATGTTCTTTCTATTTTAATATATTTTTTCAAATTAGCTACAGAACGCAGCCTATTTTGAAACTAACTATGGATTCCGTAATTACTCTCATGGTTTGGAAGGTTACAGGTGTCAAATGAAGAACTAGGCCACATGGGCATTTCTAGAATCATCTCCACATGGATTCTATCATATTCACTCGGTCCAGATTGATGGAAAAGAAAGCCTAAGGCCATGGTCAAAGATGAAGTCAAAATATGTTATCTAGAAGCAGTAGGACTCTTGTTTGGCTCTTTCGTAGCTAGTCAAGAGTCTAACAGTTCTATTGAAGACTTAAATCGAATTAGCCACTTGTAGCTGATCAGAAGTTAAACAGTCATATTGCAATTCGAATTAAGCCACCTGTAGCAAGTTTTTCTCATAAACAATCTTGTTAGATTTAATTTGAATTAGCCACCTGTAACAAGTTTTTCTCATAAAATAGTTATGTTATTTTCCTATAAATATCGTTTATATGGAACCGAGAAGTAGTTAGAAGTTAGAAGGAATTACGTTCAGGCTTTTTGCTGATACTCTGTATTCAAACTTCGTTTTGTTCATAATACAAACTTCGTGTTATCAATGATGGTTTAAAGTGCATCCTTAACTAGCTAGCATTCCAGCCACATCAGTTACAGAGGGGCCCTACACTGAAGGAGGTTTTTCATTTGTTGTTTTCAGTTTAATTTCTATTACTCTATTTTCAACAAGTCTGTTTTCTAATTTAGAATGATATTTCATTTCAGTTTTTAACCAATAGTGTAACAGTTTTCTTACTATTTTGTTATTCATTCTCCTAGAATAGAACTGTCAATTAGCTATGTTAATGGATGTTTTCAAAAACCATTTCAAAATGATGATGACCCTAACTTAAATGGTTAAATATCTAATTCATACTGTGATTGAATTTACTTAGTACATTGTTAGTTTTACATGCTTTTACCTTCTTTTTTTCTGCTTTCAGGTCCTTAGTTGCATCACTGATATTCCAAAAAATCATTTCAAGGAGATTGATTTCATCATATTCCAAAATTGAATGGTTGAATGTTTAAATGAATGCAATTACTTAGTTACCTTCTGAATCAATATCACTTTTGGTTTTAAGAATTAGATCCATGGATTAGGACTAATGATAAGATAAGATAGATGCTCTGTTTTCTTATTAGGTTCTAACTAGTCAACAGTTTTTGGTCCATTTTTAGGAAATTAGATTAACTTAGGAACCTTTCCTTCCCTTTAAAATTCACCAGATCCACTTAAATTTTCTCATAGTTTCAGGTTGTACATTCTTAAGACATAAAAAAAACAGAAACCCCCAAAACAAACATAAAATACAAAACAACGAAGTAAGAGAAAAGTTAACTAAGCACATATAGTGCATCACACTTCATCAGTTTACAAACCTTCGTTCATAATTTATGCAAGAAATTTAGGACACTAAATTGACTAAACAGTAGTATCATCCTAATGAAAGGGAACCCCTTTTTTCAATAATCGAGTAAAACTTTTGGTAATCTCAGCATAATTAGGGATGAACCAATGTAGAAAGTTAGCCTTCCCTTGTAAGCATTGTTACTAAACGAGAGTGGAAAGAGTAGGAAAGCCAAGAATTGCCTAAAATTTTAATGGACCAATATAGATCCCTTGCTTGGACACAATGAAGCCTAGGAGTTGACCAAATTTGACAAAAAAGACACATTTATGTGGATTTCATTGTATCTATAGTGTCTGCATTGCTAGAAGATTTCTTTAAGATGCATGGGATGATCTTGATAGTGTTTGGAGTGAGTAGGGAAAAGTCATCAAGGCATGGTTGCACGATATGCTTAATGCGATGGAAAGCATAATTCATAGCTCGTTGGAAAGTTCCCACCGCATTCTTAATACCAAAAGGGAGTTTGTGATAAGAAAAAGTGCCCCATGGATAGATGAACGCATTTTTATGTTGGTCATAAGGGAGCATTCTTATCTAATTGTAGCCAGAAAATCTGTCCATAAATGAGAAAACTTCACTTCCAGCACAATTGTCAACAATTTTGTCGATAAAGAGGGTTGGATAGTTGTTCTTTGGAAAAGCTCAATTAATATCCCAATAATCGACACACACTCATATTTTACCTTGTTTCTTCATTACAGGAATGATATTTGAAACCTAATTAGTTAATGGAATAGTATAAATGAAAGCAGATTGCATAAGATTTTCAACTTCTTTAATTGTAACAACTTTCTTTGGATGCACTCGACGTAAACGTTGTCGAACAGGTATGGCATCTGGGCATGTTTTGATTTCATGCATTACTATACTTGGTTCAATGCATGGCATATCTTCATAGGACCAAGAAAACACATCACAAAATTCTTGAAATAAGGACTTGTAATCTTTAATCTCATATGGAGAACAGGAGGCACCTATGTGAATGTTTTTAGCAATTTTGGGTTTGACTAAGATATCAAGGGGAATGTTTTCCTTGATATTCACTAGAATTTTCTTAGAAATCACCTCATAAATGGAGATGGGACTCTGAGGATTCTTAGTAATCTTGGGTGAAAAGAAGTATTTAAAATTATTCTCAAGAAATTATGGTTGGGGTCGAAAAGAGGAACGATGATGATGATCACCCCTGGGTTTCTCATCTGATGACATAATCTCCATAATGATTTCGTCAATGGGAAAGATATCATTAAAAGGGTCAAAATGTGAAACTAATATTGATTCTTGAGAATGATGTTCAACCAAGTTCACTATGTCATTTATTTTAGTAATTGTCAGGTAGGCCTTTTGAATAGCCTCATAGGCTAACTCAATAGGATTGAGTGATATGTGGTGGCCAAAAGATTCAATATTGGAACTATCATGTACTATCTAGGGATCATATGGAATAGTACTAGACAAAATCATATTAATCAGAGAAACCATAGTAGAAATGTTGGGAGGAGGGAGCACGAAAGTTCCCATTAAGGATGAATCTTTTAATAATCCTACTCCAACATTATCATAAGGAAGTGGGGTTTTACTCACAAGCAATATGTTACCAATAGTCTAGGAATCAACAAAAAAAAGGTGAGTTGATCAATGGCCATGATTCCCCCTTAATGAAGGAAATCAATCATTGAAAAATAGTATGAAACTATATCTGCCATAGCATAAACCTAAGTACGACCTAGTAAGAGGTTATAATCTAATAGTCCATCAATGACTTCTACCTCTACTAAGACTTTCTTACCTACTAATTCCACTGGTAATGAGTTTATGTTACCATAAGGTTTTAACCCTCTTCCATCAAAGGCTTTAAAGGTAATCAATGATTGGTTAAGTG
Source organism: Pinus tabuliformis (assembly GCA_031772625.1). Taxonomy (NCBI): domain Eukaryota; kingdom Viridiplantae; phylum Streptophyta; class Pinopsida; order Pinales; family Pinaceae; genus Pinus; species Pinus tabuliformis. Next base: position 244,991,810 of record CM062817.1, on the reverse strand, counting down.
GTGGAGAGCCTAAGGCTTTCCAACATGAGGCACCTTCATCCATGATCATGCATAAAACATTTTTACATCTAACAAAAACTTTGATCATGAATGCAAATTGAGGTGGAAGTTTAGGCGGATGGTTTTTATGGTTAAACACAACAAGGCTTGAACCTAAAGGATCCACTCCTCTGATTGTTGCTAACAATGATTTCCTCTGCACATGGTAGTTCTACAAAACTTTAAGAAATGACATAATGGAAGGAACTAGAGCCAAATATTCAAGTATGTTATAATTTTGTTTGGCTCTCAAATGACGGTTAAATTATGATTTATGAATAATTCCCTTGGGAAAAGATTTAATTTTCAGTTCGACAGCTAGTTTCTCAATTTTTAGAGGACCGGAGGTAGGAGGACTAGAACTAGAAGGTTGATCAATAGCCTTTCCATTTGAAGGATCTGAGTTACCATAGTCTTTATTTCATGTAGCCACTGAGACATATTTTTGACACATGAGTATGTTGGAAATTTTTTAGGAAGAGTAGGATGCATTATGTGCAACCATATTCGTCTCTTGGTTTGGGAAAGTATCTGTCAACACGATAGGTGTAGTAGAGCCAACTTTCAAGAATCGATTAAGTTTTTCTCGATGCAGACAGTCCTTGGTGAAATGATCTTCATCACAGATGAGAAAAGGAAAATTCAGCTTATGTTTCTCATCGGGAGACCAATTTTTCTATTTTTCTTGTGGATGGTTTTCTTGTCTAGCCTTGCCTTTACCCTTATTTTGTTGGAATAAGGAATTATTGAGGAGGGGATGAATAAGTAATTGTGAGGTTCTTAGAGCTTTAAGAATAAATATTTATTTCTGTTCACTACAACCAGTGACTTGTGAGCACATTCATAATACAATATATATCAATAACAAGTTAAGCCATTCACATGTACACACAACTCATCAAACGAGAAACATACACATATTGACACAGGTATTTTTTTTGTGGAAAACCAAAGGGATAAAACTACCAATTTGTTTGTTGTTATGATGTAAATTAAGAACCTACTTAATTACATCAATTTATTTGTAAGAATCCACTCACAGGAGGCCCCAATCCCCTTTAGATCTCAAGTTTCTACTTGCCAAGATGCACCAACCTCTTATGAATGTAGACTACTACCTGATCTAGCCATAGTTCTACTTTTCATACAATTTTCAAATTGAAAAAAGAGGCTAATACATATACACATAAATATAAATTTGATCTACTACAATACCAACTCATTTCCTTCAGCTCTACAATTCTCCTTTGAACTGTGGTCTCTTTTACCCAACCCATTTTTGGTCTCGACACTCTTCTACACTGTCTCTCAGTTAACACTTGGTCCAATCACACATTCAATTACTCACTCACAGTATTGCACTTTGTAACTCACAACAATTCTACATTCCCCCCATGCTCAATTGCACTCCATAGTTTTTCTTCTCTGCTACACTAGAAATGATGTTGTCTCTACAGTCCTTCATCTATCTCTATACTTGGTAGTGTGCTACAACATGGCACTATTTGTTGTTGTTTCATCAAAACTGCCATGACACTGCAACTATGTTGAATATAAGAATGGGCTACCTGTGGATTCTTCATACTGAAAATTGAATCTCAATATTCCCTGCACACTCAACAAGAACCTTCATTAAGTCCATCTTGCACACTTTAGCAAGGCTCCCCATTCCTTCTTAACTGCTTGTTAAAGGCTTGAGTGTACTAAAGGCGTGGCTTTTTTTTCTTGCAGTAGTTGCACCACTCTGTCAGAGCCCATAGATTTATTGATATGGTGTGTTGGCTTAGTGGGGCCTGGCTCAGGTTCAACATTAGTTAGCCAAACAAATACCTACACTACTAGCGCTTTTGGCATCATCCCGTGGAGCACGGACGGAAGTCTCACTCGAGGTAGTATGGGGGGATGCTAGAACTAAGTTTCCACACCCAGAGATGGTCATCATGTTAGTTTATTCCTTATATCCCTACTCTTGCACAGGGTGTTAAGTTCTAGGGCTCTATTAGTCTAGCCCTTTATTCCATCATTCAGTACCTCCACGAAGGGGTACGATTGGCCTTCATGCAGCCTTAACATGTGGTTCAGGTACTTTCGCACTGCTAGGGCAGCGTATCGTGCAGATTCCTAAACTAGATTAAGTGTCTTAATTATCTCATTAAATAATCACAGTTAGCACTACGTAAACAAATATCCTTACTTGAGTTCAATTAACCAAGGTAATTATATACATTCGCGCACCACATAGGAATTATAAATGAAATTCATACACAATATGACAAGATGCATTAACAGGAAACAAAGACACAGAATTTGCAGAATGCTTCTCTTTATTGATATCTTCAGATGATTACAGACTCTATCCACCCCGCGCACATAGCTACAGGGGTCTGTGCACTCAGTTGCGGACTTCTACCCTAGGCCTTGCGCACTCAACTGCAGAGCCTCTACCTACACTATGACCCGAAACTTAGACTTCTCTCCTTATCACTCAAGACTTCTTACTTCTTCTACCAAACTTACCTATCACTTAGAGCTTACTTACTTAGCTCTTTTAATACAATTCCATGGTCCGCGGACCATGGGTAGATCTTTATAGCGGACTTTACACTTTACAAAATAAGGGCAGACAATCCTTTATGACTCATGACACCTTCATGCTCCACGATCACAAAATGCAGAGACTTTACACTTTATTCCAAAACTTGACCCAAAACATGGGCTTCTAGCCCCAAAATTGTCCTTAGGGGATCACGTTCCCAACAGACCCCCAACAAAAACATCGTGACTCGCCCTCGAGTCACTTAGCAGGCACGAAGATCTTAGCGTAAAGACAACCCAGCTTGACCCTTATGACCGCAACCTCGGCAGTGCACTGTGCGGCTGCTTGCTTCGTGTCTTCGACCGTTTACTTGGTCACTGCTCTGGAACTATCAGCCTGAAGCTTTTGCTGAGTTGCTTGCAGAGTCGCAATATTTCCTTCAATAGAGGCCATAACCGTATAAGCCTCATCTAGCCAGGGCTTTAGTCACGCTTTCAGCACTGTTTCCTTGTGCAACAATGCATCCACTTGTTATTTCAGTTGCTTGGCCTCTTACAGCTTCACCAATTTCTGTGTGAGAGTGATGGTTCGCGCTATGCCTTTGACGTCATCATAGCACTACTGTAGTTCATGCACTTCTATCTCCAGCCATTGTACATTAGGGTACTCCTACAAGCTTGTCAGGAGCTTCAACGATTGCTCAAAAACTTATGTGCAGTCTGCTACTGCACTATCAGCCATCGCTATTGCCTCTGTGACAGTAGTCGCACACTACTCCTTCACTTCTGGTAGAGTTGAAGGATGGGACTTCAACTGTAACTCTATGATCTGCAGGTTCAACTCCAACTGAACCCTCACCATTTCTATACAAGTGTCATGCACCCCTATAGCCAGTTTGTGGACGCGCACCTCGACTGATTCTTCCTCAGGAATGGCCAACTATGGGACCATTTGGCATGCCTCCTTGATGACCTGCATTTTACGCTTGTTTTAGTTAGTCACCTCGGTCATAATGGCAATGACAGAGTCTCGTTGTAGTTCCATCTGCTCATTTTTAATCCGCTACTCACTAATCACCTGTACTCCACAATCACTCCATCCTGTAATAGGTGGAGCAGCTCACCATGGAGTGCTGCAAGATTCAACCCTACCCCCTTGAGGGTACTAACAGTGGGCCTGTTAGCTTCATTCTCCATGGTCAATGCTCCATTAGGTATCACTATCGTGCTGGAGGCCTTCTCACATAGCATCTTAGTAGATTCTAAAGTGCCGATAGCAAGGATGGTGGACACCATGCCAGCCTATGACGCACGGGTCTGTAGCTCCTATAGATCTATCTTGATAGCCCTCAATATTAGTTGCTACTGCTGCTCAAACTGTTGTAGGACCTCTGCGGTGACATCCCGCACTATGTCACCAATGTCATGCAAATCACCCTTTGTGAGGGTGATTGGGTCCAGCGATGTCTTAGTGGCCTTGGATTTCTTCTTGGACCCTCCTTTCTCCTGCTCCCTTAGATGCTTGATGTGGGCGAACGTCGCCTGTGGGTCCGTGTCGTGCTGCTCTGTCTATCTCTTCTTCTATCTTGGGTGAAGGCGACCTCGTGCCTTTGTCAGAGCCCCACTTTGTTCCACCTGTTTTCTTCTTCGTCTATTGAGTGGCATCGTGCTCCACCTGGGCCTTGTCAGCGACCTCCTTCTTTCTCTTTTCGGCCAGCTGCATCATTTTCAACTTGGCTTCCTCCTTCCTTCTTTGCACAACGGACTTGCTTCCTCCCACCGCCAAGTCTGCTGTAGTGTACCATTCTGCCGGCCAGTGATCAAGTACTACATCAATGGTGTCATCCGTTGCCAGGTAAGGCAATTCATACCATGTCTGCATAGGGTCCTTCTGTGCCCTGATGGACACGTGGTGAAAATCAGCCTTAAACTCCACGTAGCCCTACAGGTTGGTAAACACCGTAGGCGACAACCGCAATTTGTGATTGATGGCCATGTTGATGTTCATCTCCATCAAGATCCAGAAGATCTTGATGTCCTTGATGTGCTGCGCATCTTTGGTCACCCATAGTGAAGAGTACTTTGCTGCTTCTGTTAGGTCTGGCACGACCGAAAGGAATTGAGTGTCCTATGGCAGCTCCCATGCTACTAGCACAATATATAGCAAGAGCCACATGTAGTTGAACATCTTGCTGAGCTCTTGTGCCTCGCGACAGTTTGCTAGGAACTCACCGCGTAGATATTCTGCCCAATTGAATTGGACTCCTTCGGTGCACTGGGCTGCTAGCATGACGATAGGCATCAGCACCTCATCGATGCGACACTTCCTCATCACCTTCCTTAGCCCAAATTTGCATAGCCACCTTTATAGCAGGATCACAGATGTTGGATATGGCATATCTATGTGACTTATTTACTAGTGTAAACTTCTCTTTCATGGCCTCCGTGAGGGCCTTCTCACCACCTTTTCTGCCAATTATCATGACCGGATTTTCTCCTATGTATGGAAACCATGTGATTCTGTGGATCAATATGTAAGTGATGGGTATTAGCTCCTCTAGCCACAGACACCCATCATGCACCAAGCATAGTAGTTTCTTGATGACCAAGACTATAATCGGGGTGCGGTTGTAGTGCGACACCCATAGCATGTTGAGTAGACCTCCCTTGTCTACACCTCTGAGCCACCTCTACAACTCTAATGAGGTCATCTGGTGGTTGTATCGATAATGCGGCACACCATTTTCTCGGTCGTCAAGTGTGGGAACTTCTCATGGTCAACCAATTCCCAGTCTTCGAGTTTTAACAAAGGAACCCATTCCAAGTGCGATCCTTCAAAAACAATCTCATTAGGCAACAGAGGGGTTTGCAAGGGGACCTTGCTCTCATCGATATATTTTAGTACCTTGGTCTTACCCTTGCACGGAGGGATGTACTCAGGCAACCGAGTGATAGGGTTAGCACCACGGGTTTCAACTTCCTCCACGCCTATTCCCACATCCTCATCATCCATTGGGATGTCTTTGATTTCTTCCTCCTTTGGCTCCAGATTGATGGCTTTGCCTTTTCTTGTGCAGTGGGCTTGTCCTTTGGTGGGTTTCTTCTCGGCGATGCACGCAATGATATTTCAGGCTGCTTGCCCTTCTTATCCTTCGTGCTTTCCTTGGTTGGGGTCGGCTTTGGTCTCAGCATCCTTGGTGATTTGGGGACTTCCGCTAATACTTCCACAACCTCTGGAGTAGCTACTTCTGCCTCGCTAACCACTTCCGGCATATCCTCCTTGGTCATCACTGCTTCGGTGTCGATAGATGTGGTAGGTGTCAACATAACGAATCAAAAATTCTTGTGACATCTCCGGTAAGTTCTCAAACACTGAACTTGTTATCAAAGCCTTCAAGAATTCTTGGTTCATGTGCGCCTAAGAGCTCAACAACTCAATTCTCAAAATGCCAAGTGTTTTTCGCTGGACAACCACCTATAATTTATAGGGCATATTGATTTCAAATCTGACTGTTCCCCCTAAATTCGATTCATTAATGCTAGATTGCCACCATATTTTCAAGGATTTAACACATAAATTTCATCTTAAATGCTGACAACCCATTACATTTGGCTACATTTCTACTGTCAAATCATGAACAATGACTTTGATGGTCACTTGCTGACTGACCTGCGTGATTTCTCTTTGGGTAGCGCAGCTCCCTTCACGCTGCCGTGAAACTTATGACACATCGTTGCTTCGCACAATCCTCCAATCGCGCAGCTCCCCAACTTGGGTAGCTTAGTTTATAGTCCCGCGCCTCCTTTCAACTTCCTGGAGTATTGGGACTATGCTACCTTCATATAGTCACATGGCCAAACCACCGGTGTATGGCTTCAATCGACTGTCATTCACCTTTCTTGGGAAGGGATCTCCATTCAATTTAACCAACTGAACCACTCCTCCGTTGGTAATCTCCTTAATGACATAGGGCTCTAAACAGTGCATTCTGAATTTCCCTGGAAATTTATCAAACTTGTTGTCATATAACAAGACCAAGTCATTTACCTTAAAGGTGCGCAACTTAATGTGCCGATCATGTCATGCTTTCTTGTGTTGCTTTTCGACATGTTTGTGAAATCCAACTAGAAATATTTCTTCCTCAAGCTCAGCTAGTTGCGCGAGCCTTTCTTCCAGGGCTCTGTGATCCATTATACCCATGAGTGCCACTATGCACAAACTAGGCACAGTGTATTCCATGGGCATCATTGCTTCAACACCATATGCAAGCCTAAAGGGTGTTTGTCTAGTCAACTTCTTGCATGTCATCCAATAGACCCATAGTACTGCGAGTGTGTGTAGGTCCCAATCACTTCGCTGGGCATTTGCAAACCTTGGTTAGCATTTTCTCCAACACTTTATTGAATGCTTCCACCATCCTGTTAGCCTACGGGTGATAAGGCATGCTCTTCTGGTGATATACCTAAAATTCCTTCATCAACATGTTGATCGTTTCATTCAGAAAGTGAGTACCGCGATCACTCATCAAAATATTTGGGCACCCAAATCGCATCAGTACATACTCAAAGAGGAACTTTGCAGCAGTTGTGCCTGTACAGTCCTTTATAGGTTGTGCCTCCACCCATCGAGTCAAATACCTTATCGTGGTGATAATGTACCTCGCTCCCGTCTTCTTCGCTTGGGGCTGAATGGGTCCCACAATATCTATCGCCCATTACTCAAAAGGTTGTAACGTCATCTTTGGATTCATAGGCAACTTATCCCTCCACGATGGTCTACTAGTTCTTTGAAACACATCAGACGCATTGTAGTAAGATTTTGAATCCTGATGAAGGGTTGGCCACCACAATCTTGCACGTAGAATCTTCTGTGCGGTCACTCTCCCTGCATAATGTCCTCCTGCGACGCCCCCATGAGCATCCATGAGGATACTGCTTCTTTCAAACCCCAGTACATATCATCGCAATATCTCATTGGACCCCATTTTATACAGATGCCTAGCAATGACATAAAATTTTTCTGAATGCGCCACTAACTCCTTCTTCTGCTGGATGGTGTAACCTTCTAGGGCAGTTCCTATCATTAGAAAGTGTATGATATATTCAAAGTGACCATCCATGAAACGCACTGCAAAAAGCTACGCGTCAAGCAATCCCTCCTTCAAATTAGTGGGCTCCTCCCCTGTTTCGATGCATGACAGATGGTCTGGTCCCGCGTTCAGTCGTCCAGGCTTCACAATAACTTCAAAATAATACTCCTGGAACAATAACAACCACCTGCAGATTCTTCCCCCCAACACAGACTTATTGACCAAGTATTTCATCGCAGAATGATCTGTATACATCTTAAGATGGCCACCCAGCAAATAGTGTCTAAACTTCTAGAGCGTGTATACCATGGCTAACCCTTCGCGCTTGGTGGTGGAATAGTTCTTCCCCACCTTGGATAACCTTCTGCTTGCGAATGCTATAGGATGGTCCAAGTCTCCTCTGCCAGCCTGTGTCAGTAGTGCTCCCAGCGCTATACATGACGCGTCGACATGTACATGAAACTCCTTCTTCCAATCTGGGAAGACTAGAATCGGCGTGGTGACCATCTTTTATTTCAATACATCCAAGATTTTCTTACAGTCCTCGTTCTAGCGGAACTGACATTATTTTTCAACAACTTCTCCATAGGCGTGGTGATCTAGGCATAGCCTTTGATAAACTTTCTATAATATTCGGTATGTCCTAGGGTAGCGTGTAGCTGTTTCACACTCCTCAGTGCTTCTAGGTTAAGTATCACTGCAATCTTCAAGGGATCTACCATTAGTGCCTGTCTAAAAACCACATGACCCAGTAGGGTCCCAAAAGGAACACAAAATAGTCACTTCTTCAGATTGAGTGTGATTTGGTATCTTTGACAGGTATCTGGTATCATGTGAAAGCTTGCCACATGGTGCTTCACCAGCCCAAACACAGTCCAGTCATCAAAGTACACTTCCAGAAACTTGTGAATAAATTCCTTGAACACAACAATGACTACGCATGAGAAAATTGCAGCGCATTCTTCAATCTGAAAGGCATTACAGTGTACTAAAAACATCCCCACTCAATCGCGAAGGTCATCTTGCTCCTATCCTTCGGCACAATTTTGATCTAATGGTACCTAGAGAACCCATCAATGAAGTGTTACAGATCCATTTGGGCACATCAAATCCCAACATTCAGATCAGTGATTTAGGACTCATCAAACCCTAAAAGTAATTGTTTCATGCCCTAAACAAGTCAACCCTTTGAATGCCTCCTTCCTAGACAGTTTCATGACTTGAAGACATCTAGAGATTGCCTCTAGAGGGACCACCGTAGGTAAGCCCTTATGAAGGTGTGCTGCAGAGTAGCTAAGTCCACTTCTAGGGTGCTCTATAGAGCACTTAGGCTTCCTTTCACCTGCACTAGGTGAGAATGAGCGAAATTCACATAGGGTTTGGGAATATTCTTATCTTGTGGAGTCATCTAGAAGTTTCCTTGTCTTATCAACTCCTATGAGCTCGAAAATGGATGAGGAATGAGCTAAGGATCATCCTATCCTCTCATCCCTTCCTCCATGGAGCTAATTCTAAGTATGGAAGGCCATTCAATGTCACCATTAATGACAAAACCTCCTTCATCTTCCTATAAATTGACCACTCATCTAAGTGATCAGGGGCTTGATTATGTTGAATTGTAAGGAGATAATGCTGCTATGAGACTTGACTTTGGAGAAAATGATGTGATGCCACAAACTTGTCTTGCTTCTGATGTGATGTGGATGGGATCCAAGTTGGAGGAATGACTTTGAATCAGAAACTGATGGTTGTAATTCCTTCTACTATCTAATAAAGTGTTTGAATCTTTTTCCATTTTGGGTTCTTTCATAATGCTTATATGTATGAATTTCTTCTAATTCCTTTCATTTGTATTCAATGGATCGTATGCTTTGATCAATTTTCATCTTCTGTTGTGTTTATAGGGTACTTCTTAAGTGAATTAAGTACGTGAAGGAGCGATGGAATCGATACAAGGGAGATGAGAGGAAAGTGGAACTATAGGTAGGCCTTCTATCCTCTCTTCTTATCTATTGCTTATAGGGAAAGTCTAAAACACTTTAAACTGTTGTTCTAGGCACAACTACTTGTCTAGTGAATTAGTATTTATCCGTAGATGCTAAATTCTCCAAAACAAATTGGCGACTCCGCTGGGGAAGAATCCTATTTCCTAGTAGCTTGTCCACCTCCTAAGACATCCTTGTAGACTTTATTTATGTTCATAGATTGTAATTTAGCTGTTTACATTGAAAAATTGGTCGAAATTGAGGTTAGATGACTCTTGAGTGGTCTCTTAGAAATCAGCACAGGCTTGGTCAGGGAACAGTGCTCTGCAGAGCACCCTTGAGTGAGAGACAGTGCTCTACAGCACAGTTAGGCCCTCTTTGACCTGCACTGACCAACCTTAGGTCAATTTCCCACCTTTGGAAAGTATTTTTTCCAACTTTTCTCTGTATTTTTGCTTGCTGATTGATCAATGAATGTCATGTCTCAGAGAACAAATTTTTATCTCCTTTGCCACCCCTACTTTGAATTGATTGATTAATGTTTATTTAATGTTTTCTTTGTCATTATCAGTCTATAGTCAAATTTAGAATATAGTTGATTAATCTTCATTCGAAAGAAAGTGTCGTAAAGTGTTCTCTTCCTTTGAATTAAAACTGTCATAAAAATCTTCGTTCTTATGGAAGGTTGATTGATTGTATGTGCATATGTCCTTTTTGTTCATCATAACATTAAGGGATTTGAAAAGGAAAACTTTCATCATTCATATTGTAGTTTGTGAATGCTTGAAAGGAATAGCTAGGGAAATTACATTAGATGCGTTTTTTTCTCTTTGTCAAAAATTTGATTGCTCTATCCCTATTAGCTAAGGATTTTCATTGTTAAATTGAATGAGAAGAATGCTTATCATATTAGTTGCATTTTAGGAATTGAAAACATAAATCATGGGGTGAACCTTGAAAGGAAAATTATAAAGAAGATCAACTTAAAATTTATCTGAATTTACCTAATGGAGCATTGTCACCTAACGAAAAACATTTAGTGGTTCTAGGCTAGAGACATGTTCCGACATCGTAAAACAAAGCAGTTGTCGCTAACTTGTCTGCAATACATCCTGAGTGTGATACCTCATTCCACGTACGTGAGTATATCGTAGCTCATCCACGTACCTTCAGGTATATAGGGTGGTGTTACAGTACGTAAAGTATATGGAAATGCTCTCACTATGTGGTTTTGCATTAGACAACGCTTATACGGATTAGGCCTCCACATACTTTCGGGTATATATGGGAGGACAACACTAGGTTGCTATCCATCCTTAGGTAATAGAGTCGGCTGCCTTGTACACTATGATAAACCAAACACAGCATTCGGGGAGATTGCCTGCCCGTACTTCTTGGTTCGCCAGGAGCTATTATGCAATTCATAGTTGCTTGGTAAACCTTTTGCCTAGATTATCCCTCTTTTGTTTTTTTTATGTTACTTTTATTAAAATAAAATTATTTGACTGTGGATAACATCCTCCATGCTCACTCCTTAGTTGATCTTAGGTTGAAACATGTGGTGAAAAATCCGACGTCCATCAATCAAGGAATTCCTTTTGATGGGAATCCTAGTCCTTTTCCTCCCTTCAGAAATATTGGTGCTCCTTATATGGCTACATTGTCCCTTTTGAGATTTACCATTGGCTTGCTAGTATGGTTTTTTTCAACCTCCTTGGTTCAAAATGTCGTGATTTCTCTGTAATCAAGTACAACTTCAACTAGACTAAATCAACCTCCAGTTGATCCTAAATTTGACCCTTTGCCTTCTTCCTCGGTTATTTCTTCCTCCCCTTCTTCCTCTTCGCCTAGAGAAAGTATTGGTACTAGTAACCAGGTGGCTAAGAAGAAGAAGAAAGGGAAGAAGTAGAAGAAGAAGCAAATTCAACAGAGGAGAAATTATGCAACCATTGCTTTGAATGCAACATCTGATGAGAAATCGTCCATCAAGCCTCACAAAGTTCGATATCCACGCAAAATTTGTGTGGGAGACCATTTTCTTCGAAATTTTCTTGATATTCCTCAGATCTTAGAAGAATGGTCCTCCCGTTCACATCATCCTATGTCATCAACTTTTGGAGATCATGTTGGTGACACACCATCAACTAGTGGTAGTAAAGTTCATGGAAAGAAGGGTAAAGTTAAGTTTACATGTAGGTTATGTGAAGGGAATCACCCCATTCACCTTTTTCCCTATCTAGACGAAGCCAAAAAAGTGTTGGATAACCATCCTGCTTCACCGCAGTGAGTTCCATCTGGTTATAGGAAACTCTCCCTAAATCGTTCACTAGTTGATGAATTGACTGACCAAAATCAACTGTCGGTTGAAACTAATCTCTCTGAAAGTGAATCCTATGAGTCTATACCTGACCCAAATCAACAGGTCGAGGTAACAGTTGACCCAATTTCACCTTCAGTAAATCTTAACTTTCCTGAAGAGAGTAAATATGATACCACTCAAGTTCTTTTTGTTTCTTCAGATTCTAATGAGCTTGGGGGCAGTCTTCCTGTTACATCAAGAGAGGAGGAAAATCCTCTAGTTCTTATAACTCAAGGGGCTAATTCTCCCATTTCTACAGTACCCCTTTGTTATCGGGAAATCTAGTGTCTACGCAGAGCTGCTAGTCCCACTAAGGCTGGTAGCTAGCTTAGAAACAAACAAACTAAAACCACTTTCGTTTTCCTTTATGAGAAGTAGATAAGAGGGGAAAGAAGGAGACCAACCTCTGTCTTGCGCTTGGTTCCTTACTTGATTCCTCTCCCTTCTGATAGATCTTTGACACTCGCTTCCTTGTCTACCTAGCTTCAAAGAGCACTTGTAGAATAAAAGCAGCATAACACTATCCAAGAACATAGATCTACTATCATAAACAATATAGGACCAGATATATATTGACCACACAGATGCATATATCATCAATCATACAAGAATGTGGAGGAAAACTTGAATAGCTTATTAATAATCAAGAATAGCAAAAAGGATTACAACCAATTGTTCTGACCCAGCATCATCCTCTCAGCAAGAAAGCCCTTCTTCACCTCATGAAAAGCTTAGATCCACCCAACACTATGATGTTGCACCAAGAAACCAGCAGCACTTCCTTACAAGATACAAAATTCCAGCCTTTGGATCTTTGGGATGAGGGATCCATATATAGATGTTTGCAAGGGGGGTGAGTCAGTTTTTGAGATTTGATTAGTGTCCTCTCTCTGATAGTTCTTGATTCCACTTGGAGATTGATGATCTCTTACTCATCCCTAGGCGAATGCAGAGAGGCAAGTGTCACAGGAGAAGTTTCTGGAAGATTCCATGATCCTCCACCTCGCAGATTGACCCTGCCATTTGTCCAATCTCGCCCATCGCACCCCATAGAAGGGATTTTCAGTATGCATCGCACCTCCCGTGTGTATTTAGGTGGGATGCAGTGCACTTTGAACATGGAGCAAGTGAGACAGTCCAGTTTTGACCAGTTCTGAGTAGTTTTTCATGGAAAACTTCTGGGAGAAGATGCAATCAGTTGACCTTGTTCTTTTAGAGGTTGGAACAACACTTTTAGGGACTTAAGAGCCCTTGGTTTATAGACATTTATGATTGGGGTTGCAGTGCCCAAAAATGTCTATAACACCCCTCCAAGTAGTCTAGCCATTTCCTTTGATTGGAATCAACTGGCAAGATTCTGTCTTCCTTCTTATGTGCCTTTCTAGATCATAGTACAAGTTTGTAATATGATTGTATCAGGCACTATTATAGATGAAGGTGCATATGTGAGTATTGTTTCTTCAATTGCTTGGAAAGTGCTCGTTTCATCGCCGCTTGTGCCAGTTACCCAGAATATGTTGGATTTTAATAGAGGAACCAGTCAACCATTAGGGATCCTCCCTCAGCTACCTATTACTTTGGGAAGAAAAATCATTTATCTGGATGTGATGGTAGTCCCAGGACCTTTAGATTAAAATTTACTTCTTGGGTGTGACTATGTTTATGGCATGGGAGCTATTGTTTGAACATTCTTTCGAGTGATGTGTTTCCCGCATGAAGGCAGAATTGTCACCATTGACCAACTTTCATTTCCTGGTCCAAATATGGCTTCCAGTCAACCATCTTCCCTAAATGGTCCTTTTGTACCCATGGTATCTTCCCCGCCACGGGTCAATTATGTGGCAACCCGTTCCATACCTACATTAATTGATGATCAATTCAGTGATGTGGTACATCATGTATTGGGGGCATTGGAACCAGATATCTTCTTCATGACCTCTTATGAGTTGTGATTCAAGGTCCCCAAGGGGATTTCCTTGTCTTGTGTCAACCTCGTTAAAAAATGAAACCAAGGATACGAGGATAGTTCGTTGTCTTGTGTCAACCTCGTTAAAAAATGAAACCAAGGATATGAGGATATTTCCTTGTTTTGTGTCAACCTCGTTAAAAAATGAAACCAAGGAGTATAAGGATGGTTCTTTTACTGTGTCAAACTCACTAAAAAATGAAACAGCTCCCATGAGGATACTTCCTGGCCTTGTGTTAACCTCGTTAAAAAATGAAAAAAGTAGTATGAGGATAGTTTCTTGTCTTGTGTCAAGATCGTTAAAAAATGAAGCAAGGAATGTGAGCAGAGTTCCGTGTCTTGTGTCAAGCTCATTAAAAAATGAAACAAGGTCCCAAGTTCAAAGTCAAGTCTTTGACTAGATCTCACAAAATCCCAGTCGAGTCTTTCACTTGATCTCATAAATGAACCTTCATTCCATCCACCTGATAGCCACAAGTAGTCTACTTAGGTGAATGTAATGAAGCTTAGGGGGCACACACCTAGTGGTAAATTTAGGTTTCCCTATAGGTTATGTGAAGGAAATCACCCCATTCACCCTTGTCCCTATCTGGTAAAAGTCAAAAAGGTGTTGGATAACCATCCTGCTTCACTGCAACAACTTCCATCTAGTTACAGGAGACTCTCCCTTTCATTGTGTTGGGGGCATGTAAACCAATTCCAAGCATAGTTTTTTTATTTTAAGCTTGTGTAAAAATGAAACTGAATACAAGCATAGTTCCCTATGGTTCAAGCTTGTCTAAAAATGAACCCATTTCCATTTTTAACCCTCGTGATTTCCATTCTATCATCCTCTTTTGTCAGATGAGCCTTGGTTGTTTTCATCCCATCGCCAACATCCCTTTGGCCGATCATATGTTTTCACTTGGTTGTTTTACCCTTTTTGAGGAACAGTTGCAATGAGTGGTCTTATTAGCCAGCCTCTTCACATAAATCAACATGTTTTGAGAAATTCCAACATCTCTGGAACCAGTTGCTATCCTAGACACCATTTGTTCCTCAAAGTGGAGTCCTCTTTAACATCTTTTCAAACTCTCTAAATACGAAAATATTGCTGAGTGCTTTTCCTTTCCAGCTCGTTAACAGATTGGAAATGATATCTCTCTTGTATTATTTTACGCTTTTTCAAATGTGAGAGATTAATTTACAAAAAACAACTTGTGGAGTTTTCTTTTTGTCCCTTTTCAAAATCTCTAAACATGAAAATGACAGAGTTATCTTTGTCGTTAAACTCGCTAAAAACATCAAATAGCAACAAACTTGTCCATCTAGACAAGATCGAGTTTCACCTTCGCTAGACTCGTTAAAACATCAAATAGAGATGGATTCACCCGAAGGGTGAAATTATACAACAATCATATGTTATCCTCCTCAAGCTTGATAAAAATAAAGAGGTACTGGTCAACAACGACTGGGGAAAATGGAAAAAGGGGAAAACCACTTTATGGTAGCAGGTCGCTCTTGAACATGACACTTTCACTTCATCTTCGTGACTATTTGGGTTGGGTTACCTGCTTGACGGTTATCATACTTATGGTCTATCACACCATCCATCACTTTTTTTTTGGGTCAATGCTACCAATTCATTCAGACTATTTAGGTTGGGTTATCTTCTTGATGGTTATCATACCTATGGTTTATCACACCATCCATTACTTTTGTTTTGGCTCAATGCTGCCAATTCATTCAGTGTTGCCGATATGTTCAAGAGAAGTCATTCAATGCAATACCACAAACCTTCATTTTCATGACCACCATTCCTGAACCTTGTAACGTCAGTCAAATTCCATCTCTAAAATCACTACACTCGTTTCATGTCGTTGATGTGGGATACATCAAGGCCCTCATGTGACGAGTTGCTTCTTGTCGACATCAACTCATTATCCAAGAAGTTGACTTAGAAACACCCATTCAGTACCTTGAGGCTTGCATACATCAATGACAGGTTTCTCGCTTTTGGCGATAGGCATACATCAATGGCCTTCGACCAAAAGACTTTGTATGGTGTTCGACATCAAATCATCCAATCACAACATGCAGAATGTACTGCAGTACCTTGAGGATCATTATCATTATCGGTGATTTCTCTCGCGTCTGTTAACAACTTACATCATCGGCTGGTAATCATATGGTGTCTTCCCATGTTTGACTTCAGATTACATATTCACATGGTTAAACTCGTACTTGAGTGAACGGTTGAATGATATTGAAGACCTAGGATCTAGTTTCATCCATCCGGGCTGCAATATCAGGAGTACTAAATCATATGTACAAAGGATTTACATTGATAGTCATTCCAATCATGGGTCTATATCTGTAGACGACTGTTTATGTACATCTAATGAAAGTTTATAAGCTGAGCATGGGTATGCATTCCCTCATGTATTCATGTAAAATCAAATATCATGATATATGTATTGTAATTGGTGTAGGTCACCTTCCACTTCGATACCTCCTCATCACATCGTAAAGCAATTCATTCGACATTGGCATTTTTCCGACTTCATGCTTTAGGGGGAAACTATTACAAATCCATTTGGGTACATCAAATCCCAACATTTAGATCAGTGATTTAGGAATCATCAAACCCTAAAATGAGTTGTTTCATGCCCTAAACAAGTCAACCATTTGAACGCCTCCTTCTCAGACAATTTCATGACTTGAAGACATCCAGAGATTGCCTCTAGAGGGACTAGTGTAGGTAAGCCCTTATGAAGCTGCGCTGTAGAGCAGCTATGTCCACTACCAAGGTGCTCTATAGAGCACTTAGGCTTCCTTTCACTTGCGCTGGGTGAGAATGAGCGAAATTCAAATAGGGTTTGGGAATATTCTTATATTGTGGCGTCATCTAGAAGTTTTCTTGTCTTGAGCTCGAAAATGGATGAGGAATGAGTTAAGGATCATCCTATCCTCTCATCCCTTCCTCCATGGAACTAATTCTAAGTATGGAAGGCCATTCACTGTCACCATTAATGACAAAACCTCCTTCATCTTCCTATAAATTGACCACTCATCTAAGTGATCAGGGGCTGGATTATGTTGAATTGTAAGGAGATAATGCTGATATGAGACTTGACTTTGGAGCAAATGATGTGATGCCACAAGCTTGTCTTGCTTTTGATGTGATGTGGATGGGATCCAAGCTAGAGGAATGACTTAGAAGTAGACATTGATGGTTGTAATTCCTTCTTCTATCTAATAAAGTGTTTAAACCTTTTTCCATAATTGTGTTCTTTCATAATGCTTATATGTATGAATTGCTTCTGATTCCTTTCATTTATATTCAATGGATCGTATGATTTGATTGGTTTTCATCTTCTATTGTGTTTATAGGGTACTTCTCAAGTGGATTAAGTACGGGAAGGAGTGATGGAATTGATACAAGGAAGATGAGAGGAAAGAGGAACTACAGGTAGGCCTTCTATCCTCTCTTCTTATCTATTGCTTATAGGGAAAGTCTAAAACACTTTAAACTATTGTTCTAGGCACAACTACTTGTCTAGTGAGTTAATATTTATCCATAGATGCTAAATTCTCCAAAACATGAAGGAATATGCTTCCTAGCCACCCACATTGTCCAACACTTCATTAGTGAATGGGGTCGGGAAAGGATCATGTACACAGGTGTTATTCAACTTTCTAAGATCTACGCATATCCTTATTTCATCCTTCTGCTTCTTTTCCTGTACCACCATTGGGCTTACCCAATCAGATTCTCCTACAGGCTCAATGATGCCTGCCGCGAGCATCTTGTCTAGCTCTAAGGGGACCTTCTTCTTATGCTTTGGATTCAGATGGTAAGGCCTTTGCTTAAGTGGCTTCATGTCGCGCTTCAACATGATATTCATAACACCCAAGTCTCCTATTATCCCTTTTAGATCCATAAATTTCGTAGGGAAAAAATATTGGTATTTGTGGAGCAATTAAGTGACTTTATCCACCATCATGTCATCCTAGTAATCTCCAATCTTCACGAATTTGGGCTCTGCCTCTGTACCAATATTCCTCTATTTCGTTTTCAGTGGCACGATTATATAAGGATTCTCAATCTGTGGTACTTCAACCTCGCAGTGACCTTCTATTTCAGGGATGTTAATCTTTTGTGAATCCTCATCTTCTTCCTCAACGGTCACGTTATAGCATTCCAGTGCATGGCTGAGCTGAGTAGTCCAATCAGGTTGAATTAGATCCAAAGGATCCTGTAGTATCCTAAAGATTGCTGCTTTCACTTCTTGTAGCACTTCATCAATACAGTCAAACTTGTATTCAAAGCTAAATGTCATTATGAATCCTTTGCGCAGAATATCCCATTTACATGTACCATGGCAGAGCTCTGTTTCTAAGTTCTAGTTCATCAGGATGACATCCAGGGTGTGACAGAACAAGTGCACCCATTTAGGTTGGGGCTTCACTCCATAAGCCTCAGCCCATTTGGCTAAGTGTGCACACAGATCATCCTTCCCATAATATTTGTCTATCATTCGTACCTTTAGCTTTCCAAAGCATGTTCTCATCATCCTCCTACACTCGTGCCAATCATCAAAGCTACCCTTGTGTGTACCCCACCATCTTGCGGGCGTAGCGTGCAGTGCATAGTCCAAAGCCTAGAAGTGCTTCTTTTCTGGTACCTCCCTTTCGAATGCATCCAAAAATATATCTACATCATTCAGGCCATCATAAGTGGGCAAATTTCTTACCTCTGATGACACACAATGTAGCGACCAGGTCATCATGTTACAACTTAGCGTGGTTACTTCATGTAACCGATTCTGCCAGTGCTCTAATTCTTCATCAGAGTTCGAGGTGCAGGAACTCTCATGATCCCATGTAATTCGTCCATCTGCTATTGGATTCTCCCAATCTTGGTCTCCCGCTGTTATCTTATATATACAGTTCAGATCATCATCGCTCTCATAATCGTGGACTGGTTCAGTATAGCATGATCCTTTAGCAGGATCTAGGGGTATTATTACGTGGAGCGATTTCTTCTCAAATATCATCTTCTGCTTCTTTAGGTTGATTACCCTACTCATATCAATAGCCCAATCAATGCCAAGGAGCATAGGGTAGGGGTTGCTGTCATCCACAATTTCTATTGATTCGAAGTCAACAAACGCACTCGCGCCTTCAATATCTATAGTCACCCCTTGCAGCTGCCCCATGGGGATGGTCTTCTGCTGAGTTTCCATCCTTAACTGAATCAGAGACCACTGCAGCATGGGTCTTCCCATCCGTTCCCAAGTCTACTTCGGTAGGATGTTCGCGTCTAACCCCAGATCCAAAATAACTTGATCCATTTCGTATTCTCCTATCTGTGTGGTCAGCCTCATCTCTCGTCCTATCCTTGTTTTATGCTTACCAACCTTTCGTACCACGTGCGGTTCACCCAAAGTGTTTCCAACACATCTATTTATAAGCTTCTGTAATCCCTTCACGGCCTTCCTATCACGCATCAAATTCATGCAGGTCTCTAGGAAGGTCATAAGCATAGAAGGGTCCATCTCTTGATCTAGTTTATCCTTGCTTTTTGAGGTGGAGGCCTCAGTGAAGCTCTTCTTTTCTTCCATGAGCTTTTTGCATGCGCACCCCAAATCAAATTCAACCTCCTTTCCTAGGGCTTTGCGAACTCATGCGATGTCTTTGGGCTATTTCCCCTTATCATCTCATATTGCAACCCCACTTCGGAGCATTATATTCACATTCAGATCCTCTTCGCGAGGCTCATACCTCATCATTTGTAGGTTTTGAGTTAGCTGAGGTGGTAGTGCCCCTTTGTTGCGTATCCTCGCTATCAACATAGGACAATCCCCTATCTCATGATCAAACAGAGTGCAATATTTGAACGATGGACGCATTGGGTTAGTGAAATCATGGGCATAGTGTCCTAGTCCCTTACAATTGTAGCAAATCAGCTGTCCCTAACCTCTGCTAGGTCCTCCTCTATCTCGGCCTCGTCCACACCCTTGAAAGCCTGTTTGCGCCATCCCCGCACTTTGGTCAGGGGGTCTGTCTCTACCTGAACCCTATAGGCGGATGTTCTATCCATCATCAATTCATAACTCCTGCAGTTGCACTCATCATGCCCTACTGACCTACAAAAATTGTAGAACAGTTGTTTTGGTGTTTGTACAAACTTCTGCAGCAAATGACAGTTATCTATGGTATGTTTTCCTGCTACCTGACATATAGCGCACCACAACACAGGCCTTGTGCTTGGTCCTACTTGAGCTCTGGCCTCAAAGGCATCAATCCTCCTCCTGCAATATAGTTCGCAAAGACCAGGCAATGGTATTTGTCATGCCCATGACCCTTACATTTCAGGCACCATACCTCTTCACGTACCTCTGGTCGAACTGTTCTGTCTTGCTTCAGACTTTTCATTTCAAGGCAAAGATTTTGCAGCCATGCATGGATTTGCTAAACCCCCAGATTCAGATCTTGCATCAGTGTTTCATGCAATCTCATTGCAATCTTGAAGGCCTCTACCTTAGTCGTTATCTTTTGTTGTAACAACGCAACCCTTAGGTGTGGCAGGAATGAAGCCTCAAACCATTCGTAGTGTTGTCCATATTTTAAGTTCATATTAGCTTCGCAGATTTTACACTTCAATCTCTGATCTAATTCCCAAGATGTCTCGCCTAGTTTCATCATGATTTCCTTGAAACCTACAATTGACTGTGCCTCATATTTAGGCCTACTAAACTCTTTATTCAATGTCATTGAGATGTCTGCCACTCCAGCATTTGGGTTATCATTGGAGTATTTAATGTACCAGGTTCGTGTGCGATCCTACATAGCACTAACCAATGTTGCCTTCTTCATGTGATCATCTATAACACCTTGCATTTCCCACACAGATTTCACAACGAACCAAAACTGGTCTAGGTCCTCATTTCCCAAGCCTTTGAACAAGGGCATCTTCACTGAATTTTCCATACTAAACTGTGGTGGAGGCAATGGTGGTATGGGTGAAGTCACAGGTGATGGTGGTGAAGTTGGAGGGGGTGTGGGTGGAGGTGGAAGCTACAGGAATCCTTGTCATACTAACTAAATAGCACTTCGTGGAGAACCCTGCGCTACTCCCTCTTCATCATCCAATGGAGGTGAAATCAATGGACCATATTCAGGACCCTTTCTTCCTTCGTTCTTATACGTCTTTCCGCTTTGCGTAGCTCTGAACATCAAGGTAGTTGCATAACCCGTTTTTTGCACAATAACATCTTAATCCAAGTATTTAAAGACTTCAAGTACTTACCTCGCAGACCTTTGAAAAAGTGTTGCTCCGCCTCGTTGTAGCTAACTGAGGTATCGACCGCAAATTCAGTCACCAATCCTCCTATGATGCGATCGAGCCAATGATCAATAGCGCGGGTGATCTTATCCTCAGAGGCTTCCAATCTATGTACTAACTCTGGGGTCAAAAAAATAGGACCCTCAAGTCTCCACCTTCTTTGGCTATCCGCTAGCTTCGCGATCCACTTGTATAGCTCAACCGAAAAGGAATAGAAAAAGATCTTGTGGATTTCTATATATAGGTTCCTATCCAGCCACTGTTCCTTTTTCAGTAGTGGGTTTCTGTTCTCCTGTGCCACGAATTCATGGATCTTCCTATCCAACCAGTCTCTGATCTCTTTCTTAGTTGGATTTGAGTGATACAACATCACACATCTCTTATGCATATTTCGGTCTCGGCAATGGAACCATTTGTTGTCTTGGTAGGGCTTGACCCAGGTTCAACGTTAGTTAGCCAAATAAATCCCTACATTACTGGCCCTTTCAGCATCAGCCCATGGAGTGCAGACTGAAGTCTCACCCGAAGTAGTATGGGGGGATGCTGGAACCAAGTTTTTGTGCCCTGAGGTGGTCGTGATGTCAGTTTATTCCTTCTATCCCTGCTCTCACACATGTTGTTAACTTCTAGGGAATTATCAGTCTAGCCCTTTATTCCATCATTCAGTACCTCCGTGAAGGGGTACGATTGGCCTTCGCACAGCCTTAACCTGTGGTTCAGGTACTTTTGCGCTGCTACGGCAACGTATCGTGCAGACTCCCAAACTAGCTTAAGTGTATTACTTATCTTATTAAACAATCATAGTTAGTGCCATGTAAACAAATATCCTTACTTGCATTCAATTAACCAATGTAATTACATACATTTACGCGTCACATAAGCATTATAAATGAAATTCATACACAATATGATAATATGCATTAACAGGAAACAAAGACACAAATTTGCAGAATGCTTATCTTCATATGATTACAGACTCTATCCACTCTGCACACACAGCTACAGGGGTCTGTGCACTCAGCTGCGTACTTCTACCCTAGGCCTTTGCGCACTCAGCTGCAGAGCCTCTATTTACGCTATGACCCGAAACTTAGACTTCTCTCCTTATTGCTCAATACTTCTTACTTCTTCTACCAAACTTATCTATCACTTAGAGCTTACTTACTTAGCTCTTTTTATACAATCCCATGGTCCGCGGACCATGGGTAGATATTTACAGCCAACTTTACACTTTACAAAATAAGGGTGGACAACCCTTTATGGCTCATGACACCTTCGTGCTTTGCGATCACAAAATGTGGAGAATTTACACTTTAGTACAAAACTTGACCAAAAACATGGGATTTTAGCCCCAAAACTGTCCTTGGGTGATCTCGTTCCCAACATGGCATCCCTGAGCCATGCTCTTCATTTATATCCCCATCGTGTACAAGTAATTATCAGAGGAGGCTTGCTTAAACTTGAGAGAGAATTTATAGATTCCATTAATAAAATGGCACTAACCTCTCTGTGCACATTTACTATGAGCCACTGACTCATACATCCCTACAGAGTTGGATCTCAGAAGCCCTAGAATCTGTAGCTTTTTTTAAATATAATTTTCGCAAGAGTTATGGGCTACTAGGCTTCTGAGTACTAGCCCACTAGGTTGCACTATCCTTGGCACCTTTCCTTTTTTTTCCCAGTTCTCCTTTAAAATTATTTCCCACAATAGATTTTCTTTATTAGTAGCCCGAGGGCCCTTGCTCACAAAACACATGAAACCTCTACAAAACCTCAACCTAAGTGTTCCTTTCATCATTTAATGGAACTCTCAACTTCTAGCAAACTTTCTGTCTCCCGACACTATTTACCTGACACTCCATTGAAATTACTTTTGGGTTTTTGACTTCTGAGAAATTTCTATTACGGGTTCTATCAATCGATGAACCACTAACTATTATTCCTTTCTAACCTGAATCCTTACCATTCCCTTCCACCTTTTAAATAAACATCTAGGGTTTTGGGCCTTCCATGGTTCTGGTCTTTGAGGCTTCCTAATACCCCGATTCTCTACAATCTCGTAACAATTTTTTAAATAATCCTCCGAGGTTTCGAGATCTGCTAGTAAGGGCTTCAAAGTCCTTACTTTGGCTAATCATATATTTTGATCCAGAGGCCCATTTGTAGGATTCCACATATCGTTGGAAATATCTTTCTAGGCACATTCCAACTATGCCAGTTTCAAGAAGAACTAAGTTAATATCTTGAGACATAATATCCTCCAAAATCTAGGAGTCCCCAACGAACATAGTCATCTTTCCATGAATTCTCCACTAAGCCTGCTACTTTTATGATTCTCTACAAAATACTGCAACAACCATGGGACTCCCCCTAATAGAATTCTCATCAATGTAAACATATGTTGCTTCTATCCTTAATTCTAGTCTAGTTGAAATCAATGCCAACAAACCAAGTGCTACCAACCATTCATACAATGTCAATTGTCCAATAATCACCACCTTTGGCATTGATGGAAACAAACTAAGCCCCCCCAAAACCAGGCATGGTTTTGGTTTTCTTAATCATTGTTCTTCTCCTTGGAACTAGTAATCTTCTCCCCCTTTGTCATCAATGACAAAGAATTCTTCTGAAGTATCCCCCCAAAACACCACAGCTTACTCTTGAATTGATCCTTTAAGTTAAGTATATGCCAACACTCATTGTGACTGAGTCATTTGGAAGGAAGAATCATGACTCATATCTACTACCAAATATACACAAAGGGTTCTCTTGTAAGTGACTTAGTAAAGATATCTTCAAGTTGTTCTTTAGTGGCCACATATTCAAGTCAACCAACTTAACAACAACCTATTCTCTTAAGAAGTTAAACTTGATAGGAATGTTCTTGTTCTTTGAGTGCATGATAAGATTCATAGAGATGTTGATAGCACTAGTGTTGTCACACATGATTGGATTTAGATCAATCAACTCTACCTTAATTTCCTTCGAGGTTTGCTTCATCTAGAGAATTTGTGAGCAACAAGTGGCAGTTGCAATATACTCTATTTAGCAATTGATAAAGAAATGGAGTCTTGTTTATTGTTGACAAAGGACACTAAGTAGTATCCTAAAAAGAATGTTGCACCAGAGGTGCTCTTCCTGTCATCAACACTACCTGTTGGAAATAATACTGAGAGGGGGGGGGGGGGTGAATCAGTATTATCAGATCAATAATTTTTATCTCCCAAACAGATTTGTATACGCTACTTCTACTAAGTGAACTAGCGTGTATACGCGACTATACTTAAATAAACTAGCGTATATTCAGAACTTTTGATTTACCCAATTTATCATGCATTGAGATTTAACCAGTATATCAAAGATTTATTAGACAGTGCAGTAAAAGAAGAATAAAGCATAACACATAAGCAACACACATGAACACCAATATATAAGGTGGAAACCCAATGGGGGTAAAAACCACCTGTTGCTGTTGTCTTTGTATTCTTTCAATGATAAGAAAATCTGTTTACAATATTGTACTGGTGTAGACTTATACCAGTACGCAGGATTCTACAAGCAGAAGGTTACAACCTTCTCTTGTTCTCCAGCTTCTACTGGAAGGGAGCTACAACCCCCTAACTCTTGTACTAGCCAATATGTTTACTAGTATGTAGGCAAATACCTACAGAAGGCTACAACCTTCTTTCTTCCTCCAAGGACCATGTTTCATAAATTTTCAAACTGGATCTATCAACAACATCATAACGAAAATTCAATCATCAAATACATCTTCATCAACCAATCAATGAAACTCAATCGTCACTTTCTGAATCAACCACAATTGAATCAATCAATAACTTTGACAACCCATCATCAAATCACAATCAATCTAATCATTCAGAATACTATCACTAGAATACAGTAACCAAAACCCAAACCAAAACCCAGAACTCTGCAATAGCAAACAAAAACAACTGAAACATACTTTATAAGGTATACGCTACTTCCATGTGTCGAACTTGTTCTTTTATCAAAGCCAACCAACGTACACATCTGCAAATATTAATTCATAATTCTGCAGCTATTCTGGACTTCAGTTATACCCAGATCATAATATTTACAGAATAACACATGCGTCAGTATTCAGATCTAGACTATACATGATCAAACCACATAATGATAATTCATTTCAAGCCTTAAGATCCCGATCCATCATTAGATCTTATCCTTCATCAGCCACTACGGTTCATCCTTGGTTCAGATCAAGCACAACACCATAAGCCAATAACTTGCATACTAGATCTCACACTTCATCAGATATTCGATACTTGCATGCATGACCTAATGATCTTCTCCTCCTTATATAGTTTTAGGCCTTTCTCAATACCATGGACCAAAACCACTTAGGACCAATACCTTGGACCAAATACCTAGGGTCAATACCTCAGACGAAATACCTTAGACCAATACCTTGGATCAAAATACCTCGGACCAAAAACTTAGTTTCCCAAGATATACGCACTTTTCCTTTTGTGAAAGTGCGTGTGTACGTATATGCTACTTGTGTTCAATGAACCTGCATGTATATGCAGCTTGGTCAAGGTGAACCTGCATATACCTCTCTTTCTTCATTCTTTGTAGTCTGATTTATAATTCTTTGTTGTTGACATGTTGTACTATGATATTTCATCTGAGTGAGTTGCCTTCAAGGACAACACTTGTATCATAATGCCAACAATATCACCCTTTGGACTAGATGGCAATAAAAAATCCAAGTCACTCTCCCCCTTTGACATCAAGAGAAAAGGTTCATGCTCCCCCTTTGACATACATTATGCTGGTCATGCTCCCCCTGAGTACATGTTGTATTCTCTGATTGAGCTCCCATGTTGAGATGTACTGAAACCGTCCATGCTCCCCCTGAGCACAAGCAAAGTCTGCAAAAAGATTTTCTAAAAGAATAACATGACTCTATAACTCAACTATGTGAGGATGACCTTCCTATCACCAATGACTCATACATACATCCATCTCCCAACCAAGTGGGGATATACCAAATTTGACTCATCCACCCAACCAAGTGGGGATATACCAATTGTTTATACATGACAAAAACAAGAAATATTACATCATCCATCCCATGTAAAGTGGGGATATAAATTACATCATTTGTCCAAGAGGACTCATTCAAATGTATGAGAAGACATATCACACCCTAGACTTTTACATGACTTGAGCAACAAATGGTATAAATATCTGAAGCCATAGTTGGACTCAACAACCATAATGCCAACAATGTTGAATGTACATGAAGGCTAATGCTCCCCCTGAACTGGTGCTACCTGTGCATTGTTAACAGGTCAAAGATCAAGGCATCTTTGTTAGTTAGATAAAATTAATGAATAGAGCATATTAATCATCAATATCAGTCAGAGCACCCATATTAGAGCCTACCCCATTGTTTTTCTTTTCTGAAAAACATATATGCTCCTTGACCCACAAAAACCCACGTGTGTATGCCACTACACTTCATGAAACACACGTATAATAACCTTTCTTTGAAAAAATTGATTTAACAGCAGGATGATGCAGCAACTACTCCCAGTTTTTGTTTGAGATATTCAAATGTCTCTCTAGGCAGTGGTTTAGTGAATATATCAACAACCTATTCTTTGGAGGGAACATATTCCATTTTGACCTTTTGTTCAAGCACTTGTTCACATAGAAAATGGTATTTGATGGGTATGTGCTTGGTCATGAGTGCATGATTGGATTCTTTGAAATACTGATGGCACTTGTATTATCACATAAAATGGAGATGGGTGGAGTGCATGTGATCAGAATGTCTTGCAATGTTTGCATCATCCAAAGTAGTTGTGTGCAGCAAGATGCAACAACCACATATTCTGCTTCAGCTGTAGATAACGTAATTGAACTTTGTTTCTTGGTGAACCAAGACACTAACCTAGAACCCATATAGAATGCACCACAACTAGTGCTTTTTCTGTCATCAACACTTCCTATCCAATATGCATCTGTATATGCATGAAGAGTAAGATCTGTATCTCTAGGATACCATAAACCAAAGTTCTGTGTTCCTTGAAGATATTTGAAAATCCTTTTCACTGCCTGAAGGTGTGATTCCTTTGGATTTGCTTGGAATCTTCCAACTATTCCTACTGCATGCATGATGTTAGGTCGAGTCACTGTTAGATAAATCAAACTGCCAATCATGGATCTGTAAGTTGGTTGATGTACTACTGCTGATTCATCATTTGAGCTGAGACTGCATCCTATTACCATTGGGGTACATACAGGTTTAGAATCTTCCATGTTGTACCTTTTCAAGATCTGTTTGAGATATTTGGTTTGTGAAAGAAAAATACCATCTTTATTTTTTTTAACGTGTAGACCAAGAAAATAGGTAAGTTCACCAAGAAAGGACATTTCAAATTCTTGTTGCATTACTGAAGCAAAATTCTAACTCATGGATTCTTCATTGCTACCAAAAATGATATCATCAACATAAACAACAATTATTAGCAATTTATCAGTGTCAATCTTTGTATATAAATTGTTATCTGCTGACCCTTTTGAAAACCCCTATTGGTGTAGATATTTTTCAAGGCGGTAATACTAGACCCTTGGAGCCTGTTTTAGACCATATAGAGCCTTTTTGAGTCTTCATACAAGTTTTGCATCATTTCCAAGAATGAATCCTTCTGGTTGTTCAATATAGACTTCTTCTTCTAAATCTCCATTAAGGAAGGCAGATTTTACATCCATTTGGTATACTTTGAATTTTTGAAAGCTAGAAAGAGCAAGAAACATCCTTATGGATTCAAGTCTAGCAACAGGTGCAAAATTTTCTTTAAAATCTATACCTTCTTGTTGAGCATACCCTTTACAAACAATTTTGGCCTTGTTTCTAATAACTTCTCCATTTTCATTCAACCTATTTTTGAATATCCATTTAGTTCCTACAATATTTTTATCATGAGGTCTAGGAACTAATTCCCAAGTATTATTCTTTTATATTTGCTCAAGTTATTCATTCATGACCTTGACCAAACATTCATCTTTGCATGCTTCATTTACATTTTGAGGTTCGGTGGAGGATAGTAATGCTAGATAGCTTGATGTTTCTGTAATAGTTCTTCTTGTCTATACACCTGCCTCTTTTTCCCCTAAAATTTGAGTCTCTGGATGATTTTTCTGAACATACCTGGACGAAGTCTTTTCTTCTATCATTATCTCTTCTTATGGTGCTTCATTTGTTTCTTCCTCAGAATCATTGTGATTTGATGTGGGAAAATAATCCCCATCTTCTTCATTGTCATAATCTTCGATTTTTGTCTGTTTTGGATTTTTGCATGCTTCATCAACCACAACATCAATAATTTCAACAATTTTCCCAAGTCTTTTATTATAACATTTATATCATTTACTTTGGGAAGAGTAACCAAGAAGAATACCTTCATCTGCTTTGGGCTCAAACTTACCAAGTTTTTCATCAGTTCTTTTGATATAACATTTGCTTCCAAAAACTTTAAAGTATTTTACAGTAGGAGTATTACCATACCAAAGTTCATGTGGAGTTTGAGTGCTGTTTACCTGAACATTTGCTTGGTTGAGAATAGTTATGGTGGCGAATGTAGCTTCACTCCAGAAGGTTGCAGCAGTTCCAGATTCATCTAGCATAGCTTGAGCCATTTGTTAAATACTTATGTTCATTATTTCTACCACTCCATTTTGTTGAGGAGTCCTTGTGGTCGAGAACTGCCTTTTTATTCCACATTGTTCACAAAAGTCAAAGAATTCATTCGAGGTAAATTCCCCTCCTTGATCAAATATGAGGGATTTGATTTTGCGATCTGATTCATTTTCAACCAAGGATTTGAAGGCTTTGAACTTTTCAAATGCTTCATATTTATGCTTTAGAAGACCTATCCAACACATTCTGGAAAAATCATCAATGAACAAAATAAAGTATTCTTCTCCATGAGGTAACATTTTCCTTGATGGTCCATATAAATTAGTATGGACAAGTTCAAGAGGATTACTAGCTTACCCTTATTTTTCAATGAACTGAGATCTAGTTTTCTTACTGAATTGACATGCTTTGCATATTGTATTTTCAGCGATGCTAATATCTAGAAGATCATGAACAACTTGGAATCTGCATGCTTTTATTATTTGAGAAAAGCTTAGATGTCCCAATCTTCTATGCCATAGCCAGTTTTCATCATTTTTTCTTAGATAGCACTGTTGTTGTCCTCCCTTGAGTATGTACGAACAACACATTCGTTTGATCAAAACACCACTTCATTTCCTTGATCACACATTTCATTGACACTCAACAGGTTATGCTTTAGACCGTCTACATACATAATATTCCCAGCTTTAACCTTTTCTTTCAAGAAAATAGAGCCTTTACCTTTTATGACAATAGGAGTGTCGTTTCCAAATGAGACATTCTTTTCCTTTTCTAAGGCATTATATGAGTGAAGTTTCTCTTTGTCACCTATGATGTGTTTTGAGCATCCACTGTTGATGTACCACTGGTTTTCTTGTCCTTCTGCATACAAGGCTATACCACATCTTTCTGTTTGAGGTTCTTTCTTTCTCCATATCTTGGGATTTAATGGAGTTTGCTCCTTTTGAGATGTTTGCCAAAATTTTCTCCTGCATTCAGATTCTTCATGGCCAAAGTTGTTACAGATTGAGCATTCTATTTCATTTTCAGGAAGAGAAAAGTTATTATAGGAACTTTTCTTGATCCTTGTCACATTCCTTTGATTTCATGCTTCTCTAGTCATGATGGTTTTGTAAGAAACACATTGAGCATCTTTGTGTCCAAAATTATGACATGAGAAACATTGACCATTAAAGAAGTTCCTGCGATTATTGAATTTATTGACCTGGTGATTGCAGTTTCTATTGATATTCATCTTTGGAGCAAATTGAGTATGATTTACCTGAGGTTGGTTGTGGCTTCTATTCATCCTTGAAGCAAATTGAGTATGATTTACCTGGTGATCTGATTTATTCCTTTGATGACAATTGTCATAATGTTCATTATTTTTTGCTGCATCAAGATAGCTTTTAGTGGAGGTTGACGGCTTCTATGATTGAGATGCTTCTTCAATATATCCAAGACCTGTCTTTATCAGAGGAGAACGCTGCACTTTGATAATTTCATTTAAGGTTTCTGATCCTTTAGAAAATCTAAGATTGAGAGATTTCATTTTCTCAAGATCCTTTCTTAGACCCACAATTTCACATTCTAGTTTTTCATTGTGTTTTTCTTTTTCAGCAAGTTGGTATGTCAAGGTATCTATAATCATATTCTTTTCTTCTAAAAAGATTTTGAGTTTAGATATTTCTTCATGAAGGTCATATTCTTCTAAAGCATCCCAAAAATTATCATCGTCATAAGCCATTAGAAGTCTATAATCATTACTATTTTCATCTTCATCACTATTTGATAAACCATTGCTATCTTCATGAGTATAGTAACTCTTTTTATTTACAACTTGTTTTCTATTCCATTTTGCATATTCCTTCCCTTTTTCATATTTATCTTTATGAGGACATTTGGCAGCATAATTACCAACTCTACCACAGGAAAAACATTTGAAGGGTAGTTTACCTCTAAATATTTCGGAACCTTGTTGAAGCTTCTTGACAAAGTTTACTTCATCTTCTTTTTCTGAAATATGTCCTGATTCATTGAGTTCTTCCTTTTCTTTTGCTAAAGCTTTAAATGTGGTTTCTCTCATATTTGATGGACCTCCTTTTCTCATCTCAAAGGCAGTTAAGATTCTGCGAAGATGTGTCATAGTGATAGTCTGCAAATCTTGTTTTTCTTCTATGGCAGACACTTTTTGTTCAAATTTAGTAGACAAGGATCTTAAAACTTTCTCGACTAAGGTAAATTCCTTTATATCTCCCTAGATTCTTCATATGATTGACAACCTCATCTATACGTAAGAAGTAACTAGCTATACTTTCATCACTGTGCATCTTAAGAGTTTCATACTGAATTCTGAGAGTTTGAAGTTTATTACGTTTTACTTGAGAGTCTCCTTCGTAGCTCAAAATGATTTTGTCCCATATTTCTTTGACTGATTTGAGCTGCATAACTTTGAAAAACTCTGATTGTGACAGACTTCCTAGTAATGTATTGACAGCCCCGGCATTGGTTTCATGTTTCTTTTTACTTGCCGTATTTGTAGGAATTACTGATGGAAGTGTATATCCTCCTTCCACAATTTCCCAGACATCTATTCCAAGTGATTATAGATAGGTTGTGGTTCTTATTTTCCAATAAACAAAGTTGCTCCCATCAAAGATTAGCGATCCAATGGATACCACACTTTCTTGATTACTCATGATGATGGATCTTCCTTCAAGTGATCAAGCTTCTTTTGAAGGACCCGCTCTGATACCAGTTGTTGGAAATAATATTGGGGGGGGTGAATCAGTATTATCATATCAATAATTTTTATTTCCCAAACAGATTTTTATACGCTACTTTAGCTAAGTGAACTAGCATCTATATTGACTGTATTTAAAGCAACCAATGTATATGCAAAAAACTTTTGATTTACCCAATTTATCATGCATTGAACTTTAACCAGTATATCATAGATTTATTAGACAGTGCATTAAAAGAAGAATAAAGCATCACACATAAGCAACACACATGAACACAAAGATATAAGGTGGAAACCCAATGTGGGTAAAAACCAGCCGCTGCTATCGTCTCTATCTTCTTTTAATAATAAGAAAATCTGTTTACAATCTTGTACTGGTGTAGACTTATACTAGTACGTAGGCTTCTACCTATAGAAGGTTACAACCTTCTCTCATTCTCCAGCTTCTACTGGAAGGGAGCTACAACCCCTTAACTCTTGTACTAGCCGATATGTTTACTAGTACGTAGGTGATGAACTACAGAAGGCTACGACCTTCTTTCTTCCTCCAAGGACCATGTTTCATAAATTTTCAGACTGGATCCATCAACAACATCATAATTGCAATTCAATCATCAAATAAATCTGCATCAACCAATCAATGAAACTCAATCATCACTTTCTAAATCAACCACAACTGAATCAATCAATCACTTTGACAACTGATCGTCAAATCACAATCAATTTGATCATTCAGAATACTGTCACTAGAATACAGTAACTAGAACCCAAACTAGAACCTAGAACTTTGCAACAACAAACAAAAACAACTGAAACATACTTTATAAGGTATACGCTACTTCCATGTGTCGAATCTGCATGTATACGTGCTTTTATAATAGCCAACCAGCGTACACATCTGCAAATATTAATTCATAATTATGCAACTATTCCGGACTTCAGTTATACCCAGATAATAATATTTACAGAATAATACATGTGTCAGTATTCAGATCTAGACTATAGATGATCAAACCACATAATGATAATTCATTTCAAGCCTTAAGATCTTGATCCATCATTAGATCTTATCCTTCATCAACTGCTAAGGTTCATCCTTGATTCAAACCAAGCACAACACCATAAGCCAATAACTTGCATACTAGATCTCACACTTCATCAGATATTCGATACTTGCACGCCTAGCCTAATGATCTTCTCCTCCTTATATAGTTTTAGGCCTTTCTCAATACCATGGACCGAAACCACTTAGGAACAATACCTTGGACCAAATACCTAGGGTCAATACCTCGGACCAAATACCTTGGACCAAATACCTCGAACCAAAAACTTAGTTTTCCAACATATATGCGCTTTTCCTTCTGTGAAAGTGTGTGTGTACGTATACGCTACTTGTGTTTAGTGAACCTGCGTATACCTCTCTTTCTTCATTCTTTGTAGTCTGATCTGTAATTCTTTGCTGTTGACATGCTGTATCTTTCATCTGAGTGAGTTGCCATCAAGGACAACACCTGTATCATAATGCAAACACTGCATGCCCAATTAGCAACAGTGTAGGCCTTTAATCTAAGTTATTTGTTCCTAGCATACCACAAACCATAGTCTGCTTTTCCTTGCAGATACTTGAAGATCCTTTTGACAACAAGGACATGAATTTTACAGGGAAAAGATTGAAATATGGCTACCATGCTTACCTCTTTCATGATATTTGGTCTATATGTTGTGAGATATAACAAGCTTCCTATCATCGATCTGTAGACAGTCTGATCAGCTAGTGGTGTCTCATCTTATTTACACAACTTACAACCTGTAACCATGGGGGTGCTAACTGGATTGCAATCTTCCAGTCCAAATTTATTCAGAGTTTCTCATAGGTATTTGGACTAGGAGATAAATACCCCATCTTTTGATTGAGAAATTTTCAATCCACGCAAAATGTTAGTTCTCCTATCATGGACATATCAAGCCCTGTTTGCATACAATTTTTGAATTGATGTCCCAACTGATCTAGATCGCTACCAAATATTATGTCATCCGCATACACTACCATAATTAGTAGGTTGTCATCTTCAAATTTATATATAGATTGTTGATGAAAGTGCCCCTCTTAAAGCCTTGTTGTTGAAGGTATCAATCTAGTCTTGCATAATAGACTCTAGGGGCCTGTTTGAGTCCATATAAGGCATTTTTTAGTTTGCACACAAACCCCTCATCTTCAGTGAGCGTCAACCCCTTTGGCTACTCAATATAAACTTCTTCTAGATCTCCATTGAGAAACATATTTCACATCCATCTGATATACCTTGATGTTTTTATGACTGGAAAAGGAAAGAAACATTATGATAGCTTCCAGTCTAGCTACTAGTGTGAAGATTTCATCAAAATATATCCCCTCTATCTGGCAATACCCTTTGTAGAATAGTTGAGCATTGTTCCTGATTACTTGAGCTTTATCATTTAGCTTATTTTTGAAGACCCATTTTGTGCCTATGATTTTTTTATCTTTAGGTCTTGGAAAAATCTCCCAAGTGTCATTATTCCCAATTTGGTCAAGTCCTTTATTCATAGCTCTCACCCAAGACTTCTCCTCACTTGCCTGAGTGATATTCTTGTGTTAAACCTGAGATAATAGATCTAGATTCACACAACTTGGGCTACCAAGGAACCTTCTCCTAGTTTGAACCCCAACTCTTTGATCACCAATAATTTAACTATCTAGATGTTGTTTTTGTACATACCTTGAGGGATTTTTGGACCTTGGTGTTGTACTTGTTTCTTCATCTTCATCATCTGCCTTTTCTTCTATTTGATCTGAGTGTCTGGTGGCTGAGCTTTCTTCTCCATATGAGTTCATGTCTCTTTTGGAAGACTTGGATTTTGGCATTACTTCATCCACTACTATATCAATGCAGTCCTCAACTCTCTTTGTTCTTTTGTTGTAGCACCTGTACCCTTTACTTTGGGATATGCACCCGATAAATATACCCTCATCAGCATGAGAATCAAAATTTCCAGGATTTTTATCATTCTTCTTGATAAATAATTTTCTCCCAAACACCTTATAGACTTTTACTAATGCATTTCTCCCCTTCCACAAATCGTAAGGAGTTTTATCACTATTAGGCCTGAGTTGTGTTCTTCTTGATAGGTACACTTCTGATTTTGTGGCTTCTCCCCAAAAGGTTTGAGGTAAATTTTCTTCATCCAACATGGCTTTGGCCATCTCCTGGATTATTTTAGTCTTTCTCTCAGCTACTCCATTTTTTGTGGAGCTCTAGCCACAAAATATTGCCTCCTTATGCCATCCTCTTCACAAAATTATTCAAACTCTCTTGAAGTGTATTCGACTCCTCTTTTTTTATCTTAAGCACTTCATATTTAGATCCTTCTCATTTTCTACCTAGGCTTTATATGTCCTAAAATGTTTAAGAGATTCTAATTTCTCATTTAAGAGAATGATCCATGTGGCTTTGGTAAATTCATCAATAAGAAACATAAAATACCTCTCTCCTCTTGGGATTTTTGTTCTGGTTGGGCCACAGATATCTATGTGAATTAGCTCCAATGGTCTAGATGAAGATAATTCATTTATCTTGAAATGAGTCTTGGTTTTCTTACCAAAATTACAAGACTTACAGATTGAATTATCAGGCTTTGATAGTCTTGGAAATCCTCTCACAACTCCTATCTTGTTGACTTTTATTGGAATCTCAAAATTCAAATGACCAAGTCTCCTATGCAATAATAAAGTTTCATTTGTCTTGCTAAAATAGAACCTTACTCTAGGGGTAATCAAACACATAAATTATTGTGAGTTCTGGTCTCTTATGCAATAATTGAGTTTCATTTGTCTTGCTAAAATAGAACCTTACTCTAGGAGTCATCAAAAACATATACATTATTGTGAGTTCTGACTACCTTTCCCACCAACTTTCCATTGTTTTCATGTCAGATTGCACAATATTTGGATCAAAAGGTCACATTATAGCCATTATCACACATTTGTCTTACACTAATCAAGTTTTGTTTGAGACCCTCTACATATAGTACATTTTGAGCTTTAGTCTTTTCATCAAGACTTACTATTCCCTTTCCTTTAATTTTTATTGGAGCATTGTTGCTGAATGTGACATTAATCCCTCTGTCCTTTTATTTTAGAGACAAGAACTTACTTTCATCCCCAATCATATGCTTGGAACAACCACTAGCCACATACCATCTATTTTATTAATCATATGCCGACAAAGAAAGTCCACATTCCATGCTCTTTCCATACTTTCGTTTCCAATTATTTTTATCTTTTTGAAAATTTGGTTGCCAAATATTATGGGACTTAGATGAGTACTCAAATCTGCTTCTACATTAACTTGCCTTGCACCCAAAATTATTACATTTGAAGCATTCACAATCATCAAGGGAGAGAAGGGATTTCCATTTATGGAGTGCGAGTTTTGAGATCTATAATGATGATACTTATTGTATCTAAAATTTTCATCTCTTTCAACTTTGACTCTTCTAAAATCAATAGTCCTATGTCCAAATATATGACAATTATAACAATGACCATAAAATATATTAGAGTACCTGAAGTTGGAAATTCCATGAGTTTGTACATGAAGGTACCTTTTTTGTCTTGCTGATTTATTCATTTTCACTTGGTGTGACTCCTTTGAGAAGTTGGAATTCTTATTCCAGTGAAGGGATCCCCTCTTTCTTGCTACCTTTCTATATTTATTGATTCTTTCTTGATGTACCTTTGCATAGCTCTGAGGTTCCTCAAATACTGCGAACTTGAAGTTCATTTTCCTCATAGAAGATTTGTGTTGTCTATACTATCCCATACATGTTTTTTTCTTTGGAGACCTTTGACTACTCATAATTTGATCTACTTGTCCCTTTTGAAAACTTTTCATTTACATCCTTCTCAGTCTCCAATCTCTCAAGATCTGTTCTCAGAGAGACAACTTCTACCTCAAGACTCTGACAATTTTCTTCCCATTCATGGTTCAAACCATTAATAACTTCTTCTTTTCGCTTAACATTTTCTAATTTGACTTTTAGGGACATAATTTCTTATTTGCATGACTCTGAGATCATCTCCTTCTTTACTTTGAACAAATCTTTCTTGAGATGCATCTTCTCTTGTTCTGGTTTCTCACATGTTCTTTGTTTTTCTTCTAGTTGAAAATCTAGGCTATCTTTATCAAGTTTTTATTTTTGATAAACAAATTCCTCATTGTTTGAGTTATACATACCTTATTCATCATTCTACAATTGTTATTTTATCTATCCATTTTCTCTTCTAGACTTATTTAACTCATCAAGAGCACTAATGGGTTATCCTTCAAAGTCCACTACTCCTTTTTATTCTTCTTCAAAGTCTATAATATTTTGTTTCTTGGAATCTGCTCCAAATGCCATAAGTAACCACTCATTTGACTCATCTTCTAAAGAGTTTTCACTATCTGAATCTAGTGCTAGGCTATCCTCTTTGGAGTAGAGCCCCTTATTCTTAAAGAGCCTCGTCTTTTGATTTTTTTGATTTTTTCCTTTGAACTTCTAATCATCTTCCTTTTCTCTCCTTTCTT
Organism: Pinus tabuliformis; assembly: GCA_031772625.1. NCBI lineage: Eukaryota > Viridiplantae > Streptophyta > Pinopsida > Pinales > Pinaceae > Pinus > Pinus tabuliformis. Next base: position 244,954,494 of record CM062817.1, on the reverse strand, counting down.
TGAAAGGGAATTTGTACGAAAAATGTCCAACTCTTCCATAGTCAAAACAATTGAAGGGCGTATTCCATTTATACTTTCCTAAGCCTCGCTTTAGTTCCTAGCAAATTGAGCCAACTCCTAATAAGATTTGAATCTGGAGCAATCCTGATGGTATTTTTCTACCTTAGCATTCTTTGACACCTTGAAAGTTGTCTTCTTTAGTTCAAACCTCTCTTTTCCTTCTCTCATCGTATAGGTTGTGAGAGTACCAAGAAATTGGTCTAGTGTGAGACTCTTTAGATCAAGCATGTCTTCAATGGAATATATTTTGGCATTAAATCTCATAGGCAGAGATCTTAATACTTTCTGAACAATTATGTCCTCTTTGATAGCTTCACCAAGTCCTTTAATAATATTGATTACTTCATCAACTTTGAGGAAGTATTATTCTATTCTTTATTCTTCACTCATTTTTAATTTTTCAAACCTCATTTTGAAGATTTGAAGTTTGGCCCACTTGACTTTGTCATCTCCTTCATGACTCTGATTGAGCTTCACCCACACTTCCTTAGCAGACTTACAATGCATAATGTTTACTAGCTCAAATTGACTAAGGCCAAAGAGAATGGAATTCTTGGCTTTAAAATTATTTCCATACACCCTTTTACTATCTGCATCCATGGGAGGGATATCAGGAACATCGTAATCTATGAACACAGGCTCCAAACATCTACCCCAAGAGACATAAGATAGGCTTCCATCCTAACTTTCCAAAAAGCAATATTGTCCCATCAAAGACCAATATATTGCTTAAGTAATCATCTTGACTCTCTTTCCTATACATGATTCCTTATGGATCTACTTTCTAGTAGTTACAATATTCATGAAGGAATTTGGCTCCATTACCAATTGTTGGAATAAGGAATTACTGAGAGGGTGGTGAATCAATAATTGTGAGGTTTTTAGAGATTTAAGAATAAATCTTTATTTCTTTTCACTATAGCCAGTTACATGTGAGCACATTCATAACACAATATAAAAAAAAAATATAATCCATTCACATGTACTCACAATCTATCAAATGAGAAACACACACATATTGACACGGGTATTTTTTTTACGTGGAAATCCAAAGGGAGAAAACCACCAATTTTGTTTGTTATTGTGATGTAAATTAAGAACCTAATTAATTACATCAATTTTTTTGTGAGCACCCACTCATAGGATGCCTCAACCCCCTTCAAATAACAAGATACTACTTTCCAAGAGGCAACAACCTCTTATGAATTCATGCCACTACCTGCTCTAGCCACTGTTCTATTTTTCATATAATTTTCAAACTAAAAATAGAGGCTAATACATATACACAGAAATATAAATTTGATCTACTACAATACCAACTCCTCTCCTTCATCTCTGCAGTTCTCCTTTTAACTGTACTCTTTGTTGCTCAACCAATTTTGGTTTCGTCCCTCTGTTACACTATCTCTCAGTTAACACTTGTCCCTGTCACACATTCAATTACTCACTCACAGCATTGCACTATGTAAATCACAACAATTCTACATTCCCCCCTTTTCTCAACTACACTCCACAATTTTGTTTCTCTGCTACACTAGAAATGATGTTGTCTTTGCATTCCTTTAGCTATCTATGTACCTGGTAGTGTGCTACGACATTGCACTATTTGTTTTTATTCCATCAAAACTTCCATGACTCTGCAATTGTGTTAAATATAAGAATGGGATACCTATGGATTCTTCATACTGAGAATTGAATCTTAGTCTTCCCTGTAAACTCAATAAGAACCTTCATTAAGTCCAACTTGTGCACTTCAGTAAGGCTCCCCATTCCTTCTTAATTTCTTCTCAGAGGCCTAAGTGTACTCCAGGCATGGCTCTCCTTATTGTGGTAGCTGCACCACTCTATGAAAGCCCATAGATTTACTAATATGGTGTCCTAGATATATTCTCTTCATTTATCTCCCCGTGGCATACAAGTAATTATCAAAGGATGCTTGCTTCAACTCGTGACAAAATTTATAGTTTCCATTAATCAAATGGCACCAACCTCTCTGTGCACATTTACTATCAGCTACTGACTCATACATCCTTTGTAAACTGTACGGTGGAGTTGCATATTCATTCATGGTTGTGACATGGAGAGTTATTGACTTATACATACTTCAAACATAAGTCACTACAGAGTTGGATCTCAAAAGCATTAGTACTTGTAACATTTCTTAAATACAATTTTCAAAAGAGTTGCATTCTATGGGGCTTCTGGTTACTGGCCCACTAGGGTGCACTATCTTTGGCACCTTTCCTTTGATTTTCCCCTATGCTCCTTTAAAATGCTTGCCCACATTGGATTTTATTTATTAGTAGCCCGAAGGCCCCTGGTCAAAAAACACATGAAACCACCGCAAAACCTTGACCTGAGTGTGCATTTCATCATTTGAAGAAACTATCAAATTCCAGAAAATTATTTGTCTCCCAACACTATTTACCTAACACTCCATTGAAATTGCTTCTAGATTTTTTACTTCTGAGAAATTTCGATTATGGTTTCTATCAATTGATGGACCGTCAAATATTGTCACATGGTGGCCCAAATCTTTACCATTCCCATCCACCCTTTAAATAAGCCTTTGGGGTTTCGGGCCTTCTGAGCTTCCGGGCGTCCAGGCTTCCAACTATCCTCACTCTCTCCAATCTTGTAACAGTTTTATAAATAACCCTTCGGGGTTTTAGGGTTTTGGGGTTCCGGGCTTCTTACTACCCTGGGTCGTTAAAATCCCATAAAAATTTTAAATAAACCTCCAGGTTCTGGGCCTTTCAGGGTTTCAAGGTTTTGAGGTCTACTACTAAGGGCTTCAAAGTCCTTACTTTGGATGATCATAACTTTTGATCCAAAGGCCCATTTGCAAGATTCCACATACTGTTGGAAATATATTTCTAGGCACTTTCCAACTATGCCACTTTTAGGAAGAACTAAGTTGATCCCTTGAGACATAATCTCCTCCAAATTCTAGGACTTCCCATCCAACATAGTAATTTGTTTATGGATTCTCCACTAAGCCTGCTACTATGATTGTTCTCTACAAAATAATACAACAACCATGGGACTCCCCATGAAAAACATGCTCATCAATGCCAACAAATGTTGCTTTTATCCTTAATGCTAGTCTAGTTGACATCAATGCCAACAAACCAAGTGCCACCAACGATTCAGATAATGCCAACTGTCCAACATAATTTTACTTCCTGGTTACTGAGATCTTCCTTTGCTAGAATGAACAATATTAATCTCGGAAGTATTCACAAGAGCAGTAGGATATGGGCTTTTATTAGTCACAGTAGGAGTAAAATTTAGGTTGGATTGACCAAAATACTTGTTCACTGATGGTTGTCCAAAGGAACTAATCATGCCATCAACAACATGTGATTCCTTTGAGGGTGGAGGTGGAACATTATGAGATGGTCCTAGAGCAATAGGTATTTTTTGGTAGAGCATGCTCGATTGAGTATAAACTGGGTCTAAATACTTGGCATGGGCAATAACGTGCTCCTTGGTAATGACTCCTTCGGAAAAATCCTCATTTATCTCAGGCAGTAATGATTTAACAAACCATTATGCCAATAAATGATATTGGATATAAGTTTTTATCAAACAACAATGATGTCTCCACTCATGTATATGATCCAATATGTGAGTAGATTCAGATTTGTTTAGAGAGGTCAAAATATCGATATTTCTTTCGTAACAGGTGGGTAACTGAAAATGAGTTAGAAATGTTGTGTCTAATGAGTTGAAGTTGCTGAAAGAAGCTCTTTGTAATTCGACATACCATTTTGTTGTAGAACCAGTAAGAGTTTGATGGAAAAGATGCAAACAAATGGAATCATCATTTAAAGAGTTCAAAGAACACCATAAATGATAAGTCATGATATTATTTGATGGGTGTTATAACCCTATTTTCCACTCCATTATAGTGAGAGAAACCCAATATCAACTTACTTCAAGTTTTTGGCTAAAATGCATCCCTTTTCACCTTTTCTTTTACTTATGTGATATTTATCTGATGATAAAAGGGTGAAATTACATAATAGAGCAATTTCTCATAATTATTTTTCCAAAATACTATAATTATGAGATAATATTTATTTCATAATTGAGATGATTAAGAAAAAACTCATAATTGTGAAACAAGTTTCTAGAGTCTGTCATTCCCAAGGAGATCAACTTGACCCACTTGTGTATGTGTTGGCTAGGGGTCCATTATGGTAGAAGTTTCATAACTTCTCAAGCCCCTAGGTGTCTAGATACATTATCCTGGAGGATAGAATGAGCCTTTATAATCTCACCAAGAGGAAAGAGGGTTAGATATGGTATCCAAACTATAGCGCGAGAGCTTTGTTATATTGGGAGAGGAGACCATACTATAAGTTGGAGGAGAGGATATTATTTTTTGAAGGTATATTGATGTACTTTCATTTATATGGAAAAATAAAAATTATGTTCCTTCCCCTTATATCAGTTTTGCAGTAATTTATATGTGTGGTTTCTAGATGTTTTGACCTGACAATCTTTTGCAGAAGATCACTTATCATGTTTTTTTTGGTTGGGTTTGTGTGCAGTCTTTGGAGTGGGAGTATAAGAAAGAGATCACTTGATTGGAGCACAATTATTTTTCATCATGCCAAAATCCCTTCACCAACCTATGAGGAGGCAAGGTACTTTCTCATACTTTATAACATCATAAATTGCATTGAAACTGCATGCATGGCCATCTGGATTGGGGATCATTATTAGATTGTCTTAGCCATTATATTTTCTTGTCTGGTGATCTCAATTGTGAATGATATCACAAAGAAAAATCTCCTTGCATAATTAAATGCAACAATGGGTATTCTCTAGGATTCTCGTTGAACTTTGGAATATCATTCGACAGTTTAGCTGGAATAGCCAACCACCAAAAATAATGATAGATGGGATTGTTGGTAAGCTAGGAGAGATATGGTTATCCTAATGTTGTGATAAATGATAACTTCTTATTGAAGTCCATTTGAGGAGGTTGGTAACCTTGTGGGTAAATGTTAACCGCTAGTTGGGGATACCCTGGATAAGATGGAATGGCTTGAGCCATTGGCATTTGCATACTACCAGGGGTAAGGAGGATTTTGAAAAGAAAGATAGCCCATACTAGGTTGCACAGTTCTAGGAAAAAATTGATAAGGTTGGAAAGGCTGACCTTGGATGTACTAAACTTGGTAAGGTGCTTGTGGTATGGTTGTTGTTTAGCCAACAGGGATTTATGGTATACCTTGTAAACATTGTCCAAATGGAATTTGCATCATTCCTAGACTGAGTTGATTGGTTTGTACATGTGGCATGATCTAGGTAGGTTGGATGAATTGTACCTTTAGTATAGTATAGCCAAGTGGGTTAGATGTGGTTTTTAATACACCTTGGATAGGCCAGGTAAACAGGATTTGGGAAATCCCTTGTACCAATTAACTAGTTTGTATTTGAGAAACAACCTAGATAGGTTAACTTGTTTGAAGTATGAATTAGATAGACTAATAGGAAGTTGAGGTATAGACTAAATGTTTGAAAAGTAGAAACTTGAGGCATAGCCTGGATAGGCTAATAGGTTGGAACTTGAGTTAAGACCTGACTAAGTTAAGAGTAGCATTCCAAGGCATGGTAACCATTCCTAGAAATGGAGCACTAGTAGGAAGAGGACTTGTGATAAGTGGAACACCAACTTGTAACATTTGATCAGTGGGAGAGAACATTCTAGCAACATTCCCCCCCCCATCTAGAGGATAAGGAGTGAAAGGAGGCCATTTCCCCTTAGCGGTAGGGTATTCAATATAAGATGGAGTGGATCGTTGTGGGTATCCCGATCCATTGAGAAACAATCCAGATTATTAATCTAAAGAATTTTGGGGTGCAACAGGTGGAATAGGTTGTGGGGTGCTTGATAAAGATAAACCAAATGGTATTCCAGATGATGAAGGTAAATGAGAAGTCCAAGGACTAGTCGACACACTAGAAAAGGTTCTTGATAACAATTGGTATCTAGGTGGTTGGACCACCATATAGGCGAGTTTCGAGCAAAGTGATGGACATAAAATTCCTCGCAACTTTAGTCAATTCACTCATAATGGAAGATACAAGTTGGGTGATTTTTGTTGACTCTATCATGGCTAGACTTCTCAAAGGAGTGTGTGGGTGAGTTTGCCAAGGGGATTTCAAGAGCGAATTATATTGAGGAGTTGGACGTAAAGGAGATTCTAGTCAAGTGTCATATGTAATAAAAGGTAAAACCTGATGAAGAGGAGTTCCTACTATGTGAACATGACTTTGAGGTCGAGAAGGCTCTTCCTCAACAATTTCCTGTATACTTAATAAATCAGGTGGAAGCGGTTCTTATTCAACACTAGAAGACAAAGGTTGTGGATGAGACAAAGGCAAAGAAGTGATTGTTTCGGTAACCTATGGTTCCTCAATTTGAATTACCTTAGGTTGTAATATTTATGAGTCTACAATTTCAAGTTCTAATCTCTCAATGACTTTTGGTTGAGAAGTTTCAACTGTATCAAACTCACTAGTTTCTAAAGATGTAACTTCAATTTCGGTACTAATATGAAGTGATGATTCTGGTTGATTAATTTTGTATGTAGTTCCAGATGTGTTATAGACATTTTTGGGCACTGCAACCCCAAGCATAAAATGTCCATAAACCAAGGGCTCCTAAGTCCCTAAAAGTGTTGTTCCAACCCCTAAAGGAACAAGGTCAACTAATTACAGCTTCTCCCAGAAGTTCTCCATGAAAAACTACTCAGAACTAGTCAAAAGAGGATCATTTCACCTGCTCCATAGGCAAAGTGCGTTGCATCTCACCTAAGTACACTCAGTGGGTGCGTTTCATTTCAAAAAGCCCTTCTATGGGGTGCGATGGGCGAGAAGAGACAAATGGCAGTGTCAATCCGTGAGGTGGAGAAGCATGGAATCTTCCAGAAACTTCTCCTGTGACACTTGCCTCTCTAAATTCGACCAAGGATGAGTAGGAGATCATCAATCTCCAAGTGGAAGCAAGAACTATCAGAGGGAAGACACTAATCAAATCACAAGCTAACTCATCTCCCTTACAGATATCTATATATGGATCCCTCATCCCAGAGATCCGGGGGCTGGAATTTTGCATCTTGTAAGGAATTGTTGTTGGTTTCTTGAGGCAACATCATAGTGTTGGGTGATCTAAGCTTTGCATGAGGTGAAGAAGGGCTTACTTGCTGAGAGGATGATGCTGGGTCAGAACAACTGGTTGTAACTCTCTTGGCTCTTTCTTAATTATCAATAAAGCTATTCAAGTTTTCCTCCATACTCTTGTGTAATCTATGTTTTGTGCATTTGTATGGTCAATTTACATTTGATCCTAGATTGTTTATGATAATAGATCCATGTTCTCATATAGTGTTATGCTACTTTGATTCTATAGTTACTTTGTAAAGCTGGGTATACAAGGAAGCAAGTAGCAAAGGACTATCAGAAGAGAGAGGAGTCGAGCAAGGAACCAAGCGCAAGACAGAGGTTGGTCTCCTTTATGCTTCTCTCATCTATCTTTCATAAAGGAAAACGAATGTAATTTTACTTTGTTTGTTTCTAAGGTAGCTACCACACCTTAGTGGGATTAGCAGTTCTGCATAGACACTTTTCCCTGTAACAAAATGGCGGCTCCACTGGGGAGCGACTAGGTTGTTTGTTTATCTACATTTGTTTACTCTATAAACTTATAGACGGAGCCTGAAGTTAAGCCAGGTAGCTTTCGAACTGCATTTGCTATGCAAATGCAAAGTAGATAAATGCCACTTCAGTCAACCTTTGGGTTTTTTTTATAAATTAAACAACTGATTTACAAACTCTCTAATTGCCCTTGTGGTGGCTCGAGTAACCTCTTTAGATCTACCCCTGTTGTTGATTTACTGATTACCACTTGCTCGGCCAAAATCCCTGAACTGAACTGCAAACTGTGACCCGGAACCCAAGCAAAGTCTCGTCCCTGGCCCAGCGCACTCTCTGTTCTGTGAATCTAAAATTCAGCGCACTTCCTGAGTGTAGTAGGTGCGTTGCATTTCAAATTCACTGTGTTACAGGTGCGCTGATCAGACTAGGAATTGTTCCTGAATTTTGGTTTTTGTTCACTATTTTAAGATCTATTCAAGAATTTTGCTGCTTGTAGTCAGTACACCTCTGTTTGAAACCCCTTTCCTTGCTATTATTCTGCCTCCATTGTGCAAAGAACTGTAAATGTTTTTGTGTATTTGTTGAGTCATTTTCAATTCTCCTTTGCAAAAAAGTAACGTAATTGTACTGTCGTTTCTTGATTGGAAAGTATCGCAAGTGTCGTTTTCAGTCATAGAAGAGAGTCTGATTTCTCTTGATAATTGATTACCCTGTTACTATTGTATTTGATCTGAATTTGTAGTTTTTCTAGTGTCGAAAGCAAGTCTTCATTTCCAAATCGCAAAGTGTTGTCATTGTCTTCATTTTCATTTTGAAAAGAAACTTGTTAGTAATTGTCGCTTGAAAAGTAATTCAGATTTGCACATTAGCTTTCTTTTTATCATTCACATATTAAGAAGGCTAAAAACAAGTACATGCATGTGCATTTGCATTTAGACTGTTTGATTGGTTTGATTTAGGACAGTGCATATAGTGTGTGCTCTTTGCTCTTTGTTGAAAGAATATTGTCTCTCTTTCCTTAGTAGCTAGGATTTTCATTGCACAAAGAAGATAAAAAGACTGTTTATCATCTTAGATTGCATTTTAGGAATTGTACATCTACATCATGTGGTGAACCTGAAAGGCAAATTTCTTAAGCAAGATCAACTATAAAATAAATTTAATGAATCTAACAACGCTTTAGAACCTAACGCACAACATTTAGAAGTCTAGGCTAGAGTCGTATTCTGGCATCGTAAAGCCTGGTAACTGTTGTTCTCACTGTTGGTTGGGTGATTCCTCCACTTTGAGACGATAAGTGCCAGTACGGACTTATGCTCCCACATACCATTGAGTATATTTTGGGAGACCATAATAGGCTTAATCCTCTATCCTTAGGAAGCCGTGTCTGCCGCCCTATCGATCGCAATGCACTGAACACAGCATTCGGGAAGATTGACTGCCGTACCGTAAAAAGTATTCTACAGTTTTGGGATTGGTTTGGTAATCCCTCTACCTAGATTTCCAGAGCAATCCCTTTCGTTCCTTTTCAGACTCCCTAACAGAAAAGGTCCATCTGAGCACTTGTCACTTCAGGCTCATTAAAAATCAAAGGCGACTAGAGTCATCTTTTGTTTTTTCTCGACTCTTTAAAATTGAAAAAACAAGTTGTTTCAATGCGTCTAAAATTCATCTAATTCGGAATCATACTTCCTCTTGATTTTTAGTTGATCGGGTAATCCGCAATCGTGGAAGAAATTCAATTGAAACCCCGTCGTTCACGGAGGCTTATGAGTCAACCGTCTTTGTCTCTGTTATCACTCAGGTTGTTCCCTTTGACTCCTAAGGGAATACGGCCGAGGTAACCACAGACCAATCTTTGTATCACAGGTTCTAGCCTACCTGCAATTAGAGAGGTCTCTCTCTTTAGAATTTAGCTTTGTTTTAGTAGTGTTTTAGGCTAGTTATGATGCACTGAATTTTGTTCAAAGTTTTGGTTGAATGACATCTTCTAATAGCTAAACAGTAATCTTTAGGGATTTTAGTCCATTGGGCATTGGAGTCTGTGATTATGTGTTGCTTGAGGTGTTGAGTGAGAGTGATGAAACTACAGGGCCATATGGGTACTCATGAAACAATTTTCAAATTGTGGAATATGGACGATTTCCAGCCAGTGAGAGGCAACTAAGAATCTTTCACTACGCTGGTAATATGGAGAAATGAAATATTACTTAGGAGCAGATCAGAATTCCTGAACAGTATTTACTACAAAAGAATCAGTGTAAATGTGAGCAATTAAGAATTACACATTCATAACTGATTCTGAAGAAGACATTCATAACAGCAGAGACTGAGTCAAGGGTGTTCAATGAACAAATCCTGGACTATTCTTTTTCTCTAATGCTAAGCCTGTGAAACATACAGCATAAGTGGATTATGAAAGAGCGGAATACATAATAACATGGTTCAGAAAACTTATTGTGACATGAAATATCGCAGGAATCCTGTAATAGCAAGCAAGCCCACCACAACACTTCATACAACTCAGAACTTCAGAAATTCCATTAGCTTCCTGTATTAAAAGTCTGAAATTACAGTATAGCTCTTCAGAAGAAAAATCAACAACCCCAATAAGTTTATGCATGGGGATATATATATAATCGTTTTACAAAATATCTTAACGATGAGTCATTTGCTCAATAACTATCTTTACCAACTTTCAAAAATAGCAGATGCAACAGTTATTGCTACTTTAAATGAACAATGAATGACTGTTCACTTCTGTCAGAAATCTTTTGACTTTTGGGGGCAACTGGGTCGGTCGGGTGCTTCGTATTGATTCTAAGTAATATGCCCTTTACTGCTTTGTCGTGGTGCGGCTATCTTAGCCCCGTCATCTGCATCTGTCGGTCCTACTTTGGTGGTCAAATTTGATTGCTGAGTTGGCCTTGTCCACTCCTTTCCCAGTCAGAGCAAATATATTAATTTTCTGAAAATGCTGACTTGTGATCGATACACAAAAATTTGGTGAAAACCTGTTTCTTCACAGCAGTGTTTGTATCATGCCCGTCCACCATTCCTGTGTAGGCAATTGGTGTCTTAGGATTATGCCAAAAGTCTCATCTGCCTCAGTATATTTGTAATAGTTTGGAGGCACTTCAAAAAGATGTCTAATCTCATTCATAATAAAGAACAAATTCTCCAGTTTGTCATATAGACTTTGCCCAGATGGAGGCCCTGTTTCCTCTGGGGCACTTGCTAATGCAGTGATCTGGTTTGTGGCATATGCATTGACTCTTTTAGCATAGTTTTCATGAGACAGTAACCTTCCATCACTGGTTACCAAGCTGGGAAGACCTCTGTTATGTAATGATGTAATTTTCTCAATGAATTTGTTCACCTCTGTTTGCATCTCTTGGCACCTTCTATCCAATGTCTGTACATGATTTCTCAAGGTAAGCACTCTCTTTACTAGTAAAATGGTATCAGTTCTGTTAGTGATACCCATTGCTGCCAGCTGGGGGCCAGTGCGATTGTTAAGGACATTGATCATCCTGTTGGCTATTTCAGGCATATTGCCTAGAGATGCTCTTGCTCTTTGACTTTCTTTTTGGGCCCTGCCTATGAGATCCATATGCTCATGTATAGTCTCAATATATTGCCACTGGTCTGTAATAGATTGACCAATGTTGGCCCACAAGATTTTCTTGATTTCAACTACAACCTTATCAAGAGAGAGCTCTTTTTCCAGTTCCTTTATTTTCTTCTCAAGAGCCCTTACTTCTCTTGTTTTTTCAGCTACACTCTGCTTTGATTTATCATACTTTTCTTCAATGGCAGCCAACTTATCCTTGGTCTCTTGTAGTTTAGCCATCTGTGCTTCTAAAGCTTCAAGCTCTTTCATCATGTTCTGCATGCTGAGGCTGGGTCCCTAATCTGGTGCTGTTGCTGGTGCTGATACTCCTGTAGCTGGTGCTGATGTTGAAGGGCCTACCTCTGATGTTTGTCCAGTGGGAGGAGCTGCTGCAGATGTCTGTGCTGGCTGCATTGGTAATTCAGCTTGTCTTGTTTTCAATGCTACCTCTAATGCACTCTCTGTTTCCATCAATCTTTTGTATAAACTCAAGAGTAAAGCAACCACATCCTGATCCTTCTTTTGCTCCGCCACCTCTCCAGTCTGAGGGTGAAGGGTAGCTGGCAGCTTGATATGCTTTCTCATAGCTGCTATGTCTTCATCTCTTTTCTTTAATAATGCCTATACACCCTTAGGGTCCTTTGGATCATGACCCAACTCTATAATGATCTCTTCCAAGGACTTGATTCTGTTGTCCTTGGCTTGAGATGATGCTTTTTCTAATTCAAGCTGGGCAGCAGTATTGTGTAAAGAATTTTGTAATTGGTGTGCCAGTAGGGTCTTATCAGCTAAAGTGGAATAAAGCATCTCCCCGGTTTGCCTGTGTAGCTCAATCTGATCCAAGGGGTGGATGTCTTTGGCAAAAATTTCCAGATTAGTTCTGATATAATCGGCAGCTGTTTGAGGTTGCTGCATAGTAGGCCTGAAATGACTAAGAGTCATTTTTTGTTCTTGAATGTCATAAGCAGACATTAATCTCTGCTGATTAGTTGGTGCCATTTTCAAGAGTTGGTTGTAGATTTGGTGTTTGAGGGGCTCATTCCTTTTCTTGATATCTATGAACTACTGCTTGATGCTAGAGTCCGCCTTAGATCGCTGCCTTGAAGAGCTCACCTCTGCCCCAGGTGGCATGTCCTGTCCTTGCTGTAAGGAGCTGGCCGATGTTTCAATGCTAGGAGGGGGCACAGTATCAGTTGGTCTCTCTGGTAATTCCTCCTCTGAAAAGGGATTTAGCCTCTGTCTTTTTTCACCTTGCTGGTCCGTTGAAGTAGTAAGAGGAGTGTCCTCTTGCCTATCCCTTTTCCTTGTTCTTTCCTCATTAGCAGGTGTTTGTAAAACCGAGGATTCAACTGTTACCTCCTGTCTCGGAGGGATTTGCTCTTGTGTTTGCTATTCTCTAGAGGCATGTTCCTTGGTTGTACCTCCCTGCTGCTCTACTTGCTGTTCCACATTTGGAGGTGACTCTTCTTGCTGCACTGTTTTGCCTTTAGCCATGTCTGTTGCTTGATCCGTTGTTTTGGCAGGCTGCTGGGGAACGGTGGATAAAGAGGCAGCTTCTCCAAGCTGCTGAGGGCTTGAAGACCAAACCTGTCCAAAATATTCCAAGTCAACTGCCTTTTCTAAAGTTTTAATGGCTCTTTCTGCTAATTCTTCTTCAGAATAATCCTCCACTAAGGTGCCTTCCCTCCATTCTAGTTGGTTAGCATGTTTTTCAATTTCTGGAATGCTAAAATGATCATAGGTGGCAAGCCTATACTTGATTATTCTGAGGCTTATGAAATGGTTAGGGTCATAGGGTGCCCAATAGAAGCTTGTCTTGAGGAGGAGGCCCTTTAGCATTTTGTTTGCCTCTTCCCAAGCTTCTTCCCTCTTATTAAAGATGAATGGACCCAATTGGTGCTTAATTTTCAGCTGTGCTTTCTTGTTTCTGCTATGGAAGTGAATCATATCTGCATTGCCAAACTGCCTGAAGTATTCTAGTGCAAAGAGTCTCATGGGAACATACTTTGGTAGCCTGTATGGTGCTAACTCACAGCCATATATTCTGATCACTGTGTGGTCTTGGTAAAAGTACCAATCTCCAATGCTATAGTTCTTAGAGAGCTGGAGGATTTTCTACATATCATCAGTGAGTCTAGGAGGAGGGGAACTCTGCAGCAGTGACAAGGCTGGATGAATGAAGAGGTCAATAAACTCACAGTAATTGTATGGTGAGTAATGAATATGATGGCAGACTGATGTCCAGAACATTACAGATCTTCTGTTTCCCTTTGCATCTAGTTTCTTGAGGAAAAGAGGAAAGCTATCAGGCTGATTGTACAATACCAGATGATATATATAGGAGATGTATTTGAATACCCTCTCTCTCTCCAAGTTCATGAAATGTTCATGAATTTTGTTGGCTATAAATGTAGCATAGTCATACTGGATAGCAGGGGGCTGTCCTGGGGCAAAAATGGATAACACTACCAATGTTGTCTCATCCACAAACTCACTGGTTTTGAACCCCAGGATGGAGGATATCATGTCTACAAGCAGTCTCCCTATGTCATTGAACCAGACATGCAGATAAGGGGGAGGCTGTCGGGGCTGGTAATCTGGAAGCATAAACAATTGGCCAATTCTTGTAATTTGTGAGTTGGAGAGCTTGGCACCCTGCTCTAGTAAAAGCTGCATAGTAAGAGGAACCAGTGGCTTTGTTGGTTGAAACTGTAGCATTTGGTTGATGGCTTCAGGAGTGATATGGAATAAGACAGAGCGTGAAGGACTCAGAACAGTCCTTTGATTGGGGTCATAGTTTGTGCAGCACTGGTGGATCAAGTTAGTGAACTCATTGACCTGAGGGAGATAATAGATTGGCGAATGGGATTTCCAGATTCCCAGGAGGTCTGTACCATCTCTTTGTTTCTTCCTTAACTCACAAACTGTTTCTATGTGGTATTTGTTACACAGCTCTACAGTGTCTCTCATCTGATAATCTCTGTCTGCAAGGGCTAGCCATTCCAGGTCCTTATGTGGGGCATTCAATGGTGCAATGTTTAATGCCACCGGGGTCTCCATGTTTCTTATGCTTTTTAGCAGAACCACTAGAATTATGGGCAAATGCAACACTTGCGTAGCGGATTCAGATGAAGAAAAAAGGGATTTGCAGTGGAAAACAGGGTAGCCCTGGTGTAAATGAGGTGTAATTGGTTGTCAAGACGAAATTAATCACTCGCATAGTGTGGGAGCTTGAAGTTCAGGAAAACGACAGTTTGGTGTTTTCTTACAGTGGAAGAACCAAAGGAACAAAGTTGCAGAAGGAGATGGTAAATACCTGGTTGCAGCGCGATGAGAGAAGGCTTATCCAAGTGGAATTCTGGGCAGCAACGGCTTTGGAATCAATTTCTAAAGGTTGGCGGCGGAAACGGTGTAAAACTCATGCAGGAGGCACTGTGGTCCTTTTGCAAATAACACGAAAAAATGACTTTTTTGGGCAAAATAGGGAAAATTTGGCCTTTGGCGCCTTTTGTCGGATGACGTCAACATGACGTCATAGGTGGGGTCGGGTACGAAATGATGACGTGGCAGCCGGTGAGCAACTCTACGTGGACAGATGACATGGCAGACAACTCAGAGCAATGGGGGATCGGGCGCTAATGTGATGCTGAGGCGGTAATGACGTGGGGGTGATGTGGGAGTGACGTATGGCGGAAATAGGAGGGTGGTAAGCGGTAATATCGGACTGCTCATGGTACGGGTGTGGTTTTGGCAGGAGGCTGCCCGACGAAATCAAGGAGCAACACGCGTCCGAGGCCTGACGTCACCCTTCTGACAATTTCGGGCACTAACGTTCAGGCATCGGGGGTGGTCCGATATTGCAGAGAGCCGTCGGATCGGAGGGCCCGGATCCAACGGTCGACGGGGGACAGAGGTGACGGGTCGATACGATGGAGCGCAGAGAATAAAAAATAATATTTCTAGAAAGGCGCGCCAGGGTAAAACTTTGGTTATCGGCAGATTTTGGGTTTTGTAATGTTTTTAGGACAAATGGATTTGCTGGTATTTATTTGTAAAACGCGCTTTAGGGCTGTTAAATCAATCATATTTTGATTTAATCCCAAAAATAGGTGTTTAGCGCTCTTTTGTCTTTTGCACTTAGTTCCTTTGCTCCAGCCCTTTAGGAATTTAAGGCTATATTGCCTAGGGGGGGGGGGAATATACATTTTTTGGGGTTTTCAATATAAAAGTGATATATTAATAGGGAAAAGGGGAATATAGGGAGTTAAATAATAAGGTTAGTAGTTAATATGGATGGGAGATATGGAAGTGAAGAGATGAACACTAAGTTCAGGGAGCAAACTTAGTTTTGAAGGCAGATGATAATGAAGAATGACTATGTACAAGAAATGTGGCTCTGCTATATAACAAGGTGATACTGGGATGTTAGAAAGAAATTTGATAGGGAATGATTGGGAGGTTATACATGCTTCTATACTTTGCCTTCAAAATGCTGCATAGATACCTCTGCAATTGCTAAGATGTGCCTTCTTGATCAAGGCCAACACTGAATAGGATCAGGATTCTGCAACTTCTGGCTACCTACCCAACTTAATACCTAGCATTTTTTGTTACTTCAGGGAGGGTGCACTTAGACTTGCAAACCCTCATATGCTCTTTTCTTTTTGCTGCCCTCCTATCTAAATCTACCCTTATATCTTCCAAGGGCCTAGATTAAGCTAGTGGGCTCCTTCCTTTCTCTATCCAGCTAGTCATCTGTCAAACTTGAACTGTTTGAATAGGTACTCATTACCTACTCTAAAACAGGCAATTTAAAACATGGCATGTCCCAGTTTGAACTGTTGAGCCATCCATCAAGATAGCAGTGGAATTTTGATTGGCCGCTTTCGTGGTCTTTCTTTGGGGTTCATTTCAATTATTTTTTGTTTTGACCAGCTCATTTTCTTGCCTTTTGATTATCCTTTTAAGGCATACCCTCTTTACATTTTTTAACTTTTTGCTTTGTCCACAAAAAATGGAACCTTTGTATCACCAAAGATGAACATTTTTAGCACTTCCACTGTCAATCATGAAATATGAAACCCTATTGGTATAGGAGGCTAACAGTGCTAACTGGCGACTCCACTGGGGATAGAACGAATGTTTCAACTGCTATCTGCTTTAGATAGTGGTTCCAAAATTTAAGCAATCCCTTGATCATTCTAAAAATATTCTCAAAAAATACCAAAAACAAGTTCAGAAGCTGGCTCCTAAAAAGAGAACTAGGCATACCAGGTCAAATCCTGACCCAAATCCTCCACCTGTTTTTGATAATCCTAATTTGATTCCCAGGACTCTCAGGAACGAAAAGCAACCAGAAGAATCTGCTGAGTCCAGCCCTGAGACAGTTCAGCAAAGTTATATCCCAACCCCTGCCAAACCATCAGTTCATCTTCATATAACCCATTCTTCCCCCTCTTCCTCATCCACTTCCCAAAACGCACTATCCACACCCCCACCCAATATACAAACTGCTATTGTTATCCCTATTGTTCCAGTCATTCCCCTTGTACCTGTTGCCCCATTTATCCCTACAAATATGGCTAATCGTTATGCTCCTCTTCAGCTACCTGGTAATCCTGGGGCTATGCCTCAGGACTACCAAAGTAAGATTACTTATTTTGATGGAACCAATACATACACTGCCTTGCAGCATACCAAGAAAATGCAAGATTACTTTGAAAATTATGAGATAGATGATGATGATGTGAGAATGAAAATTTTTGTACAAAGTTTAACAGGTGAAGTAAGAACTTGGTTCAGAGCACTTGCTGCAAATTCTATACCTGACTCAGGCGCTCTTTATCAGTCCTTCCTGAACAGATGGGAAAAGAAAAAGGATCCTCTACACATTCTATCTGAATATGACACCATAAGGAGAGGCCCACAAGAAACTGTCTTGGACTATTGCACTAGATTCAACACTGTCTATAATGCCATTCCTCAAAATCTTAGACCTCCACCTGATCTTGCCTTAATCAAATTTCCGGATGGGTTTGATGCTGATATGGCATATCAATTAAGAGAAAGAGCCCCTGCAACCCTGGCAGACATGCAAAACATAGCTGTAAGTGTAGAGGCAAATCTGATTGCTAAGAGAAATCGGGCAAGAACTGAAAGAAGAACCATTTTTAAGGAAGAACCCTCATCATTTGAGCAAAAGCTGGATGCAATCATCAAAGGTATGGACAGAATTGGGGACAGGGTGGAAACCATAGAAAGAAAATCATCATGGGAAGGTCAACCAAGCAATATTAGAAACCCAAACTTTAGAAAGAATCAAAATCCTAGTGCTGGAAGGACTCATCCAGACCAGCATATCAGACCTCCTTTCCAAGAAAATTATGCTGAAGCCTCAACATCTAGTGAACCAACTGAGGAACCTCACATCAATCTAATGGGTTTGGACAGTGAACATCAAGTCTTTTTAACACAAGAAGATCAAGACATGTATAATGACAATCAATTCCACACTAAGTCAGGAGAATCATTCGATTTCAGAGAAGGTTATGATGCAGCTGTGTATGAGGTGCACAAACAGTATAAACTAAGGACTAGAACAATAGATGTACCTGAACCTCTTAAACCAAGGGATAGTAAGCAGCCAAAAAAGACCAATGACAAGACTGCTCTTCCACAATCAGCTGGCAATTCAAACCCACACACCACAGAAGTCACTGTGGAGGATATCTCAGAACAACAGACCCCTGAAAACCAGCCAGCCCCACTCCATCCCGCAAAGGCAAGGGCAGATACCACCCCGGGAAACAAACATGGTACCAGTTTCATTCAAAATCATGCCAACTATGAACAAAAGACCACTGACAACCCAGCTGAAAAAGAAAAACCTGCTGCACTTAATGCCAAGATTCAAATAGAAAAGCCTTTTAACTTGGAAACAAAAATAAGTAAGCTGAAGATATCAGTCCCTCTTTCGGAATTGGCCAAACATGAAGTATACAGACAACAGATTAACAAGTCACTCCAAGTATCAGACAATAAAGATGCGGTGAATGTCCTAGATGATCAACCAGAGTTACTATTTGGCCCTGAGGTTAATGGAAAGACACAAAACGGAGGGATTCCACCCTTCTATGTCAGTTTAAACATTCATGATAAGGTTCTACATAATGCGATGTTTGATTCCGGGGCCTCACACAACTTAATGCCCAAATCTGTAATGGAAAAACTCGACTTAGACATCACAAGACCTTATAAAGATCTATTCTCATTTGATTCAAGCCAAGTCAGGTGCTTAGGATTGATTAAAGACTTATGTGTCTCCCTGGTCCAATACCCAACCAAGACAATATTGATGGATGTAGTAGTGGCTGACATACCTCCTAAGTATGGTATGCTCTTGTCCAGATCCTGGGGGGCCAAACTCCAAGGATCCTTGCAGTTAGACATGTCCTATGCTACCATTTCAGTCTTTGGGCAGCCAAAGAGATTATACCGCGAGACATTGATGAAATATGTGGTAAGCAGTCAAGAGAAGCCCCAAAACTTCCCAATCTACTCAATACACTCTGACATGGATTCATTTATTCTCTATAATGCTGACATCTGCAACAAAGTTTATTCTGAACTAGTAATGGCAGTAGAGATAGAGGAATTAAATGAACAATCCGCCCCCCAACACCAAAACACTTTAGGCACAATTGATATAAAGAAGGAGTATGATGTATCAAGTGACTTGCAAGAAAACAATATGCCCATGATACAATTTTCTAAAGACCTCAATCCAAATCTTGATCATGAAACCTTATGGTACTTAGAATTTGATGGTTCTGTAAACAAGTTAGGAGCTGGAGCAGGAGTCTGGATCCACAATATGCACAATGACCAGGCTGAGGGTCATGCATATAGGTTAAACTTTCGGTGCACAAACAATATGGCTGAATATGAGGCCATTTTGTTAGGTCTGAAACTCAAAAAATTTGGGTGCAACCAAAGTTTCAATATTAGGAGATTCAGATCTGATCATACAACAAATGAAAGGAAACTTTACCACAAATGATCTAAGGTTGAGAGCATATAAGGGAGCAGCTATTCAGGTACTTGATACCTTTTCACAATCACAATTGACTAAAATTTCTAGAGAACTCAATCTACATGCTCATAGCTTGGCAACCTTTGCCAGCACTTGTAAGCTGCCCTTCAAACCCATTCATACTTTTACTGTTGAAATCAAACATAGACCTGTAGTTCCGGACAATATAAAAAACTGGCAAGTCTTTGAGAGTGACACTCAGATAAAAAACTTCCTCACTCTAAAAGAGGAATTCTCTGGCATTAACATTGACTCAATCACTGGAGATGATCAACAACAGACACACACTATTACACAGAAAATATCAGCTGAAACAGCTAATCTAGTTTTGCATCCTACCACCTTTAACAGCGAAACCATACAAAAGTTGAAGCAGATAGATGGAGATGAACTGGCCGAAACAGAAGCAGAGGTAATTGAGCTAAAAGATAATTTTCTGCCCACAGGTTTAACCCCTTTGGAGGATCTGTTTGATTCAAATGATATCTCAAGAAAACCAAAAATGCAACCACTGAATGCTGAAATTGAAGATTGTAACATTGGGACTACAGAGAATCCCAAAATGATAAAGTTATCTAAAGCATTACCACCTGAGCAGAAATTGAAATACATTGAGTTGTTTAAAGAGTTCCAAGATGTCTTTGCCTGGAGCTATGAGGACCTCAAATCTTATGATACCTCAGTCATCCAGCACACTATACCTTTAAAAGAAAACCAAAAGCCTTTTAAACAAAAACTAAGGAGAGTGAATTCAGTCCTCCTCCCCCTCATTGAAAAAGAAGTTAAACGTATGTATGAGGCAGGAATCATTTCTCCAATCAGGTTCTCAGAATGGATTTCAAACCTAGTGCCTACTAGGAAAAAGACAGGAGAAATCAGACTGTGTGTTGACCTAAGAAATTTGAATAAAGTCTCTCTCAAAGACCATTACCCCTTACCAAAAATGGATCATATCCTACAAAGGGTAGTGGGAGCCTCTAGGATCTCATTATTAGATGGTTTCTCAGGATTCAATCAGATTCTAGTACACCCAGATGATCAAGACAAAACTGCCTTCACAACACCCTGGGGAACTTTCAAATATGTCAAAATGCCTTTTGGGCTTAAGAATGCAGGGGCTACCTTCCAAAGAGCAATGGATATAGCCTTCGCTAAGGAAATTCATGATTTTCTAGTGGTCTACCTAGATGATCTTACTGCCTTTTCAAAATCAGACCAAGAACACTTAGAACACTTGAGGCAGGTTTTCACAATTTGTAGAAGATATGGCATATCTTTGAACCCAAAGAAATCATTCTTTGGGCCAGAGGAAGGTAAACTCCTAAGGCATATAATCTCAAAAGATGGTATTAGGATTGACCCAGATAGAATTCGAGCTATACTACAAGTACCACATCCAAGAAACATCAAAGAACTACAAAGCTTTCTAGGAAAAATCAACTTCTTGAGAAGGTTCATTCCCAATTTGGCTGAGCTCACAAGACTGTTAAACAACATGCTGAAGAAGGACTCCAAGGTCAAATGGACCATGGAAGCTAGACAAGCCTTTGAGGATATTAAAAGAGCATTGATAAACACACCAGTCCTAACAAGCCCTAGATTTGATAAAGATTTCATCATTTTTTCTTTTGCATCTGAGCATACAATTGCTACTGTTCTGTTACAAAAAGATGACCAAGGCTGTGAAAAACCTATTGCATTTTTTAGCAGAGCCCTTAGGGATGCCCCCTTGAAATATCAGATTATGGAAAAACAAGCCTATGCATTGGTAAAAGCAATCAAAGACTTTAGAATCTATATCCTGTACTCCCACATCATTTCCTATGTCCCAAATGCAGTAGTGAAGGACATTTTGGCCCAAGAAGGAATTGAAGGTAGAAGGGGCAAATGGATTGCCAAAATCTTAGAATATGACATGGAAATCAAGCCTACTAAACTGATAAAAGGACAAGGTCTAGCCAAGCTGATGGCTGAAACCAATTTCCAAGCCCTTGACATTAATGAACTGGACAATGAACAGGAGATGGCGACTCCACAGATCAACCAAGCGTTTATGCAATCCCCTTGGTATACTGATATATGTTTTGTATTGTTAAACCTGCAAGCTCCTCCAGGGTTGTCCAGAACTAAGAAAAGGTTCTTGAAAATGAAAGCATCAAAATTTTGTATTATAGACAATGTTTTGTTTTGGAGAAATCATGAAGGAATCTTACTTAATTGCTTAACATTAGATGAAACTGACAATGTCCTCAAAGAATTTCATGCAGGTGAGTGTGGAGGACACTTATACTGGAAATCCACAGCTGATAAAATCCTAAGGGCTAGATTTTATTGGCCCTCCTTGTTTACTGATGTAAAGAAATTTGTAATGTCTTGTCACAAATGTCAAATTTTTGAAGGTAAGAGAAAGCTGTTGCCTTTACCACTCAAACCTGTTTCAACTGAGAGACCATTCCAGCAATGGGGTTTAGACTTTATTGGTGAAATTCATCCCCCATCCTCTAGCCAGCATAGGTGGATTCTGACTGCTACAGACTATTTCACCAAATGGATAGAGGCTGTCCCTTGTAGGCAGGCCAATGACTCCATTATCATACAATTTCTAGAAACCAACATCATGTCCAGGTTTGGCTGTCCAGATAAAATTATCACAGACAATGCTGCCGCTTTCAAGTCCAAAAAAATGATCAATTTCTGTCACAAGTATCATATGACCCTAGGTCATTCCACTGCTTACTATCCTCAAGGTAATGGCCTAGTTGAGTCTTCCAATAAAAGCCTCATCAACATCATCAAGAAAGTCTTGCAGGAAAACAAAAAGAATTGGCATAAGAAGTTAGTGAATGCACTATGGGCAGATAGATTGACCACCAAGAGATCCATTGGTTCAAGTCCATATGAACTAGTTTATGGAATGGAAGCAAGGTTCCCTTCATCTTTAGGTGTTCCGGTAATCAAGTTGCTGCAAGAAATACAAGCTGAGCCAAATGACATTCAAAGAAGGATCAATCAGACAATTCACCTACAGCAAACAAGAGAGGAAGTCTATGAAAGAACCCAAGTACTACAAAAAAAGCTCAAAAGAATATTTGACAAAAGAACCAAAGCTGAAGACTTCTTTTTAGGAAACAAAGTGCTGAGATGGGATTCCAGGAGGGAAGACAAAGGAAAACATGGTAAATTCGACTTCTTATGGAAGGTACCTTATGTAATTTATGTTGTACAAGGTAATAACACCTATTTTCTAAAGAGCTTGGATGGCTCAAACACTGAGGAAGGCCCAGTCAATGGGAGGATGCTTAAGCATTATTTTGACCCCCTCTGATCCAGCACTGCACAGTCATATATTGTACATAAATATTTGTATTTCCAGTATGTGTGTTTACAAGCGGAGAGATAAGGGTACAAATGGAGTAAATTTTTGAGAAAGACTAAGATGCTGCATTCTTCCTGATGTATACTACTCACTTTGTCATGGGAAAATAAGAGAAGGTACTTGGAAACTATCTAGGAGATGGAAAGCACTCAGACAAATAGGGTAAGAACAGTGCTGTAATTTCACAGCAGATCAGCTTAAGGAGTACTTCATACAAGTTTCATGGATTCAGATGTACAGTCTTTAACAAATGGAAAGATTAAACTACAAAATGGGTGAAAAAGAAGGCAATCTGACCTGCTGATCTTGACTTTTCATCTGGAAAAGTCATCCCCAAGTGGAGCCACTATTAGCCTCCTATACCAATAGGGTTTCATATTTCATGATTGATAGTGGAAGTGCTAAAAATGTTCATCTTTGGTGATACAAAGGTTCCATTTTTTTTGGACAAAGCAAAAAGTTAAAAAATGTAAAGAGGGTATGCCTTAAAAGGATAATCAAAAGGCAAGAAAATGAGCTAGTCAAAACAAAAAATAATTGAAATGAACTCCAAAGAAAGACCAGGAAAGCGGCCAATCAAAATGCCACTGCTATCTTGATGGATGGCTCAACAGTTCAAACTGGGCCATGCCATGTTTTAAATTGCCTGTTTTAGAGTAGGTAATGAGTACCTGTTCAAACAGTTCAAGTTTGACAGATGACTAGCTGGATAGAGAAAGGAAGGAGCCCACTAGCTTAATCTGGGCCCTTGGAAGATATAAGGGTAGATTTAGATAGGAGGGCAGCAAAAAGAAAAGAGCATATGAGGGTTTGCAAGTCTAAGTGCACCCTCCCTGAAGTAACAAAAAATGCTAGGTATTAAGTTGGGTAGGTAGCCAGAAGTTGCAGAATCCTGATCCTATTCAGTGTTGGCCTTGATCAAGAAGGCACATCTTAGCAATTGCAGAGGTATCTATGCAGCATTTTGAAGGCAAAGTATAGAAGCATGTCTAACCTCCCAATCATTCCCTATCAAATTTCTTTCTAACATCCCAGTATCACCTTGTTATATAGCAGAGCCACATTTCTTGTACATAGTCATTCTTCATTATCATCTGCCTTCAAAACTAAGTTTGCTCCCTGAACTTAGTGTTCATCTCTTCACTTCCATATCTCCCATCCATATTAACTACTAACCTTATTATTTAACTCCCTATATTCCCCTTTTCCCTATTAATATATCACTTTTATATTGAAAACCCCAAAAAATGTATATTCCCCCCCCTAGGCAATATAGCCTTAAAGTCCTAAAAGGGCTGGAGCAAAGGAACTAAGCGCAAAAGACAAAAGAGCGCTAAAGACCTATTTCTGGGATTAAATCAATATCTAATTGATTTAACAGCCCTAAAAGCGCGTTTTACAAATAAATACCAACAAATCCATTTGTCCTAAAAACATTACAAAACCCAAAATCCGCCGATAACCAAAGTTTTACCCTGGCGCGCCTTTCTAGAAATATTATTTTTTATTCTCTGCGCTCCGCCGTATCGACCCGTCACCTCTGCACCCCGTCGACCGTTGGATCCGGGCCCTCCGATCCGACGGCTCTCTGCAATATCAGACCACCCCTGATGCCTGAACGTTAGCGCCCGAAATTGTCAGAAGGGTGACGTCAGGCCTCGGACGCATGTTGCTCCTTGATTTCGTCGGGCGGCCTCCTGCCAAAACCACACCCGTACCATGAGTGGTCTGATATTACCGCTTACCACCCTCCTATTTCCGCCATACGTCACTCCCACGTCACCCCCACGTCATTGCCGCCTCAGCATCACATTAGCGCCCGATCCCCCATTGCTCTGAGCTGTCTGCCATGTCATCTATCCACGTAGAGCCGCTCACCGGCCGCCATGTCATCATTCTGTACCTGACCCCACCTATGACGTCATGCTGATGTCATCCGACAAAAGGCGCCAAAGGCCAAATTTTCCCTATTTTGCCCAAAAAAGTCGTTTTTTCGCGTTATTTGCAAAAAGACCACAGTGCCTCCTGCATGAGTTTTATGACGTTTCCGCCGCCAACCTTCAGAAATTGATTCCAAAGCCGTTGCTGCCCAGAATTCCGCTTGGATAAGCCTTCTCTCAGCGCGCTGCAACCAGGTATTTACCATCTCCTTCTGCAACCTGGTTCCTTTGGTTCTTCCACTGTAAAAAAACACCAAACTGTTGTTTTCCTGAACTTCAAGCTCCCACACTCTGCAAGTGATTAATTTCGTCTTGACAGCCAATTACACCTCATTTACACCAGGGCTACCCTGTTTTCCACTGCAAATCCCTTTTTTCTTCATCTGAATCCGCTGCACAAGTGTTGCATTTGCCCATAATTCTAGTGGTTCTGCTGAAAAGCATAAGAAACATGGAGACCCCGGTGGCATTAAACATTGCACCATTGAATGCCCCACATAAGGGCCTGGAATGGCTAGCCCTTGCAGACAGAGATTATCAGATGAGAGACACTGTAGAGCTGTGTAACAAATACCACATAGAAATAGTTTGTGAGTTAAGGAAGAAACAAAGAGATGGTACAGACCTCCTGGGAATCTGGAAATCCCATTTGCCAATCTATTATCTCCCTCAGGTCAATGAGTTCGCTGACTTGATCCACCAGTGCTGCACAAAATATGACCCCAATCAAAGGACTGTTCTGAGTCCTTCAGGCTCTGTCTTATTCCATATCACTCCTGAAGCCATCAAGCAAATGCTACAGTTTCAACCAACAAAGCCACTGGTTCCTCTTACTATGCAGCTTTTACTAGAGCAAGGTGCCAAGCTCTCCAACTCACAAATTACAAGAATTGGCCAATTGTTTATGCTTCCAGATTACCAGCCCCGACAGCCTCCCCCTTATCTACATGTCTGGTTCAATGACATAGGGAGACTGCTTGTAGGCATGATATCCTCCATCCTAGGGTTCAAAACTAGTGAGTTTGTGGATGAGACAACATTGGTAGTGCTATCCATTTTTGCCCCAGGACAGCCCCCTGCTGTCCAGTATGACTATGCTACATTTATAGCCAACAAAATTCATGAACAGTTCATGAACTTGGAGAGAGAGAGGGTATTCAAATACACCTCCTATATATATCATCTGCTATTGTACAATCATCCTGATAGCTTTCCTCTTTTCCTCAAGAAACTAGATGCAAAGGGAAACAGAAGATCTGTAGTGTTCTGGACATCAGTCTGCCATCATATTCATTACTCACCATACAATTACTGTGATTTTATTGACCTCTTCATTCATCCAGCCTTGTCACTGCTGCAGAGTTCCCCTCCTCCTAGACTCACTGATGATATGCAGAAAATCCTCCAGCTCTCTAAGAACTATAGCATTGGAGATTGGTACTTTTACCAAGACCACACAATGATCAGAATATATGGCTGTGAGTTAGCACCATACAGGCTACCAAAGTATGTTCCCATGAGACTCTTTGCACTAGAATACTTCAGGCAGTTCGGCAATGCAGATATGATTCACTTCCATAGCAGAAACAAGAAAGCACAGCTGAAAATTAAGCACCAATTAGGTCCATTCATCTTTAATAAGAGGGAAGAAGCTTGGGAAGAGGCAGACAAAATGCTAAAGGGCCTCCTCCTCAAGACAAGCTTCTATTGGGCACCCTATGACCCTAACCATTTCATAAGCCTCAGAAGAATCAAGTATAGACTTGCCACCTATGATCATTTTAGCATTCCAGAAATTGAAAAACATGCTAACCAACTAGAATGGAGGGAAGGCACCTTAGTGGAGGATTATTCTGAAGAAGAATTAGCAGAAAGAGCCATTAAAACTTTAGAAAAGGCAGTTGACTTGGAATATTTTGGAATGGTTTGGTCTTCAGGCCCTCAGTAGCTTGGAGAATCTGCCTCTTCATCCACCGTTCCCCAGCAGCCTGCCAAAACAACAGATCAAGCAGCAGACATGGCCAAAGGCAAAACAATGCAGCAAGAAGAGTCACCTCCAAATGTGGAACAACAAGTAGAGTAGCAGGGAGGTACAACCAAGGAACCTGCCTCCAGAGAATAGCAAACACAAGAGCAAATCCCTCCGAGACAGGAGGTAATAGTTGAATCCTCGGTTTTACAAACACCTGCTAATGAGGAAAGAACAAGGAAAAGGGATAGGCAAGAGGACACTCCTCTTACTACTTCAACGGACCAACAAGGTGAAAAAAGACAGAGGCTAAATCCCTTTTTAGAGGAGGAATTACCAGAGAGACCAACTGATACTGTGCCCCCTCCTAGCATTGAAACATAGGCCAGCTCCTTACAGCAAGGACAGGACATGCCACCTGGGGCAGAGGTGAGCTCTTCAAGGCAGCGATCTAAGGTGGACTCTAGCATCAAGCAGCAGTTCATAGATATCAAGAAAAGGAATGAGCCCCTCAAACACCAACTCTACAACCAACTCTTGAAAATGGCACCAACTAATCAGCGGAGATTAATGTCTGTTTATGACATTCAAGAACAAAAAATGACTCTTAGTCATTTCAGGCCTACTATGCAGCAACCTCAAACAGCTGCCGATTATATCAGAACTAATCTGGAAATTTTTGCCAAAGACATCCACCCCTTGGATCAGATTGAGCTACACAGGCAAACCGGGGAGATGCTTTATTCCACTTTAGCTGATAAGACCTTACTGGCACACCAATTACAAAATTATTTACACAATACTTCTGCCCAGCTTGAATTAGAAAAAGCATCATCTCAAGCCAAGGACAACAGAATCAAGTCCTTGGAAGAGATCATTATAGAGTTGGGTCATGATCCAAAGGACCCTAAGGGTGTACAGGCATTATTAAAGAAAAGAGATGAAGACATAGCAGCTATGAGAAAGCATATCAAGCTACCAGCTACCCTTCACCCTCAGACTGGAGAGGTGGCAGAGCAAAAGAAGGATCAGGATGTGGTTGCTTTACTCCTGAGTTTATACAAAATATTGATGGAAACAGAGAGTGCATTGGAGGTAGCATTGAAAACAAGACAAGCTGAATTACCAATGCAGCCAGCACAGACATCTGCAGCAGCTCCTCCCACTGGACAAACATCAGAGGCAGGCCCTTCAACATCAGCACCAGCTACAGGAGTATCAGCGCCAGCAACAGCACCAGATCAGGGACCCAGCCTAAGCATGCAGAACATGATGAAAGAGCTTGAAGCTTTAGAAGCACAGATGGCTGAACTACAAGAGACCAAGGATAAATTGGCTGCCATTGAAGAAAAGTATGATAAATCAAAGCAGAGTGTAGCTGAAAAAACAAGAGAGGTAAGGGCTCTTGAGAAGAAAATAAAGGAACTGGAAAAAGAGCTCTCTCTTGATAAGGTTGTAGTTGAAATCAAGAAAATCCTGTGGGCCAACATTGGTCAATCTATTACAGACCAGTGGCAATATATTGAGACTATACATGAGCATATGGATCTCATAGGCAGGGCCCAAAAAGAAAGTCAAAGAGCAAGAGCATCTCTAGGCAATATGCCTGAAATAGCCAACAGGATGATCAATGTTTAGAAAATCTTCGGCAAAATCACATAACCAATCTTTTGTCGACGCGTTTCGAACCAACCAGTGTGGTTCATCGTCAGGACAAGTTGAAGAACCAATCCGGCTTAGCTTGATTATATAGAGTGTGCAGAGACTCCAACGGCTATAATGCCAACGACTAATTTTGACCTAATGATCCTGGTCAAACCACTAATTTAGTTATTAACATTCTTATAGATAGCTAAAACAGGTAAATAAAGGAATTCATTTGTTAATTTAAAACCAAATAGATATAATATTATTATTAGCTCAAATATTAAGAGAATTCATAATATAATATTCATATCTAATATATTTTTTAATTTTTTTAATTATAATGGTCATTAATAAATTATATCTCGTATAATAGTTCATATTTATTAAATAATCTATATTTATTATTATTCCAATATTATTTAAATACAAGTAAATGGTAATAAATCACTATTATTCTTAGAATTTAGTTACATTAGGTAATTGTGTAATTATTTAATGGTCCATTGGTAAGTTAGATCTTCTCTATTTCGTTCTTACAATATATCATTTTTATTTATTATTTAAATATAATGGTCCATTCGAAATTAAAATAATAAGTTATATACAATAATATATGTTTATTAAATAATCTATATTTACTTAATAATTTATAATTCCAAACAAATAGTATTCTTGTTAAATCAATATTATTCCTAGAATTTAGTTCCATTAGGTAAATACCCTAATTTAGGGTTGTTAAGGTCCATGTTTATTAATAATAGTATAACTAATATTATTGGTATATCGTAATTTACCCTTTGAACCTAATGGTCAAATAATTTATATTCATTAATAAACCATATTGAATGAATATGGTTTATTAATGAATATAAATTATTTGACCATTAGGTTCAAAGGGTAAATTACGATATACCAATAATATTAGTTATACTATTATTAATAAACATGGACCTTAACAACCCTAAATTAGGGTATTTACCTAATGGAACTAAATTCTAGGAATAATATTGATTTAACAAGAATACTATTTGTTTGGAATTATAAATTATTAAGTAAATATAGATTATTTAATAAACATATATTATTGTATATAACTTATTATTTTAATTTCGAATGGACCATTATATTTAAATAATAAATAAAAATGATATATTGTAAGAACGAAATAGAGAAGATCTAACTTACCAATGGACCATTAAATAATTACACAATTACCTAATGTAACTAAATTCTAAGAATAATAGTGATTTATTACCATTTACTTGTATTTAAATAATATTGGAATAATAATAAATATAGATTATTTAATAAATATGAACTATTATACGAGATATAATTTATTAATGACCATTATAATTAAAAAAAATTAAAAAATATATTAGATATGAATATTATATTATGAATTCTCTTAATATTTGAGCTAATAATAATATTATATCTATTTGGTTTTAAATTAACAAATGAATTCCTTTATTTACCTGTTTTAGCTATCTATAAGAATGTTAATAACTAAATTAGTGGTTTGACCACGATCATTAGGTCAAAATTAGCTGTTGGCATTATAGCCGTTGGAGTCTCTGCAAACTCTATTTAATCAAGCTAAGCCGGATTGGTTCTTCAACTTGTCCTGACGATGAACCACACTGGTTGGTTCGAAACGCGTCGACAAAAGATTGGTTATGTAATTTTGCCGAAGATTTTCTAAACAATGTTATGGATCACAGAAGTCTAAATTCCTTAATAATTTCCCTGCAAGGATGATCAATGTCCTTAACAATCGCACTGGCCCCCAGCTGGCAGCAATGGGTATCACTAACAGAACTGATACCATTTTACTACTAAAGAGAGTGCTTACCTTGAGAAATCATGTACAAACATTAGATAGAAGGTGCCAAGAGATGCAGACAGAGGTGAACAAATTCATTGAGAAAATTACATCATTACATAACAGAGGTCTTCCCAGCTTGGTAACCAGTGCTGGAAGGTTACTGTCTCATGAAAACTATGCTAAAAGAGTCAATGCATATGCCACAAACTAGATCACTGCATCAGCAAGTGCCCCAGAGGAAACAGGGCCTCCATCTGGGCAAAGTCTATATGACAAACTGGAGAATTTGTTCTTTATTATGAATGAGATTAGACATCTTTTTGAAGTGCCTCCAAACTATTACAAATATACTGAGGCAGATGAGACTTTTGGCATAATCCTAAGACACCAATTGCCTACACAGGAATGGTGGACGAGCATGATACAAACACTGCTGTGAAGAAACAGGTTTTCACCAAATTTTTGTATATCAATCACAAGTCAGCATTTTCAGAAAATTAATATATTTGCTCTGACTGGGAAAGGAGTGGACAAGGCCAACTCAGCAATCAAATTTGACCACCAAAGCAGGACCGACAGATGCAGATGACGGGGCTGAGATAGCCGCACCACGACAAAGCAGTAAAGGGCATATTACTCAGAATCAATACGAAGCACCCGACCGACCCAGTTGCCCCCAAAAGTCAAAAGATTTCTGACAGAAGTGAACAATCATTCATTGTTCATTTAAAGTAGCAATAACTGTTGCATCTGCTATTTTTGAAAGTTGGTAAAGACAGTTATTGAGCAAATGACTCATCGTTAAGATATTTTGTAAAACGATTGTATATATATCCCCACGCATAAACTTATTGGGGTTGTTGATTTTTCTTCTGAAAAGCTATACTATAATTTCAGACTTTTAATACAGGAAGCTAATGGAATTTCTAAAGTTATGAGTTGTCTGAAGTGTTGTGGTGGGCTTGCTTGCTGTTACAGGATTCCTGCGATATTTCATGTCACAATAAGTTTTCTGAACCATGTTATTATGTATTCCGCTCTTTCATAATCCACTTATGCTGTATGTTTCATAGGCTTAGCATTAGAGAAAAAGAATAGTCCAGGATTTGTTCATTGAACACCCTTGACTCAGTCTCTGCTGTTATGAATGTCTTCTTCAGAATTAGTTATGAATGTGTAATTCTTAATTGCTCACATTTACACTGAATCTTTCATAGTAAATACTGTTCAGGAATTCTGATCTGCTCCTGAGTAATATTTCATTTCTCCATATCACCAGCGTAGTGAAAGATTCTTAGTTGCCTCTCACTGGCTGGAAATAGTCCATATTCCACAATTTGAAAATTGTTTCATGAGTACCCATATGGCCCTGTAGTTTCATCACTCTCACTCAACACCTCAAACAACACATAATCACAGACTCCAATGCCCAATGGACTGAAATCCCTGAAGATTACTATTTAGCTGTTAGAAGATATCATTCAACCAAAACTTTGAACAAAATTCAGTGCATCATAACTAGCCTAAAACATTACTAAAACAAAGCTAAATTCTAAAGAGAGAGCCCTCTCTGATTGCAGGTAGGCTAGAAACTGTGATCCAAAGATTGGTCTATGGTTACCTCGGTCGTATTCCCTTAGGAGTCAAAGGGAACAACCTGAGTGATAACAGTCTCCGAAATCGAAACTATTACGGACAAAGCAAACTCGTTTAACCAGTTCCAAATCTCCTGGTAAAGTTAGAACAAGTGTTCCAACAACATCAGAGACTCCGGTTACTCCAACATTTCTGGTATCTCTACCTTTACAGAAGAAGTTCAGCAACCACCGAAGGATAGTGGTACTACTCCTAGTCTGAGGGTAAACACTTGTATTGCTAAACCAGTTCCATCTACAACCAGTTTGGAAAGTGTTGTTCCCAAAACATCGGTCGCTACAGAATCCATACCTTCTTCGGCACTAGAAATATTTTACGGACTTGATGGTCTACCTCTTCCACCTAGTCTGATTACTATAGAAGAGATTGTGGAGGATCCTCCATCTATTACTCCATCACAATTTGGAGTCAGGATCACTCTGTATCCTTCTTCATCAGAAATTAGTCTACCGCCAGCGGAAGCTCCTGTAGAATCGCTAGGTAATATTTTGGATAGACTAGAAATGTCTGAACAACCGTCAACATCTAGGACTGTGTCGTCCAACACAGCGACGGCAGAACTTCCTGCTATCACTCCAACAATGTTCGCCGGTATACCATCTATCCCAAATAGCTCTCAATCGCTAGAAGGAGCCCACACAGGGGCTATTTCAACAGTATGGTCTGTTCCTGTTTGTTCATCAGGAATAGTATCTGGAAAATCTTATGTTGAGTCTCAACAAATTGATCCTTTGGGATGTCAATTTGGGCAGTCTGGTCCTCAAGGGCAAAAAATTCCTTTAAGTACCGGATTACCGCCATATGGGGGGCAGTATACCCTTTCATTGTCCCCTTCGGGAGGACAGCCATATGGGAGTTCACAACAAAATTCAGGTTATGTTGGAATTACATCTAGCGGTTGGGTACCGATACTACCTCAACAACCAAGAGTTGTATATTTGATGCAACAATGTTTACCTATGTCAAATATACCAACTACGCCAGCTATTGTGACGGTGTCGCAAGTACAAGCGCTTCCTGTTGTATGCCAACCTCAGGTTTCTCAGGTTGTAATGCAACAACCTCTTGACCCTGTGACTCAACCACGATCGCCGACTGGTGGAATGACATAGGTTCAAACGGGTACAATTACCCCTCATCTTGGTCAAACAGTTAGTATCGGGCAACAGCACATGGCTTCACAACCATGGCTGGTGCAATACCAACAATCGCAATTCCAACAAGTATACCAAGGATCTGAGCAACAAATCTTCGCAAATAGTGGACAGCCGTATATTCAAAGCGGTCAAAATCAACCATTCTACAATGGTTATGCCCACCAACCTTACCAAAGTTACCAGCATCAAATGCATTATGCTGGTATGCAAAGACCAACTACTCAGGCGATTCCATCTTATCCTGGGTATGCTTCACCTAACCTAAATCAACAGTTACCCTTTAGTGAAAATTTAGAGTTACCTGATTTAAATCGGTTAACAAATGATCCAATCACTTACACCCCATGGTGGCCAGCAATTCCACATAAACTTCCATCAAATATTCTTAAATTTAATGGAAATCCGGGTGAAGATCCGTCGAATCATGTGATGACCTTTCATCTGTGGTGTTCATCAAACACCCTAAATGATGATTCGATTAGACTTCGCCTTTTTCAGAGGACGTTAACTAGTCCGGTAGAAAAATGGTATATCGAATTGCCGAGAGCTTCATTTGACAACTTCAGTTCCCTAGCCACAACCTTTTTAACCCATTTTCAGTTACCGATAAGGTACAAAACGGGAACATAACTTCTTACCAATTTCAAGCAAACAACGACCACTCACATATCCGATCATATACATGAGTGGTGACGTCGTCGTAGAATGGTAAAAACGTATGTTCCTGATCAACTTTTAGCTGAATGGTTTATTAAGTCATTATTGCCTTCCATCACGGAAGATGTGGCCAAAGGGGGAGTCGTCACTGAAGAGTAGGTTATCACTCGTGCACAATATTTAGACCTGATTTACACTCAGTCTGGCACACTCTATGATAAAATACCTGACGCTCTTAGACCGAAATTCTCGGTCCCTCCTCCTCCTAAATCAAACAATGACTCTCATGCCAGTGATGGCGTGATTGGTGCAACAGACACGAAATCGACAAAGGATACATCTAAAAAGGCCCGTAAGATTTCCAATCAAAATGCAACAGAAGAACTTCTTGCCTCGGAAGTAAATGTCGTCTCGACAGATAAAGGCAAAGAAACCAAGCAACCAGGAGGCAAGAAGAAAACCAAAGGGAAGAAGAAGAAACAGGAGGAATCATCACCTAAAAAATCTTCTACAAACCCTTTTGGAAATAGGAAACCAAGTCGTCCATGCTTTATATGCGATGAGGATCATTGAATAGCAGATTGTCCACACAGAGCTGAGCTTAAAAAATTATTCAAGAATTCAAAAACCTCAGCAGTATTAAATGATCCGTTTCCAAATCCAGGAACAAATCTGGTTGATAGTGGAAATGCTTCCCCGTCTCAAGTGCTGATGTTGTCGGTTTCCAAACAGCAAAATGATGCTTTGATATCGACAAGGAACAAATATTACGGGAATCCACAGATGTCGAACAACAAGGATAAAGATCAACCTAGTAGTTCGACAAAAACTTTGAAAGAAGTTGTGCCGCCCATCATTACTGAGTTGACAATAAAACCGCCAAATGGAGTAGTACACAAGTCAACATTTAATCCTCGTGCTAGAGTAGTACAACATTATAATATAGTGGAAGATCTGGCCCAATCGCCATCTGCTATGTCGACACTTGAAGTAATTCAAAATTGCCCATCCCAAAAGCAGGCTTTATTATTAGCCATCGGTGGGATAGACCCAAAGGATTCCAATCTTGTGTCCTTTAATCATAAAGGATACGATCCTCAGTTACCAGCTCAACTAGCTTTCCTCATTCAAGTGAAAGCCCTCAACAAAACTGTTCATCGAACAATTACTGATGAGGGGGCATCTACATGTATTATGTCGATGAGTCGCTGGAAAACTTTAGGATCTCCAACCTTGTCGCGATCTTCAACGACATTAAAAGCATTCGACGGACGAACATATACCCCATATGGTATTCTAAGTAACTTGTAGGTCGAACTAGGAGGGAAAATGATAGAAATAGCTGTCGAAGTAATCGACGAAAACCTCGATTACAACATCCTACTGGGAAGACCATGGATATATGCTATGGCTGCTGTTGTGTCGACCTATTTTAGAAAGGTTGCATTTCCCATTCAAGGAGGGATTACAATCGTCGATCAACAAACCTTCCTCCCCAATAGTTCTCAAGTTACGGGAAGCATTCCAATGATCCACGGAAGCCCCCATTCGCTTCAAAATATCAGAGTAGGCCTACTAAAAGACCCTATATTAATGGGAACTTTTTCCCTTCCACCTGCAATAAATCTGGCAGAAGTAGCATCGGTAGGAAACTGCAATATGATATCTTCGATTGAAAAGATCTCAGAAAATGATATAAACATGGATCATACACAGGTATTGCCTCCAAGCCCAATGGAAATATTGTAGCAACCAATGTTCCTAGCATGGGAGGCAAACCCAAATCAATGCTCATCAAGCGTTTGGATAGATAGGTCTAAGGAATATGGCACCCCTTCAGATCCTTGGTCGCAAGTGCATTACACCGACGAAGGAATTGTTCAATCAATGGTGATTGAAGGGGCACCTTAGGAAGATTACCACCATCGTTCCTTTCTTTCAGATTGTGAAGAAGATATCCCTGACGACCTTCATCATCCTTCAGTTTTTTATTTCCTATCAAATACTGTAAACACGGTGGATTCCGAGCGAAACTTGTCCAACATTGAAGAGACTATCGCCATAAATATCTCGACCAAAACAGATGTTGTGGAGAATATTTATGTTGGCAAATGTTGTTCTCCTTCAGAACTGGAAATATATAACGCTCTTTTTCACGAATTCAGAGATGTATTTGCTTGGTCATATAATGAAATGCCAGGCATTGACTCGAGTATAGTTGAACACGAAATCAAGATGTATCCAGATGTCAAACCAGTACGACAACAGCTACGGCAGGTGCACCCCAAGAAAGCTGCTACCATTAAGGCAGAAGTTGAAAAACTTTTCCATGCTGGTTTCATTTACCCGGTTCCACTAACCGATTGGGTGTCGAACATTGTTCCTGTTATGAAAAAACAAGGAACGATTAGAGTGTGCGTCTATTATAGGGATGTAAATCAATCTTGTCCAAAAGACAACTACCCTACACTCTTCATTGACCATATAATTGATGAGTGCGCCGGATGCGAAATATTTTCATTTATGGATGGATTCTCCGGGTATAATCAAATAAATATCCACCCACAGGACCAGTCAAACACTGCATTTATTTGTCCATGTGGCACATTCGCATATCGAAAATTACCCTTTGGTTTAAAGAATGCAGGGGCAACATTTCAGAGGGCAATGAATTATGCCTTCCATGACATCAAAAACATCGTTCAACCATATCTCGACGACCTTCCAGCTCATTCGCGAAAGTGGAATGATCATCCGCAACATCTAAGAGCGATATTTCTACGTTGCCGACACTATAAGATACGACTCAATCCACACAAATGTGTGTTCTGTGTCAGTTCTGGTCGTTTACTTGGTTTTGCAGTCTCAAAGGACGGTATTTGTTTCGACCCATGTAAGGTTCAGGCAATCATAAATTTTCCTCCACCTTCGAATTTGCTTCAGATTCAGAAACTCCAAGGGAAAGAAAAATTTCTGAGGAGATTCATTCCAAATTACGCCGAACTTGCTAAAGGTTATACACGTCTACTGAAAAAGGAAGTTCCCTTCGTCTGGGATCAGGTTGCGCAAGCTTCCTTTGATGCTTTAAAAGAATCTCTAATGAAAGCATCATTAATGTACGCTCTCGATTATCAAAAAGACTTTAACCTGTATCTGGCTGCAGTGGATACAACCACCGCAATGGTTTTAGTTCAAGAAGACAATGAAATTGAACATCCTATATATTATTTGAGTAAGAACTTAAATGATACAGAAAGAAAGTATTGTTATGTTGAAAAGCTAGTGCTAGTAGCCATTCAAGCGATACAGAGATTTCGACACTATGTCCTCTTTCGAAAAATTACCATTATGTCAGATTGCAACCCCATGACTTATATATTGTCGTGACAGTTACTGGGGGGCAAATATTCAAAATGGATAGCAATTCTACAAGAGTTTGATCTGGAATTCGTAAAATCCAAGTCAAAGAAAGCCCTTGTTTTCGCAGAATTATTATGTGATCTCCCATCGTCATCCAACGATGAAACATCCGAAGAAACTATCGTGGATGAATCTTTGTTTCTGATATCTTCAAGCAATCCATGGTATGGAGATATAATAATTTATCTCCAAACCAAAAAATATAGGCCTAATATCTCCCGCTCTGAACA
Organism: Pinus tabuliformis; assembly: GCA_031772625.1. Taxonomy (NCBI): domain Eukaryota; kingdom Viridiplantae; phylum Streptophyta; class Pinopsida; order Pinales; family Pinaceae; genus Pinus; species Pinus tabuliformis. Next base: position 244,917,175 of record CM062817.1, on the reverse strand, counting down.
AAAACATATTCGATACCAATCAAAAGACTACATGATCGTCGGTGATACACTTTACCATCGTGGTGTTGATACAATTCTGAGGAGGTGCCTCACCCATGAGGAGGCCGAAAAAGTCCTGAATGATTGCCATTCAGGCGCGTGTGGGGGGCATCAATCCAGTTACGCTACGGCACAAAAATTTTTACGAGTAGGATACTTCTGGCCAAAAATGTTCAAAGATTGCATAACTGCAGTCAGAAGTTGCCATGCCTGTCAAATTTTCGATAGCAAAACCAGAAGACCACCCGCACCTCTGCAACCAATAGTTGCTATTGGGCCATTTGCCAAATGGGGCATCGATTACATGACATGTAACCCCACCTCGACCGGGGGGCATGGGTATATCATAGTTGTAGTTGACTATTTTACCAAATGGGCTGAGGCGATGCCTACATTAGATAACATTGGTGAAACAGCTACCCTTTTCTTTTTCAATCATGTAGTCGCCAGATTCGGCGTCCCACAGGCTATAGTCACAGATCATGGATCACATTTTCGCAATCACATGATGGTTGAATTAGCTACCAAATTAGGGTTGTCGCATGACAGCTCTACTCCATATTACCCACAAGCCAACGGACAAGTTGAAGCAATCAACAAGGTCCTGAAGCGCATGTTGCAAAGGATGATTGGAGTTCACAAAAGGAGTTGGCACCTAATCCTGTACTTAGCCTTGTGGGCTTACCAAACATCGTTAAGGAATGCAACCAGGTTTACACCTTTCCCACTGGTGTATAGCCTAGAAGCAATCTTACCAGTCCAGTGTGAAATCTCATCCCTCAAACTCGTAATCGACCTTCTCCTCGAAACTTCAGAAGAGGAGGCTCGTTTCTTGGAACTAATCCAATTGGATGAAACCCGTCGTGATGCCGCTTTGGATAACAAAGCCCATAAGAAACGAGTCAAGGTGCAGTTCGACAAGAATATCAAACCCCATGTATTCTCAGAAGGTGACTTAGTCTTGCTTTATGACCAAGAATCCGATAAATTGGGGGTAGGTAAATTCAAGTCTTTATGGATGGGCCCCTATATTGTTAAGCGAGTGTTAGCAAAATGAGCCTACGAGTTAATGGATTATGACGAGATTCCACTGGCACAACCTCGTAATGGGTTGTACCTTAAGCGTTACTATGCGTAATTCAGTATGGTAACCTATATGCTTTTGTTACATTTTTGTTTTCGCTAAAAGTATTTGTTTTGGTCAAGTAAATCTGCTTTTTACATTTGTTGTAGATGTCGAACCTATTGGAATCTTTTGTTGGATATGCCGACGGAGCAAGTTGTAGTTCGCAGAACCTATCTTCTATAGCCTGGGCCATTTTTTACCCAAGCGGCGAGTTAGTAAGTTTCAGAGGGGTATGTATTAGTCGATCAACGAATAACATCACTGAATATAGCGCGTTGATAGAACTTCTCTCTGATGCCATCACACATGGCATACACCGACTAGTCGTCAGGCTAGACTCACAGCTCGTCATACTACAACTCACTAGTATCTGCTCCTTCCAAAATCCAGCTATCTATCGCATGTTCCTAAGGGTCAAGATTTTGGAAAGGCAATTTGATTTTATTCAATATCAACATATTTCCAGAACCTTAAACACATTAACTGACTCGTTGGAAAATTATGTGTTAGATAGACATTTGCAACATTTATAAAAAGAAGCATTTCATCAATATTTGCATCAGAATCATGTAACTTAACCAAAATAAAACTCTGAAAATCAAAAATATATATATATAACTGTTTATGGTTTACACATAATGTTCTGTAACCAAGACAAAATTGGTCAAATGACCCAAAACTCAAAACGCTAGGGGGCACCCTAGTCTAATGATGCTCGTGATAACAAGTCACCGCCTGTGCAATCATGCGTAAAAGCCTAGTCGATCGTCTTGGCACACCAGTAGTATGTCGCTGCAACCTCAAAGGCAGCTCGTCAGTCCTCACATCTGGAATACCGAGAGTGAGGCCCATGACCTGATCCTGTAATGCTGAAAGAGTCTCAGCCACATCGAGGTCGCGAAGGATAGCCCTTCCCACGGCCTCTCCTGCAGGAATGACAGCTGGCACTCTGAGGCGTACTACTGGCTGGACGGGACCAACATCTTCATGAGCACGTGATTTTCAATTAGTCTTGATAGAGTAAAGCACAAGGACATTATAAAAGAAAAATGATAAACAGGAATATGGTCAAAGAATTTACCAATGGCACCCCACTGTTCGCCATCCGGCAGTACCAAATCTGGGTCACCCCGGAATTCCATACCAGCATATGGATACTCAGAATAAACCATCTCCTGATGATCAAACCACCTGAGGAAGGTATCAGAAAAGGAAATCTAAGACTGACCAGCATGCCTAGACATATGGTCGACCCATCTCTGCATACGTGGTTTAGTCGGTGGAGGTAAACCGAGTGCAATATACTGCGGCTGCATCAGTGGTATCTTTTCCAAGGCGAAGGCGGTCAAGATAGAACCATATCCAAAGTTCTTCAGTCTCCCACTCTTCACCTTGGTCAACTGTTCTTTCATCACAAGGAGTACCGCATCACACCAGTTGAACACCTTCGGTTTGAGACATTCCAAGGTGTACTGCATATAAGATCGGTTGGCCACATGAAGAGCTGCACCACCAGCCATCCTACCAAAAGTGAACAGAATGGTTCTCAAAGACCTGTCAGTGACATCGTGGATGATGATCTTGCTGTATTTACTCGGCTGAGATCCCTCTCTGCAATACCTGCGAACATAATCTCTCACATATTCACCTCCATGAGCCGAACCTGATAAAGAGATGGGGGCGCCCCGCCTCGATAAGTCGGTCAAAAAATAGATGTCCACTACAGTCAAGGGGATGGATTTTCCCCTAATCTGGAACACCTGGCTGGTAGGATCCCAAGCATCGAGAAAATACTGCAGCAAGTTGATTTGTTGTCTCATGCTAGAGATGCGGAAAAACTTCAATAGGCCACAGTTCCACAGTGCGTTTACTGTAACCGGATCGTGTAAAGCAAGCATGTCATATTCTTCATGCTCACGTTCTCACCATGTAATGGTCATCTTGCTCCAATGAATCTCTGAAAACAAACAAGAGAAGAGTTAGATCGTGATTTGGTGAGAAAAAAGAAAAAACAAATTCCATTGAAAGCTGTGCATAAATTTCCTTCCTTGCGCTCATCGCACCTACAGTGGTGTTCTGGGTGCGTTGCATGTCAATTGGCCAGTAGACAGGCTAACATCCAATGCACCTTTCGATACATAAAGGGTTCGATGGGGCAAGGGTGAGTTTTTAAAACCCCAGAGGCTCAGAAAAACCAGAAATCAGGCTCAGAATGCAAAATGGAAAGGTTGAAATGAAAGAGCTCAGGTTTAGCTCCTACCTGGTCCAGACAGCGCCGAAAATCGTCCACAGAATCTCTCGGAATCAGCTGATGAAAATCAAGGGGGGAAAGCACCTCCAAAGCTCTAACAAGCCAAAGTTCAAATGAAATGGTAAAATGAGAGGTAAAAGCACTTTTAAATTACTTTTACGTAATTCGAGTAAAATATTAGTGTCCTAACTCAACGTATATCGTTCATTTCTAACTAGTTTGATGAAGCAATTGAGCATGTAGTACAATCTTTGAAGGAACAAAGCTATTTATGGTAAAGTCAAGAAAAGACCATTATTCGAGCAGTTTTAACATGGACTTCATGCTCGTTAAAAAATAAACATAAGCAATGAGCAAATGTTTCCCCCAGCGTTTAAGCTCAATAAAAGATGAACCAATTCCCGATAAATAACCATCGTGAATGTAATACTTCAGCCTTTAAAGCCTTGGTCGTGTTCCCATCATCACCTCCACTCTGTATTGGCCGATCATTCACCTCCATTTGATTGTTTACCCCTTTTGAGGAACAGTTGCAAAGAGTGATCCCGCTAGCCATCCTTGTAACACTGTCGTGATTGGAAATTCCAAACCTTACTTGGAATCAGCTGCTACCCAATTTTATCACTTGTTCCTCAAAGACGAGTCTCCTTTAAGCTCTTTTCAACTGACTTGTAAAATATGAAAAGATTGCCGAGCCATTGGCCTCTCCAGCTCGTTAAAGGGACCGGAAGTGCTATCCCTCCTTTATATTTTAATCTTTTTGGACCTGAGGGATTATTACACAGAAAGATCGAGCGCTTGTTTTGTTCGGCTCGTTAAAAGTATCGAAAATTTAGCCCTTCTGTATTGTTTTATACTTTTTCGGACTTAAGGAATTAGATGACGAAAAAGGATTTTTGGAGTTTCCTTTACATCCTTTTTCAGACTCTCTAAAATTGAAAAGGACCGAGTTATCTTTGTCGTTAAACTTGTTAAAACCTAATAGCGACAAACTTGTCCATAGCAGACAAGAACGAGTTTCACTATCGCTAAGCTCGTTAAAACATAGCGATGGGTTTGCCCGAAGGGAAAATTATAGAATAAGCATATGTTATCCTCCTCAAGCTTGACAAAAATAAAGAGGTACTGGTCAGCAATGATTGGGGAAAAATTGGGAAGAAAACTTGAAGAAACTTTGTTGGTAGCAAGTCGCTCTTGAACATGACACTTTCACTACGCATCCAAGTCGGGTTGGGTTGTTTCATTCACTGGTCACATCACCATGGTCACATCACACCATCCACATTTGGGGTTAATGCTACCAATCCATCACGTCAGTGTCGCCGATATGTTGAAGAGAAGTCACTCAGAGAATTCACGTCTGTCTCACCCACTGCAATACATTTACGTTCCATTCTTTCATGACCGCCACCCTGAACCTTATATCACCAGACCATTTTCACCTCCATTAAAATCATTTGCTCCATTCTGTGTCATTGATGTGGGATTCATTAAGGCCCTCCTTTGATGGATCACTTCTTGTCGACATCAGCTCATTATCCAAGAAGTCGATCTAGGAACACCCCTTTCAGTACTTTGAAGCTTGCATGCCTCAATGGCAAGTTTCTCACTTCCGGCGATAGGTTTACATCAATGACCTTCGACCGAAATATTTTGCGTGGTGTTCGACGCCAATTCCTTTATTCACACCACACGAATTGTACTGCAGTACCTTGAGGGTCATTATCATTATCGGTGATTCCTCTCACGCTTGTTAACAACTTACATCATTGGCTGGTAATCAGGCGATGTCTTTCCATGTTCGACTCTAGAACATCTCTCACATGGATCGGCTTGTACTTTTAGTGAAGATCGAACGAGATTGAAGACCCCGGATCTAGTTTCATCCATCTGGGCTGCGATATATATTCAGGAAAATAAAGGCATCAAATGTACATCATTGCGGCACAGATAACCATCCAATCAAAGGGATGATGGCTCTACCAGAATCATCAGTCTACACTCAGACGATTGTCTATCCTATGTACATGAAAATGAATTTATAAAGCTGAACATGGGAATGCCCGCCTCAGCTAGATCATGAAAAATATTATGAAGATAATGTATTGTATTGTATCTTATTACATGTCTCCTCCCAGCTTGAAAGAACTTCAGATCCTCATGATAAAGAATTTCACCCGACATCAAAAAAAGATTAACGACCTCATGCTTTAGGGGGCAACTGTTATAGACATTTTTGGGCACTGCAACCCCAAGCATAAAATTTCCATAAACCAAGGGCTCCTAAGTCCCTAAAAGTGTTGTTCCAACCCCTAAAGGAATAAGGTCAACTGATTATAGCTTCTCCCAGAAATTCTCCATGAAAAACTACTCAGAACTGGTCAAAACAGGATCATTTCACCTGCTCCATAGGCAAAATGCGTTGCATCTCACCTAAGTACACTCAGTGGGTGCGTTGCATTTCAAAAATCCCTTCTATGGGGTGCGATGGGTGAGAAGAGACAAATGGCAGTGTCAATCCGTGAGGTGGAGAAGCATGGAATCTTCCAGAAACTTCTCCTGTGACACTTGCCTCTCTAAATTCGACCAAGGATGAGTAGGAGATCATCATTCTCCAAGTGGAAGCAAGAACTATCAGAGGGAAGACACTAATCAAATCACAAGCTGACTCATCTCCCTTACAGATATCTATATATGGATCCCTCATCCCAGAGATCCGGGGGCTGTAATTTTGCATCTTGTAAGGAATTGCTGTTGGTTTCTTGAGGAAAAATCATAGTGTTGGGTGATCTAAGCTTTGCATGAGGTGAAGAAGGGCTTACTTGCTGAGAGGATGATGCTGGGTTAGAACAACTGGTTGTAACTCTCTTGGCTCTTTCTTAATTATCAATAAATCTATTCAAGTTTTCCTCCATACTCTTGTGTAATCTATGTTTTGTGCATTTGTATGGTCAATTTACATCTGATCCTAGATTGTTTATGATAATAGATCCATGTTCTCGTATAGTGTTATGCTGCTTTGATTCTACAGGTACTCTGTAAAGCTGGGTATACAAGGAAGCAAGTAGCAAAGGACTATCAGAAGAGAGAGGAATCGAGCAAGGAACCAAGCGCAAGACAGAGGTTGGTCTCCTTTATTCTTCTCTCATCTATCTTTCATAAAGGAAAACGAAAGTAGTTTTACTTTGTTTGTTTCTAAGGTAGCTACCACACCTTAGTGAGATTAGCAGTTCTGGATAGACACTTTTCCCTGTAACAAGATGGGGTAGCTTCTGATGTACCGGGTTTGGTAGTTTTCATTTTCTTATGTTTACAATGTCTAGTTGTTTCCTCTAGAGGTAGTGGAGGCAATATTTTCATTCTATGTGAACAATGAGGGTTTTCTTCCACGGTTAATTAATTTACTTTGAAAAGTAAAAAAACAAATAAATAAAAAGGGGTAACTATGCATAAAAAGGTTTACCAAGCCACTGTGAACTGCAATATATGGTTAAGTACATGTAGGCAATAACCCCAAAAGTTTTGTTCGGTGTATCATAGTTAACAAGGTGGCCAACTTGGTTACCTATGGCAGGTTTGCAACCTAGTGGGGACTTCCAAAATATAACCAGGGTTATGTGGAAGCACAATTCATATTAGTTTTTTATAATGCATAACCATATGATGGGGGCATCCCGATATACTCATCGTACATGGAGAATTGTCCTATATACTGAAAGGTATGTGGAAGAACATTCCGATATACTCCTGTGTACATGGAAACCAATGGTCCCCAAGAGGTAAGGTTGAAAAGTAATGATAACTCCTACGTTTAGAGACACTAGAACACATCCTATAGCCTAGACCCTTAAATGTGTCTTTAATGTTTCAAATTCTCCTTAGGTTCATTGATAAATTTTAATGTTGATCTTGATTAAATTTTCAGTTTCAAGGATTGAAATGAATTCACCTAAACTCCTAAAATGAAACTAGCATGAGAAAATGAACTCTTTTCATTCAATGAAGATATAACTAAGGAAGGGAAGAAGTTTCAAACAATGATATAGAAAACAAGGAATTCCAAATGATATCTTCAAATTCACTATTCCAATTCAAAAATTCAAAGCCCTAATGCATCAGAAAATGAAAATTTTCTTTTCTTTTCTTTTCAATTTTCAAAGCAAAGAAAAATGAAAATATGACAAGATTATTGATCAGAAGGAATTCAATAAGATTAAAATTGTAATATGAAGAGCGTTAATCAGATCAATAACCAAGTCAGATGATTGGAACCCTAATTGACAAGAAGAAGAAAAAACCAAACTCTCATAAAATAGGCAATCACACTCAATTTCAAACAAGTTGTTTACTTTACAAAGACCTTGCACAGACCCATAGAGGCTTCACTGGGGGAGAAATACCATACCACGTGGGTTCATATTGGGGGATATATATTGAGGAAAATTTGACTTAATATATTGGGGGATATATAGGGGGTAAAGGGTTTTTATATTGGCAGGTATAAAAAATGGAGCCCATATTTAATGAAAAGCTATAAAGGGGTATAAAAAAAGTTAATGAAAAAATGGATACCTACAATTATCTAGTGAAAGTAGGGGTTTTTTAAGTTGGGGAAGTGTATTCGGTTCATATTGGTAGGGGGTTAAATAATTTGATTTTTAGAGGTATTTTCCAATATGTAGTCAAATTAGGGTTATTGTTTAGTATGCCATGAACATGTGTGATATGTCAGAGGTTCATTGAGTGAAGCCCCCGTGCACAGACTAGAGACTCAAGAAGACACTGTAAACAAACAAAACTCAAACCAAGGCAGGGTAATTTTTTTTTTTTTTGCAACTATAGAATCATCGCAAGTACTATATGAAAACTAGTGTGAGTGATTGCACTTACTGAAATAGAAAAATGAGCTAGGTCATTTTGTCTTAGAATAAAAAGTGTGATCGGGTATATTCGATTAAACTATGAAATATAAACCCTAACCAAGCTCAAAATTAAATTTTCCTAAAGCCAATGACATTCTGAACAAGATAAATAGAGTCGATTTTTGATGTGCTAAACCACTAGGTAAAGAAAACCACTAAAGAATATCTCATTCCCGATTGGAGTCGGAAAGTTGTTTTGTGGATAAATTCCTTCTGTGGAGAGAAGAAATCTCCCTAGCCCTAGTGGCTTAGTCTAGAGACAACCAAGAGAAAAATACAATTCTTTCCTTAGATATGTTTGAAATATTGGAAGAAAACCTACTTGGAATCCAATGCAAGATCCCTCCTTCTCTTATCTTGTTAGCTCGAGCTCCAACTCCAATTTCTATAAGTGGAACATGAAAATAATCCAAAACAAGTAAGATAACCAAAGCATACAAATAGAAATACAAAAAATTATGAACAAGAAGTCAAGGATTCATGTTCTACATATGCATAAATAAAGCATAAGTATAGGAGAAAAAATGCACTTGTGTATTAATAATGGAAGGAAAAGATTACAACCCTTGTAGGCCTTAACCTTGTGAATCTATCCCATATATCTAGTCCTTCCTTTGCCACAATAGTAATTCATTGTTGACCGTGCTAGACCTGCCAACATGTCAGGGGATCTCCCTAGTAAGAAGTTCCAACTAGACCTCAGACCGTTTGGTGTAGGAGTCCCAACAATGGGTCGTATGGTATCACCTTGATTGCGGTTGCGCGCAGAGGCAAGTAGGATGTCCTTGTTGGTAGCAAGGGTGTGACCAGTTCAACAAGCCAAGGAAGGTGCATGAATGTTGAGGGACAAAGTCCCCTAGGGTCTTGGGTCAATACCCTAGCAGAGCGAGGGTTATCTACAAAGAAAAACAAGCATTCCACTGAGTATCGATGGAAGCTGTAGAGGATCTCCCTATAGATATGCAACGTCATGTGGTTGGCATGCCACGAGACTGGGTTCACACTCTTAGGCGTGTGGCCAAAGCAGTAGTCACATACTAAGCTGCTCATCCTGAGCCGGGGCATTAGATGTACTAGACATGATTATGAGCATTTGAGTCCCAATTTTTGTATATTATTTTGGACACACTTATGTACACTTGAGATATTTTATGATATATATATATACAGTTTCGAATTTTTGATGCTTTATTTTATTGTGATGAATGAATTATGTGCCAGTCTAATGCTTGATTAGCGATAGAATCAGCTAACCAATTATGAGATCTTGGAATGTGCAAATAATTAATGTAAGTAAATGATCTTTGCAACAACCTCACCCTTAAATACTGGCGATATAAACATGGATCCCTTACCCGATAAATGTTATTCAATTGTGACACTATCAATTGTGAATCAAGATAGACTACCAACGAATCGATTTCATAAGAAATTTCTTCGAATAGTAAATTAATGACGGCAGTATACTCAGCCATATTATTTGAAGTGGGACCAATGCATACTCCCCTTGACACCATCAACTGACCAGTTGGATGGTAGATTACCCAAGCTGCGGAAGCGAGGTTCCGAGTGTGCCGACTAGCACCATCGACAAATCCAAAATAGACCAAGTCATCCATCAACACTTGCCACAACAGACCAAAAAGTGTCGATATCAAAAAACTCTCGATGAGATATGTACAAACATACAAAATGTACAAAGAAGCCATTTCCTAGCTGCTACTTAAGCAAAGTACTTCTTGAGGTAGAGCCCGTTTTGGGGCTCTGCCAACTTGTTTCCTTCAAAATCGATTAACTCATACGCCCCTTTTTCTAAAAATCATTTAATTATAAAGGGACTGTACCACATAGGCTTGAACTTGCCTGCCCCCAAGGCATCCTTATCTTGGTCATAGACCTAAACAAGGTCGCCTTCAGAAAATACTCGAGGACGGACAACTTTATCGTACTGAGTTTTGACCCTTTTCTTATGAGCCTCATTGATTTATGTGGCATCTCGACATTGCTCATCGAGATGCTCCAAATGAAGGAGGAACTCTTCGAGACTAGAGGTCTCTGGAAGGAGCTCAATAGCTAACTTAAGAGATGGAATTTCACATTCAACAAGAAAGATAGATTCCATCCCATAAACTAACTAAAAAGGTGTAAAACCTGTAACAGTCTTTGTGGAGGTTCGGTATGCCCAAAGAGCCGGATACAACATAAGATGCCAATTGGACCGATTTTTTTCGATCATCCTTTGCAGGATCGTCTTAAGGGTTTTGTTCATTTCCTCGACCTATCCATTGGCCTGAGGATAATATGGAGTCAAGTGCTCCTGCCGGAAACCCAATTTAAGAGCCAATTCAAACATTAGTTGGTTCTGGAAATGACTGCCATGGTCAGTGACAATCTCTCTCGAGATATCAAACCTTGAGATAATCTGATTAAAAAGGAATAATGCCACTATTTCACTATCATTTTTCTAATTGGGCATGGCCTCAGCCCACTTCGTGAAGTAGTCTATGATCACGATAATGTACTTGTGATTCACTGTTGAAGGTGGATTACAAGTTGTAAAATCAATACCCCACTTAGTAAAAGGACCGACAGTGACAACAGGAAAAAGAGGAGCTGGATGTGTGCACATCTTTCGAGTATAAACTTGACAGGGGTGATAGCATTTGACCGTTTCAACGCAATCTTTGAAGAGTGAAGGCCAAAAATAGTCAGCACGCAAGATACGCTGGGCTATAGAAAACCTTGAAAAATGACCACCACAAGCTCCACTGTGGCAATCATTGAGCACTAACTCTGCTTCCTCTAGGGTTAAACAACACCGAAGGATTGAATCAACCCCTTGACAGTATAATGTATCACCAATGATGACGTAGTTCTTAGCCAGGTGACGTAATTTTTGACGTTTATCCTTAGAGAAAGTAGAGGGAAACTTTGAAGTTTGGAGATAGACAATGATATCTCCATACCAAGGGTCGAGTGAAGAGATGAGGAATAAATGTTCGTCGGGAAAACTTTCCTCATAAACAGTATCCTCTCCACAAGGTAGGTCAGAAATTAACTCCACAAAAACCATAGATTTCTTAGACTTGGTGGAAAAGAACTCGAAATCGAATTCTTGTAAAATAACTATCCATCGATTATATTTGCCCCCAATCACTTGCCTACTGAGGACAAAATGGAATGGATTGACCACTGTTAAGACAAAAGTTTTTCATAGCAAGATATAATGGTGGAGCTACTAGACAGCATGGACAGCTACCAAAGCCAACTTCTCAACAGGAGAATAGCAAACTTCAGGACCTATCAAGCCTTGGCTCAAATAATAAATCATATGCTCCATGAGAGCATCGCCTTCTTGAATGAGAACCATACCTAGGGTTGATTCTTCTGCAGCGAGATATAAAAGGAAATCCCTGCCATAATCCGGTGGACTCAAAAGCAGGGCAGAGACTAATGCCTTTTCCCATAACAAATGCATAAACCCTTTAGTGATCTTGGCATAATTCGCTATAAACCTTCTTAGGAAATTAGCCTTCCCTTGAAGACTTTGAAGTTGCCGAATTGAGGACGGGGGAGGCAACTGAATTATTGTCTCTACCTTGAAGGGATCAAATTGAATCCCCTCATTTGAAACAATGAACCCTAATAACTGACTAGACGTAACCGCAAAAACACACTTATTGGGATTCAACCGGATCTTGTAAAATTGACATCGTTAAAAAACCAATCGAACTTGATTGGGATGATTAGTTCTCTTTCAAGAACGAGCAGCTAGATCGTCCAATTATGCTTCGATGATATTTTTAATGTCATGGAAAGTGTATGACATGGCCCGCTGGAAGGTAGCTCCAGCATTTTTGAGACCAAAGGCATATTTATGTATGCTAAGGTACCCCAGGGACATATAAAAGCTGTCTTATGCTGATCTTCTAGATGGATAGAGATTTGATTATAACCGGAAAAACCATCCATGAAGGAGAAAATCTCATTACCTGCACACTCATCAATAATCTGATCAATAAATGGCATGGGGTAATTATCTTTGGGACAAGCTTTGTTTAGGTCTCTAAAGTCAATGCATACTCGGATTGTTCCTTGCTTTTTATCCACAGGGACTGGATTAGAAACCCAATCTATAAGAGGAACAGGGTATATGAAACCCGCCTTGAGCAACTTCTCTACTTCAGCTTTAATGGCTGCTGCTTTCCTAGGATTAACCAGCCAAAGTTTCTAACGAATCGGCTTGGCACTTTCATATGTCTTGATCTCATGTTGAACTATGGATGGATCAATACCAGGCATTTCTTCATAAGACCCAGCGAATACATGTCGAAACTCCTTAAAAAGGTCGATGTAAATTTGAATTTCTTCAAGGGAACATTCAGTTCTGATGAAGATATTCTCGATCATGTTAGGGTTCCTAGAGATGTTTATAGATATCATTTTGAAATCATCGACATATTAACTTCGGCACGAAAGTGTGCTAGAGCCAAAGGATTTGATACCGTACAAACATCACTAGTAAGAAGCTCGGAGAACCTAGATTCTACTTCTTGCAACGGAGGAAGAAAATATGAACGTGGTGTAAGTCTTCCCAAGGTCAATCTACACCCCTCATTACTTCTAGGATTGCTTCTTCGGATGGTAAAACCGTGACTAAGCTGTCCATGGTAGAGGTAGAATCAAGGGTCTAGGCCAGGGCCACATCACCATCTAGCTCCTCCTCAAAGAAAGGAGTAGAATGGTTGTCTGTAGAGTTAATGATAGACTGATATCTAAGATTTGTTGCAGACATAGGAAATTCCATTCCACCAATTTGTCCTTCAGCTAATGTGGTCGTAAGTGAAGGCAAGGTCCAAGGGTCTGAAAAAAATGAGTTCGGAAGAACTCTTCCCGTGAAGTCTCCTTGGATGATGAAATGACATTGATTCTAGCGATAGGAGAGGGAAAATAAAATGTACCCATCAATGAAGAATACATCCCAACCCATAGATTCTTAGTAGGCAGGCAAGGGTTATCCACCAAAGGAACAGTAGAATCCGAAGTTGCTCTAGGATCAACTGGAGAATAATCCAATTGATCAACCTTGACGATTTTCCCCTCATGAGGAAAGTAAATGACATGAAATAGAGTCAAAACAACGACATCCATTTCGTATACCCAGTTCCTTCCTAAGAGGAGATTGTAATCTAGGTTAGTATCAATGACTTCTACTTCGATGTTGACGACCTTGCCCCCAACACATATGGGAAAGGCTGGGATAATCCCATGCGACTTATGAGAATTCCCATCAAATGCAGTTAGGAGGGTAGGTGAAGGAATAGTCGAAGGCGATCCAATGGCCTTCCAGCATGACATCGACATGATGCACGTGGAAGCTCCTTCATCAATAACGATACGTAATATGTTAATTTTCCGGTATGTAGACTTAATTTGAAAAGCCATGTGATGAGGGAGTCACTTTTTGACATTAAGCATGTCGAAAGTGAGCACTGAAGAGTTATTTGGATCAACTGCCCCTATTGCCAAAAGAAAAGCACTTCATTGAGCTGGACACGACTGGAGAAACTCTAAAGCAGACATAGCACATGGACTCCAAACCAGATCCTTGACAATGGAGTAATTCTGGGTGGCCCTAGCATTAGGATTGATAGTCACGCGTTTAGTGGAACCTTTCGGTATCCGTGGTATAGTCTCGGCAGGGGTCACTCAATATGAAGTTCGGTGTTTCCAGGAGCAGATTTGTCCTTGGATGTTTCAGTTTCACCATAATCACGCGACCGAGTGGCCACATGGACGTTAGAACCCATCATGAAAACATTTGATGATTTCTCCCCTTCCTAGTTTCCCTTTGCAGAGGTACTAGGATTTGAACTAGCGCCAGCAAGCATTTGCTTCCCCTGGGGAAAAGGGTTGGTTAACATAGCTTGAGAGCTAGAAGTCCCTTGCTGCCCTAACAAGCGCTGAGCATCTTGAATCTTTGGGCAGAGATGAGTTAAATGGTCTCCACTGCATAGCTTGCATGGAAACTTGACTTTCTTTCTAGACTCATTTCCACCACCACCTGCATTATTGGTGGGTTTATTTGCATCAGTCTTCCCATCTTGAATCTTTTTCTTACCTTGTCCTTTCTTTTTCCCATTGGAATTTTGATTTCCTTTGGGGTTCGAAGATTGGATAGCATTAATCGAAGAGGGTTGAGAAGATGAAGGGTTAGATGATGTGACCTGATTGTTAGGAGCAATTTTTAAAGACAACTGCTACAATTGGCTCAATAGGTTCACCGCCTTTGTGTCTATGGATCCAACGATACCATCTACATGGGGACCTGGCTTCAACTTGGCTATATCAACCTTAGTCCCAGGAGCATCTGGCAAGATTTTTTGTAGAATCCCAGACTAAGAATAAATCAATTCTAACTACTGGGCCCTAAAAATAGCTTGCTCCTCAGAATAGACTCCGGATAGAGAGACATCCTTAGAGATTTCAGGTTGTAAAGATTTCAAAAACCATTTGAGACGGTATTCCAGAGGAATTTCAGCTTTAATGAGCCTCTTTCTCCGTCTCCATTCCTGAATATGATCAGAAATGTGAGTTGCCATGTCTTGATGAAAATTGGCTAGAAGTTCAGTTCTGGCATCATAATAGATGGGCAAGTGGAAATGATTTAGGAAAATATTAGCCAAATTGGAAAAAGATGTAAAGCTACCCCCTGGAAACTCTATATACCACTTGGCTGCATTGCCAGTCAAGGTGTGTTGAAAAAGTCTCAACTTAACTGAATCATCGATAAGGGAGTTTGATGAGCATCACAAATGGAATGTGGTTACATGGTCGCCCAGGTCTTCACCACCCTTCCCCTTGAACTTTGGAATGTCCAAAGGGAGTTTGGTTGGGACCGGAGGCTAGGTCGGATTGTATTTGATTGGATCGTTTGTTAATTTCGTGAGATCTAGCAAATTCAACATTGCCAAAAAAGGAAGCCTAGGAGGACCTTGGGGATTCCACCCAGACTGGGCGAAACTCTCAAAGTTCTGAAAACATTGGCCTAGATTTTTGAAGGTACGAGGTTGCCCGAAGTATCTAGCAGAACCAACTGAACCAAAAGGCGAACCTTGTGATCCAGCAAAACTTAGAGTTTGACCAACTCCGGCCGAAAAACCTCCATAACCAGTGAAGCTCCCTCCTAAAGGACTATAAGGAGTCGATAA
Source organism: Pinus tabuliformis (assembly GCA_031772625.1). NCBI lineage: Eukaryota > Viridiplantae > Streptophyta > Pinopsida > Pinales > Pinaceae > Pinus > Pinus tabuliformis. Next base: position 244,901,626 of record CM062817.1, on the reverse strand, counting down.
TCCTTGATAAGGATTCCAAGTAGAGGCTAAGGGAGGAATACTTTGAAATGAACTAACTGTGGAGTATGGCCTATTCCCTTGTTGGCTGAAAAATGGATTCCCAGTTCCTATGCCACTAACCCCAGGGTTAGTCCAACCTTGAAAGGGATTGCTACCTTGTCCTGTAGAAGAAAAAGGCATACATCCTATCATCAAGTTGGAATGTGGTATATGACCACTTCCAAAAGGAAAACCCTGAAATGAAGCTAAGCCACCCATCATGGATGTGGAGGCACTAATTGGAACTAATGGAATGCCCTGTGAATGGGTGCCAAACGGGAAGAATCCAGAAATAGATGCATTGGCTTGGGAATTTCCACTCGTAGAAGGAATGGAGGTAGACCTAACTAAGTATGTGCTAGCAAAATACCAAAATAAAGATGCAGAGGGGATGGAAATAGTTCCTCCCCCTTGTACTAATGTTGGAGTCTGCATAGTTGTAGCACTTGTGGTAGAAGCCATGCTTCCAGTGGTGGTCATCGAAGGTAAGTGTGTAATATGACCTAGACTTGATGGTCTATGCATCAGAGTCCCAACGTATTGTAATACGTCTGGATAGTTAGAATGTAGAGGAGAATTCAGAGCTACTAACGACTCTGGGAGTTCTTCTACCTCTATGTTATCTTCCGATTGAAAGAGAACTTGAGAAAGAACTGGAGTGTTCCTCTATAGTTCTACAAAAGTTCCAGGCCTATCCTGAACACTAATTCCCCCTAGGGGAGGATCAATCCCTGATGTGTCAGCTACCATGGGATGAAACCCTCTGGCAGTATTACCTCTGCGCCTTCTAGGAGAAGGCTCTAAACTTGGTGGTGAAAGACCATGAAGTCTTCGAGACTATCTAGGTGATCGGTAAGCCACTTTGAATTTTTTATTAAGATCTAATTAAAGACTCAAGAAAAAATGAAAGTTAGGCCAACTAAGAGCACAGAGCACACACTAAAAAGTCCCTAAAAGATGTCAGCCAGTAAAACAACTTTCAAGTATTTCCACTCCGGGTGATGAGGACCAGACACCAAAATACAAGAAAGTGAAGTAAGGGGCCTTCCGAAGATAGTCTGGGATAATGACAGCTCATTCCTACCAGCGAAGGTAACAGAGGAAGTTACGCTGGCCTCCTAACAACAGCCTGCGCCAGTGCAAGCCCCCAAGCTTCGCAATGGTGCCCTCCAGTAGTACCATTGAGAGTGATACAACGTCGACCTCAGGTGCCATGGGATTCCCCTCCGCAGCCACCTATGTAGATCCCTAGAAGAAGCAACTAAGGTTACCATCTTGTGTCAGAAGCTAGGCAGAACAGTCTTGAGGTAATATCCGACAAGTAGGAGAGGGGGTATCTCTCTTCCTTATCTTCAAAAACCCTCGTGCTTAACTCCCAGATCCGGAACTTTCCTAGTCTTCCTAACGCTATTGGATTTGCACTCACTATTCAGACTCCTATGTTTGACAGTTTAATAAAAACCAAATTATATGCAAATGCACTCATTTTGTTCTTCGATGAAAGAAATTTCTACTAGGCTCTGAGGAAATTCTAAGAAAGCAATAATTTTTTCTTTTCTTTTCTTTTACTCAAGCTTCACACTTACAAAAATTAACAAAACTATGGATGCCCTAAAAGATGCACAAATTTACCCTAATGCAATGAGTACATGCTGATGCAAAACTTAAGATTACTCTAAATCAAAGAATGAAAGTAACTTGTTTATCAATTATAATTAGCCACTTAAGATGTTTAGATAGAATATAATTGCTAATGCTTATTTTCATCCAAACACTAAAAGCAAATTTCAAGACAAACAAAAATGAACTTTCACTCACAAAAAGGAAACTAAATCAAAACAAGGCCAAAGAAAGCAAAAACCAAGTTTCAAGAAGTTTTCTTCAAAAGCAAAAACAAAAATGACTTTTCAAAAGTGCTCCAACTAAGACTAAAAATTTATGATCGAAGAATAGGCAACAAAACACTTTGCAAGTTAACAACACAAAACGGGTGAAAACTCAACAAAAAGTGTGTTTCAAGATGCTCTTAACAATAAAAAAGTAGCAAAAAGAGCTTGGTGACAATGATCACGAGATCGAGAAAGACAATTCTCAAAATCATCACATAACAACTTTCAAAAAGAAAGAAAAGTAAATGGCCACAAAGATGCAGTTTTGACACACAAACAAAAAGATCACCAAAACAATATTTTCCACAAAGATTGAGACCAATCTTTCTTCCCTAGAAGACAAGAATAGCCAAGATTCCCAGAAAGAAATCTTGTGTGCTTAAACAAAAATGATGATGCTTGCAACAAAACAAAACAAGACCAATACTTTCCACAATCGGAGAGAGTTTGAAATAATGAACTTGCTGTAAAAATAAAGTCTGACACAGAAAAGTAACTGTTCAAGAAAGACTCAGAACAACAGACAGATCTTCAAAAACAAAAATATTTGAAAAATCTTGAAAATTTTAGGGTATACGCGACTGTGTCAATGCATAGCTTCATGTATACACTATTCAGCCCAAGGAAACCTGTGTATACATGTGTTCACTTGAGGAAACTTGCGTACATATGCTTATGTAAACTGGAAAAACAACGTATATAACAGATCATAAGAAAAAACAAAAAAAGGTCTGAAGAAACTGATCAAACTTATAGTTCAAGATCCTACAGGAACAGACTACTCAGTCACAGCAAGTAAATAAACAACTGAGCCCTGATTGGCTTGAATAAACCCAAACTAGGAACAACAATACTGTTGTCCCCAGTAGAGTCGCCAATTCTGTTGAGGGACAAAGTCCCCTAGGGTCTTGGGTCAATACCCTAGCAGAGTGAGGGTTATCTACAAAGAAAAACAAGCATTCTACACAACCATGATGCTAATATAAACAAACTACGTGAAGAGAGGTGCACCTGGGGGTCCTTCGTTTGGGTAGATCCAGCTAGGATCCAAACCCTCTTGGAGTTCCTTTCGATCCTTCAACCTGCAAAACAATCAATTCAAGGAAGCATAACAGTATATGGACCAAGCATCATAAGGCAATCAACTTCATAGCATATTGGAAAGTAGTTAGTTATACAATTGAAACAAATAGTCATATGTAAATCATAACATTGATATCATAAGCATGAAGAAGATTAATATCAGGAACAAGACAAGTGTTTCTTTTATTATAGATAACTAAAATACAGAAAGGAATGATTTCACCTGAGTCTTCCTTTCGTAGGCTCCAAGTGGAACCATCCTTCAAATTCATCCAATCTCAAGTCCTCAACAAACTCCTTCCATGACTCACTCAAGGATATCTCAACTAATGGAAAGACTTCATAACTCAAGGAAACAAGGGTTTCTTGTAATGGGGGAAGTGCTGGAAGCACAAGGATCTTCAGACTTGATCAGGGATAATCTCAGCAGAGTGATTTTTCTCTCTATTCTCTCCTCCTTAGGCCTTCCCATTGAAGCCTTTTTATACTTCTCCCAAATTAGTTTTTTAGTTGGGAATTCGTTGGGAACAATTGGGCCATGGGCACTAATAGGTAATCAACAGGTAAAACCCGTGATCTCTGTTCAAAATTAAGGAGATTTAATTTTTTAAGTGTTTTAAGACATATACGTAGGTTGGGTATACACAGACCTGCATACACATGCATTTAGCTCAGGGAAATGTCGCATATAGGGAGTAAAACACTGTTTTTTAAGTATTTGGACCAGGTCTGGAAGGAGGGGTTGCCCTAGGCCTTGAGTGCCACATCAAAAACATCAAGAGTGAGATTTGGAGCTATAAAAATGAAGGGTTCTAACACATAGAAAGTGGAAAAAGTGTGCCCCTTGGAAACTTGTGGAAACATGCGGCTTGGAAGGGAACACATGAGAAAAGATACATCACAAGCTAGAAGGTAGGTGAACCAATGATCCAAAGTAATGGTTAAACCAGCAACACATATCAACAAGATTCATACATACATATATAAAAAGAGTCCCCACATATATGTGTAAGGAAACAAATACATATATCATTAGAGTAACCAAGATAATTAAAATAGAATAATAACATATGCATGAAACATGTTGGCTCTATTATATTAAGAAAGTGAAAGTTCCAATCATACATATAATCCTGTCCAACTACTAGTCCTGACAACAGAACATTACAGTCACTGTCGCCTGCTCCTCCAAAGATACATATTAGCTCTACATTGTGGAGAAGCCAAGGCTCATTACAATACACTCCAAGCTTTCTCTAAGATACACCTATAGGAAGCTTAGCTCCCAGAAGCCTGTGTAATGAGTTATGATGTTATATAAATAGCAATGTGTGGGGTGACCCTTGAGATTCCCCTTTGTGACTCTTCACCTACCCTCATGACTCTTCAACTACTACATGACTGTTACATTCAACCATCGACACTTGGTCTTTCAATTTTACAAGATGTTACATTACAATATGCACATGTACCCATGTGAGACAAAATAGGCTTGAGAAAGCCATGAAATACACTAATAAGACTCAAACAACTATGGGAAGGCCAAATCTTTGACATCCTCATGATGATTGATGGTGGCGAACTGATGCCAAGGTTGGTAGTCCATGATGGTGCTCGTATGCTCAATGGTGACATCCTGCTAAAAGTGAACTCTCACCTCCGTTGCATCCATGTAAACTGATTTGGCACCTCTATCCAACTAGTCTATTAACATGCACATCATAGTCTTGAGTGTAGCCATACCAGCAACATATTGATGCATAGCATCTGCGCTGATCTCCAAGTCTGTGCTAGTGGCTACGCATATCAACTCATCAAAGTACATGTCAATCTTTATTCAGAATTAGTTCTTTGAATTTGCCTTGGTGAGTGTGCCAATAGATGGGATCGCGTGTGCATGGACAATGACAAACATGATTCAGAACACTCGTGCATGTGAAGCCTGCAAACTGGTGATGAAACGTGGGAGTTCCTCATAGTTCCAGATCTAACTCCAAATGTGTGCCTTCAAATCTACCGCCTTGGGCTTTATCATCTTTGGAAAGTGCAATGGGGCTCCTTTATACCTCATTTTCCATGTTTGAATGCGATAAAAAACAGTGTGCAAATTTGACAATATGTGTTCTCTCCTAGCACAACGCTACTTCCAATGATTGAGATGTGTAGAAATTCCCACCGTAGATCAACAGATTATGCAATATACTAAAGCAAAATACAAGATCTACTTCTACAAAAAACTGGTGGAAGCTTAATCAAATATGAGCAAGATCAAATAGAACACATATAACTGAGAATAAGAAAGCTTTTCACACATGAACACAGAAGAATACTCTGGGGAAAGCCTCAGCTAAAAACCCCGATCTCTATATTATCATACAAGTGGAAATATGTTCAGATTACATAAAGCATTAGCTCACAAGCTGTCCTGCTCTTAGTACAATCCAACTTCTACTCATAAATAGTCAAAGGCTTCTCAGAAACCTTCTCCTCTGCCCTCCACTCCTATTTCCTTGCGCAGCTTTTCCTGGGGTCCAGTGCTTCCACTTGTGTGAATTCCCACCTCACACTGCTCACTTGGCTCAGAAATAACTACACAAACCTGAAGGAGATAATTCCTTCTGCATGGATGAGTTTCCTATATAGGAAAAAATTCATCCAATGATAGTACACTGTCCCTCCTCTGATCTCAACTAGGTCTCTAACAGAACTTACATGCATGAGTTATTTATGACAGAATATTCAGTTATCTGAAGTGCAACAGTTACATGCATGCAAGCATAACTCACTGAACTCACAATTAATTCAACAAACTGTTTGAATTAATCTAACTGGACTTGACTTAGTTAATTGAGCCAACTAATTACAACTCATCCTTATCTCTTTAACTGATGGATAAATTCTTCAATAAATGGAGAAATTGTTGCATGTCTTCACATAGACTTCATGTTTGATTTTCTACAACTAATTAACTCAAGATGGATTAATTAATTATTTTACAAACAACTGATAAGATCAAATTCAAATTTTACTTCTTTATTATAGTTCAGGGACTAAATAAAATTGGAATCCATCCCGAAATGTTATTTTAGCAATGCTATTTTTAACACTTCCATTTTTCATTCCTTATTGCTATGTCCAACATTGGTACCTGAATTGCTATTTATAGTAGTGCTATTTTTAGCACTTCTATTTTTAGCATTTCTTGTTGCCATTTTCAACAAGATGGACAACAGACTTGTGCATAGTGCTGAATCTAGAATACAACATCCACATGACTTCTTCGATAGATGATGCTTTGAGAGATGACTGCTTCGAGAGATGATACTATTGGATTCTTGCACACATCGAATACGATCACTCGTTCTTCAAATTGCATAGGAGATATGTGGACATCCGGAGTAGGCACTCTACACAACTACACAACTCTGCGTTGAGACTCATTGAAAGATATGTTTTGCATATCTACCTCCAGATAGTCTTCAAGGTTCTCTGTGTTTCCTTGATCGCTTGGGACTTGATTTGCTTCCGGATCCAGTGAAGTCGCTGGGGTGACCCCTCGGTTATGAGGAATGAGGTCAATATCGTTATCTGACTCTGGCTACACCCTATCCATATCCATCTATTCTAGCATCTATTCAATCTCTTGAGCTAAGTCCTACTCCCACAATTTCTCACCCTGTTTTCTCTCTGACAGTTGCTTGGATGAGTCTATAACCTATATGGGTGCAATTTCATCAATCTATGCATGCTGCACCTCCTACTGTGTCTATCCCTGCTGCACTTCCTTCTCTCTTTTGCACAACTCATGTTCTTCCTGTAGTCGCTACTTCAATTCTTGAAACTCCTTTTATGTTTCCTCCATCCCCCATTTCTCTCTTTTCCTTTGCGCATTCCTCCTATAGTGTTGTCCCCTCTTAACCTCAATCTCCAAAGCTACTTTCATCACAAGTGGATCTGCTTTGAACTTGTGGCTTTGTTTTTCCTCTACGCTGTCAACAACCTTTATCTTGCCTTTCTCATGCACAAGTATGCTACCCTCTACTGCTGCTGATGATGGTGCTCTTTGAGCTATTGCTTCCCTCTACTTTTCTAACCACTCTACAACTATGTCGACTGGTTCATTGAGCTTGGAGAAGTGATAGCAATATCTCCATGGATCTTCCTCAAGCCAATGACATGCCCCATGGATCCAAGGAAATTTCACTCTTGCATAATGGTTCTTTAGCAAGCAATGCGGGTCATATGAATTGAAATTTCTGGTGCCGAAGGTGAATCTCTTGAACTCCTCCGCTTCGACCTCAGCATGCTTGAGATTTTGTATCTCGTACAACTCGATCTACAAAGTAAGAGCTGGCCAAGGTGCCATCTTCTTCCTGTGCAATCTATCTGACAACCCTATCAAGATGTGATACGACACTTCTTGCGTGATGAGATTGTCCATGGCAAACTTCGGTAAAACATGTGGAGGCTTCTCTGCACTATACATCTCTATGAAGGTGCCAAAGGGTGAGGCATACCAATCTGCTATGTCAATCAAAAACCTCCATCACTTCCTATGACATGCAAGGTGGATGCTTCTCAAATATCATTTTATACACCGGGGTGGCAAAGTGGTCTGACAATTGTGTGATAACTCCGCGGAAGCTGCATTCGGAGAATAATCTACAATAAGTGTGCACAGAGATTTACGAAGGTGTCCATGCCCAACTTAAACCTGGGAACTACTGATGGGCATAGATTGCATCCAGTATGTATGCGGACAAGTATATCTCCATTTGCTAACCTTTGGGTGGATGTTGGACTTCTATCACCTATTCCTTCAACCTGAGAGCCAACATGTCAGGCTAGTTGCATGGCCTTCCTTTGCTCTCCAGTTCATCCAATGCAATCACCCAGCTCTGCAAGAAGGTATCTATGCTCTCTTGGCCATATAAGAGGCATGCAATGATGACTAAGTACTGATATTCCTTCTACAGTATCTTCATCTTGTAAACTAGGCTTGGTGTTGTCCTGAACTTGGTTGGCTCTTTCACCCAGCTCTTCAAGATATCTCTGAGGTTTGCATTGCTGTTGGGTTTTTTGAAGGGTTTCTCCATTGTAATCACTCATTGTGACAAGTGATACATCTGTTGAAAGTACTTCACCCTGAAGGTAGAAATCTCGATCCCACTCGCAGTGCTCAATGTCATCGTCTCAGGATCAATGTGCAAGACAATCCAATGTATCATGTCTGTGCATGGAAATGCAGGATACGTGCATGCAATCCGGTACAATCCAGACTTGTAGATATTGACATACGCCCTAAGGTCTTCTAGATCTTCCTCAAATGTGCCTAATAATGTGCCATTGATGTCTTTCCATTTCATCTTGATGTCTCTTCCTATGAACAACTTTGTCTCTTCGTAAATGGGCAAGCTCATAGACACTTGTTCAACTGCACCTCCAGTTGCACTTCCAACGATGTCCTTTGACCTTGCTCTCTTGGAGACCGTTGTACCTATATCGTTGAGAGACTGACGAACACCTGCTATACCTAGAGACATAGCGACACTCATGGCAATAAATATGTCAGTTTAAAACCAAAAAAAATTTGAGGACTGACATGCAACACACCTGGGTGACTGGCAGTAAAGATTGCGCAATTTTCACCGGGAGGCTAGGAGATTGACTGTTGAAACTATGCAAGGCACATTACAAGATGTCAAGAGTTTGACTGAATGTTGGAACTAAATAATGCATAGTCCAACTTCATCTGCTGAGGATTGAAACTGCTCAATGTGTAGTTTCAGTCAGCAAGGGCATGCAAGCCCAGGACTACATTGTGCAATTTTCTGGGTCAGCAGGGCACTGCCTCCCAGAATTTCACAATGCAAGACGAGAGGTCATTACTGGCCAGCTTTGCATAGTTTCTAGAGGGAAGGAAAAGCCTTCACTTCTAGAAATGCCCATTGCTATCTGGGTAAGGAAAGGTCTAGGCCAAGGCAACCTAGACCTGCCAACGGGTGATTGAAAACATGAAAAGGTTCAGATGCGTGGCAAGAATTATTGTAAGCAAGAGTGAATGATCATGCATGCAAATAGTGAATTCATGATTTAGGAAATAGTAACGCATGCATGTGTATGAAATGAGTCACTGCAAAGGTGACTGTGAGTGCAAAACAATGTCATGCATGAGACAACATTGATATGAAAATAAAACAGAAATGGTGCTTCTACAAGCTAACATACATTAAAATGACAACAGGTGTTCAACAAAACCAAGCAAACATCATTCATACAAAGCAAAATACATAAAGAAACAGAAAAGCAACAAATGACATGAAAAGTAGACTTACCCAAAAAAAGCTGAGCTGAATGTGCTGAAGGCTCCTAGATGTGATGTGGGATGTCAGAGCTCCAAGGTTGATGTGAGGAATGAGCTTTGCAACATCAAATAAATAGGTTTGATAAGGATGAGGCTTATGATGTGCATGCAACAAATCTAGGAAAAAGCGACACTTGGAGGGAAGTTTCTAAAATGATCTTTCCATTTAACCTCCAACTACTAAAAATAGATCCCTAAAATCTAGGGATTCTTTTTGCATGTTTCTTTTTTCTATTTTGGGAAAAGAAACCCATGCATACAAATCAAGATTGCTCAATCAGGAGGGAACCAGTCAACTTGAAGGCACATGCAACAATCTGCAAGCCTGGGAAAGGGATTTGCGCAGTTTCTGGGCTGATCAAGGCTCATTGTCCCTCAGGTATTGAGAAATTTATGGGGTCGGTAGGTCACTGCCTCCCAGAATTGCACAATTTCCGGGCTGAAGCCTAGTGTCGGGCTGTATTATGCATTTTCTTGAGGGACGACTGCCTGGCTGGATTGTGCAATTCTAGAGCCCAGTAGGATTGAAAAATTTCTAGAGGGAAGGTTGGTTCCCCTCTAGAATTGTGCAAATTTTAGAGGGAACATCTCAGCCAGAGATCTGCCTAAGTCCAGAATTCTGGCCTACAGGTGGGAGACAATAAGCTGACATGCATAGGATGGCAAGCCACTGAAACTCAGTTGAAGCTGATGTACTTGATAGTGTAAGACATGTTGCTAAGGATGGTTGGTAGGGAGGCTCCAAAACGAAGCTAAGGAAAAATTTTGGAGGGTGGTTGTAGTACTACAACACTTGGTGACACACTAATAAAACTCCATCTCTCTTAATAGACCTTGTTTTGTGAAAAGAAAGTCTAACACCTCTGGAAGTATTGTTCAGTTCTCTGATCATCTTGACTCCCACACTAGCTTGATTGAAATATGTAGCACCTACCATGCTCTTGGTTGGTCAACACACATTCCAGGCCAAGTTGACACAATTGTTTTGATTAGGATGAGGGGTATATTGGTGCACAACCAATATGATATTTAGAGTTTAAGTTTCATCTCTGGTGTTGCTCCGCTGCCAGCAGGCTTGGACAGTACCCCGACGGAGTCACGCAGGAACACAAACATCGATTTGCTGCCAATGAGCCTTATCAGTACCCCGATGGAGTTAATTGCATCAACTCTCTGCAAAGGAAGCATTTCTCTTCTTTCCCCTTATTTTTTTTGCATTTTTCAAAATTTATCACATTTTCATTTTTTTATTTTTTTCATTTTTCAAAACTGTGCATAGCACTTATTCATTTTAGGGGCGAAAGAGGGATCCCAACTTATTGAGAGAACAAGAGGTTGTTCCTTCATAGAATTATTTTTTATATACCTTTGATGTGCTTGTTAAGGTTTTCCCCCTCACCTTACTCTACTTGACTGAGCTGACAAGGGTTAACCCAAAACAACCGACTAGAGTAGATGATACTAGTTAGAACACAAGCATTGTGTTTTCATCAAGGTTCACTTCAAACATCACATATTTTCAGTTGATGTATCATGGACTGAAGAAAAGTTCTACATACAGAGACATGATGATAGATAACCAAGTATTGATAACTGTACAAGTCCTCTTGCATTTTACCTTCGCTTGTTTCAAGAGTCGCACACGGTTTCATGCGAAACTAACCTAGAAATGTAAACAAGCAAACAAACAACTAAAAGAGTGAAGATGTTGGGCATGGAATCCCCCCATAGCATGTTTTGGGGCTCAAAGACCAAGTTTTTGTCAGATGTATTGTAAAACTCCGTGAATTGCGGGTGTGGAGCGTGAAGTATAGGTTGAGTCATAGGGTTGTCCGCCCTAAGTTTTGTAATGTGATGTAATGACATGTCGGCCTACCCATGGTCCGCGGACCATGGGATTGTATAGACAGAGTGAGGCTCTAATTTGTAAAGATAGAAAAATATCTAATAGGAGAGTTAGATGAATACGAATGGTTCGATCATAGAGTAAGAGTCTAAGTGTATTGGGTCGTAGTAGTAGGAAGAGGCTCTGTAGCTAAGTGTGCGGACCCCTGCAGTTGAGTGCACAAGGTTGTGTCGAGTCTATAACCTTGAATGAAGAAGAATAAAGAGAAGTTGATTCCAAATTCTATTCTTCTGCTTGTGTATTACATTCTATACATTTGTATTGTTTTGTTTATCATGTGCACTTATATGATTGTTGGATATACTATTAATTATCATTAGTCTTACACAGATAAGTTAAGTAATCGGGTAATAACAGGTTAAATAGTAAGGAACTTGGGTATAATACGGATTGTGCCTCGAGTAGGGTTGTGCGAAGGCAACATCAGAGGTTGTGAGAGACTAATAGATGCACGTAGCAACATACGCGCAGCGTCAAAACGCAGACCGCCAGAAGCTCATCAGACATCCCCAGGGTTTGGAAACATGGTTCTAGCACCCTCCCATACTACTGCGGGTGAGACCTCAGTCTACGCTCTACTGACTATTGCTGAAAGGGCTAGTAGTACCAGGATTTGTTTGGCTAAATCACCTCTGAACCTGGGTTAGGCACATACAAGCCAACAATGGTTCTATTGCTGGGACTGAGATCTGCATAAGGGATGTCTGATGTCGTGCCACTAAAATCCAATAAAGAAAGAAATTGAAGGGTGGTTGGACAAGAAGATTCACGAGTTCGCGGCACAGGAAAACATAAATCTACGAGTATCTAAGGAACAATGGTTGGAGCGCTACTTATATACGGAAATCCATGAAATTTTCTTTGCATCCTTTCCTTCTGAGCTGTATGAGTGGATCATGAGGGTAGAAAATAGTTAGGGAAGGTGTAGGCTTGACAAACCAACCGTGTGGACTCCGAGATTAGTGCGCAAACTAGAAGTGTCAAGAGATAAGATCATGCAAGCTATGGACCATGGGCTTGACCAAAGTATAGGAGGATTTATCGTTGAGTTCACGGTAGACACGACCGTTAGCTATAGTGAGGCGGAGTGAAATTTCCTTAAGGAACTGCGAGGTAAGTATACCAAATATTTGAACACCTGGATTAAGATGCTATTGTGTGAAAAGCGTGTTATGCGAATAAATTAATGTTTGGGACTACGCGAAATGGGAAGATCTACATAAGTGGAAGTAGTGAAGAATTAGAAACTAGTCCCTTAAATTCCCCCTTACGGGAAAGTGAGAAGGAGCTCGCGAAAGTTTCTCTGAGAAGCGCAGTCCGTCTGATAAGGTAGCGAATTTTGTGCTTACCACCTCCACCTACACCGCCACCTGTCTCACCCTCCTCACCTCTATCTCCACCCACCCCACCTCCGCCACCACCATAGTTCAGTATGGTGAGTGCGATCAAACTACCGGTATTCAGAGGAGTGGGGAATGAAGATCCGAACCAATTCTAGTTCGCGGTAAGAGCAGTATGGGAAGCTCAAGGCGTCATGGATGACAATATCAAGAAGGCTACACTGGTAAGCACATTGTAGGATCGTGCATTAACATGGTACATAAAGCATTCTAATGACCATCCAAATGTAGAAATCATAGAAATCCAGACTGCGCTGAACAAGGACTTTAGCAGGCCAAAATTGGAAACACAATCAATCATCGAGTTTAAGGAGATGGTGATGCTCCCAGGTGAGACCCCCTAGAATTTGGACCAAAGATTGAAGGGTATGATTCGCAAAGCCAACATGACATTAATGGATAGACAGCACCGCACATGCTTTGTAGCATCACTAACACCGCACTTGAGGATGACGCTGTCACAACAAAAACTTTCCACCCAGGCCAAAGTTTTGGATATGGCAATGAGATTGCATGAGACCCCTATACAATACCTTGGTCTAGGAGTCCAACAATCCACACACAACTACAAAATATGTGTTTGGAGATGCAGAGTTTGAAACAGGACAGGACACCTCAGCTAGAGGTGCACGAGGAGGTATGGTGCACAAAATGCAGAGGTCAGAGGCATCACAAGGACCACTATCTAGTGTTCACGAATTACTTGGTAGGAGGAGGGTCAATGCTGTGAATACCTGAGGCACAAGCAGGAACAAGAGAAAAACCTGCATTATGGTGTGCGATCTATCAGATAGGAGGAAAACACACTACAGATAATTGTCATCTATTGCAGAAGTATACGTAGACGTCCCAACAATTGTTTTGTATTTTCTGCAGGTCGGTAGGCCATGATGAACACACCTGCAGAAGCTACAAACTAATGATGGATCAGACTCTTGCCTATAGGGTGCAGACAGAAATGCGAGCCCTTGACCCAAATGCAGGAATGGCACGCACTGAATTTCTAGGGCGTGGTCGAGGTCGAGGTGGAATGGGACCAGGAAGGGGTCATGGACAACTAATTTTCTACAATTGGGGGGGACCAAGGCACTATGCCCGCGATTGTATAAAACCGACATGGACATCATGTTTTTACTATACTTAGTTTGATCATGAGGCAAAAGACTTCCCTATATTGATAACAAGGCTACACGAAAAGGGGGTACTCCAACCTCCCCCAACTCAAAATCTACAAATGATGAGGTCTGAAACACGCAAAGAAGACCCAAATGTAAACATGATGCTCAAGAGAGGTATGACCACTGACGATGATAAAGGTAAGTACTCAGAAGAAAGTGTGTGGGTTCGTAAGGCTTTTGCAAAGAACCCAAATTTGATTTAGAATGAACGAAGGAGACATTCATGGAAGCTAAGAAGAGCTTCACAGAGGCCTCCACTTTAGGTAGTAAGGATCAATTAGAACCAGGGATGGATCCTTCAATGCTCACTACCTTTCTAGAGACATGCATGAAATTGCTATGCGATAGCAAGGTAGTAAAAGGACTACAGGAACTTATCACTTGGTGTGCACGGTCAGGAGAACCATGCGTGGTTCGGAAACTTGGAAAGCATGCATTGCACACAGGAAGGGAAATAAGGTTGACTATGAAAATTAGCGAGTATGAAATGGATCAGGCAATCTTGGATCTAGGATTGGACATGAATGTACTGCCAAACAAAACATGGGAATGCATGGGCAGACCCACGCTACAGTGGTCTCCTATTTAGTTACGAATGGTGAACCAACAGAAGATCTTTCCCATGGGAAGATTGCAAGGGGTAATAGTAGATGTTGAATGTGCGAGCGCGTAGGTGGATTTTGAAGTGACAAATGTTGTCGATGACACTAATCCCTATCCCATGCTACTAGGAATAGACTGGGCCACTGATATGAACAGAGTCATAAATTTGAAGATGTACAAAATGATCTTTGAAAAAAAGTTACTACACGTAGTAGTACCTCTAGATCCAGCTGAAGGAGCATGATACGCTGAACTAGTGCACGACGATGATAGTGATGATGATCTCGATTGTATTTACAAGATAACCACGTGAGAAGAGGATTGGATGAATCCGACGACAGATGGAAGGATTTCATGGGAGTGTGAAATATCTTGCACTTCATATTCAGACGAAGAGATAGAGCGATGGCAGAATCAGCTGCACAAAGTAATAATGATTAATTGCAACATGATGGTTAGGTCATTGCGCTGCGTGACAACAGAGGCAAGGGATCTTCCTACATATGATCGGTTGACAGCGGTGGATGAATTCCTGAACTAATTTGAAAGCGCGGTACCAGAAACACAGCAGTTCGATGCTCTAAAGTGGGAACTATACGCAATGCCCGCACGATGGTGGGGTACACATCAATGAAGTTTTTCGGATTGGCATGGATGCAGAAGGATGATGCACCTATGCTTTGGAAAACCCCAGCTTAGAACGAGAGCCTGTCATCAGGGGCGGAACAACTTGCGCACCCACCTTTCTCGATGGATACGGACATATGTTGTACAGCCCGCACAACCGCACACCACTCCTAGAATAGAGAATCGAAACAAACGGCAACAGCAGGAAAGGCGATGCGCTACCAATTATCTACGGAGAAGCATTCGATAGGGTGTGTGAATTACTGAATAAGGTTTACCAGGTGAGATGCACTGATTGGGACCTGCGCATACCGATAGTTTGATGGGCCTATAGGACCATGTGTAAAACCCTGACCATGGAAATGATTCCAAAGGTGCGGAACAGAGTAGAGATCGTAATTTTTGAAGAAAATGCAAAGAGGAATCCACACGTAATAGCTCCCGTAGACGTGACAGTGTGCGAAGACCAAGACGAAGAAACCACACAGCTACGCGAGGTCGAACACATAAAGAGTCAGGAAGCCATTCTGCGAAGGAACCTTAGACTTTGCGAACTTGAAAAATACCGGGTACGATTGAGGAAGAAAAGCATTTTGATAGACGTTGAGGTCAAGAGGCTGGAAAACAAGATCAAGCAAGCATGTCTCATTGATAAACCAAGGATGACAAGGTAAGGTGCAGATGATCATACCACTGAATTAGAAGATTGTTACTGAGAATTTATGACTCTGCTACCATGGCTACGACCGCATCTCACCAAACACAGTAACTAGTGGAGCGCACTACATACGATAGAACGCGCAGCACCGGCTATCGCAAGGGAAATTGGGTATTTTCTGTGGACTATACTGGAAGGTGGGTTGAAGTCTCGCACAGGTGGTATGACCACCTGACTAACTATAGGAAGCACATTCTTAGCGCTCCAGGCAGTTGAAAGAGAGCACGGGACTATAAAAGAATCTATTTGGGAGTTACACAATAAGGGAGTTGCGCGCAGAATCAACATGTCACAAGATTCATGCCCGCGCACAGGGGGCTACGTTGCTGCACGGGTAGGCTAGGAAGTGACCATTAGTGTCACTGTTCATCATGGGATGTCTGATTTAAGGCCAAATGGAGCGAGCAGCGGGCATTTAAGACGCAAATTAACGACAAGATTTGGGACAATCTATCGCCAAGAAAGCATTGATGGACTAGAATTGGGGGGAATGATTGAATTTGAATTCAAAAGGCACTATAAAACTCCAAGGGATAGCCACGAGACAACACTTGTTCACTTGAATTTGGGCAGTTGATCAGAGCACAGAGTGTTGAGCGTTGTTATACAAAAAATTGACCTTGTCATCAACTCAGAGGGGAAAGACATGATGCTTGAAACAAAGACCACAATCACAGGTCTTGTTTCCACACTAACGCTGGCTATGCACTGACAACCTACTTTATAAAGCTTGTCTGCAAGCCTAAGGGTGCGTTGCTGACCCTACTAACTCAAGTTGGTAGTATGGGAATAGCGTCAGTGAAACTTGGTGAAGTTTTAAGGGTCAAAGGAATGAATTGACTCATAAATATCTAGATATTTGTTCTTAAAAATACTCCAGAAAAGCAAGGAAACATCCAAAATCGACCTATTTAGAGGATTTATAATCCAAAAGAGGGAGGAAAATGGGAAAGAGCTGAAAAGCATGGAAACTTCATTGCTTTTGCCCTAGGGAACTCAAGGAGGAGCTTGGCAACCCTAACTGAATTGCTACATAAGCAAAGCTAGGGCTATGGTGATAGAGGTCAGAGCATATGAAAGGATAACATACTTGATTGTTGAGCATTTTCTCAAATCATAAGAAGTTGGCAAGAAGGGGGAGAGAGACAGAAGCTAGAGGGGTAAGGGAAGGCTGATACAATAGATGGTTGTAATCACTTTTCCAACATTAATCTAGAACTGCAGTTGTACTATCTACTCTGTGGTGTTGGTACTATCATTCATTCAGTTGTTTGTCCAATACCTTTTAGCATGAGTAGCTTAGTTATGTGTAACTAGATGTTAATTTATGTATTCATGTATTAGTTATCAAAGTTGTATGCTGTGATTATGCTTGTCTCTTCTATGTGTAGGACTTGATCTGGAGCCGGCTTAGGGGACTTCCACCTAGCTGCATTGTGCTCTCCATCAAATCTACATGGAGGCTTGAGGTAATATACTTCTCCTACTTTGATAGTTACTTATTGTTTATGAACACGCATGTAACTTTGTGACGGTTGCAAATAATCTTACAGTTTGTCGAAGGTCCCGGGAAGACCTTTAAGGGTATCTTCATTATCCATACACCGTGCATTTTATCCTATAGCAGAATTGGCGACTCCACTGGGGACTATACATCTAGTTCCTAGTTTACCCAGACTCTTCTCAGTTTTCTCCTCCTTATAAGAGCTCCCTATACTTCTGCATTCCCTTTCTGACCCACCAAAAACCTTGCTACATCTTTCCTACATGTATCCATCATTGGATCTGATCTAGAAAGCCTTATTTTTTACTATTTTCCCACACTAACGCAGGTTAGCAGACTACACAGTGCTTTATAAAGCACTGTGTCTGCATACAGATAGCATTAGTGGGCCTATTAACTATCTGTGGCCACTGCTACAGAGCGTTAGTCTCCCTAAACTTTTATTTCCAGCTGTGTATGTAAGCCAAAAGGGATAGGAAGCCTTCTCATGGATTGAAAGAAGATCTGTTACTGTAATTTGTTAGAAAAATAGGTATCCTAAAACATTTTTTTTGGGAAATAAGTTTTGTTTTTCTTTCTTAAAAGCATTTTTTATGAAAGAAAGATCCACATTTTTTATTCATCCTTTCGTTTAATTGGTTAAAAGCTGCTCTATTTTTGGTTTCAAGTAGTTGTTAAGAAAAATTAGAAAGAATTCATTTGGTTATGCATGTGTTAAATGACTAAGATGCATGGAAAGAATATGAATATGTGAAAAACTCTCACCTGTAGAATACAACTTGCTTTCATCGAATTGAAATTTTTTCAAAGAATTGTCTTGTGCATGATTTTCGAGTCAGAGTCTCATCACATTTCATATGTCAAGCCCCTACCGAAGACAATAAGAAAGTACACATAAAATTTACCTAAAATCATTCAGTAACTCTTTATTGAGAAAGCAAACATTAGTTTAGGCTAGGATCTTGGGATAGGTAGTGTGAGTAAACTTCCCAAGATCGTACACCAAGCTAGTGTCGTTAAAAGAGAGAAAAATTCCTTCTACACTCATACTACTGGGACCACTCCAGTAAAAGCAGAGCTAAATATGAGACAACATCAGACTGTAAGTGAAGGTAGCCCACCTTCTCTTACAACTCCTTTGGGTATTTTGTGTATTGGGGATCCCTTCAGGGATTTCGGAGCTAAGTCGGGGACTCAGGTATCCTGCCCACACAACATGTTATCTGCGACTATGTCCCCCTCGGTGGTGTCTGTGATCTGAGGTATCTTTAGTGGCAAAACTTTTAGGTACTTACACAAGGTGACTGGGACGGGCTATCCTGGTACCTAACACAGATGGATCTACTCTATCTTCAGTTTTTGGGAGGGTGCTCGTCTTCACGAGAGTACTTGGCCCATCAATATGAGGTTTGGGCGAAGCTCTAGAGTAACTGTAACTGTACATCTGGCCAGCCTTCTTTGTTATTCATTGAGATACTGGGTTTCATCTCCAGTGATCGGTGTTTATCAGAAAAGGTCATTTCCCTCTGTTTTCTAATTGATGAACTTAGTGTATTTTTTATATTTTTTAGGCCCCTGCGTGTTATCATTTTGAGACTTTAACAAATATCACGATAAAATTTATTAATAAAAATTAACAGTCACCGTGGCTACATCTGGCCCTCGTCATCAATCTAGATTATTGCTAGGACTTCTTCCACTCAATGTGGAAGATTCACCGAGCTCTAGTGAACTGGATTCCCCATCTTCGGGGAATCAATCTCCCAGATCTCACACGGAATGTGTTTGGACAACTGACGATTCATGCTTGCCAGAGGATTTCTTCACAGAAGGATTTCTACCTCACTTTAACCCTATGCTCATGGATCAGTTGGACCCACTCTTGATTCCAGTGGCACCTATACTTCCTGTTTCTATAGGTGGAACATTTCCATCCATCCCGTCGATGACTAACTGGTCATGGAACTTTGTGGACGCTTTCGTTCCTCCAACACTTCCCCAGTCGATAGTCACCACATCACCGTCGATGGTGAACCTCGCTATCCCATTTGTCCCAGGTACAACCACTCACATGACACCCTCTATGAGTGGTGTCAAACTACATACCTTCAACAAGTGCTACATACAGTGCTCCTTACAACGCTCAATACGGAACTATGTGCGCAGTTCCCATCCACCAACAATGTGGTCGATCACCATTGTACAGTTCAAACCCCCAGATTCATGTATCTGGGGGCATTCCCAATATGCACATGCCGGTAGGGAACGTAATAGTTCCCCCTCCATTTTCAGGCATGCACGGTCAGTCACTAATTGACATGAGCATTCCTTATGTCAATCAAGGACAAATGGTTAGTTCTGTGATGGGTGGGAATCCTCAAGGAGGTCCCAACCAATCCATGGGGGCACCCTACTCACAAATTCAAATGAGTCAAGGGGGCACCACTTATCCTAGGGGAAATTCTATACCCCAGTATCAAAATCCCCATGGAAATCCACACTACAACACCATACCTCAAGGAAACTGCTATACCACATAGCCCATGTATAATATTGGGACTCAAACGATGCGTGGAGTGCAAGGATCCTCAAGTTAGACATCATCAGCTTGGTCTGAGTCGGGGGCACCACACTGTCTGCCTTTCTTGGCAACGTTGGATATACCCGACTTGTACAAACTTACAAATGACCCCATCTATCATAACTTACAATGGTCGCCGATCACGCATAAGATACCAATGGACATCCCCAAGTTCGACAGAAATCAAGGGGAGGATCCGAGCACCCATATCACCACTTACCATCTTTGGTGTGTTTCAAACTCCATGGTGGATGATAGTGTTTGGTTACGTCTTTTTCCCTGCACCTTCACTGGCAACATAGCTAAATGGTACATTGAGTTACCACACACGTCAGTAAATACCTTCGATTCTCTAGCGATGGAATTCCTAAAGCACTTCCAGCTACCCATCCGCTATGAGACTAGGACAGAGCTCCTTCATTACGTCAAGATAACCCGACCCACATCTCTGATCATATACATGAATGGAGACATAGGCAGAGGTTATTCAAATCTCCCCTCCCAGACTATCTCTTATCGGACTACTTTTGCAAGTCCTTACTCCCACAAATCGTAAAGATGTCGCTTTAGGTGGTGTGGTCACAGAAGACCAATCCATACGTCATGCCCAGTAGTTAGATCTGAAATATTCACAGTCTGGCACTCTTTACGACATAATCCCCAATGCCCCCCGCAACCCAAATGATTCTACTACTACCAAATCGACTGCTCTTCCTACCACTACGATAAACTCTGTGCAGTCTACACAAAATCTCAGTGGTAAGAAAAAGAAGAATAAGAAAAAGACTTCTCCTTCTAAGGAGCAATCAATAAAGTAGCGAAACCCAAAATAGAAGGCCGTTGCGCCTCCTAACGAGGAAAAGGATAAACCCGCCCGATTCCTTTGCAAAATATATGCTAAATACCACATGACATATTTGTGTCCGCGTCTTCAGGAATGCATAGAATACATTGCTAAAAAGGATATCGGTTGGACCCTTGTTGTCCTCAAAAATCCTTTTCCCA